>OX578214.1:4737557-5937557 GCA_951216915.1 Tetheella fluctuosa
ATTAGTTATTGAAAAATCTGTTTGGATAATCATCTTCAAGTTGCAATCCGCTCAACATGGTCTTTTTAAAGGAGCGTTCTATAAACGAATCTATAACAAATGTTCGTCTCTTGCAGGCTTTGAATGTCCCAAATGCTGGCGGACCGACGGAAGTCCTAAAAATAGCTGGATGTGGCGATCAAGCTTTTTGTGACTTCGATACGTTCAAGAATCTTTCCCAAGAAGTGTCCTGGTCTTTTGCAGAATTTAAAAAACAATGTTTTAAGTTATCATAGTTAAATTAAATTATTTGTTTATATGAATATTTACCTTGTTATGCAAATGTTGTACTGAGATTGTTTTATTTAAGATATAGAAAACAACTGATAGTGAAAAATAAAGTGGCTGTGACTTTAATTTTAATTTTATTTTCACCATTAGGTCTCTGAAGTATTAACAACGTGTGATCCACTGAAGCTAATTAGGAAAAGTCAAAGCCATTTATTCAGTTTTGACCCTAGGATCACTCCTACTTATGAACGTCAAAGCTACTGAAGTTACAACCGACCAAGTCTGTCCCTCTTAATTAATGGTTCAGAACGTTGGGCAGTAGAGGGGACAGATGAAAGACATGGAGACGAAATGTGTGGTGACAAGAATGGATAAGATTAAGAATGAGTACATAGAAATAGTTATTTGAAAATAGCGTCAGAGATTGAAAGCGAATATGTTTCAATCGTGTAGGTTGTAGTCACGTAGGTATCTCTAATTTTATAAATAAAAGTATACGGTTTCTTCACAAAAACTTCGTTTTTTATTGCATGCTGTTTCACAATATGATTAAATATCTTAAAGTCTATTGTTATGATAGTTTCCAGATAAGCTATCGAAATAAGTTGACAAGCCTGTGAATGGTACGGGATTCGATATTATTATTGCCAGAAATATTTGAGAAAGCTTTTACCGCGTTTTTTAAGGAAATAGTTTTTCACAATAAAAAATACTCTTTTTAGGGTTTTGTAGTCAAGCTAAAATAAAAATCCTTGTAGTTTCGTCTTGTCTATTTGTGTATCATGGTAATTTTAATTAGAGACTACCAGTGATATCAAGCTAGAGAAATTTTCCATAGTTATAGTTAAGGAGAAAATTCGATTGCTATTGTGGAAGTTTGAAATTTTCCTAAATTTTAAATTCAGAAACCGACTCTACCACATCGTACTGATACGCATTTAGTACGTTTTTTATTTAGGGTATGATCTATGACCTAAATTTCATAATAACATTTCGTGATAGCATAATAACCATTTTATAAGTAGCATCTTTATATGACAGAAGAAAAATATCTTAGAGGACACTCGCTCCGTTGTTGATGCTATTAAAAGTAAAAAAAATAACAGTGTACCCCGACCTTGAATTTGTAAACCACTTTAGGAGTGATGAAATACTTTTGACATATTTAACAAATCATATTTTTTACCGTCAAAATTAAAATATAATGTAAACTATATTCGATGTCCGGGACATCATAATATTTTTCCGGAGAAGAAATCTCTAATTGAAACACAACCGCTCGCGATTCATCAAGAACGTATCTGTAGAATTACCTGTTATCATTATCTACTTAAACGTGAACGTAGATAATTTGTTTTGTATATTTGGTCAGAGATACGTATGAGGTGAAGAATGGGATATGCATAGATGTCATAATATCAAGCTAGATGATGCAGTTAACAAGCATTTGTGTCAAGTGAGTCTATTTTTGTTTTTGGTGGGATTGTTTTTACATGTAGGATAAAAGCTTTTGTAGATACAAAGGAGTTGATTTGATTTGGAGACCGAATTGAATCTATCTATAAATGTTTGTGCCGTGGTTCCACGAACGGTTAGTGATATTTGATTGAATTTATGGGTACCCATTGGACCAATAAAATGTCCAACGGCGGCAGCGCGGGACACCATCTTTTTCTTATAATAGGCCGTCACAAGATCTCATGAATAGGCAAGTTCTATCCTTCATTTGAAACTCTTCAACCTAAAGAACAGACAAGAAGATCAGTTGAATAAAATCTGTATAAAGGCTTATATAATATAAGCATAAATATCTGCTCACTAACTGGGAGGTAAGGGCAACCGGTGTTATTTTTGCAGGACGCGAGCGCGCAATCTTTTAATTTACCCTGTTAGACTAATCGCATCACCCTCTAGGATTGTGATCTTATCATAACGTTCCTCAACATAATAGCATTCTGTTACAATAAAGGCTTTAAATAAATACGTCTGTATTTTGCAAAACAATTCTATCTGGCCGATTCGCATGACGAGACCTGAGTTTCCATTGAGGTTGACGTCAACAAGGGCGCCGGACCACCCGTATACATACAACAACATCGGACGAAGCGGGCACGCATATGTGAATAGGTACCACGCCACAATCGATTGGACAAGGCAATCATCAGAGCGGGCACAGGTCGCAGCGACCGTGAATCTCGCGCAGCATCCCGTATGGATCTCAGTGGAACCCTGCCTCGCGTACCGTGCGCTTCCTGCCTCATTTGCTATTCAGCGTACAAACAGTCGCAGTAACAAATATTTGTTTTGTGTGTTAATGCATCAGTAGTCGATATCCCCTAAATATGCTCAATTTTAAGTGACTAGCACTCGAATTGATATTGGATTACAATGTAGAGCTGACGACCCGGCGGAGGAAAATGTGAGTGACATTTTAAGATCGTCGCCAGTAAATGAATGTAAATTACGAATGTGAATACGATTACTATGTTGTTGGTTGTGAGCAATAACATACATAGACAAGTGTTAATGTAAATAATTGATTAACGAAGAGTTACACCAATACCTAATATTAAATATCTATACAAAAACAATCCAGCATAATATGAAGTATAAACAAAAGAACAAAATTTAGTGATACTCACTAATTGATGATATTCGTGGAAATATGCTGGACAATAATGTCTTATAATTTGACATATTGTATTTCCCTAATTGGTGGTAAAATTTTGTGTGCAACAAGTTATGCCCCAACGTTAAATATAAGTTTAAATAAGTGCGTTTGCGCAGGAAAGAGGGCGGCCGCGAGGAGGAGCCGACCAACGCGTCGGAAGCGGCACCAGACCCGGGCATGCGAACCGAACATACCTGCTGCTGCCTCGGCGTATTGGTGGGCATCTCGCTCATCGCCGGTACGAATTAATTTTATCTAACAAACTACGACATCTCCCAATTAGAAGCTTCATGTTTCATTAATTAATCGCCTTCTTCAAGATTCCAATACTAAATTAAAATTATTTGCATTGTGGTTAAGCAAAATACCTTTACCAGCATGGTTTCATGGTCACTTTTAATTTGAGGAAAGCTTCAGATTGTATAATCTGTACATGAATCAGTTAGTTAAAAGGGAAATTTCAAAAATAGGTGTTTGGGGTACTTGGGTTTTCCATGTTCAAGTTCGCATGAGGTTATTATTATGCGGGCTGTCTATCGGCTTCAAATTATAAATATGGATTATTGTATTTTTTTCTGTATACGATTCTGTTCTTTTTCTGTATTTCTGTATACGCATAGGACGGAATTTTATGTTACATACTCTGAAATTATGTCGTATTACCAATTCACACTAAGCTCGGGCGATAAAGAAAGACATACTGCAGCCGTAATCTTCATTGTTTGTAGAAGCGATTTCTACAGTATCTCGAGTTGAAATTAATGTTAATATATTTTTCTCTAAATTCAGCCCTCGTGGCCGTGATCCTCATGAAGGACTCAACAATCGAGGTTACAGTACTCCGGCAAGTGCACGTGGTAAGATGATATATTTAAGAATCCTACTTTTATTAAAATCTAGTCTTCATAAAATTTATATATAATTTTTTCGGTCAGTCGATTACAATGAAATAAAGTCGATACTTAATAATAATGTTTAACTGAGTACTTATACATCTATTATGATGCTAACATTTCTGAGATATAATTTAAAATTCCCCATGAAGGTCGCCGTGCCTCACGTTTTGCGTACATAATGGGGACACATGACCATTATCCGATGTTCGATTTTTTTTATCTAGCAACTTTCCGATAGCTCGTAGACCAGAAATACCACGCTCCACACCATTTTTTAACTTCCTAAGTCACCTAGAAATAGTCTAAACTTAGACAATATCTCGATTATAATTTAGACTATTTCTACACAACAACAATAATATTTCTAATATACAGACACGACAATTCTACAGGTTTTTTATATTATAATTGTTTCCTCCCCGACTGCCTCGTTGTTTTACACGTACTCTTGAGGGATCTTACATTTTCCCGGGAAAACATCAGATACTCTAGTCAACGGAAACTAGTTATTAGTCAGCTTCAAGATCACGATTATTTTTAAGTTTTTCAATAATATTCATTATTTTATAAGTCCAAGTTAAAATGTAGCCGCTTAAAGATTCAACATTTTTGATAGTGGTAAGATGTGAAAAAAATAAAACTATTTTATTTTCAGCTGATGTCACACGGGGAGCGCACACCGAGCGAACTAGAGTTGGAAATGTTAGGGACACCCCCACCCGATCATGTTTTTGCGCCCTACGGAGCCGGGGCCATGACTAATGTAAGTCTTTTATAAGTTGGCAACAACGCTTCCACATTAAAATAATATTAGCAAAAAGAATGTGTAGGTGTGTACCTACGTGCAAAAATTTGTTGATACTCTTTTCGAAAGAATTAATTAAATCTAAAAAAAGGACAAATAAAACTTGCTGGACGTTGTAAAAAATAAATCTATACCAATATTATAAAGCTGAAGAGTTTGTTTGTTTCTTTGAACGCGCTTATCTCAGGAACTACTGGTATTTTTTTATCCCGGGAAAACATAAGATCCCTTGCGAATGCGGGTGAAACCGAGGGGCGGCAGCTAGTTGAATATATTTGTGAGCATGAACAAGTCAGTATATTCTGTGCCTGTGTACCTGGGTATATCTATGTATGGCTTTTATACTGGGTGATTTTTTAGTCACAGGACATACTTGCTGGGGTGGAAGTACTCATCAATATGAACAACTTTTATCATGGGACTAACTCTCGAGATCACAAAAAAATATCAGTTGTCCATACAAAAGTTCAATACCAACTCGACCAAAATGTATGAAGGAACCATTTTATTTTTTGCGATATCAGAGTTAGTCCCATGATAAAAGTTGTTCATATTGATGAGTACTTCAACCCCTGCAAGTATGTATCACCATAGTACAAACTCTGCGTTAGCGATCAAATACAGGTTACAGCCGTGTGTAAAGATATGTCACAGAATATAATTATGAATTTAAATATCTAATTAATAATTTTGTCATTATAATTTGTCGATTAGCTAAGGGAAATGGTTAAGCTGACCTAAATTGGAGTTTCAGTTTTATTTTTTTGCCATATCTTTCTATCGTATTAGGTACTATAGTCATAAAAACTGAATAAAAATTATATTAAAAGCCACTTTATTGAAGTAAACACCTTGATAGCTTCATAAAGACTGCTTTATTCACGTATTAATCGTAAGCTACCCCCCATCACAATAATAAATCTACCTTACACTACATCTCCCCTTTTATAGAAATTTATATAAATTATTGATTCTAATACAAATTAAATTTCATGCAGTTCTTACAAATATAGCCACATATTATAATAACATTTATTAACACCATTTCATCTGAAATCTAAGTTATACAGTAAATATCAAGCCTTGTAACATTACAATCTATTTTAACAAATAAAATAATGAAAGTTTAACATGGCTGAAAACATTAAAAATTAACAAACAATATTAATTTCGTTAAATTACAAGTTACACATTGTTAAAAATCATACCATTGTTTTGTATATATATCATGCTTATTAAATAATATTTAATGCATTTTGTTTAGTAAATAGATTTGTAAATAGTTGTATATTCTTTAAATGCATAATTCTATGTTTTTAATCATTAATTTTATTTTATCTGTGGAAATCATTGTATATTTAATAAATGTATATCATTATTCTATGTAAATATATATATATATATATTTTTTTTTTTAGCTTGAATATCTATTTAAAAAAAACAATTTATATATTTTAGACTGGAATTAGTTTATTTATTTCATTGTTTTAAATTCTTCTTTAGCACGTTTTGCTGCCGCCCGTTCAGGTAAATGCCGTTGCATTACCACCGACTCTTCAGTAAGAGTTTCATCAAAGGAATGTAATGATGAGTTGTCAGAATCTATGCAAGATGCGAAGAATTCAGAATACTCCCCAGATGTTTGGGAATCCGCATCGCTAAATTTATCAGTGGTGTTCGTTGGCGATTGCTCCGGAGACTGCGAGCGCATTCTTATAAGATGCCTACGGTTCCGTCTATACACGCGACCTCTCTCGTCTGTTACAAAATACGAACGCGGTTGAGGAGCCTTCGCAGAGACCCGCGCTAAGCGCCTTTTGTCGCCATCAAGTGCAATCACATCTTCACCCACCTCCAGCTCTGGAAGTGCCCTAGAACGCTTGTCGTGCCATAATTTACTTTTATTTTGTTTAGACAAAATATTCTGGTAGTCGGGCGAATTATCCCTATCCGGCTGAAGTTTTTCTTCGTGAACAGGCAAGCGCGTTTTGATCCTTCGCCCCATTAGTAATTGTGATGGACTTGATATACCATCCCTGGGAGTTGAACGATAGTTTAGTAGACTTAGGTACCAGTCAGTGTTTGTGCGTTGTGATTTACTGAGTAGCGCCTTTACCGTTCGGACTGCCCTTTCACTACGTCCATTCGACTGGGGATAGTTCGGTGAAGAGGTAGATGCCTAAATTCCCATGCAGCGACAAAACATCTAAACTCTTTCGATGCATAAGCCGGTCCGTTATCTGTTATCAGTACTTGCGGAATTCCATGACGCGCAAACTGATCTTTTAGAGCCACAATAACACTTTTTGACGTAATAGAGTTCAAAGGACAGACCTCAACAAAGTTTGAAAAATAATCGACAAGTAGCAAATAATATTTTTTACCGTACTCAAATATATCCGAGCCAACCTTAGCCCACGGCAGCTTGGGTATGTCGTGGGGTATCATAGGTTCTCGCTGAGGCGTCGCGGCTTGCTCTGTGCATACGCGGCACCGACGCACAGCTAGTTCTACCTCGCGGGACATTCCGGGCCAAAACATGACGTCACGTGCACGGCGTTTGCACCTGTCAATACCGAGATGGCCCTCATGTACACGCTGCACCATATCCTTGCGCAGTCCGCTTGGAATCATCACCAAATTGTCCTTGAATAAAACCCCATCAGCATATTCGAGATACTCTTTATGGCTCCAGTGTGACTTGGCATAGTCATCAACATCGTACTTATGAATTGGCCAACCATCTTTAATGTAGTTAATCAACACTTGACACTCCTTATCATTAGCCGTATACTTTCGAATCAAGTCAAATTTATGTGCACTAAATCTTACATTTTTTATTAAAAAACATGTTTGCTCCTCAACCTCCTCGGTGACTTTATCGTGCATCAACTCCGGGAGCGGCGCACGAGACAACGTATCTGCCACGAACATATACTTTCCCGGCTTGTATGTAACTGTGATATCGTAGCGCTGAACTCTTAGCATCATACGTTGCAACCTTGCCGGCACGGAATCTAAGGACTTATTGAAAAGAGGCTCTAATGGCTTATGGTCGGTTTCCACCAGAACATCACTTTTGCCGAACACGTACTGATGGAATCGCTCCAAAGCGAAGACGATTGCGAGCATTTCTTTTTCGATTTGCGCGTAGCGCTGCTGCGTGTCCGTGAGTGTGAGCGAAGCAAACTCCACCGGCCGTCCGTCCTGCAACAGCACCGCGCCCAGCGCGAGCGCACTCGCATCCACCGACACAGTGGCAGGCGCCCGAGGATCGAATAGTGCAAGTACAGGTGCCTCGCACAAACATTTTTTTAGTTGCTCCACGAACCGATCCTCGCACTCACTCCAACACCATTCGTTGTCTTTCTTTAATAAATTACGTAACGGAGCCGCTTTCTCAGAGTAATTAGGAATAAATTTGCTAACATAGTTTACCATGCCCAGGAATCGCTCCAAAGACTGACGGTCACTGGGGGTCGGCATATCTTTAATTGCCTTTAGTTTTGCTTTGTCAATCTTCATTCCATCCGCTCCAAACGTATGCCCTAAGTAAGTTACTTCAGTTACCGCAAATTCGCATTTATCCTTATTAAATCTTATACCAACCTGACCGGCACGTTCTAACAGACTTTTCAGACGTTTGTCATGCTCTTCCTTAGACGACCCCCAAACGATGACGTCATCAATGAAGGAATCCACCCCGTCTAAGTTCTCAAGCAACTGACGAACCCTACAGTGAAAAACCTCTGATGCCGAATTAATCCCATAAGGTAGACGAAGATATTGGTAACGGCCAAAAGGCGTACCGAACGTGCAGAGGTCAGCACTTGCGTCGTCCAGCTGTATCATCCAAAATCCAGACCTAGCATCTAACTTACTAAAATACTGCGCACCGTTTAATTTGGTGGCTATTTCAGTAAGTGTTGGCAATGGATAGTGCTGCCGTCGTATAACCCGATTTAGCGGTCTTGGGTCGAGACAAACCCGTATGCTACCGTCTTTCTTTGCTGCGACTACTATACCGTTGACCCATGAAGTAGGTCGTGTGACTTTTCGTATTACACCCAACGTCTCCATGCGTTCTAATTCTGCCTGTAATTGGTCCCTAACTCCTACAGGAATCTTTCTAACTGGGCAAATGCAAGGGCTAACATCACGTTCAATAGGTATTTTATAAGTACCTGGCAGTTTACCTAAACCTTTAAACAACTCGTCATACTCAGACATGTTTAATGAATATACACTCTTTATTAAACTCAATAATTCCACAGCTTGTTTACCCAATATACTTTGACATTGCCTTTCGGATATGACAAACTTAAGATAATAATTAACATTTTTGTGCACACATTTGATTACGCATGAACCGATTATCGGAATGTCATTCCCACAAAATGATTGTGCGCGCGTTGAATCGGGAGCAATATTCGAATTAGACAAGCCAAGTTTCAAGTAATTTTGTTTAGAGATTACATTTAAATCGGAACCTGTATCTAATTTAAATGTGTGCACCTGCTTACTGTTTGGTAAATACAGCTTTTCGTACCATTTTGAGTCCTCACTAAGAACCAACGTGTCTATACACTCTATAGTAGAAACAAAGTACATACCGTCGTCGTCATGTTCTTCATTAAGTTCAAACACACGGTTAGATTTTCGAATGTTGCACATTTTTTTATAATGGCCCTTACCACCGCACTGAAAACACTTCACTCTTTTCGCCGCACAACGAACTCCGCCGTCGCAGTATATATCACCACATGTTGAACATGCGCGCGCTCCCGCCGCTCTCGCCGCGCCCACAGCTTGCCCGCCAGCTGGCTCAGCATGGCGCGAGTGCCACGTACCGCCGCCGCTGCTCGCGTGTCGCGTATTTGCGCGCCGCGCAGCGCTCCCGCCATGCCTAGAGGTGCCGCCACGCCTCGCGGCCTGCGACCTCCACACAGCATGTACGTTTGCTGCACCGCTCTGCGAAGGTTCGCCCTTGACACCTTCAATTTCACGGCCATCATCGTTGGACATCTCGCTAGCTTGACATATTTTTACCGCTTTGGCTAACGTCAGATCGTCGGTTCGCAGCAACCTATCCCTGACCGCACCGTCCGAGACGCCGCACACGACACGATCACGCAGCAAGCTATCCTCCAGGTGTTCAAACTCGCACTGCTGACTCACGAGTTTTAAAGCAGTGATATATTCGTCAATGCATTCTCCTGGTTCCTGATTCCTAGTAAAAAACTTGAACCTTAACAAAGTCGTATTCACTTTAGTGCCAAAGTGAGCATTAAATTTCTCAATTAATTTTGTGACATTTTCTCGATCTTTTTCGTCTGTGAACTTGAGCGTTGAATATACATCGTAGCCCTCAGGTCCGATTAGATTTACCAACAAGCTGGCTTGGACATCGCTTGGCTCCTTTGATACACCGGACGCTTTTAAAAACAGTTGAAATTGTTTGAGCCACCGGCGCCATGATTCGGCACGATTCGCCGGTCCGCCTTGCAGCGATAATTCCGTTGGAGGACGTGCATGTTCCATCGTACACAACTATTTTATTGTTCGTAAACACCTAAAATCACGATTGTTATCACTTGCCACACAATTACACAGTTTTAGACGTTAATATTTATTAATTTGTTCGACACCGCTGTCACCATGAAGTAAACACCTTGATAGCTTCATAAAGACTGCTTTATTCACGTATTAATCGTAAGCTACCCCCCATCACAATAATAAATCTACCTTACACTACATTTATTAGTATAGATTACCTATTAAATAGGTAATAAAATTTCAGTGAAATCCAAACTTACACGTCATCAGAAAAATCGATCCACCTGCCTATTTGCCGGAATTAACATAATATGAATGGCAAACATACATATACATAATACATTATACATGGAGGTATTATATGAACCATGAGAATCGGTATTTGACAATGGAGTTTTTGGCATTCCTCTATTTGTCAAATTAGGTGTCCGCCAGCCGTAACGAATGACTTTAGCGATACACACAAAACCATAACGCAGAAACACCCGCGAATGGAGAATCTACATATAGATTACGAATGCGCCGGCGCTCCTTTGGCGTGTGGCAACAAAGCTACAAACAGTGCAACAAAACGCCACTTGTTTACTTTTGTCCTTGTTGGGCGATACCTGACTGTACATTATATTATGTTATGGTAAACAAAATTGTTTGGTATTTCAATGTAGGTACCATGATTAATATTATTTCGATCGAAATACACCTAAAACACGATTTTTTTTACTGTTAGGGCCGATTTTTCAATGGTTGGATAAACCTTGGATAAGCTATCCCTCTGATAAGTCCTTACAAAAACTGTTCTAATTTCAAATTAACAGCCACATATCGTTTATCTGGCCATTGAAAAATCAGGCATTAGTCAGATATTTCAATACGTTGATGATAGGAAGGTTTTACTATCAATAAAACATTTGATTTGCCTGTTCATTTTACGAACCGTGACATTGAACCTGCGTAACTATTGTGAAGGGTCGATTCGGAAGGACGACAGAAGACGAATGATTTTATAACGAAGCGCACACTTCTCGGTCCGAACGCGGGAGGGAGTCTCGATACCCGAAGGTCGCCGGTTACTCTAAACGGGAACGAGGTGCCGGCAGAGGCGCAGATTGCCGTCAGTCACTAATAATGATTTATTGCTTGTCGCACGTCACACAACACTAATAGAAAGGCATTCGAATAAGGGGAGCGCGACTGGAACAAGTGCGAGTACACTACTCTTCCTCTACTGGTGACAATTTCTTTACTTACGCCGAGAAAATAAAGCAAATTGTTTTATCTTCAATTTCAGGAAGGAAAGATGTTAACTTTTGAAATGGGCGCATTACTTAGGAAAAGATATAACGACTTTCTGGGGCCTCACTACGAAAGTGGTAATTATTATTTATCAACTCGAATATATTATGACTTGGCCTATTATAGTACTTTCATCAATTGTCCTCAGGTACCAGCATCGTAATAGCATCAGACACGAACCTCAGCAAGATGACAGCACTACTGATATCGGCTGGACTATGGCCGCCCCCAGTGGAGCAGCTGTGGAATGAGACAATTCTATGGCAACCAGTGCCTTACACATATCCCCCTAGCGACGAAGACTTTGTGAGTATGCATTCACTGTAACGTTAAAAATCAGGCTTATATGTATACGCACGATACGCCTCGAAATATTTCCACGGACCGTGACTATATGTTTCAGCTACTGTACGAAGAAAATTGTTTACGATATAAGCAAGAAAAAGAAAGGATTTTGAACGCATTCACAGAAGAAGGCTTACTCATACCATATCGTGACCTATTTCATAAGATAGCACAGATGACAAACACGAATTTTAGCACGCCACAAGAAGCGTACTATCTCAATAATTTATTCCTTATACAGGTTATACAATATTTATTTTTATAATTTAATGAATGAGATGAATTCCCGTTATTTTTTTTTTACTTTGTATAGGCTTGTGTTTCACTACAATCTAACTATTGTAAGTGATGATGTGGCCGAAGGTGGTAAGCACACAAAGCCTAGAAGGAACTGGCTCTCAAGTGCAGCTGTCGGAACACACCAATAGGTTTTTGGCGACAGATTTTCAACTTGAGGGTGGTAGCCAGCCAGGCGGGTACTACAAAGTACCCTACCACCGTGCAAAGGTTTCCTCACGATGTTTTCCTTCACCGAAAGCTCAAGCTCATTGTAGGATTCGAACCCACGACCTTCGCCGCGGCGTCCGACGTCACTACCTCTGAGCTATCATCGCCTTGAAATGTGCAATTAATATGTGGTTTTGTGATTTTAGGATGATATCAAAGTAGCGAATCCGAAATGGGCGAAACACGTAAAGAGAAAATTGATGGATGTCGCGAGACTGGAATATTCGATGATGTTTCATAACAATCTTTTAAAGAAACTCAGTGGCGGTAACAGTTTTGTTCAATAGGGTATTTGCCTGTATTCAAAATAAATTATCCAACACTAACCAATGTATCTTAAACATCTAAAAAAAAGGGAAACCACGATTATTTTATTAAATTTATCCTTATTATGATTTTTAATGACTAATCTAACCATAAAACGTATGCTATATAATTATGACGTCACATGCTTGTATTTCATACAAAACTCCATATAAACCTATCGTTTTGACATTTCATAAAATGTTGCTGATTTGAATGTCAGTCAAATACCCTATTATATCTTAATCATATTATTATAACCTTCATATTAATAAAAGATGAGAATAGGTTTATTTTGAGGTAATTTTTATTACTTCTACAGGGGCGCTTCTCCAGCAAATAATAAAAGAAGCTGTATCAAGTACAGTGGACGGATCGAGCCCACGGGTAATAGTGCGAACGGGCACGCCCGTGTCTGTGGCGGCCCTTTTAGCAGCTTGCGTTGCGCCCCCTCCCCGCATGCCCGACCCCGGAGCGGCCCTGCTCTTCGAGCTGCATGAGAGGTTGCCCCCGGCTCACGGCAAGAAAGACCAGATCCACCTTACTGATGGGAAGCGTTACGGTTTTAAGGTTTGTCTACAATTATACTTACTATATTTACAAATTGTTTGACCCATATTGGGTACCTATTGGTACTGTAATCCTATCGTCTACTGACCCTAGTCTAGGAATGTCCCAGAATATTTATATTTTATATTTATGAACTGTATTCCTATTTTACTAAGTATTTACCTAAGTAGAACGACATAATGAGTAATAATATCTATAGTTGATTTCTAAATCTAAAATTTCAGATATACTATTGGGACGACGATTCAGCCGAACCACGACTTATGGAGGTACCAGGGTGCAACGCATTCTGTCCCATCGAGACCTTTAAGGAGCTCACTAAGTACATAGTATCACACAACTATAAGAATGACTGCAACCTTGTTCCTACAATATAATCTAGTTTAATAGTGATCCATTATAAAATAGTGATAATACTGACCGTAACGATAAAGGCTGTGGTATTTAAAAGTGAACTTTGTGGGGTAGGTAATAAAGAACAGTTTTATGTTACCATTTTCGAATTGTATTTTACTTACCTTCATCGATTTTCAGGCCAGTTTCATCGCGCGGTATATTCTTGGAAATTTCTGTGAATTCGTCCGCGCCCCATGTCTGAGTTCCTCGTAGTTTCAAATACTCAGCTATAAGTGCTGCTATGTGTAACTGGCAGCACATGGCCTGGCAAATTAAATAACAGTTTTTTATTCACTTGGAATTCGATTACTTTATATGCAGTTTTGTGTCTCGCGTCCTATTTGCGTCATAGCACACGAGTTTTGTCAAGGGGTTTGAATTCCATATTAAAGACAGGAGGAAACCTCTCCGATTCTTCATAACTCGAAAAAAATCATGATTAAAACACCGGTTCGGGGATTCACCCGGTAGCCATATTACAGTTGAGAATAAATGCACAATTTTATATTGAACTAGCGACCCGCCCCGGCTTCGCACGGGTAGCAGAGCAAATACGCCTTAATTTTTTTTATAAGCATATTATATTAAAGTGAGAATGACTATAGGCATCTCTTACTGTTAAATATACAATAAGAATTTTGAATTTGAATTTCCCGGAGGCCAGAATCCTCACGTACCTACATTGCGACGTGACGGCCGGACCGAATGACTACCGCGCGCGTTACTATTTTGTCGCGCGAATATCTTTATTTTTATATTGCGATATCTTCTAAGATATTTGTTTAAACTAAGTACATAGAGTTAAGAGCACAAATATTCTATACTAGCTTCCACCCCGCGGTTTCACTCGCGTTCCCCAGGGATCTTATGTTATCCTGGGATAAACAGTAGGCTATGTCCTTCTCCATACCATAGGCTATCTGCATACTAAATTTCATCGCGTTCGGTTCAGCGGTTTAAGCGTGAAAAGGTAACAAACAAACTCACTTTCGCATTTATAATATTAGTTAGGATAGTTAGGATTAAATTTCCGTTCTAACAAACATATTTATTTAGATATACTTATTTAGATTAATACCATATAGGTTAAATAAGCTTCGCAAAAATTCATTCATTTTAATCTAAAGTTTTAATAGTAAAAGCAGTTATTGTGAGTTATCCGTCGGAGATAGGCTTATGCTATCGTGGACTTTTTTATAGATTGATATATTCTTAATTACATTGTAAGAGCGCACAGCGCAAGAGATGAGACATTTTTTTTTACACCTTGGGTTACATTATTCAAGTTTTAGTAGGGATCCTTAATTATTTCTGGAAATAAATATAGCCTATGTTACTCGGTGAAGATATAGCCTTTTAAACTTAAAAGAATTTTTAAAATCAGTCGATTTGTTTTTAAGTTAAATCGTAACAAACAAACAAATCTTTCCTCTTTATAATACATATATTAAGTTTAAGATTTAGATTGTATCTACCTCGTCATAATCGCCTTGTCTTGCATTGTGCTCTGCCAACGTAGCTAGCCAAGCATGCCTTAGTCGTGGCGTGGCGCGACATGATGCCGCCAACGCGTGTTGTAATTCCGCCAAGTGTACACTACCGGCACCTACAAAAATTATAAGTATCTTACAAATTCTATTCCCGGTTAAAGCAATAACTGAAAAGCAAGTTTGTATTATCAGTATGCCTGCGGAATAGTTATTCTAACGTGGAAAAACCGATATAACCTCGGTTTATAGTTTAAAAAAAAATCGTGTATGAGATGATGATGGAGTGTTCCAGTAGTTGCACTTGGGAGCCAGTTGCTTTCTAGGCTTTTTAACGTTCGGCAACACTTTGTAATACCCTTGGTATCGATCATGTCCACAGGCGACTATAGCCACATACCATTAGTTGGACCGCCTGCCTGCTTGTCAGCCTTTTGACACAAAAAAACAAGGAATAGGTACAATTAACTATAAATATACCTGAAGCTCCAGCCCCTCCAACGCCAGCGAGACGAGCACGTGCTCCAACAACAGTGCGTACGCGACGCATCAATTCTGCCACTTCACTGGACAAACCTAAATAAGGACTTTAACAATCAATTAACAACATAAGCATGTTTTAAGGTTGGTCACAATTTTGAAATTTTAACGTTTTTTTTTTAACTTATGGAAGTAATTTTGTGAGGCATATGGCAATTGATTATTGTAGTAATGATGCTCTTAAAAATTATAAAAAAAAAAAATACTTGGTTCCTTATCAATGAATAACGAATTTTTTTAATATAAGTATAATTCAATAACGTTTTGAATTCTAAATTAATACATACATACATACATTCATTGGCATACGCATCATGTGCCAATTACAACATTACGTCGCAAAAGCGCTTGAAATTGACGTAATAAATAAAACACCGGCCAAGTGCGAGTTGGACTCGCGCACCGAGGGCATAAACTTGTAGGTATGTAAATTTCAGAGAAAAAACAAGATAGGTAGGTAAATGGGAAGTGAAAAAAATTTAAAGCTTTTTTTCGCACCCTCCTTTAGCTGTATGGCCCTTAAAAACATTTTTTTTTTGAGTTTGTATGGCTTTCGGTCAACAAGATGCTTATACCACAGCGTAATTACATACAGTGGTCTATCGCGTTTGAAGTCCCGCGAAATGCCGCTTTGTATAGGCATTCGTAATTAATGCATTGTGTCCCAAGCGCGTGTATGGCAGCTTGGGCTCGCTATCGTCCCTCTCTCACCCCGCAAGGCCCGCACGATTGCTCTGTCTAGACGTGTCCGTTGGCCGACTGTAAGAGTTACATAGACTGTGCTTATACTGTGAAAATTTGAACACTGTAGCTCCAACCGTTTGGCTGTAAAACCTGTGTGACAGACGACGGACAGACAGACGGACACGTGAGTGACAGCAATAGGGCTCCGTTTTGGACCCACGGTGGAACGCTAGAAATATTCGTTAGAATTTAAAATGGGGACAACATTAACTTACCAGTTCCTTTCATAGCTTTATCACCAGTAGCAAAACAGTTGATCACAGACAGAGATTCTTGGAAACGCTTGCAGTTAAGCGTTGTAGGATTATCGAGCAACTTCGAAACAGCCATGATTACCTATGACAAACATCATGAAAATTTAAAGACACTATTTCTATAACAAATTAATGATAAATGCAGTAGTTTGTACGACATTATGAAGATATATAGGTACAGGGTTCGTTTTAATTGTTTAGCTAAACTTTCAGGGTTGAAAGTAGGTA
This sequence comes from Tetheella fluctuosa, assembly GCA_951216915.1. Classification (NCBI taxonomy): domain Eukaryota; kingdom Metazoa; phylum Arthropoda; class Insecta; order Lepidoptera; family Drepanidae; genus Tetheella; species Tetheella fluctuosa. The sequence goes on from OX578214.1 coordinate 4,754,423, forward strand.
CTATACTATATGAATAGAAATTAGTGCAAATTGCCCGCATTTACATATATATCTTTGTTTGTTATACCAATCCACTCTTGATAAAATCCCTTTTGTATACATAAAGTACCAGACAGGTAAATTAAGTCCTGTGACGTCCGCACAGCCGCACCACCGCGCCCACCACGCGGCGCACACCGTGCTGTGCTGACACGCAGTACCTACCTGCAGGTGTACGCGCGTGAGGTCCCCGCCGGCGGCGTGCTGGTAGTTGGCGCGCATGAGCAGGTAGAGCGCGGCGGCCGCCTCGCGCCGCACGCACGCCGCGCGCGCCTCGCACAGACGCACCACCGCGCCCACCACGCCGGCGCACACCGTGCCCACACCTACACACACAATTATTTATATTTTTTTTCGGAAAACTAACAGTAATTTACAACAATATATTTGATAGATAAACAATACTAAATTAATGAAATAGAAACAATGAGTAGTGGTCAGTGCCAATGATAAGTAAGTGTAATTTGTACACAAATATCAAAACTAAAAAATGCTTTGCTATTATTTCCTATTTATTCTACATTATTTATTGTCCTTCCATCCTATTTAATATCTCACCAAAACTATCATCGGCGTACCACACTCCTCTGGGATAGACTGAGTGAATACTCTGGCGAGGCTAGTCTAGCCTCAGTGTACGGGAACTGGAGAAGTTATTGCTTACCGAAAACACCGAAATAATATGGACAAAATATTACCTTCGAATAGTGTTTCTGAGAACTGATTGATATAAGCTCTCAGCGCAGCGAAAAGATGTTTATACAGGGTCTCACTCTGCGGGTATGTAAGTAACTTGAGGTACGGCTTGGCTGCGACACCGTCGGCAGCCCCCATGTTCTTCATAAACAAACACGCTCTGTCTATGATGATTAGACCTACTTCCGTTGCTAGGCAACCAGCAGATAAAACTGCATGTTCTGCTATCGTTTCCAGTTCTATGAAACAGTAATTTTATTTTAAAACTGCTTTTCAATACTGCATTTCATTTCATATCATTTTTAAATCTGTTTGGTGGTGTGAATATTGCAGTACAAAGTGCTGATGTACTTCTTAGATAAAACGCCATTTCAGCAGATTTTAGTTGTTTAAAGCTCAGGATATGTCAGGACTTTAGGAAAAAATATAGATAAAATAACGATCCTTTTTTGGCTTCGCCGCAGTCGTATATTTACTAATCGATATTGTCACCAAAATATGTAAATTTGGGAGTAAATTTAAATATATTGAACTCACCGGTAGTGACAGTGGTATTAACAAGATTCTCTCTATTAACTGTGTTGTTTTTCTCAACAATAATTGGTGGTTCCTTTGAGAAATCTGGTGGACTCATCCTAGCGGGTAGAGTCCTAGCTTTGAGTGGCTTAGGTTTACCATTACACTCGGGTGTTGTAGCTTTCATTTCTGACAGAATTTTCTTCCTACCGACATACTGAAATTGCTCTGCGCATATTCTGTAAAAATATCATGAATATTTAATTAAAAATACGATCAGAATATTCATATAACTCTATGGAATCAAATTTGTAACTTACTCTAACACATTAAAAAAAGATTGTTGCTGCGCCTGAGTTTGAGTCCTCCACCATTCAACAAGCCTTTCCTCATCAATATACTTCAACACAAATAGGAAACACATAAGCACATCGCGTACCTCCTCCGGGGACATCACACCGAATCTATCATACAGAAATATACTTTATTAAACTCCGCTAAAGAGACACAGATCAATTACATAATAATATGGTATATTAGTAAAGTGATTGTAGTACATTTACCTATTGACCTGATCACCGATTTCACTCAAATCTAACCGCGCCATGTTCCTAGGAAGCGAATCCCCTCCGGACATTGTTGATACTGACTCTAGTGAGCTTTGTGAATTGTTTGTGTGATCTACAAAATATACAAGTGCTTGTGTAAAACGATGTAAGTAATTTGATATTGTGAAACTGTCGATAGAATATGGTGACCATAGGCGATCATCGATGGGTAGGAGCGACTCTTGCAAACAAGTAAAGAGGTCTCAATTAATTTACAAAGACATAATATAGAATGAAGCCGATACAAAGAAATAGATCCCCCATAGATAAAAATATATGTGTTTCGTAAACTTCAAAAGCTATTCATTACACTTACAGCAACGAGACAATTAACAAAGACGTAAAAAAATACGTGGACCAAGTATTTCAAACATACCTTTTCCATACATATGATTCGAAATATTTGGAGGTTCTTTGAAATGTGCTGAGTTTCTGCCGGGCGTATGGTCGAAATGCAATGTTAGCCTGTTTCTTTTAGGAGTACTGTTGGCAGATGCAGCGTCTTTCTGTGGGTTATTGAGTACGCTGTTCGTAGTTGCATCCCCGTCTGGTTTGTCGTGACCATTCTCTAGTGCTGGACTAGCGAGGGTTTTTGTTACAAGACGGTGGGCGTTATCTGTTGATATTAAATTAAACTATAAGCTTAGGTTCCGTTGATATCGACTTGCGATTAACGGGTCTACGGCAAAGTGAATCTCGCAATTTTGTAAGGTATTTTGGAAAATTTGGACTAGGGATTACTAGGGGGTAACTCTAGATCAGTTATCCCCAAAATGTTAAACAACACATTTGTGAGATGCTGACCTCCTCTAGTACATCCTGAATTATTAGATACTGAAGTAGAAGAAACATTGTAGCTAATATTGTGACTGTAGTCGCTTGCATGCATCGCGTAACAAGCAGCGAACGCATAAAACTATCTCTCTCTCTCTTACGATCCAGTTTATCTTCTCTACTTATTATAATGTTACCTAGGACGATGGTGAGCCAGGGTGAGTAGAGGTGAGCCAGTCGCGCGCGGCACTGCCTAGTTCGGTATCGGTCGTCATGCTCGTGCTTCGTGAGCAGCGCTCGCACTACGCTCAATGCCGCGCGACGCTTTTGTGGCGCTTCGCGGAGGGATTGCTCTACCTGAAAGTTATTTAATTGTATGTAGCTGTAAATTTGTGATTGTTTTAAAATTATTGGGTACAGATTTGTTGGTTACTAAATGAGATTTTTGCTGTTTTTAATACACTAGCTAGAGCCTTTTCGAGAACTTTTTTTTGTAAAATATTTTAGATGCAATTTGTTATTTGATAACTATAAAACCAAAAAAATATTACCTGTTTTAGCAGAATTCCGGCAAGAAAATGTCTCATTATAAATTCATCTGTTAGTCTCAATTTCGCGGGGTCTATAATGTAACAAAAAATTGTTTATTAGAACCTTTTTATAGAAAAATACGTCAAATGGTCATAAAAAAAAAAACTTACCCTCATCGCAATCTTTGACCAACCTATTCGCGTGTAAAGGCAAGTTAAACGGAACGAAATGTTCGTGAGAACAAATCGTTTGTAGAAATGTGAACTTAAAGTCGAATAGGGCTTTGGGATCGCAAGCCTTGAACTTTTCAACATACTTCTTTATTTGTCGAAACACGAAACCTCTGTCCATGAACGATAGGCACGACTGAAATCAATAACCAAATTATTAAACAACAAAATAGGCAATTCGATCTTTATTTCAAAGATCATAGTGTGTAATATACCTTGAGGAATAGAGCGAGGTTTTTGTTGAAAATGTGAGTCTGCATTGGCTGTTGCAGTATGTATGATGGTTCAACAACAGTGACCAATTTGTCAATATTTTCTAAAAGATCAGCGTGAAACCTTTCACTGCGAGGCATCTAAAACAAATCAAAATTTAAGTATCCATATAAGATATAGCCAAAAAATAATTAAAAAGATGACATATGTATTACTTTTATTTACTTACTTTTATTCTACCAGTATTAATTAAGTACTGAGCCATACTTTTGACTATGATATCGAAGAAAAAGCTTGAATACTGCATGAATTTATGTCCCAACAAAAAATCTTGCTGATTTGGATCCACAAACAAATGTAATGGCGCCGTCAACACTGTGTGCAATTTGAACTCGACGCAGCTGAATACATACTGTGAATTAAATAATAATTATTATATTATAAAATGACATTAAGCACTATTACAAGGATTTCCAAAACACGTAAATGATTTCACCTTGACATAGCTGTCTAGTAAATCTTTCCGTCCATAGTCGTGGATCATATGAACAAAATGAACTATCAACTTAACAATTTGATAGCCCATATCTTGAGTGTAACTTTTTTCTACTGTCTGTAAATAATAATCATAAATTAAAAATATATACTGTCAATAATAATCAAGAAAGATATAAGTAAGTACCTAGCTGTTATTTTTCTCAACAACTTAGTTACATATAATGTAAAAATACAAAGTTTGGTAAAGTGTATTGTCCTTTTTTGTGTGTGCATTTTCTTTTTTTTTATTAAATTGTATTAAAATATGATTTTCTAGTTATATTGTCACTTACCATCAATTCAAACAGCTGATTCAATATCGTCGGTAAGAAAGCCACTAACGAACTCAACTTGATCGCGTGCGCAGCTTTCAACGCATTACATACGTCATTCCAGGGCGGCGGGGAAGGGGATGTGGGGGGAGAATTACTACGTATCAATCTTTCTGCTTGACTGAATAAATTGTGCAAGTGGGTGTCACGTGTTGCCACTGTGGAGTCGAGGACTAGTTGACAACGGAAGAGTTGCTTCTCGCCTTCAACCCATACTACTTCTGGACCTGTATTCTGTTGAAACATAGACCTGAGTTTTAGAAAGATATTGGCGAACCTGGCTGGCTACCACCCTCAAGTTGAAAATCTGTCCCCAAACACCTATTAGTGTGTTCCAGCAGCTGCACTTGAGAGCCAGTTCCTTCAAGGCTTTGTGTGCTTACCACCTTCGGCCACATCATCACCTACCATAGTGAGATTGTGGTCAAACACAAGCCTATACAAAGTAAAAAAAAAAAAAACTTTATCATTACATTACCATTATTGTATTGTTATTCCAAAAATATCTATTATAAGCTAAGTATAGAGGATTTTGTTGATATTGACAAAAACACCTGATTTACTTTCTGACAGCTCTATGCGATAAAAAAATTGTGTTATAGTGATGGCTCGTCAATTGCTATCTCTCTCTGCTCGGGCGTAAGGGAAAGAGACGGCAATCACTCACGAGAACGGACTTTGTTCAATCCTTCTTACAATCCCGCTCGGCCCTTTCCATAGACTCTATAATTTAGTTAAAATCAATTATGTATAGTACATACCCCTTTACCAAGTCCGAGTGGTTGAATGGCCAAATATCCAGATGGCAAATGTGTTGCAATCGGTAAATTGACAAATTCGTCAACAAATTTGTCATTTTTTAGCAGCGGCACCCAAGCGTACCTGAAGTTGGAATAAAAGACTATTTCAAGTTTTTGACACAATATGAACCGATTGTTATTATAAAATGAAAATGCTAACACACGAAAGACACAGTACTATTCAACGAAGTAAGTAATTTGTAAAAATACTGCATTTGTTGTCATCATACAATTTTGTGGTACTAAAACTATAGCCGAATTCTGCATAAAAATCCTATATCATCCAGTTGATGAGTCCATATTTAATACTTCCACTTACCCAATACAAGTTTCAACATTAGTATCGTTCTTCTTAGCGAGGTCACAGGATATGTGGTGGAATGTGAACAAGAGATGATGCTGGGACGTGATGGTGGCCGGCAGTCGGATCTTCGCTTCGTCGCTCCATGTCGGATTAGCGTTGTGGTGGAGAACTGAGCAGCGGTACTGTGATGTCATACCGCCTCGACCGTATACCGCCTGGAAAAAAATAAATAACATAATAAGTAAATTAGATATTTTTCTAAAGTTTGGTTAATAATAAATTGGATAATTTTATATCTTAATAAATATTATGTATTCAAATAAGGGCGCTATTTGCCGAATAGTCGCCGATTACGATAGTGGCCGGATAGTCGGCTTTACCGACTAGTCGGAACATCTCTAATTTTTATATATTTGTAGTATAAGATGAAACTTAGACAGATTTCTGTTTAGCTTACCAAAAGAGGTTTATTATCACCAGTATCACAGTCCCTCAACTCGATTGAGCACGCAATATTCCTAGCTCTCGCGAACATTTTCTGCGATTCGAAGTTTAAAGCCAAAGGGCGCACATACAAATGATGTATAAACGCAGCATAGGGTTGTTCCGGATCAAGATTGAGAGTTGCCAGTTCAACCGTTAGAGGCGAAGTGGGAGGAAGGGGGAAGGGCTTTAAGGCAGCGTAGGCACTTGTCATGCAATCTGTAAATATAACAAATGTTTCAATTAAGGGCAACTTTTTTATTTCAGACGAGCTTACGCCTGGCCATTTTCTGGCCAAATCACTCGAAACTGTAAGCCTATTCTATAAGTAGATAGGTACTTTTCAATTATTATTATCAGTTTTTTGTTTCGTTAAATTATAATCTCCATTGTAGACATTTTTTTTTACTACAGGAAAAGGAGTAAGTAACTAAGTAATTAACTTACTTGGTATTTGTTCATTACTCTGATGTAAATTAATGCTAAGCCATCCAGGTATCACAGTCAGTTTCGCCAATTTTTCTTGTTTCCGGAAATCTGATAGAATTTTTATGAGATCTTCGTCTGACATTTTGTTTGGCTCCTGCCGGTAAATAGCAGGAAACTCTGGTGTCGTATCCAAGTCGTTGCTGTACATCCTAGAATTTGGGAGCAAAAATCAATCACCAAAATAATACAATTTGAAAACTACTTGTTCAACTGTACTTGTTCAAATTACAATTACAATATAATAAGAAAGGATGTGTCAATTCACATTGGATATGAGGCCAGGAAGCACATAGTTTGACTCATAAATAATAATTCATTGCATCATTAGTCGATTATTATACAAGAACTCTTTTGTGGAGTTCTGACACCGAGAACCTTATATTAGAGATAAGTAAATTCTAAGAATACTTCATTTTTGATCAGTTATCAACAATGTACATACAAATATAGTAATGCTTATCAAATGTGTTTATTCTTTATCTTACCTATACAAAGGCTTGGCTGCCCAAGCAAAAGGCATCCTATACGTGCCAACTCGGTTAGCGTAGGCTTGAACTGTTTTATGGACTTTGAGTCCTAATCGAGGATCTTTAGTTGCTTTCAAGTACGGTTCAAGTACTTGGCTTACATGTCCCTGTAGTATTTTGTCAATCCTCACTACTAGAAATAAGTCTGGGTGTGGATTGTTGACTGACAGTACTACCTGAAATGCAAATCATATTTGATATAGCTAAAAAGTAAGGGTAAGAGAGCTAAGGGAACTAGCTCGCCCCGCGTTCTATTAAAGATGTAAAAAAGATTCCGACGAATTGAGATCCTCCTCCTTTTAAAAAGTAGTACCTATGTCTCTGTTCTCTTCGCCCTATAAACTATGTCTATGCATAAAAAAACGTCAACGTTGCTCTTTGAAACAAGGATAAACATTCATACTTTTGCATTTATTTTATAACTTTAAAACAGCAATTTTTAAGTTTATCTAGGCGTCTTTCCTGAAGAGTAAAGCTCGTTCACCCAGGTACTAATATTAAAACAGGGAATTAAGTAGGGATTAGTAGGAACCTTCCATATTGTTAGCTGATCCTAAATAATACACACCTGTCTCTTTGATTTAAACCATTCCTCCGGTATCTGTTTAACGTCTAACTTAACATCGTAGCTAAAATTTTCAACTAATGACTTTGTGCACTCAACGTCTTTGACTAGATCTTTGACAGCGTCGTGGTTCAGGTCAAAGTGGAAGTTCTCTGTCACCTTCTTGCCACTCCTCGCGTCGTATAGCGCAAGGTAAGTGTAGTACGGTTCCACTTGACACAACAACTCCTTGTCACCGTCTATTGGCGCTTGTAACCTAAACTTTAAGCTTTCGCATTTGAGCAAAATTCTTTGGCCAAAGTGTTCTCTGAAATTTTTGTTCGAGTTAATTAATAATAGGATGTAGTAGATGGATAAATAAATGAAGATACAGTTAATTCTTGCTAATAATATCAGTATCACTGTTCCAAATAAAACAATATACCTTAATTTTAAATGCTACATTAAATCTATTTTCTTGACAGTTCATTAGCTCCTGCCCACTATATCTAATTGTCCGGTACCCGATGACTATACACACATATTATGTATCTGATGCCACACTTACTTTCATAACGGTTAAACGGATTCATTAAAAATTATAGATTAGTTCTGTTAGACTTTCAGTTCTTAATTGAAGCAATTTAATCAAAAGTTTAGAAACCTACTTGAAAGGTTCCAACTGAGGTTCAGGCGAGTGTGCCCGTTTGTACGGCATGCTGAATATGTTGATGCGGCACTCGTTACGAGCGGCAGCTATTGACATGTCCGTTTCCCTGGAATACCGTATGAGGAGCGGGTTCATGCTGTGTTCCAGGCCTTTTAGTGTGCCGTAGGTAGGAGGAGGCGGTTCGGCTGTTAAGGACACGTCTGCGTCTAAAAGTGAAAGTTATGTTCTATGTGTTGATATTGAATAGGTGCTGATTTTTTGACATTAGTATTAAATGTTATTTTATTGAGTAGTATCTATTGCAACTGTAGCAAGTGACCTACGACTTCGAGTCAAGCTTGTTTCTTAAAATACTTCACAATTGAGTTACGAAAGAAATAATTTTAAAGTTAAAATATATAAATTAAAACACCTCTAAAATGAGAGACATCATAAAATACATAATACAAAAACTGTGTGCTAAAAGTGTTTTGCATATTTGAAATCGTCGCATTGCATTATGCGCTTGGCATGTTCCATTAGAATATGCATACATTATTGTTAAATGCCACAGAAAATATTGTGACCAACCTTTATCCAACGCCTCATCACTTTGATGACCTTCGTGGTTATCTTGATTTTTTTTCAAAGCCGCTTTAAAGGCATTGATCCATTCGGTCATCTCTTCCTCGTTATCAGCTGAAAATGTATACCCTTTCCCGCCGGCCATCCGCAATTCGAAACATAGTCTGCCGCGTTTTGGGTTCTACAACGATAAGACATTTGTTGGTATACTATTGATAGGACCGCGTTATCGATAATAGTGCGTGTTTAACTTACTTTAACAACATCTGAACAAAAGTCCATAACAATAGTGAGTTTCGTGTCCGTCTTCTTATCATCTTTATATACTTCGAGAATATAAGCGCCGTCGGCCTCTCGAAGCATTGAGCAGTAGCGTTTCTTAAACGATTTGGAAGCAAGGTTACTGAATATCCTATCTGAGCCGATCTCGGGTCCTTTGAGCAAGTACCCCTCTTTGGTACCAAGGTCCACCTTCGCTGCTTGGTTTTCATTATCACTTTCAATCTCAGCGTCTATATCATACACCTCCTCGGGGAATTTGTTTTCTATCGGTCTATATAACAAAATTATAGGTAATTTTGAATAAAAAAAAATACTCATAATGCATCAACTTATTTATAACTGATATAATGTAACATAACATAAAATTCCTAGTTGTTTCATATTAATATGACTCAGATTTCGAATGCAAAAACCCCATAACGTATTTTTGTGGTGAATAACAATATTACATGAATGTGCATGTAAACAGGTGATATAAGATCTTATTTTCAACATATTAAAGTTGAAAGGCATTTGGAGATATATAACCACAAGTGAAAGTGCTCATCTCGACTCGCAAAATCGTATAATATTAACATTTAAATAGTTTATTTATTATCCTTTCATCCTGCGTTGTGCAACATGTAGGAAACGACTCAGATAGCATCTGATACACGATCGCTATGTGAGGTGACCTTGCGAAAACAATATGAAATGATGTAAACAGTATTTGTTGCCCTCGCCATGTTTCATGGTATACGATAATTATACTGCTAATGGCCAGGCAATCAATTAGTAATTTTAACACATTGCGGATAAAGCTCATATTTTTGTAGGTATTTTTACCGAGGTATGCTAATTACTTGTTATAATTTTCATATTTCAAATTTCATGTATATTTTTAATTTTAAATATAATATAACAGCTTTAAATACTTTTAAAAAATGTGATATCAAAGATATCCACGATATTATTAGAGTTATTGATTGGCATCATCTGACATCAATGAGATTTACGGCCTTATTTCACGTAAATAATATTTTATTGGTCATGTATTTACCTACCACCTCCTGTCATAGTGAAAAGATGTGATGTTATTTACATGGCTACTTATGCAGACTTTCACAAACTCTCATAAATAGCGTTTATGAATAAAGGTGCATCCCCACATATTAATCATCCAACATCACGCCATGGGGAAAATTTTCATACACCGCATGACAAATCGGAGACGTCCTTGTGAGATGGGAAGCACCTTAAGGATCTCCCCGTTGTATCGTCACAGAATCGGTTTCAGCCGGTCGGAAAATCTTTATGACATTACTCCCGTGTTAGCAACTTTTCCGGCCGGCTAAGATGCCGCGTTGATAATGATTGAGGAGACCCTGGGGTTGTTGGTATTTAATTGTATAATACCTCAGTTCAGACATCCTTTTTACTGAAGTATCCAAGAATTTATGACTATTCTGATAAATTGATAAACTATAATTTTTCCCTATAAGGCCCTATAATGTGATATAATATAACAAAACATACATTAACAAAAACTGACCTTGGCAAGTTGAGGTATGTACCAGAATAGTTGCTAAACTTGAAGTGTATGAGATTCCAACTGGAAGCGTAACTGAGCAACGCCTGTCTCGTGAGCAAGGGGCATGTCGAGGCAGTCCTCACATCAGGCACAGCTGTAGTCACCGTCCTCCAACGACGTGGAAGGACCACACTCTGATGAAGGGCAAAGAGTAAGTTTTTTAAGACCATAACCACCTCTTTCCTTGTACGATATTTAATTAAAATTAACTAATATTTACTATAATTTAGTTCTTTACTTAGGTAATAATGAAATAGGATATAGGATGTTTTTTCAAAAATTAGGATAAAATTAATGAATATAGTAATAGGATTCTATTTTGTTGGGACATTTCAAAGTGTATCATATTTTTTTTACACATGGGTAACATTTTACGGGACTTCCCTGAATGCTAATATTTTTAGGATCCGAAATGACCACTCAAGCTATATTGTTCAATGGAATTTGAATTACATTGAATAATTAGTCTTGCCAATAAGTATAACATAGAATCAACATAATAACATTGAAATATGTACTTTAACACATTATTTACATATTAAAATTGTTAAAGTAAATATAATTTTAAACATATCTACTGAATTCCATTCTATAAAAATTAGAAGCTCTTCTTATTTTCATTAGACATTTTCTATATTTGATAAAGTTGTTTCCGAGACTGATGTCAAAGTTCTTCACAAATTTTATGTTTGACTGTTTTGGTAGGTACCTATTTTTCGAGATAAATCTAATATATAAAATTCTCGGGTCGCGGTGTTTGTAGTTAAACTCCTGCGAAACGGCTTGACCGATTCTCATGAAATTTTGTGTGCATATCACAGGTTTGAGAATCGAACAACATCTATATTTTATCCCCCTAAATGTTAAGGGTAGTCCACCCCAATTTTTTTATTTTTTAGAGATTTTTTTTGTTTTTATTTTTTTATGATACAACATTAAAAAATACATACAACCCTAAATTTTCAACCCTCTACGATCAACCCCTATTCTTTATTTGTTAATTATAAACTTTAATTTTTTTGGCAAGATTTTTATTTTTATTTTGTCATGACTTAGGATAAAAAATATTATATTAAAACCTTTACGATCAACCCCTATTTTTCCATCGCGAGTTTTTTTTTTTTATAGCCGGCCTCCTGTCTTACTCACTATACAGTTTTCGGCCATTTTTTTTTGGTTTTATTTGTGTATCGATCGTAGCAGTGACTGTTATACGTATTCATTTTTCTGTGCAACTCTCATGTTAATTTCACTCTCATCGTAAATTTATCATTAATTTTCAGTGCAATAATTATTTATTCACAATTTATTAATAACTAATAAAGACAGTTTAAACTATCAGGCTATAATATAAAAATGAATCGCTAAATGTGTTGCTGACCACAAATCTCGAGAACGGCTGAACCGATTTCTTTTTGTTGTGTTGGATGAAGTCTAAGGAAGGTTTTTATGGAGAGAAAAAAAGTAAATAATACGAGGATAATAGTAAAAACAACAATTTTCTTTTCCAATACAAACCACTCTGTCCCCAGCTATCAAACATTAGGACGTCAATCAAAACAAAACAAGACAGAACGAAATCTGTTGGGGCACCTATTAACATAAAAGAGTCAATGTTACTTTGTTTTAGAGAAATAGGGCAGAACAAGGTCTGCCGGGACAGCTAGTCTATGTATACTTTTGTTGATAATACATCTGATTGAAGAACTGAATTTTTGGAAGAAAACGAATTATTGCAAACATTGTCTTATATCTAAAATATGTATGACCATTTACCAATAAACAGTAGATGATGTCTCATTATATATTTTGCTCCTTGATTATGGATAATGGATTTTAAACATGAAATGCAAATAGAGGCAGGATATTACATACCTACATGTAAACCATAAGCATCAATGTATTTGCATTGCATCCTTAAGACAATAAATTAATATACAAAGTATATTATTTACTTACTGAAACATCATCAGTTGGGTACAGAAGTATATCCCGAAGTGGATCATTCAAAAGAAGTGTTTTGTTTTCTTGAATGTATTTTTCAAAATCCAATGCTGTACATTTATTTGGTACGATGTTCTGAAACAAAAATACCTACACTGACAAGGCTTTTCTTAGTGATATGCTAGATTTTGTGATTGATAGATAGCAGATTAAATTTCTGTCTTTATTGTTTACACTAAATACCAAACAATGCTATACTTAAGTCCAGAGACAACCAAATATGTATACCAGTAATGTATAGAATGGTATTCATCATATATTATTGTGAATCATAATATTATGTATGCATCTGTTCTCCAGTATTTCTCCTATGATACATACATGCAGGATGTTTTCACTATGGTAAATAAACATTAGCCAAAATTTAAATAATAATCATATCAATATAAAGCTGGTTTCATTCTTCAGTGAATGCCATTTCATGCTTGTTTACAATATTCCACAGTTAATGTTATGTAAATATAGTGCAACAGAGAGACAGTCAGCTGTGGTTACTAATAATAATAATATGTTATTCTTTTCTAATGATAATAAACACTAATGTAGATTCTAGTCTAGGTACATTAGAAATTCTAATACACCAGGTACTACCTAATTGTTTATTTCCTAAGTTTACTCTCTGACCTTTATTTCAATTTAGCTATGCTCATTTTAATTTGTACTTAGCTACGAAAGTAGTATAGAAAGCTAATAGAACAAATGTTTATTTTCTAAAATATAATAGAGAAAACCGAACTTTCACTTGAGTACTAGAGTAGGTAAGGCTTTAGCTTTTGCTAAATATATTTAGACATAAATAAATGTAATAAATATAACGAATGTATCCACGTCCTAGTGGAATGTTTAATTAAAAAGAGCAAAAAACGAGCGTTATTTACCTCATATTCTGCGCCATTCTTCTTCGCCTTAGAATTGACTGGGGGCATATTGATGTATCCGATGCGTACAATTAAAGCGTAAGTTTTTACAATAAAAATATTAAAAAGTAATGTTTACATTTTTATGAAATTAATCAATCTTTTCATAACACCAAACGCCGAAGCAAATCCGCAATTCAATTCTGTCCGCAATGATAATAACGAGGCGAAGCAGAGGCGAAACATACTCGCTCGCACACTGACTGACTGACAGACAAGTGACACTAATGACAGCTGGACGGACGGATTGAACTGGATGGAATGGAAACACAAACTAGTAATGTGGTTATTACACTTATCCTAGTTAGGACGTCGATTTAGGATGGCCCTAAGTCGGGTTAGAAGCTAGTGATTACACTTATCCCAATTAGGACCCTAAATCGGACAGACGACTCGTACCGTACAGTGATGCTAGATGGAGCGGATACCCTTCAAATTCGGGGGTTTTTTTCGACTCTGGGGGACATTCGGAGGGAAAAAATTCTTTGAGGGACTGTATTTAATAAAACTAATTGTATTTGATTGATGTTTTACTGATTGTCAATATTACGTAGTGATAAAGAAAACTTATTACTAATATACTTATTTATTTTTTCATAAAATAAAATAAAAATAATGGAAAATATAGCGATTATGAGAGTAAGGCCTTTTTTTGTTATTGGTTTTCTGGTAGTTTTAGATGTTGAATGTGGTGGAGCTCGTTTAACTGTTGGCAGCACTGGGAACTAACTAGTCGCTCTAAATCGTAGCGATGCAATTATCCTAAATCGTACCCAATTTACGATCGGAACCTTCCTAAATCGTCCTTATCGTAAATATCCTTATCCTAAATCAGCGTCCTTCCTAAATAGGAAGCAACTTACTGCTCTATCTCCGAATCGGTGTCCTAATTAGGATAAGTGTAATAGCCACTTAAGGTAGAATGGAATGGAATGCCGGCCGTAGAGCTTTTTTCCTCGTACATAAACAGCTAAAAATCTCGAATTTTGGCTTCCAAACCGCGTACTCCATCAAGCATTTAAAATATTATAAAAAATAAAATAAAGGCGTAAATGAGTGTAAATGTATTTCTTAAGTTAAAAAAAAATGCACAAAAAAAATCTGTATGTTCATTATTTTTAGGGTTCCGTACCTCAAAAGGTAAAAAAAGGAACCCTTATAAGATCACTTTCTTGTCCGTCTGTCTGTCAATCTGTCCGTGTGTCACCACCGATTTTCTCAGGAATGGGTGGACCTAGCAAGTTGAAATTTATACCAGATACTGAGGGAGGTCTATAGTCCCTCTTAGGTGTATGAAAATCAAGGTCCTGAGAAAACACGAAAAAAAAATATGGGCAAATTTAGATTTTCGCGAAAACTTGTAAGTACCATAAGTTACCTTAATTTTCAACTTTTTTTATGTTTCAGAATTTTTCCTTTACTTGTACTTTAAGACCTTGCTTTTAACCAAAATTGACAATTCTAGGTCAACCGGAAGTAGCGTATAGGTTTTGGGTCGAAAAAAGCAAGGTCCAAAAATTCCAAATAATAAAAAGTTGAAAATTAAGGTCCCCATACATATTACGCCAATCAATCTATGAGTTGTATGGGCGTTGATACAATTTAGAGGTCTAGCTTAATTGAACATACCTCAAATAAGGTAAATAAATAAAATTGTACTATTTCCCGTGATGGACAAACTATTTACATATCTATAAGTTTGTACGGAACCCTCGGTGCGCGAGTCCAACTCGCACTTGGCCGTTTTTTTTTAAAATTTGATAAGTGTATTAATGATATTGTTATCATATCTGCTAAATTCATGCTCATGTTAAATTTAAGCATTTATGAAAACGAGTATACCATTTCCGTTGAGATTGGAAGTATAATGTACGCATACGTCACTATTAAAATGAAGGAAATCTTCATATAAAAAAGGTCCGTGAACATATTGAAGCAAAAGTGTAAAGCCCGCTTAATGCTATAAAATGTTGCCTGCAATAAAAAACATGTTAAAACCTATGTCAAAATCTCCTCGTACGGTTGGCTGCCCTGCGACCATAGATTACTCTTTGGATAACTCGATTAGTCTCGGATCTGAGGTCTCGGACATTTCGGACACAAGTAAAGTCTCGGGTCTAGCTGCTAGCTAGAGCCTTCAGATGAGCGATTGTTGCAAAAAAAAATTCTTTGATTGATTGTCGATTAACGTCGCTTCATTCGACGCCACAAAAAAAAATATTATCATGAGACATTAAAAAAAAATAACTACAGCTTGGAAAGCAATAATTTTGAAATTACTTAGTTGTTAAATAATAATAATTTTAATTAATACCTGAAAAAAAATTGCATACCGAATTTCGATTTTCGACCAATCTACCGTGTGTAGCTCGCTCTGACAAAACTGAATCAATGTGCCTTCGGTCGTTGATCACATTACCGTGTGTAAAGTGCTTATAGCTAAGGTACCCGATAGAGTGGTTGAAACTACCAAACACATACTTTAATTGCTTTTTTTGGTCAATATTCACAATTTATTGTATTTCCTACATCGTATGGGACGTTTAGTTCGTATGGTGAGAGAGTGGTTACCCCCCACTATAGAAGGTAGAGCTAGAAGAACCGTCTCTGTGTATGAAAAAATGTTGGTCGAAATGCGTTAAATTAGGATGGCACTACAGTAGTAGCAGGGTAACTTTAAAAGAACGCGCCAAAAGTTATTGGAGTAGGACTACGTAAATATTTGAGGTTTTGTATACTGTACTGGGACAGTAGATGGGGTCAAATTTCTGGGTATGGGGTATGGATCTAAAAAAAAAGGCGGACGCCACCTTATAAAACAATCACTGATGCACCCACAGTAAGCCAGCTCGCTTAAATGCATACAAGTCCGGCACGCACACATTCACACCACACTAAGCCGGCCGCCCGCCATTACGCTCCGAACCACAGACACACACAGTTACGTCGCCACCATTTTGGTACTTCAATAGTTTCTTAGCGGCCATCTGTCCGCCCTTTTCTCTAGATCCATGGTATGGGGTCAGTAGATTGACTCAAACAAGACCCAAGTAGGTAGATGGGGTGCGCAGTCGCAACTACCGGGTAAGGCTGTTAGGATCAGGGTACCACGGGTGCTGGGGAAGCCCTCTACGCGGCTTGCCGCAACTCTGGAACTTACCTGGATAGTAAGTAGACAGTTACCCGCTAGATTTAATTGTCCCTGCTGTAGGAAAGGGTAAATGCACGTATGTGTATTGAGATGTGAGCGGGCTTTACAGCTCCGGCCGGCACATATGGGATATGGTAGTTGGCTTCTCTGATGCCTTCAGCGATGATTGAGTGCATTGCTATGCACGTAGTCAGCTACTTTTTACAGCTCCGGCGCCATTCTGGATAAATTGTAGTGGGGCAACTCACGAGTGACTCGCATGAGTACCACAACAAAGTTGTGGCGGCAAGACCTACCGCAAATGGTCCCTGATGCTCTATACATGGCGCTAGGAAAAGAAAAAAACCTTTCGATTGGGTAAGTGGGGGCTATGGAGAATAGAGCTAAGGAGAACTTATGTGGGGGAGATATCAATGGAACCATTAAATAATATCCGAAAAGTACGAAAAGTACGTGTCACGTCGAATTCAGAGCTTTATGGCCCTATGAAAATCAATTTCAAAGCTATTGAAGTTATATAAGACTATAAGACATACCTAAGCCTCCACTCCACCCAAAAATAAACGGTAACCGGAACGAAGACACTTTGTTAGTACGAAATTGGGTACCCTTGTATGGTATCATCTATAAAGATTTTGGAACCCTATCTGAATGGCCTTTTACAAGTATTTTTTCATCGAAATAGCACGGGGCAATGGCGACATTTTGCTAAACGGATTAAACTCTTAACTTCCCGTGGGATCTTCTAAGGACCCTATTTTGGATGTCAATTATATCTTCAGCTTTCTAGGAATATCTCTGGATTGCACATCAATGTTCAAGTAGAAATAAGTATACTTTCTGCGAATAAAACGAATTCTATGACGTCGTTGTACTTATATCTTTATTAAACTTTCAAAACATTTATATGACGTTCGTTATACATAATATATATTTTATTATGATGTGATAAATATGGTTTATCTAGGTACCCATGATTATGTAAGTTATGAACACAATAATTCAAACGTTGGGCATTTTTTGCCAATGACCGTCAAAGAATCGTAATTAATGTTTTTCGACAAGTCATAAGCTAACAGTCAAATTAACAACGATATTTTTCTTATTTAAAATTAAAAACCTACTTATTTTAGCTATCTATAAAAAATGGTTCTATTTACATCGTCTACATATATAACTACTTGCCAACCTACTTACCTATTACCCAACCGAAGAGGAAATGCTGCCAGCCTCCTGGGAACCTTGCCCATGGGCAGTGGCGCAACGGCAGCGTCGAGGAAATTTTTGTATACTTATTATAGTTTGTATTTTTGTTGTAAATATAAAGCTTATATACTGGACCTTACTACATATATAATTTTATTTTATTTACTACATAAAATAGTTGTTCCAAAAAATTCTTCTATTACGTTATGCCCAAAAGTTTTATGTTTTAGGTACTAAATTGGTTCTTGGACATACACATATCCTACCTCTACAACAAATGGTTTTAATAAACTACGATATACGTAAACTTGTTTCTATTGACTGGTTTAACAAAAGACTTACAAACGTTATACCCTATTGAACTACAAATACCTACAATTCACAAATACAACTTTCAGTACTAGTTTTCTTACCTACGATATTTTTTACAAGAATAAGTTACTGTAGGCAAGTCAACTATGTACTTACATAAACATTGTTTCATAATATTATTTTATTAGATGCTAGGTAGGTATATATTTAGGTACTTTTTATTTTTGGTATATGGCACATAAAATAATAATCAGTTATCATCATAAATACTTTCTTATTATAAATGTCGCAGGATTTATCCTAAAGCTAGTCAACCTAAACATACCTACTAAAAGTAGGTAAGTAGGTCTATTACTTCGCATTTCCATTCGAAAACAATATTGACTTATTATGACAAAATATCACACAGGTAATTGAGTATTATTTTCAACTCAATGAAGTCCATTTGCGTATGAAATCTCTATTGCTGTTCAATAGGAAATCAACATTTAAAATGGGCACCCATGCTGCTCTGCGGCAGGAATTTGGAGGTGTGAGCGGTGACAGCCGAAGGCGAAGAGCGCGGTACGTACTGTGAGGTTACCGCTATCTCTGGATGTCAAGTGTACTCTTCGTCCTCCTCCTCTTCGCTGGACTCGGACGCGATATCGCCATCCTGGTCAGGTAACGACAGTTGCAAATAATCTACAGGTGGTTGTAACGCCGGGATCAAATACCCTTCCGAGTCTTGCGGCGTTGGAGGCGGTCGTGGCAAACGTATTTGTGTATTTTGACCTCCCTCTGCTGCCACTTCCAGTTTTCTACAAATTTCATCAAATCTTATTCTATGCCGCGGGTCTGGTTTCCAGCACGCTCGCATCAACTCACAGGCAAAGTGCGGACAATCTTCAGGTGGTACCAATAATATGCCTTGTAGAATTCGCTTTGTTGCACCATCATTGTTTTGACCGTAGAAGGGTTGCTTTCCACGGCTATAGATTTCCCATAACACTACACCATATGACCAGACATCTGATTCGTGTGTGAAACGGGCATAAACTATACTTTCTGGGGACATCCATCTTACGGGCATAGGACGCTCGCCACCCATTTTGTAGTAATCACACGTGTAAACATCCCGAGACATGCCGAAATCTGCAATTTTAACTGCTAGGTTAGCTCCTACAAGACAGTTTCTTGCTGCAAGATCACGATGCACAAATCTGCGGGAAGCAAGGTACTGCATGCCGCGTGCCACTTGTACAGCAACGTGTAGCAGTGCAGGTTCGTCCAATGTGGGTCCCGGTCGTCCACCGCCTCGCGAGCCTCGCAGTACTCCTGCTAAATCACCCCACTCCATGTACTCGAACACCATCCATGGACTGCCACGATTCAAGTCATCTGTAAAATACATTTTATTATCTACATATTATTTAGGCACGTTATTTATGTCTTATAATGGGGAAAGAAAAGAAAAGAAATTTCCATTTCTTTCGCATCTTTCTTACCAGACTTTTTTTTAACAAAATTGCTTACTGTTGTGTTATGTTTGCAGAGTATTCCCCTATTAATTCAAAATTTTTATTCTGCCCGAATGGTAAGCAGTACAGATATGTAGATTTTTGTTGATATGTATGTTCTTTTTCCCATTTTATCCATACCTACGAGTGGTAGGTAATGGTTTTAAAATCAATATTCTCAATTTACCTTTATAAACAACTCCAACAAGCGTCAGAATATTTGGATGACGGAAAGCTGACATAATAGAGACTTCTCTCACGAAGTCCTCTTCGGCATTACGTCCCGCACTTTCTTTCAGCACTTTAATCGCAACCACCTGTTCACCGCTGATGGTACGTAGAAGCCCTGTAACACAAAGTTTACACATGATAAACTGTGCTTCTTTAATTAAAGTCAGAGTTAAAATTAAATGACTGAGCCAACCTTTGTGGACTTTGCCAAAGCATCCTTCACCGACTTCTTCGAGGAAAGTGAGTGCATTTCTGTCTAGAAGTGGTACTTGTGTCTCGTTGGTGTCATCTGTGGTGACGACGCCAGGAGCAGCTGGTCCCCCGCCCGGTCCCGCTCCAGTGTTCGCGCCGTAGACGCCGTACTGAGGGTTCGTTATATACCTTTCAGCAAGTAGAGGTTCCCCTGGTCGCACACGCTACAAAAAATTAAGCTATTTTTACGGGGTGTGTGCAGCAAGATGTTAAATTGAGCATGCAGTAAAAAGATAATTATAACATCTTCTGTAAAAGCCGTTAATTAAGCCAGAATTAAGTGGTATGTTTTGATCCTTACAAGTGGAGCTTTTCCATCAATATGTCGTACACGTCTCCTCAGGTACAATAACACCGAGAGTATAATAACGAGCAACGCCACGCCGCCCGCTGAGGCTAGCACTAAGGCGCTTGTGCTGCTGATACCGGATCCTAAAGTAGTTGAGTCATTGCCTGTTGTCGATTCTGCGTATATTTCTCCACTACTTGCTAGTGACTTTGATACCTGAAAATTTTAAGATTTATGTATGACTGAAATAAGCTATAAAATCTATACTAATACTAGCTGTCCCCCGCGGTTTAAAAAATAGATGTTGGCCGATTCTCAGACCTACCCGATATGCACACAAAATTTCATGAGAATCGGTCGAGCCGTTTCGGAGGAGTTCAACCACGCACCCCGTGACGAGAATTTTATATATTAGAAGAAGATTATAAAGCTTAAGAGTTTGTTCGTTTGTTTGAACGCGCTAATCTCAGGAACTACTGGTTCGATTTCTAAATTTTTGAGTGATGGATAGCCCATTTATCGAAGAATGCTATAGGCTACTTTTTATCCTATGAAAACTCAAGATCCCTCGGGAAAGCGGGTGAAACCGCGGGACGGAAGCTAGTAAAATATAACTGTCGTGGGTTCTTGAGTTTTCGTAGAAACTTTAGTGCATTGGTAGGATAAATTGTAATTATGAAATGGATTTTTTGTGTTTACCACTGCCGCATATCATTTATCTGGGTGAGATTGTGGTCAAACACAAGGCTATCAATGGTAAAGAAAATAATCACAATTTTCTCATTGAATTAACTCACATGAAATATCACAAAACAAACTGCGTAGTTTCATGTATATATATATATATATATATATATATATATATATATATATATACCTTATCAATAATAACAAGTAGGTACGTCAATACGACCTAAAACGCCTACATTGAAACCTACTCTTAATTTGGGTGACACCCGCTAACGTTATCACGGCTGACCTATCATGAATATTTATCAGTTACCATGGAAAAATACTGATTTCGTTTACCATAAAGCCTTTTCATCGGTTCAGGTCAAAATCAATACTTTCATTGATAAATTCGTATTTCAAATATTGTACCAATTTTTGAGCTTGCTATGAGCCACACCCACAAGTATACATATAACAATTTTTGTAACTACATTTCTCCGCCAAATTCGTGAAATCTCATGCTTCAGCTAATCAGAAACCAGACCAAATAGTCCTATCTTAAAAAAATAAACTTTCAACTATAGATTGATAATTGGCCTATATTATGAGTTTAATACAGTTAAGTACCTACTACCTATCTTTGGAGACATGAAATCTTGAGCAACTACTATTTGGTACATAAGTAAGTAGGTAGGTACAAGTCCTCTAATTATACTTACGCTTCCACTCGTAATTAAATTTGACGTTTTAATGCAATTTAACAAACGTCAAATATGTTGCAACTACAAATAAGTAATAGAAGCAGCAACTCAGAATTAGGAGCTCGATTTAAATGACAATAAATTGTGGAATCGAGTGTATATTTACTTACCTACTTATCTACATAAGTAAAGTTATTAAGTTTTACATTGCAAGTATTTTATATTATGTCTTTGCATTACCTAGCCTATCCAGTGCATAAATCTATCACTTCATGGTCAGCTTACTGATATCCACTGGTGAAAGATCAATAGATTTTACAACGAAGGGTCCCGACTCCCGAGCATGATGTATAAAATACCCTCGGCACCGCAATCTGATTACTTTCAAACATTATGTGTAAGCTGCATCTAAATCTAATTAATTAATACAAACTTGTTTTGTTTTTATAACTGGCTCCAGGAAACATCGTCTCTTAAGTAACAAGTTCATAAAATAGTACAAGAAATCAAGTTCACAAAAAACCGGTGGATCGATTGCACAAAAAATGTGATAAGAAAAAATATATTGCAAAAAATCCATTATGATTAGAAATTTGTTTGATTAATTAGTCTGACGACGGAGTAAAAAAATAGTCTCTGTTGTCGAGGTTATATTTATCCGGTATTGGACAATGTAGTTACTACCTAAATTTGTATGCCAAATAATACATATCCACAATATACCATTTATCTATTTCACACTAGGTATTTACTGTACAAATAAACGTACGCTTGTGTCAAGCCTCATGTAGGTACAGTATCTGTTGGCAGCGAATACCTTTTACGCAACCCGTACCTACATTACAATTAGGAGTATGTCATATCATAATGGTAAATAATGATCTGGCAGTTGCAGTTGCAGTTGAGGTAGGTACAAGGTAGATAAGGTGATAAAATGCAGTTAAATAAGATTAATGGTGTTACCTGCGCGGTGGGTGGTGACGGTGCATATTTGGTGTCACTCGACGTGTTCGAGATCGGAGGTGGAATGATATTGTGGATTGGTTCCGGTGTCACTGGAACTGGAATGATAGAAACTACTATTAGAAGTTGATTCTGAAGAGTCAATTGGAAATTATGAAAGTATTCACGGTATAGAAATGTACTTTTGCATATTAAAAATATTTATCTACCAACGTCATGCCATTATCAATTGATTGTGACGTTGTTTACGTCACTGATAAACAGTATTTTAGCTCAATAGAGTTAGAAGAGTGTAGCTCATCTATATATACTTAATATATAATAATATAATAAAGGATCAGAGAGTTTTGTTTCTTTGTTTATAGGCGCTAATTTCCGGAACCACAAGTCGGATTAAAAAAAATTAAGTAATGATAACCCAATTCTCGAGGAAGGTTAAATTTAATTTGGTACGCAAATAGACTATGGTATGGAGAAGAACATGGGCTACTTTTTATCCCGGAAATGCGGGTGAAACCACGGGGAACAGCTTGTCATATAGATATGTAAGTAGTATAATAATAATTAATGGACTATATACCTATTTTTTGAATACTAATATGTATAAGTTGTAGAGGTACATAAATTAACCAACGCTAACGAAATATTGTCAAAGAAATAGTTACGAGTTATTGTCTCGTTGTAACTTATATAATATACTGTTTGTTGTACATGGCATAGCATGAGAAAATACTAATGAATGATGATAGGTTTGTAGGGTCACACGCAACTGTAAAATTATGTTGCGAAAATGCTTATTTAAATGTAAGTAGGTATGTGATTTTTATACAGATTTGACTAGTTAGTATTATGGATCAATTTACAATAAATAAAAGTGCCCCCCACGGTTTCACCCGCGTTCTCGAGAAATAAAGTAGCTCATGTCCTTCTCCATACCATAGGCTATTTGCGTACCAAAATTCATTGCGATCGGTTCAGCAGTTTAGGCGTGAAAAGGTAACAAACAAACAAACTCACATTCGCATTTATAATATTAGTTAGGATTTTATTGTTCGACCATATTTATAAAGCTTTACTTTGAATATAAGTGTATACCTATCAACATTATATAAGCTTACTAATAGGTAGGTATATATAACATATTTAGTAGGATTCTACTCTATATTTTTTATTGGCAACCCTACTACCAATAATATCGTATCATTACATCTAAGTAGATTCCTTGATAATAATACAACATTGATTAGAGTGCATTAGGTCTGCATTGTCAGTTTATTTTCTATTCTATATGAAATGTATTATGTAATTTGGTTGTTTTACAGTAGGTAACTTAGACACGCCTTTATATATTTTCAGATCACTGCTACAAATCTACGAAACAGTAGAGACTATTTCTTATTATACCCATCTCATGCCAATAAAAAAACCGGCCAAGTGCGAGTCGGACTCGCGCACCGAGGGTTCCATACAAACTTCGTCCATCGTTCGTCCATCACGGGAAATGCATAATTTTATTTATTTACTGTATTTGAGGTAGGTGCCTGGTGCATGGTAATGTATATCATATATTTTTTTAGTTTTATCATTCTCTTATTTTAGAAGTTACAGGGGGGGGGGGACCAACATTTTACCACTTTGGAAGTGTCTCTCGCGCAAACTATTCAGTTTCGAAAAAAAATATTTTAGAAACCTCAATATCATTTTTGAAGATTTTGAAGGTTTGACGAAAAAAAAATTTTTGAGATTCAGTTCTAAGTATGGGGAACCCCCTAAATTTATTGTTTTTTTGTCTATTTTTGTGTGAAAATCTTAATGCGGTTCACAGAATACATCTACTTACCAAGTTTCAACAGTATAGCTCTTATAGTTTCGGAAAAAAGTGGCTGTGACATACGGACGGACAGACAGACAGACAGACATGACGAATCTATAAGGGTTCCGTTTTTTGCCATTTGGCTACGGAACCCTAAAAATACAAAGGGATTAATTAAATTACTATGAATTTCATTAAATCCTTTTTTTATTGTAGAAACTCATTTAATATTATTCGATACTACCTAATTACTAAAAAACAATTAAAATACAGAACGTTGGCAGTAGCGAATCTATTCACTTTCTGGTAAAATTACATTTTTTTCCTGTAATAACAATAACGTTACGTCATAAACAAAATTTCCGAAGAAATTATTAAAAATATATTTTAAGCAACTCAGTGTATTTTTGTAAAATGTTAATGGCAACATAATTTGATAAAAAAATGTTTTGTTTTTTATGATTTTCACTCGAGCCAAATGGGCCGCTTCACGATCGCTTAGCCATACCAATTTGAATTAGCTGGATGTCAGCGTCCATTATGCAATGATGATTTTTTTTTAATTAGAAACAGGCCGATTCTCAGTAAAAAAAATTAGGGTCGTCAAAATAATTCATTATAGTCAAAAGCATTAATAAATCTAAACTAAACTATAGTTAGTTTTTCATAATTCTACGAAAGGTAAGATATAAAATAATCACCTGTACTCCTAGGGCATTGGAAGTTCTCTGTGACAGGAAGTCCATTTGTCGTGCACAGACAATAGTGGACTGTATCGTTGTACGGTACACATGCCGCTTCCTTGCCGCACGACAAATATTTACAGGTTCCTAGGAAGAATTTAGCTGAAAAAAAAAAAATATAATTATGAATGTTGGTATTAAGTTCTACTTAAAAAAAAATTAAACTAATACTCTCTCTCAAGAGACTGGAATGTAACATTCCAGTTTTATTGGAAATTGTTATATTTGGAGGTGAAGGCGCAAAGGTTAATTTAATTTGGGACTTTCTACTTCGCGTAGCGTAATTTAACTTCGCATTGAAAATGGTACCTAAACTTATATACAATTTTATATTTTTTTTTTGTATTGCTTCTGCTCATAAAAAAAACCTTGTTGAAACTATTTTCTGGAAAAATATTAACGCGATTGCAGCTGTAATAATAGGGTAGCGCTTCCATTAAAGGGGCTTTACAACATTATAAAACCAGTATTTATTTGTTATTTATTGCCGTTAGTAAAAAAAAGTAAATATACTTACTTGGGGAATCTTGCTGGGTCTGTTCTGGCCGTGCTTCTTCCCGGGCAACCCTCGCTAATTTCTCCGCGTTTTCCCGCAGCCGCTTAAAGAAATATATCACGTTATGAGCACCGATTTTTTTTTTATAATTCAAGATAAAAACTTGTTTATAAGCTGGCAAATAATTATTTTCCGACGGAATCTGCATATCATTATTATTTTTTTACATTCCAATTTCATATTAGCCCTTGGAGGGTGGGGACCGTGGCGGCACCGTTAAACAAAAAAACAACATTTTATAGGTCTTATACGAAACGAAACTTCTAATTAATTTGTCTGCGACAGATTGTAAAACCCTTTAAACAAAATTGTCTATTAGAATCGCCTCTATAAAATAATTAATCGCTATCAATCAGGACATATTTTCATATTAATTGGATCAGTCAGTGGAAATGTCACCGTGTTACTCTCAGTCAGGTGCAGTGCAGGCGCCACTGTGCAGACTGGTCCACTTACCTACCGACCTACCTGAATAATATCTGCATAATCACTGAGTCCTATTATATTGTATACCTACTGTACAACTAACTTTGTCCTGACACCCTGATACGTGAAAGATTTGCTACATTCTATCGACGTAAAATTACAAAATATAAAAAAAGTCTTTCTAAAAAAATACCAACGTTTATTACTTTCAGCGCTTTTTGGTAGTATTGAATCACCGTTTGAAATACAGTACTGAAACGCGCTGTACCTACGAAGTAAGTTGAATTGAGAGGGTCTCAAAAGTGCTGTAATGGTGAACCTGACTTGAAAAGGATTGTCATGTAAAAGATGGCCCTCAAGCTATGTAAGTACAGTGAAGAATAAATTACGCGTTGCTCAAATCTGCACCTACCATGTATGAAGTATTTGTGCTCAAACAACAGTTACGAACATGGTGTCTGCACAACACGCCATACATGTCAAGCAGCACAACAAGTACAATCACACTGAATTAGAATACATTTTCACGCTAATTGGCTAACGCAGTGCATGCACAACTTTATTAATTACTAATTACCATTAGGACGTATTTATATCCTTTATCCATTGTAATCGAGACACGATCTCGTAATATCTACCGATCGCTCAACCTTCCATCGTAGTTACGCGAATATATCACGTTTAGAGATTCGAGTGTTCACTGATTTATGGGCGGTTTGCATTCAAAATTCAGCGTATTACCGCCTCTATAGTATTATAATAAAATAAAAATAAGACGATTGGGCAGAGTTACGTTATCTTCGGAGCGTTTGAGATGCTCGACGTAGAGTTATTTTGGCCACCTTATCGTGGAGAGTGGCTGCACTCCGCCGTGGCCTGGGGTTACGATAAATTAATAATATCGTATACCTAAGTGAATTATTGATATAAATTTACTGTTTGCTTGTTTACAAACGTCAACTGTGTCAAATATGATATACTTATTCATTGTACTGCATATTTTACCTTTTAGTCCTCTGAATTAAGAGAGAAACACCACATTTTGATTATGGTGACGACGTGTTCAATATTATTTATTTTAATACATAAAACGAAATCAAATTTACTATAAGTAAATAGAAAATTTATGTGCCAGCCCTCTTGTCACAAGAGAGACGTTAAGAGATCCCTTTGAACAATCTTTCGATGATAACTGTATTTATTATAGTAAAGTATTGAACATTCCCGAAGTGTCTGAAATATGAAAAAAGATAAGTACATATAAATAATATAATAATACTTATTCGGTAAGTATATAATATTTTTTTAAAACTGAAACTATTTTACTTTTTCAATAATAGTCGATTTCATACAAATGAGTAGGTATTTACCTAATAGATAGAGACACTGAATAGTCAGACAGTCGGGATTGTTGATAACTAAACATTTTTAACGCATCTTTTTTTCTTTACCGAAGTTTCGTGGGACCTTCCCTTGGAATTTGACATTTTAATTTTTCAATCGTAACACGTACCTAGGTATTTTTCAACTGGCTATCATGGTTAATTTTTTAATGTCAAAAAAACAAACTAGACAATTAGAAATTGAACATTGAAATTAAATCGAAAACCCTCAAGCTTAGTGTGTGATGATTACTGATCACTAAAATAATCCTAATCAAACCCGTTCGAGGTTGTATTTGTATTGAAAATTGGACATTGTTTGTCCTATCGAACTCATTTTGACCTCGCACAATTTGATATTACACGTGTTTGTAGGATTGTGAAAACTACACGAAACTAATCAACATTCTACGAATACGCATGCACAGACTTTCAGAATGTGAATTAGAGAACCAATTGTAAAAGTTATAAATGATTTATTATGCCGGTGTCGTGTTTACTCATCTACATATTTGTATATTCAAAAGTGCTTAGTTGTAAAGAGATTTTCATTGTAATTAATTGCCTTTCAGATCACAGAAACGTGGCTACTTAACGTGTGAATTCTTTGGAGTGATCAACGTAACATTTATAACTGATTTTCATCGCGGACAATTTTCATCTTATATATTTTTAATTTCGAATTTAGCTCTAACTACTGATATGTTTTGTGTTTGACCACAATATTAGTAGGTATAGTGATGATGTGTTAGGTGGTAAGCACAGACTACACCCGTAGGTGTTTGGTGATACATTTTCAACTCGAGAGCTTCGCCGATCTCTTTCACCGTGCTATGGTTTCCCCACGATGTTTGTCTTCACCAAAAGCCCAAGCTTATTGTAGGATTCAAAACTGCGAACTTCGCTATGGCTTTTGACGTCACCACCGTGTTATGATCGCCTTAGAGTTTAAATCTTCTAGTTGTTCTCACGCTGTGACATAAATTGTTTTAGAAATGTATTTTTAAATATTTAGATAAAATTTCAGGATTGTCAGTAGTCACTAATACAAACAACCTTTACTCAGGGACAAACTCTGAAAGCACCAAAATAATAATCATCTGTTCCATGCAAAAGTTCAATGTCGAAGAACCAAAATGTAAGGAAAAGAACAAAGATATGACGAACGTTTATTTCGTCATATCTTTATTCAAGTGCCCACCTAGTAATCGAGTGGCACTGCTACTCACATATAAATCGCAGATATAGCTTTGAAGTTGCATTAAGAACTCTATAATACCTCTATAATTTTTGTATACAAGTTATTTAATATATAGCCCTTGATTTTGTCTAAGTATCTATTTTTCAACCTTATAGTGCATCTTGATATGCATGATACCAGCTACGAAGTACTAAGACGCGATTAATTTAATAAACTAAGAAAAAAAAATCGCTTACATTCTTATATTTTTTTTAAGAACATGATAGTAGAATCTTTTTTCACTCGCCATGTCGTTGATAAGAATCACGACAACATTTTACCTACATACTTTAAGATACCTATTTGCAAGACGTGCCTTTCTGTGAGGCGCCAACATTAACGTAGGTCTAAAGAGTCTGTACCTACGTTAAAACTGATTTCACCTTAAATCGATCTGAGAAACAAATATATTATCCACAAAGTATTGAACTGCTTGAGAACCTAAAAAAAAACAATAAGACCAACGTATTTACCATTCCAAACTTAAACAGCTCAACCTCAAGTATTTATATGAAGTTAAGTGTAATAATATTGGTATGCAATCCCCACTCGATACTCAAGTGTTGCTCAATAATTGGATATTCATTCATCTACCATCGGATTCGTTAACGAGTTGTTTCATTGTACCTTTATCCACCGTGAGTTGCTAGTACATACAATATTACTGCCCTATTATAAATTAAAGATTATCATAACAATATTTAACGTTTAGCATTATAAGATATTAACTTCAATACTTCGTGTTGTTACATAATTTTTGATTGTTGTTCAAGTGTTAAAGCCGACCTGGATTACCGCTGCCAAATCTACTGATTCAGTTTTGTTTAGAGCGTTATCGCAATGCTACGAACAGACATATTATATAGAGAATAAGCAATCAAGTCTAAATGTAGGCCACATTGTCAATATACTTATTTATAGGGTCGATACTGTAAAAATTACGACAGAAAAAAACTCTCATGTTAACTCTCGCGTCTTTCACAAACAATTATTTAAGAAGATACTTATTACTAAAAATAACAACTCATTTTCAACTGAAATAATCATGACAATCATCAACAAAAGTTCTAAAGCTCGAGATAAAAAAGTCACAAATTTTTCACTTTCAGACTTTTATGGCTTATTGTTATAAAACTCAATCTCATTTATTTAGTTTAGGCCTTGATAACGCACTTAAAAACATAACTTGACTCTACTACCGGTTGGAAGTTGAGCGATACTGCGTTGTGTGCCAAATAATTCATATTTGACCGCAAAACAATACAAACATTTTATGTTAACGCCTTTTAGACTTAGACAAATGCTGGTTAATCTATTAAAGCGTGCATAGTTATTGAAACTGGCAACAGTGAAACGTGATACAAGTGCACGTTGAACAAACCGTATTGATGTCACAAGTTTGAAAACCGTAGTCTCCTTACTTACAAATAGAGAATGATTTCTAACTTAGAAATCATACTCTATTTCGTTGTTTCTATATATTCCGTTGTTTTCGAATAGTTTAGAAGGTGAATTTATTCCATTGAGGCGCCACATATCAAGTTTCTGGTCCTACGTTAATGAAAATAAGTTAAGTTAAGCAAAACAGTCTTAAAAATTGAAATAAAATGGCTTTTCCGATTTTTAAGGATTCGCCGTTTTATGAGTAAATACTATCACTCAATTTGGACATTGAAACAAATAATTTTTGTCACGTCCACCCACTTTGACAATTTGAGTTAGGAGTAGTGGCAGTGGGTGGAAGCTAGCTAACTAAAGTTTTGTGTAATTGCTGTGAACCGTCTTCAATACTGGTATGCGCCACGGGCTCACTTATGAACTTGACAGGTTTCCTTTTGAAATATAAATGCAGGCAATTTATATTTTAAAATAATTTATTCACTAGGTATACGCAGAACGCACCTACACGTGCATACCGGGATTTATTTTTCGAGATGGCATATTTTCGAATGCTAGTCAACATAAATGCTGAACTAATTTTATATAGGACCAACTTTGAAATAGCGAAACAAATTTCAATCTTTTCATATTAAAGGTCAAAATTGCTTAATCAAAATAAATTTAAAAAATATTTTCGCGATTTCAGAGTTGGTCCCATAGTAAATAGTTTAGCATGAGGAAACTAATAATAGTTTTAAAAATATAACATCTTGAATTATCGACCCAGTATATTTAGGAGAGACTAAACTTACAAACCAAACGTCTTTGTAAATGTATAGTTAAATTTCAAATCCTTGATGCGTGAAAAAATTGCGACGTGATCAAATCCACTAATTATAAAATTGTTTACATAGCTTTAATGCACTAGAATTCGTATGTTTGATACGATAAAAATCATCGCATAGATACTTAGCTGAACATTGCGATACGATCTTCAAAGATAGAGATTTTAAATAGGGAGAATACTGCATTCAGCTATGTGACGTATTAATTCTTGGAATTGGGACAAGCCATAAGTAGAACAATCAAAACATATTTTGGTGGCAAAAGTTTTGACAACTAAGTAGCAGGGACTTTCTCTAATCGAATTTTAGATCTGTGAGATCCGGATAAGTAAAAATATTGAAGTATGACATAAGCTGTAATGAAATCCATTTATTAATTTAAATTAAACGTTAACCTAGTTAAAAAATGTTTAAAAAAACATGATTTCATCCCTATACTTCTGAAGTAATTTTCCGTAATTGAGTCTACCTTACACTTTATTCTCCGTAATGGCTATTCTAACCTAAATACTTTGTGGCTTCACATCCTAATTTGTTTAAAATGATTATCTTACTAAAAGTTTTCCGTGTTCGTGAGAGTATTTGGGCGTCTATTATTTCCGTCGCTAGAATGTTTTGACATGTGCGAGATAGCTCCGTCATTTGTTTAGTTTAATTTGTTCTTATTCGTGATAACTGCTATAATAATAATTATAAGGATAAGAATTCAGACGTTTTCTATATTTTCTCCAAGTGTAGGTAGATATTATGAATATACTTGGTTTTTAAATTGTAACTTTCCCTAAGGTTCAAAACATAAAAAATATAATACTTACCTACCTACCGACTTCATTTTCATCTTGCTACTATTATTAATTCAGGAATGAACTCGATTTAATCAATGTTCATTTTTAATAAAACTTTAGACATGTCTACATATTTTATATTTATTTTAACCCTGCATACAATGTAAATGACTTAAACGCTTAAACTGTATGCCGTTTCTAGCAAAGATAAAAGTCTCTGACCATACTGTGTAGTGTACTGTAGGTACATAAACGGCAAAAAGATAGATAATATTTTATACCTATTACAACGGTACTAATCGACAACCTTTATCTCGCAATCGCGTTGCTTTCGACCATTCTGACGCGAATGAGAAATTCAGAAATGTCAAACAATAAAGCGACTCTTTATTGAGCTATTCAGATAACGATATTAACCATGAGAGGTCCGAGTGTCACTTTTACGTACAAATCGGAATAATATCGAATTACACTCTAGTGTAAACAGGCCGTAGGCTTGGGAGGAGTTGAGTAGACACGTGACTAGGGTCGCCAAATGATGTAACATAGCTACTTGCCCGCACTGGTCGCGACCCGGCCCGTTGTGAATCGGGACGTCCCGTTTCAAAGTTTTATAGAACATGCGTCCCGCATAGTTAATTTTTGTGCGGGACTTATTTACAAGTTTAACTCAGTGCAATACAATTCCAATAAGGCTTCGGGAGACCGACGGGCTGGGAGCTTTTTCCGCCAACGCATAAGCTTGGCCATCCAAAAAGGGAACGCTGCCAGCCTGTTGGGAACCTTGCCTATCGACAGCAGCGAGGGCTTTGAGGATGTTTTCTATATATCATAGTTTGTATTTTTTACTTTAATTGTAAATATGTAAATAAATAAATTTATTCCAATAAAATATCTAATATGTGATACATTCGAAAAGAAAATTGTAAACATGCACATAAAAAGTTGGTCATAAAATAACGAAAAGTTTGCTTTTTGTATTGAAATAGGAATTTTGTTTGACAGTTACAAGTTAGTAAATATTTTGAGCCAATGACACCATACTGTGCGGGAAAATAACATTGCATTTTAATATAATATGAATCGATACATCGATGTATTTAAAGGGCGCGTAGATTAAATTCATTCCAGAGACTAGTTCCTTAGTATGTTTTTAGGTAGGTTTTTATTCTAAATGATATCGTCCTGTGACTCTTGTGTCCCAGAGGCTTAAACCATGTATGTATATGTACGGCAGTACCTATAGTGTATCACCAAATATTTTTTATACATAACATAGGTATTGTGTAACAGACCTCTATAGTCTATGTTCAGCTGTGCCAAATATTTAATCAAATATCGGCAAATGTACTCGACAACCCTGTTCATGACAGTTTCAGTGATAGATTGCGGTATGAATAACGCTAACAAGTCGTAGCCTAAAGCTTGTTCGGCGACGATTCCGTGATGGTAAAACAATACAACAAATTATCCACATCCACATCATTGTTATGTCGGCTTGCATCATTCACACCTACGGTCTTTCGTTAATCATACAATACATAAACTATACAAAATTAAAACAATTGTTACAAGCAGTTTTGTATAACTAATTTAACATATCAATTATCGCAGATATTCTAATATATAATTCAACAAAATTAAGATACCTAGTTTTGTTCTGTAACTTTTCGAGGCCCGAAATTATCCATAAATAAATAACTAACTGTTCAATCTAATCGTCTTTTGTTTCAGTATAAACTTATACCAGACATCCCCTTGAACGGAACCGGATCCATTTGCATCCGTTTATATTACATTTACTATTATATCCTGAAATATCATTGATATTTACATTTAAAAAATCATCATAAGAGGAGGAAGGAAACTAGATTTCTTCAAAAATAAATGGGTTACTGTTTTTGGAACAAAAGAAGTAGTACGCTTGGGGGAGACGGGGGCTGCGCGGGCGCACCGTCTGTGTACACCTGGCTGCGAAGGCGCGGGCCGATCATTAAAAATGTTTATTTAAAAACCCGACCGCTTATCGCCGGGTGATGTTCCACAACAGTGAACCATTTGGTTTATGATATTAACACCAACCAAATGGTAACGGTGCTTTTTTGGATTTCTTATATCTGTACCGTTGATGCATATTATAATTATATATTTTTTCATTATTATAATTTAATTCAATTTAGTTTTATTTACATATTTACAATCAATGTATAAAATACAAACTATGATATATAGAAAACATCCTCAAAGCCCTCGCTGCTGTCGATAGCAAGGTTCCCGACAGGCTGGCAGCGTTCCCTTTTTGGATGGCCAAGCTTATGCGTTGGCGGAAAAAGGCTCTAATTTAGTTTTAATTAGGCAGATTTTATTTTATTTACGGGATAAAATTCAAGGAAATAGATAAATAATTAATATAAACTACTTACGTATTTGTTTAATATTAATTACCTACCTAATTACCTACTTAATCAATTCACATCACTTAAGATCAAAGAATAGGCTATTTGTAATTATCTAACTGGTAAACTTCTGCATAACAATGTTCAATGCCTACAAACGGTCTGTCTATTTTCCTAATGTGTCTGAGCACTCGGCGCTCCTCGGATCGGCCGGTGCTTTTTAACAAAACAAAAGTCTTCCTGAAACATCAACAATATATCAATAAACGCATTACCAGATATAAACCAAAAACAAGCATTTTTTATAGTATCATAACTCTCAATGTTATCTGGTAGGATAAAAATATCCCACAACTTGATTATTCAATTGAATTTTATATAAACTTGCTCCCATAGTCCAACGAGGCCGAATAGTGAAAGAAAACTAAATTTGAAAACGCACAACGTTGACTGAAATCGAAAAGATCGTAGAGCCCACTGCGGCTGCGACGGATAATCCTGAAATGTTTATTCAGCAATAAAGGCGCCTAAAGCGCACTAAACTATGACATAAAAAGTTTAAAAAGCTCTCAGTAGATCAAACAAGATGAGTGGTGTCGGTCGACAGACGGTGCGGTGTTGGGTTACGGGCGGCGGGTCACATTTGTTCCAAATAATAAACACCAGATTGGTGTCAAAAAGAACACTTTTTATGATACCATCAACCCGTAAACTCCCCGATCCTGAACAACGTGAAGTGTTTGTTATTAATAAATCTTCCGCGAAGGTTGCATCGGCCTTTGATCTGCTGATTTTATTTTTACTATAATAATAAGTATGTTGTAAAATTCTAATGCATTAGGTATGACACAATTATAATGCGGTTTACGTAATGGTTTATGCCTATCGGTTTTATGTTACAATAAAACACCGTATGAATAGTTTAGTGTTGTTCTAAATTCTGTTTATGTTAAACTGATATTGCTATGATTTGTTTATTTCACCGTAATTTATACGACCACAATAAAATTTTACTGAAGGTTTAAAAGTATGTCTACTTAAATGTTAAATTTAAAAGAGACTGCCCTTCAATGTCAAACAAAAACAAATTCGGGCTACACCGGATGACTAAGAAATACATGTACAAAGCCACGATTGACGAGCTGAAATTCAGACATTTTCGCAATGTAATTTTTTATTCGATACCTATATTCCTTAGCTACGAACATGAAGAAACTTAGCAGGTAAGCTATTATGGAAAGCTATTTATTTAATTACAACAATTTTCAAAATACAAACTAATAAAAATAATAATTAGTACCATTTTCTCTTCAGTGGTGGTACCTTCGAACATTTTCTCGAAGCTACCATCAGGATAAGCATGTCTGGAAGTAGCTGCACTCTGCACAAGTGCATATTTTGTTCATACTTTTATACAAAAGCCAGTAGGTACTTAGTATTAGAGATACTATTTGAACTTGTTCAGGTTTTTATTTCATTTTTTTCATTTTTTGTGTTTATGCGTATTATATTTCATTGTCAGATTGTCCAAAAAAAACAACTAAATATATAAAAAAAATAACCTTGCTGAGTTTCTTGCCGGTATTAGTTGAAGGCGACTTCCAAATCGGTGGTAGCTTCAGTAGTTTCGACGTTCATAAGTGCCCTCTTAGGGACTAAACTGAATAAATGACTTTGACTATAAATGAATGCAAGATTTCATTTACCCATGCCTTTGGTTAGGAATACTTTCCATGGGGTGGGGCATCGAAGGACATTATGGCACATCATAATTAAGGCTTGTAATATATATCAGGCGTATCTAAAAACTGATTACGTCATCTATAGTCCTTAGATTCGAAGACATAATGGATTGCTTAATTATATTTTTAATTAGTTCTATCGCGAATGGGACGCGCGTCCCAAAACTACCTACAAAAAGAAATTTGAATTCAAGGATTCAAGTTACTTGTAAAGAGTTTCAAAAATATATTATAGCCAAAATATATTGTTTTATGTTGTCAGATAAAAAATATATAAGTAAATCCTTCATAAGTGCCCTCATACAATGCCTAAGCTAAATATGGCCTTGACTTTGACTATGAATGAACTGCGGAAAATAGAC
The DNA here is from genome assembly GCA_951216915.1 of Tetheella fluctuosa. NCBI lineage: Eukaryota > Metazoa > Arthropoda > Insecta > Lepidoptera > Drepanidae > Tetheella > Tetheella fluctuosa. The sequence goes on from OX578214.1 coordinate 4,790,999, forward strand.
GGAAGAGGCAATTGATTTGTGAATGTAAAATGCTGTGAAAATTACTTTAGAAGACCTGTGACAATGTACGTACTTATAAGGGTTTTGCTTTCTCGCCACCTGAGTGAAAGTGTAGAGGCGTGAAGATGTAAGTTATGTTATATACGACCCGATTTACAACGATTTATCCTACAGTCACAATGTATTCATAAGAAACATAAAGTGTCCGTTTTATAGGTACTACCATATTATCGATATTGCAAACTTGTATAATTCACAGAATTTAAAATATATTTTATTGTATTTTTTTAGGTAGAGAAGTGATTTTACTTAGAGAAGGCTATCTCTATTCTTAAAGTATTTTTTTAAAGTAACTGGAAACAGGCTATAGTCGCGTAATCCAGTAATGCTATTACGGTGGATATTTCATAGTTTGTTTGTGATTTAAAAATACACTAATGATAGTTAAAGTAGTGATGCAAATAAAAAATATTAATTGATAATATAAAAGATGGCCATGTACTTAATACTCGGGGTATCTATCTATACAAAAAGCTATTAATTAGACATCTTAACGACATTTACCAAATTCTACCTCAGTGAGAACAGTTATGAAAAAGTTGTAATAAGTTTAAACAGGTATATTCGTTGAAAATAAGGTAGATATGAGAGATAATATCGATGATGATAATAAAATAGAGTGGTATTACCCATCCCTTCCCTAACTATCATAAATGCGAAAGTGTGTTTGTTTGTCTTTATTTCACACAGCTACGGAGCAACGTGATATTTTGCATAGAAATGATTCCTAGACCGGATAGTGATATAAATTATTTTTTATCCTGAGAACGCGGATAAAACCGCGGGACGTAAGCTAGTTTTCTATCATTCACAGTGTTGTACCATGTTACAGAAAACTCTATCTTTCTTTATACTTCTTCAGTCCAACAAGTGAGCTGGTTACTAAACTTTACTTGTATATGAGTATTTATCTCTGTTTCTGTGAGCAGCTACTATACTCTTTCTATGATCAACTGGTCACAGTAGGTTATCTTTTAAATAATGAATATTTTTACATGTAGGTAGTATTGTCATAACAGTATGGTGATGTTTCTTTCTTTTTACAGTGCTTAACATAGTTATAAAGGTTATAAATATAAGAGTAATTTTGAGGAGCTCCAGGAGCTCTAAAAATAACAGGTCTGAAAAATCAAAAAGTATAAAAGCTACATTAAAACCAGTTGTTATCGATAGATACAGAGAGAGTAATTATCGTATCCCTATATTGTAGATCAGATTGCAGATTAGGACTTGACCTGAAGAACTTGACATAATGTGACTAATTGAATATATTATCATAGATACGTGAAGCTTGAGAAATTGTATTTATGATTTATACATACAATTTCATTCGTTGTAGATACTCGTATGTAGATGTAACAGCTATGCATATCATAGGTATAGATACGCAGTTATTTTCCAAATGCTAATCTCAAAGATAACTTGCATCTCAAACTTTTGTATATGTAGGATATACGCAATCAATTATGTATTCATATAGCTATGTACCCAGCAATATAAACAGGCTCAACACATAGCGTATAGTTCCTAGGTACTATACGCTATGTGTATTTTTTGTAAAATGTAGGTAGGTAGTTAGTCGCATCAATGAAATATTGAGCAAATAGGTACCTAATAATTATTTTATATTTCCGACGCCCATTTATCTCTACAAAAAATATTTTCAGAGCATAGCATACTGTACGTTATTCAAAAAGATATCTATGGTCTTATATCGAACAAAGATATATTTACGTCTCCATCGTGCAGAAGCAAAGAGACACGAGGACCTCTTTTTAGAAGTCAGTATAAAAATAGACCGATTAGTGAGTCTAGATCTGTCATCACTGCCAGTGTCATTGGGTTCTAATGCGGAAACGTGCATTTGGGCCACGAGAATTGTTGGCTACGGTGCGTTCGGAACTACGTTCCAATTGCAAGACCCGGCCCGACCCACATACTCCACACAATGATCCTTTAATTAGAATGAATCGTTTACGCAACGCAAAGCTATTAATTACACTTGTAATTAGCTTTACACCTGTTGTTTCGCGAAAGGATTCTGTTTGCGTTGGTGAGGCTTAGTGATTATTTTGTGTGATGTGATGAGAGGTGGGTTTAGGTTAAAGATTTGATGACTTGTAGATTAACTACCTTGATGCAGACTTTGGGTTTGTTTGTGCTAATAAATCATGATTTATCCAACTCAGCTCTACTCTACCAGAGGGTAATGGAACGATCAGCCCTAAAAATGGTTAGGTACTTTAGTTTAGTATCCTCTCATAATAATTTATTGATTTTCTCTTGACAATTTATATGAAAACTGTGAATTGCGTAATGTGACACAGTACTAAAGTTATCATCTACTTTGGCCCAACCGCACGTGCGTTTTCACCCTCATCGTTCCCCTTTCGTGTAGGTAGGATAGTGGGTGAACAAAATTCTTAGTTTATCTTCATACCTCTTAGTTAGGTACAACTTAACTCATGAAGTTTTAGACAGTTGAAGTACCTAGTCCTGACTTAAAATGGTTCTCAAGGGATTTTGTCTGCTTGCGGAGTGAAACTCAAATTTTACGGCTTTTTACCGTAAAGTATATATACGTGATTGTGGAGCAAGCCTACTTGTTACCTTTATAAGCTGTTCTAGTTTTCTGTTCACTGCTCACATATACCCAAATATATTTGGTTACTAAATTATGGTTTAGAGGAAATAATAAAGTCGGCCAAATGCAAGTCGGACTCGCGCATGAAAAGTTCCGTGTAATAATAATAACCAACATAATTTTGTGGCTCTTTACTTACATAGGTACTACGTGTGAATAGATATATAATAAGGATTATTTAATATAAACCATGTTCAGTATAACCAGTAGAATATTTATAACCTAGTATGTAAAAAAGTGTTAAGTACTTACAAAAAAAACTAAATTTATTAGGTATACAGTATTTCCATCTTATCATGTTGAGGTGTATCGGTGCTCTGATATATACTAAGAATAAAGTTGTAATATATTTACAACTCCATAACAAACAGACATGTTTATGCATACAAATGTTTTGGCTGGGTGGGAAACGAACCTACGACCTGCGGAGTGGTATCTAACCTCCACGCCAAGTGGCTCGTACGAATAGGAAATTCATATTTAGTTCCTCTTTATCCGTATTTAACTATTTTTGTAGTACCTACAGGATGTGAATAAAATAAATAAATTGCAGCTTCTTACGTTGACATTTTAAAGATAAGAAAATGCTATTGCTCTATTTCGAAAATAATCTAAAAAGAGCGACTATCTTTGACTGATGCTTTCCAAATCTATAATTTATGAAAAACATCCTTTTCATATTGTTTTTATAAAGTTATTATTTAAGGATACTCCACAAGGTATAAGGTTGGGAAAAAATAATTCCCATTTCATCATCCAAACTTTCTTTAAAACTATGGTAGGTAAGTATTTAAGTATTAGTCTTTGAGCTCAAGAATTATATAATAATACTAGCTGTCCCCCACAATTTCACCCGCGTAGCGGTTTAAAAAATAGATGTTGATCGATTCTCAGACTTACCCGATATGCACACAAAATTTCATAAAAATCGGTCGAGTCGTTTCGGAGGAGTATGGTAACTAAAATTGTGACACGAGAATTTTATATAATAGACTAGCTGTCCCCCGCGGTTTCACTCGCGTAGCGGTTTAAAAAAAAGTTGTTGGCCGATTCTTAGACCTACCCGATATGCACACAAAATTTCATAAAATCGGTCAAGTCGTTTCGGAGGAGTATGGTAACTAACTTTGTGACACGAGAATTTTATATATTAGAAGATAAAGCTCAAGACTATCATTCTGACATTGTTAGAAGCTGAGGCAGTTGGAAGGACAGAGATAGCATAACAATATTAACCATATTGTTGTGCTATCGTTCGTGTTCTCCGAGTTCGGTACCTTAATAAATTAATTTGTAAGCATTCAGCCCATTAGAAACAAAGCTATGCTAATAAAGTATTACCCAGGGTTGATGTTTCAATTTTACAGACATTGTTAATTGAATTTGAAATAATTTTATCGATGATAGACATTGGTTAAAGGTTAGATCACGGTACCTACTTATTTCTTAAATCTATATTATACAAGTTAGAATGGCTGGACCGATTTTTATGATCTTTGATTTGTTGGAGGTCGACGCCCCGAATAGCAGAAAAACTATTAAAACATCGGATTTTTGTTTTTATACCGGGAACGCTGTTGAAACCGCGGGGAACAGCTGGTGTTTTATAAAACAGGACCTTTTAGGGATCCCTACCTCAGAAACTACATCAACCTAATTAATAAATTTAGGTACTTAATGGGTGAAATAAATGATCCCATCAAAAACATAAATGTAAAAAGAAGCCAAGTTGAGTACAACACACAGATTGCCGATAAAAGAATTGAGATCTAAATGTTCAAGTACTTTTTATGTTCCCTTCCCTAAAATCGCTACAAGGATGTACAATATGTATATGCCAATGACCTACTTACATAAATGCCCTTCAAGTTTCTTAGTTACTTTGAAGTGGTCAGGTCTTTGCATCCTATGTGAGTGAGTGATATAAATAGCCAAGAAGGCACATAATGAGGTGGATACTTATGTTACAAACAGTTCGGTAAGAAACTTAAAAGATAATATTTATTTTTGGATAATCTGTCTATTGATATTTTTTTTCATATATTTAACAATTTTAAAAAAAATGGTGAGATCTCAATATCTCAAGTATTGACTTGAGATATTGAGATCTCACCATTTTACAATTAAAAGGCTCATTTATATTTTATAATTCTAGGTAATTGGGTAATAGATATATTTTTTATTATAATTAAAAAGTTTTGACTTTAAGCTATGAGACGTCATGCTATACGACACACGGCCGATGCGTCGCTCTTTTCTTTTCCAGACTTGGCTAACACACTGCCGTGTGTATAGATTAATTTGCCCCTCAGCCATATTTTTTAATATTTTCCTGTACCTAAAGGTGCCCAAAGGTTATCCATGAATTAAGCGTTATAGTTCTAACATAAAACTGTACACAAAACAAAATAAAAGTGTTATTATTTATTGCTAAAACTTTGATAATTTCATTAAATTTTATAGAGAAAACATTTAATTTATTCATACAACTATTACTGATCATCCACAGACAGTCACGGGATATTAAGCTAATGAATCTCCAGGTTCCAAACTACCCATTTTCCAATTTTCATCAAAATTGGTTTAGTGCCTTAATTAGTTAAGTCGTGAAAGTTGTAGCAAACAAATGAACCGAACGTATAGACATAAAATTTAGTTAAATACATTCTAGTTACGTTTCGTCCTGTGATTCTACCAGCGTTCATGAGGTAGGTTTTCCAATTAAGTTAAAAAATACTTACTTACCTATACATATGTGTATTTAATGTAAGAAGGTCAAGTTAAGTAGGCATGTGGTATGTTTCGAATTGTTGGACTCTTTTTGCATTGGCAGCACCCATATCAGGTAATGCCAGCCATACGTTTTGGGAATGAATGCATGTTTAAAATCGCTTATAAAATGCCTTTGGTTTTTATTATTTCTGAGTATATAAGGAGCTAGCCAGGCAACTTTCAAATTGCATTGGCTGGCCCAATAATGTGAGAAAATCCTACGTATGTCAAATGACTTACTTAGTTTACCTATTATATGGATTAAAAAAATATTGAATGATGTATTATTTCATTAAAATCTGACTCTAATTTTCAGTTAAAGTTACACTCCTAACCGTATGAAACGCCATCAAATCAAAGTTGCAACTTGTGCCAGCCAATCTCTCCAGAATCAGCACCACCAAGTTTCTAGCGGTTTTGATAGATAAAATGGCTAAAATGGGATGCCTAGAACACCGTATTTGCAGGTTGAGTAAGGATCATATTTTGAGTTGCGAAACTTTAACTTCTTCTGCACGTGTACCTACAAAGTGCTTTATGATGACTGCATCATCGCTTTGAGTGGGGTAGGTAATACCTACCTTATAGATGTAGAGCGCGCTCAAAGTTCTAATGCATCGCCCTTTTATGTATCATGAATCGAAAGTCCTCTACGATAGAAATATATTGGTATAACACAAATAAAAACGAGTGAAATTGTCAATGTTAAAATTGACAACGTCAGCACATGTAATAGATATTATACATAGTATACATAAAAGTATACATATTATATATACATACATCATACAAATAGTGCATAAATACATTTAGGTAAATTTACCCTAAATGCGGTACTTACTCAATGAACTTTAACTTGAACTTGTAAACTATGTTTAGTAAGGTTTGTTTCTTTATTGAACTAAACTTATTTAGTTCTAAACAGTCTATATTAAGACCCTATCGATTACTATCGGGTTATTAATATGGGTGTTTGTAAAACATATTTGCTTTCTTCGTGCAAATAATCGCATTAATTAGCTTAAAATAAAATTTGAATTTATTTAGCTGAACTATACTTTGCTATTATCAAATCTTGATGACGGTATATTCATTGGTGAGTAGAAAATGTATGTATAAATAGGCATTAGACATTGATTTATTTAGGAGAGTAACTGTCTATCAGAAACCAAAATATTGGAAAATTTATTTCTCCTGCATCGAGATTTTTTTTAGTCCAAAATGAAAATGCAAGTAAGTACTCACTGTAGGTAATATAAATATTTTGACGTTTTGCAACCGATCGCGCGTTAGTTGCGCAGCCGAGTCTGCTAATTCAGACGTTATACTATAAGCTCGCAGATATAGGTGAAATATTTATTTATATCTAATACAAATCACATAACAAAGATACGAATATCAAAGGTAATATAAATACGTAGAATACTTAGCTAAAGCTATCGAATAAGATTACAATTTTAATTTAATTAAAAAAGTTATATAACCTTTATAAGAATCTGAATGAGCCTTTTGTTTTTGTAACAAATACTTTGTTGAATTTGTGAATTTTATTATTCTTTCAATTAAGCGATACACAAAATCGTTTTCTCGATAGGTAGCGATTCAATCTACATGGAGATGACTTTGTGAGACTAGTAAAGCTCTATTATACCACTTGATTGATTACTCGAACGTTGTTATATTTTACGTGAACCGAAAGATGTTATTCAATTACTCAAATTCGTTCAACAGCATTTCTAATAGTATCGTATGATGTAGCAGATGACTCAGAGCTTTTGACGGGGTTTTGTGTTTACGTTTATGTCGATATTTTATCTAAAAAGATTATCTTAAATTGAATTCCTGATTCAAATTAATTCTAAATACAAAGTCATTTATTTAACTTAAGCTCTATGATGGTACATAACAAAGTCTAATTGATTTAAATTATATTAGCTGTCAGCTGAGAAAAATAGTGTATTCAATGCGAGCCATTAAAAATAGTTAAAAGACATCAAAGATCGTGCAGAAGGAGTTCAGAAAACGAACCCTGACAAATGCCGGGAGCGACAGAAAGTATAACAAGAAGAATGGGTTTGTTAATACGTGCATTTGCCTGAATGTCACCAAGTTATATCAATATTATCAATGGTATTTGATGGGTAATAGTAGATAAGATGAAAGCCGGTGCGGGCAGGCGGGTAGCGGTCAGGCGAGCGCGGGCAGGCATGCATGAATTACCGGAATCGGCGTGGGATGCTGCAGTCGATACAAAAACGCGAGCGCCCTTGAGCGCGCTCTCTGTTTATTCGACTGTCGTCTAGCACTTAACGCCGACGTCGATATTTGCTATTTTTGCGCGATACAACACCTAGAAAAAATCCACTCTACAAAATTATAGGCCATTTCCACGTTCTGTGAGCAATTTTCGTAAAATATCGCTGCAAAATTGGCTAGTTTAGGCAGGTAGGAACCAAGCCAAAAGTCCCAAAACGTTGTTATGATATGAAAACATGTATATAAATAATTAAAGATCACTTATTACTCTTTACTGTTCTAATCCAATGGTGACAGAACCTTTTTGCTTAAAAACTTGTGCGGTCAAGTGTGCGGTAAGAAATAGAATGATAAGTGATAGGTAATTACCTACCATTGAATTTTCCCCTCATGAGTGAACGTTGTGATACCACTTGAGAAACCGCAACTTTTCCATTTAAGGTTTAAAGTATGTGCTACAAGCTGGCAGGCGGTATGTCATGGGCCTACTTGAAAGATAATTGCTATGTAGCCATGGCGGATTCCTAAATTAATGTTGTCAGTGCCAAATACTGAAATGCTAAAGGTTTTTTTACCTTCGTTTGTTAATAAGTTAAATACTTATCGAAACTTCAACACTTTTGAATAACACAGTCTCTTTAAATATTTTCATCGAAAGTTTAGAGTGAGAGTCATTCAAGAGGACAAGTCTTATCTTTATTTTATTTTATTCGCGATGATAAAGATCAAAGGATAAATTATGTGTTCATTCAAACGTCAATCTTTCGCCAGATTAGACAATCGAAGTTAACTTTATTTGCACCCAGTATTTCACAAGGCACAGTAAAAAGCAATTACGTTTATTACAACAGTAACTGCATCACAGATAAATATTTTGTTTATGCTGTAGCTACTTTGACAGTCTAGTCAGAGTAGTGACGAAAAGGATGTTTCAATAATAATATACTTTTATTGGAAATGAAAGGTATATTTACGCCAAACATCATTATCATTAAATTAGGCTCTTATCTTCTGGAATTCTATTACAATTTGGTTCTACATAATGATCAGTGCCATTATCATACGAGATAGAAGAAAATTGTCAGCATACGCTTACCGACAGTTAGTATGTAACCCAAGCTTTTGTCGTAGCATCGCGCGTCCATTGTTGTCGCGCTACGAAACACAGCGACTATGTTCATGTACTAACAACCAACACACAATCCTGAGTTTGTGTCTCAGTAAATACCTTCATTATTATGTACTAACTACCAATAAACAACCTGGACAGGGTGTTCTCGGTACTTTTATTGTGGAAACAAAACAAAAAGCGTATATAGCGTTTGCAAATGTAGAGCTGTCAATTCAATAATTCTACCAAACTGTTGTCGGAAAACTTCAATTTAGAAAATAGAATGATATTTAGATTTTTATTGTATCCCCTAATTAGATATAGATACACGATATCAGTTTATAAAAAAATACCGCTTCTATCGGTAATAATAGGTTAGACTAGTAAAGTAGCTTTTTAAAAAGGTATAGGTACCTATATGTTGTAATAAGTAGACACATTGATTTTAACTAAAAACTTACTGTAACCACATAATTAGCCTCAATAACGTCGTAAAACGAAATATTTATTATAGTAATTATTTAATTACAGCCTACGATCAAATATCAACCGAATGATAACTCCATAACGATAATTTCATAGAATGTTCCTGTCTTGTTTTTAGTATGTAAGTTATAATAGTATATACAATTAACTGGCGATAGGTCATTTCCTTGATATTTCCTCGACAGTCCAGTCTGACATGCTATTTTATAAAGTCGTTCTATAAATTTCAAATCTGTTCTAATGATACCTAAAAAAGGAAAGTAGGTACTAGTTGTATATGGTGTGATTTTACGTAATTTTTATTACAATGTATATAAATACGTAGAAGTGACCTGGGGCTGCAGTCTCGACATAGAAATCTGTCGCTAAGTCCTAACGTAACGATATTCGGTAGTGTCTACTGTCAATTCTATCGGTATCTTATCGTTTTTTCTGTCAAACTTAACGATTTCTTGTAATGATAGCGAAAACTTTGCGACAATTTTGACAGCCCGATAAGTATTCGTTTTTAGAGGTTAAATTGTAAAAAAATCTCCAAAAATTATAGCGGAAACGTATTCAGCATAAGATTTGGTCATGCTCGAACGAAGACGCGATATGGTTATGCTATGGCAAATCGCACGAAACCGGCACGCTTGAAAATCCGATGGTATTGGAGGATGGTCCATTCAATACCTTTACAGAATATCAAAAGACATGGCAATGGGCAGGTCATATAGTGCGTAGAACGGATGGCCGATGGGGTCGAAGTGTTCTGGAGTGGAGACCACGGACCGGTAAGCGCAGTGTGGGACGTCCTCTTACAAGGTGGACGGACGACCTTATAATCGCCGGTAAATGCTGGATGCTGGCTGTCCAAGGCCGGTCCTATTAGAGATCCTTAGAGGAGGCCTATGTCTAGCTGTGGACGTCTTGCGGCTGAGATGATGATGATGAAAAGACATGTTTACTCGTAGGTGAACTTCGGTCATCTCTACGCAGACAACGGCCTTACAGACTTTTGTAGAGTACCAAGTGAGTGTAATTGTGCAACTATCTATACCTATATGTATAAAAAAAACATTTCTTCACGAAAATCATCAAAATCAAAGCCATTTATTCAGTTTGGGCCCTAGGAGTATAATAATCATTATTGAAGTTACCATCAATAATGATTATGGCCTAGAAGATACACGTAAATATATTGTTTAGGTCTTAGGTAACATTAGATTAGAATGTTTTTTAGATAATATCAGAATAATCTTAAAATCTTATGTTTTTATTACAGAACTAGTAACTGGCAATGGGCGAGCTGTATGTAGCATAGCGCATACAAAGGTGACTGAGTGATCAGTATTAGGTTTACTGATGGATGAATCTGTGATAGAAATAAAATATTAAAAATATAATAATATGTATAATTTTTATTTGTTCAATACATCTCCTATTTTATTCGCAGCCTGCTTAAATAAAAGGGATGCCTTAGTTTGCACTTGACTGCCTCGGCCTGTTTTTTAGCAGCTTCAGCTTGTAGTTAAGTTGCAGCTGCCAACATCTTCTAATTTTGCGAGAAGTGCCTCAATTTGCCCACTAGTGTACGCTTACGACTGAAACATATCAGTATCAGTAAGTATTTAAAATGTAAATATTACATGGGACATAGTCTTTATACATAAATGTGTTCAATATAGAACAACAAATTAGATTGGAAATAGGTGTCATAGTTGTACTTATCTGATGCACGTCAGACCCGGGCCTGCGGACCCTGCGCCTGCCTCGTGGTACCCCACCATTGGAATACACGGCACTGAGATTTTATTTCATATTTTATCTTTACTTTGTCACACTTATTTTCTTTCAAAAAGTCTTGGTGAAATTAGATTAAAGTGTTGCAAAGGAGGCCTATTTTTATCTCCTTTGATATTTAACAAGTTAATCGAATTTAAAAAAACGGGAAAGCTACTTAATAGTATCGATGATAAAAAGTGTTTTTAAAATATACTTTACTTTATTTATGTGTAATTCTCAAAGAAAAATATTTAAATTTATAAAATAATGTTTACTGATTTTCCCTATAATACAAGGAAATTTTTAAAGGCGAAAATACCAAACTATGGATCTATGGTTTTCGATAGCCTACCGATATCGCTAAGTAAAGATAATGAACTATAATTTTGCTCGGTATCATGAATGTAGAGACTTGCATTTGACATAAGCATCGTTACGACAACCGAATTTTCGTTATTATTTAGCGATCGCTAGCTTGCGATGACATTACATGTATGTCGAGACTGCTGGCCCTGACCACTATGTTCCACTATGACCACCCAGTGTATTTGTTGTAATAATTTATCAAATTATTGTTTACTATCGGTCCTGTGGATTTTGAATTTATTCGTTACAAAAATACAAAAATACAAATCTTTCCTCTTTATAATGTTATTAGTGTAGATTACACAACTACACGACTAATATTTTCTTTATTAGAAGAAGATACGTTTGGTCCCGTAGTTTATTACGACTTATTCCATAATTATTTTATAGAGTTAACTAGATTTCGTACCCGCGTTCCCCAGGAATCTTATGTTTTTCCGGGATATAAAGTAGCCTATGTTCTTCTCCATACCATTGGCTATCTGCATACCAAATTTCATCGCGATCGATTCAGCGGCTTAAGCGTGAAAAGATAACAAACAAACAAACAAACTCGCTTTCGCATTTATAATATTATTATAAAGTTAGTATAAGTAGTTAGGATTAGGATAATGGAGAAATAAATAAATAAGTACATTATTTGCAATAACGCAAAATATACATTCGTATAGTTTTTATACATAAAGATTGAAAACCTCTCTATGTGTTATTTTTGATGCCTGATAATTACTTCGATGTGGCTTCAGCCCAACTATAAACACAGATTGAGTAAATAAAGTAAAGCTTATCTGTACGCTCTGTAGCACGACCTTTATACTTACTAAACTTATTATACTTACTACAAAGGTATTCATCAGTTAACAAATAGCGATTGTTGTGATTAGAATTAAAATAGGTTTTTCTTGAATGGTAATTTAAGCCTTTGAAGGTTACAATAAGGCCGGTTTTTGAATAAGACTATTACTTATAATATACTTTTACTATTGATAAATATCCCATAGTTTATTATAAATTATGTATAACTTAGATAATTGGAGATTTATTCATTATCCACAATTTTAGGCTTACAGGCGTTAACAGACATTAGAATTATAAATATCAGAAATATTGTTGGTACAGGTCAAAGGTCATATTGGTAGTATCCAATAAACAACGCCGACCTCGGGGTCAAAATAATTCTACACTTTCTCGTTGAAAAATGGGAATAACTCAGCTCTTTGCCAACGGTCCACCATAACCAATAATTTTTGTTGTTGATTAATCGTTGTATTATACAATAAAATACTGTTGCCGGTGGATATTGAGACATTATATATAGCTTTATTGTTTTTATATTAGGTATATTCGACTTCTTCATAAATATATGTCTGTAATTTATTTGTTTGTTTCGTAGTTGATAGGATTTATGATTATTTTTTTAAGACATTAACCGCCAGTTAGTGAAAGCCTAAACAAAGTTAATCTATAATCATAACTATTGCCGTCTTTGTCATTATATACGTTATCAACAGTGATAGGTATGCTTTTAACAAGAGATTAACGAAGCGAACAAGCTTCTAGTCTAGAAGCTAGGTGTCAGTTTTTACATTACGTACCTATTACAAGGATTGATGAATAAGTAGATTTAAATTGTAATTTACACTTATCCTACTATCCTAAATGTGAAAGTTTGGATGGATGGATGGATGGATGGATATTTGTTACTCAATCACGCCAGAATGGTTGAACGGATCTGGATGAAATTTGGCACAGAGATAGATTATTGTCTGGAATAGCACATAAACTCTACTTTTTATCCCAGGAAAACATAAAATCCTTCGGGGATTCCCGATTCCCTAGTCAAACATAAAATATAAAATCAATAACTCACCGAAGACATCGGACGGTCATAGAGTTCAGAGACATACCTATGATATTGAACGACCTTCTCTAAATGTAATTTTTAGATAAAACACGTATAAATATTTTTGGGAAAGAGTTAAATTAATATATACAATCCTAGCCAATTATTGTTTTTAAATATCTTCACACTTATTTTAAGAAACGTTGGCTCATGCTAGAAACGGGTATCGTAACAAATAATATAAACGAATGTTTGAGAGCCAATGCAAAGACAATCGCATACTGAAGACGTTGGCGTTATCTGGAGTTTTATCTCGAGAACGTGACCCCACTATCTGGCGGTGCGTTGCGGTGCTCGCCGCCCGCCCATCTCACCCGAACGCGAACGTCCGAACAGCGAGGCTCAACGCAAATAAATATAAGCCGAGTGTATTTTACGGTGCGAAAGCCATTAATTTAGAAATACTGATCTGTCGTACGATTGTTTACGATCCCCGAGTCGGACCACCTTGTCCGTGTTATTAATTGATCGTCCGATAAGCATTCGAATGAAACGATTTGAAAGTATGTGATCATTTTTGAACGAATTATTTATAGGTACAGGCTCAACAGGAACTTCGACTAAAAATAAATGGAGTGCTCGTGAAGTGACGTGCAGTCACCGGACATGATGGCACGAGGGGTCTGATTTGATGAAGTATGCTAAACTGGGGGCCCACACAGGACTGGAGTTAAAGAGATGTGCATCGGGGCAAAAACTTTGAGGACCTTTGAACTCTCTTCCTTTTTAGAAAATAATAATCTCGTAGGACAAAATTAATTAATTTTAGTAAGTATGTCATGAAAATAAACTTAAGAAAAAAAGAAAAAATAATAAATTTTAAATATCAATCCTCAAGTAGGAATACTAGAGGATTGATTTTTGAAAATATAAAAATTTCAGATGTCACTTAGTTTTTTTTTAAATCTTTAAACCTCTTTAAAGTATATAGGCAAAAATACAAAGATATATGATCGACGAAGGTAAACCGTTCAAGGCAAATTACTAATGCCCTTAATTACGATACGCCCAATACCTAAAGAGCAGTGATTCCTGTCCATCAACACGTCTAGGATTTGTTCAGGTGACACGTCAACCTATCGATTAAAGTAGGTAATTATTTATAATAATCCTGAGGTTATTGCAACAAATGGCTAAAACTGAGACTGAGTTACAAAACTGCAGTTGAAAATACTATAATGTCGACTGAGTAGTAAGTTCGATGAATGGAATTGAAAGTTATCCCAATTTTATAATAGTATTTACTACTTATAGGTACATCCAAAAAGGGAACGCTGCCAGCCTGTTGGGAACCTTGCCTATCGACAGCAGCGAGGATGTTTTCTATATATCATAGTTTGTATTTTATACATTGATTTTAAAATAGGTACATTATATTAAAGTAATAAGTTACTCGAAAAGTTAATAGAGTCTTGAACTCATACTAACTAATATTGTAATTGAGAAAGATAGTTTGTTATCTTGAACGGAACAACCAACAGTGAAGAAATTTGACCTGCAATAATATAATAAGATCCCACTGGAACGTGGGCAAAACCGCGGGTCAGAAGCTATTGATATTAGAAATGATCGACTATACAATTAACAATATAACGTTATTGAAATTAACAGTTTCAAAGCCCATTCACAGGCCGCAATTATTATAATATTAGTGATTAGATAAAATCATATTTCGATAAATGTACTTATGTGGTTTAATACAATTTATAATCTGCCACATGAAAAGCGTATTTTTGTTTGTCACGGGTCCAGATACGTATTCAAGTATTCGAGTTGCTACTGAATGATTTTTATTCAAATAGGTCATTACAGGCGCGCACACGGTTCGGATGATTGCTTCTGCTGAGAAGAGTCAGCAACTTATTGTTTAAAAAAAAAACTTTAATCTTGTACATAAGGTGTGTTGTCCTGCAAGAGCGCGCGCTACATCCAAGAAATATCATAATATATTCGTTAAGTTTGTAGTAAGTCTCCTAAGCCATATGCAAATAGGTCTGGTAATTTATTCTAGGAGCTTACAATCTATAAATATACTATATTTATAAAATTAATATTAAAATATCCCGACATATGATTATTAGTATGAGAGCAAATTGTCACGTGATTATACCTAATATTTTAATTAAGTGTTGAAATTTGAAAACGCTTAGTCTACGCTACGCTATGAATACATACTGGGTGACTTTTTAGTCACTGGCAATACTTGCAGGGGTGGAAGTACTCATCAAAATGAACAACTTTTATTATAGGACTAACTGTGAAATCATGAAAAAATTATCAGCTGTTCCATACAAAATTTCAATACCTACTCGACTAAAATGTATGAAGCAACCATTTTATTTTACGCGATATCAGAGTTAGCCCCATAATAAAAGTTGTTCACATTGATGAGTACTTCCAACCCTGCAAACATTGCCAGTGATAAAAAAAATACCCTGTATATAAATATAAATTATATAGTTCGTAAAACCATATAACATTTTATCGTCTACTGACGCAGAACTCCTTCGAATATCCTCAAAATTTATCCCAGACCGGCCGCTATTATTTTAGTATAACTATGCAGTCAAACGGAAAAGAGTGCATTTACGATAACTTCAACTCGCGTAGTCGGCATTCTTTAAACGCATTGAGTTACGTCACCTCACGGTTGCAAACGCTCCTAATATTATTGTACAATTCGTTAAGTACGATATCGTAGCCCTGGGTTATAGGTCGACAATGTTATTAGTAATTCCAACCTAAACTTGAATGATGATTGTTATTAATGTACATACATAACGTTCGAACATTATGCCATTAATAAATACATCGTAATTATCATCAGTAAATTTAGGTAAACACATCTAAACGGCGATTTTCACAGTCAAATTATCTATTAGAGATACAGTTATGTAAATATGGTTTCTCTGTCTATGTATAGGTAAATAACGTACGTAATTAGTTCATCAAACCGATTGCTAGTTCTCCGAAAGTGATTGCGAGCTCGGTTGGTTGGGGAAAGCCGGGATAAATAAGGTAGATTTATTTACATGGATAAAATATAATCTGAGAAATCTTTCCTTATTTGTTACCTTGTTATAATGTCCTTCAGGTTTAATTCTTCATTGTTTTTTTTTCATGGAACATTATTTGAATTCTTGCTTCCAAGAATATTCGAAACATTAATTTTTTCCTCATTCTTCGTGACTGAGTACATTTGTCAATTTTATATTTCTTCGCCATTTCATAAGCTAAGCTACTGATAAAAATATACTATAGAAAGTTATTACCAGCATGGTCGACGTACCTTGCAGTGTGGTTAAAATGTCAGAGAATTCCAGGCCCTCGTTTGACGATCAAGAATATCAAAGCAATCGGGTTAACAGTAGCTTTGAAATTTGTGTGTTGGGCATTCCAACAGGGGCACGAATCTCTCCTGACAACGAAAGGAAGGCTATATAAGGCTCTTCCTTGCCCCACTACGCGGGTTAAGAGTGGATTGACGGACGATTTTTTCTCGATCCTTAAACAGACAAGTTTCTACACGTGGATTTGAAGATTCTCTTTAACAAAATACTCATACAGCCAATCAAAATATTGACGTACATGATAGCTTCGGTGACGCAATCGCAGGATATTCTTATAACGACTCATCTTGTAATTTTGCTCCAACTGAAGAAATAATAGGCAAAAGTAAATTAAAGAATAAATTCCATGCAGATAAATATTATATATGTGGGAATTTAAATGTGTTTTATTAGCCGAGGCTGCATTGACAAAAGCATCTCCATAATTTATAAGTTACAACACGGTCGTAATGGCATAACCACATTACTTACATTACATGTAACTTAAATACTCGATGCCAAGTTATGTGAATTGATGCGTTTGTATTGACTGACATCATTAATTTCAATCATAATCAGTGGGTCTATTATGTGACTTTATTACAATCAGTTTCGAATAGAAACCGGTTAAATATATAAATTACAACCTTCAAATATCGGTTTAAACGTAAACAACGTTTAAAATTCAGCAATTTCTCCGATCTTTCGCCGATCTCCGAAGCTTCGATGAGTTTTGATGATAAATTCAGAGCGAATTGGCGAACTTCGGACCCTACAGACAACTCAATGTTGAGTGTTACGTATTTCATATATAAATTTAATATTTTAACTTTTTTTTTCCAAGACCTCCTACTGGATACCCTTAGAGGAGACCTATGTCCAGCAGTGGACGTCTTACAGCTGAGATGATGATGATGATGATTTTTCTTATTCCATTAAAATATTCGAGTGATAATATACAATTATCACTGTAATATGAAAAGTTTTTATTATAACCATGTGTGATATTAATCCTTGTTTTCCAAATCCAATGAAATACCAAATTAAAAGAATATGGCTTCATTGGAGTTAACAATATGTTTATGCCTTTTGCGGAGACCATGGGTCATGTGTAGTCCGGCCAAAGATATTAGGTAACAAAACGTAACACACAATCGTTCAGTTCAGGATTCAGTGTTGAATAGGACTGCGTCAACTGGTTTATGAACAGGGTCACTGGTTGTTTCGAACTATTTTTTTCCGACACCCGGAAATGGCTAATCCAATTTCTACGGGACTTTCTTCAAACTATAGCAAAGACAATATTGAAACTTCCCGTGAAAGTTCCGTCGAAATCATTTCAGCCGTTTTCGTGATAACCCTATGTTAAAAACGCAATGTCGCGGCGACCCCACACACTCTACTTCTACGCGTAGATTGTATCGCACTGATGTATTTATTTGTGTATATCTATGAATTCAAACGACAAAGATTTTATTTCAATCTGTGAAATTCCTTTGAATAGTAACACCTGCCAGTATTTTTTCTGACAACGCCTGTTTGAATTTTTCACTTCACAAAATACACAAAACTCAAATAGACACTGAATATTTAATTTAATTTGATCAATGATTAAATTATCTTACATGAATAATATTTTAGTGAAATCATATTTAGGTTTTTTTTTATATTTATGAACAAAAAATACAATCTATAAAAAGTTCATAGAAAATTTCTTTAGAAATATTTAACATCAGAAATACGTCACATATATTGTAATATTATAGATAATTTTATTTACAACAAGTATTTACAATCAATGTATAAAATACAAACTATGATATATAGAAAACATCCTCAAAGCCCTCGCTGCTGTCGATAGGCAAGGTTCCCAACAGGCTGGCAATTAAATAATTAAATTCCTAACAAGTAAATACTTTGCTCATTAAAATATTTACCTTTTATTTTTTATACCCACATGTGGTTGTTGATGTAGATGCAAAGTTTTTAAAAATATATTGATCCTTGTCTTCAGCTATACTTGCATTAAAGTGTTAAAAAATGAGATACCCAACAGATTAACAACCGGTTGAATTTATTTGAGAAAATAATTGAACAGAATAGCTATATATGCTATAAGATATGTTATACAAGACATGAAGCCATGCCTGCTATGGCAACCTTTCAGATAATGTTTTCGAGCAAGTGATTTAATATCATGTGGGAGGACCCTAAATCCTTCCGATACGTTACTTGGCATTACGATAAAATAGTTGGCTGTAGATAAATTTTCTTTCTCAACGCTCAACTAATAAAACTATTATGGTTGTTTTTTTTTGTTAGTAGATAAGAATTTGTGTGTAAATAACTATTGAAAATGTATGCATCTTAAAATTAATTCGTTCATATGTACGTATTTACAAAAGAAAAAAATATATATAGATTTAATATCAATCTATTTGACATTTGTCATGGATTACTTAAATTTCCCAGAGGTCGTTCGTATGTTCTTATGCAAAAAAAAAATGACGCAATTTAATATGAAACATAAAATTGCCAATGAGATGTCTAATACATTGTAATTTAGGTACATATTTCAATTATTTATTTTGTTTTTAACTAGTTACATGCATAATAATTAATCGTATTACAAAAAAAAAACAAGAAACAGTAACGGCCATCTTAGAAGGCAAAGGAAGTCTACAGAAAGAAACACGTAATTCAAGTATTTAACATTGTATAACATAAAAATGTCATATATAAAAGTGAGTGCTAAGTAAAATAAATGTGAACTGGATAAAACGACTATAATATATGTACTCGAATTCGTGCCAAGGGCTAATTAAGGAATATCCCAATACCATTTAAAGTTAACATAATAAAATAATTGGATGACGTTGTTATGTAAGAAACTAAAACTCGTTTCAAATAATAATAAGATTAAAGATTGAAATCTCTAGGCTTATTTTTGTACGTACTTATAATTTAAAAGACACATTTATTTGGAATTGGCCAAATGTAAATCCACGCATTATTAAGACTGGAATAATATTCTCAAAGAGCTATATTAAAGTTAAATGGACATCAGTAAGTTACGAAAATATAAACAATATTGATGGTGTGTGAAATTTTCAACTGTAATTAGAATTACAAAACAAACATGGTCGTATTATCATTTCAGAGCTTGAGTTAATTATTACTAAATATTTTTTTATAAATACGTCTCATTTCTCTAAAAATGATAGCGGTTTGACAACGATAAAGAACTTAAAACAAAATGTATTTCCTTACATTCGGCTTTGTGATAGGTAAGAATGGAGCTTAGGAGGCTCGCTCCTATCCTAAGTGCAGCTGCCACACAAAGCATTTGCTCGATTAGGTGAACTAAAGGCTTATTCTGGCTAGTAAACCGTTAGCACCTACGATAAATATCGGAACTGCTACGGACGTGTAATAGAAAACATGGGAAATAATAACATTAGGTAATATCCTGGGACATTCCTCACACAGCCAGATCCCAAATTAAACAAACAGGCCAGTTTATACTATGGAAACAAGATAACTGATACAGACATCTTCATCCACACAAATATAAATGTTCTGGGTGGGAATCGAACCCACGACCTGTGCGTGATAGGTAGGGTATCTTACCAACTATGCCCGTCAAACATTCTGAGCCCTGAACTGCCTGAGGATCTCAAACTGTAACCATACATTTTCCGGGAAATAATTCTACGCCTAGATACTCGTGGGTACCTAACCTACTTAATGTACGTCCAGAAGATTATTTTATCTTATCTAGTTACTTATTACATTTTTTAAAACTTATATTAAAAAAAATAAACTGCAAATAAAATTCTAGAGAATTTTTTTTTTACATACGTCAGAGTTCTAACGCTAGCCTTCATAGTAGGTATCTCATAGTTGGTTAGTGAAAATGGGCATTAGTTATTTAACTATCGTTACATAGAGGCTTATTATGGCGTTTAAAGCGTTTAATTTATTATATACCACCTACTTAAACGCTTTCTACTGTTATACCCTGAGTAACCTAAAGCTGCCGAAGCTAAAGGCTAAAGCGAACTTGTGCTGAAAATGTTGTTTCGTATCATATTCTAACCAGTTTAAAGTACGGTCATACGATTATTTTTGCATGAGAATAATAAAATGTAAACATTAAATAGTTTGAGTTTGAGTAATTTCATTTCATCAAGAACAAGATTGGTCATCCCTGACATCATAAGTGTTTTTAAAAAGCTTACGTGCGATAGCTGATGGATTGGAAACGAAAATATGTAATAAACATGAAGATTCGTTCATAAATTTAAACATTAGGCAATTTTGGAAAAAAATATAAAGTTTAAAAACTGTTTCCAATAGTAAGTAGGCAGGTAGGTACCTACATTATTTTAAAACATTCATGCATTTGCTTGAAATTTTAAAATAAATCGGCTAGAAGATTCTATGTATGGAATTAAGTTATTATATATTATTTATCTATTTGTTTTTTATAGTCCTACCTAGTGGTTAGATGTAGGTACGTATATGTCTACAAACTGTTTATTCCTAGCTATGATAGATAAGTCGACGTGGTCAATACTTAACTAAACATCAATAGCCAGTAATTAAATTCGGTGAGACATTGTCATCTCTCATTTGTTATGGTTTAACGACATGAAACATTTCGCAGATAATTTACATACCTAAATACAAACGGCTTAAGAATAGCCTAAATAAATAAATAAAAATTACCCTCCGTTTCCCCTTCAGCTTCTCAGACGAAGTATGGTTCCTTTTCTTCATATTGGTAATTGGAATATACATTTATACACACTTTGTTATCACTATTAACTTGTCCGTATGTTGGGAAAATCACACATTTTATATAGGTATAAACTTGTCAATTTATAACAAAACACAAATACCACTGTGTGGTAGGTTCAAAAACAAATCCGGGGTCACTAATAAGGTAACGTTCAGGATATTTCAGTTTTTGCGTGTGGCGGGGTATTCCGTAATAAGTTTCCCGCGATGTGTCGTATCGCGTAGAGGCGCGGGAGGCGTCGCGCTACGGATCCAACTTAGCGTAGAGTGGGCATCATCGGCTACATGCTCCCGCCTCCGAGCTCCGCACCGGCTCCACACGCCACGCGGCCGCGTCCGCCGCCGCGGCCGTCCCGCGCCCTCGCCGCTTCCAGATAAGTAAACACACAAATTCTTTGCGTGATAGATAACACTCTGATAAACGTTCACCCCTTCTTAATTATTTTGTTGAATAGTTTGGTGTAGATTATTATAGATTAATGTTCTCATTGCTTGATACGCTGTCAATTGTATCTCGTAACAAAACAAAATAAACTCACATTGCAAAATAAATTATAAAGACATCATGATCAACGATAATATA
Organism: Tetheella fluctuosa; assembly: GCA_951216915.1. NCBI lineage: Eukaryota > Metazoa > Arthropoda > Insecta > Lepidoptera > Drepanidae > Tetheella > Tetheella fluctuosa. Next base: position 4,813,079 of record OX578214.1, read on the forward strand.
TTTTATATTGAACTAGTTTTTGCCCAGCGGTTTCACCCGCGTTCCCCGGGGATTTTATGCTTTCCCGGGATAAAAAGTAGCCTATATTCTTCTCCATATCATAGGCTATCTGCATACCAAATTTCGTCGCGATCGGTTCAGCGGTTTAAGCGTGAAAAGGTAACAAACAAACAAACATAAATTATCATGTCATGGATTTATGTTGGATAGTAAATTGACAATTAACCTAATCGGTAAGAACGATTTAAGTGAGTTGTAATATGAGTATCCTCAATAATACTCGCAAAGAATTTCTAATAACCCCTAATTTCCTGCGTTACAAGTCACTTATATGTAAATAAAGCTACAACTTTATTAACTATTCGCTCCTCGGGCAATTTGCTTAAGCCTTAGAAGATTGTTCAATACTAAGGTTTAGATGTTAATTGTCAATGGATGGAAGTAAGGCCTGCGATATCCACTTTAGCGGCGCATGCGCAGCGCTCGCTAAAAGCTAATGATTCCACTGGGAGATTGCAATAAACGTCGTCTCGCATCGACACTGCATACAAATTGTATGTGCTTTTAGCACACAGAGTTAAAGAGTGACTTTATGCACATTACTACAGCCTGCCTCGACATAATTATACGCACACTCGGACGTAACATCAACATTGTCTAATTTACGACCATTGCTTTAGGAAATTAATTTGTTATGAAATATCTGTTTCTTGTGCTAGACTGAAGTAACTGTAGTCTACAATGTTCGTTCATTTATAACTTTTAGAATCGATTGAACTTTTGTATTATATATTAATCTTGCCAATCAAAATTACCTATAATAATATATGTAAAAGACATCAACGAAATAAAAAAAATGCTTATTGATAGATAGATTTAACTATTTATATAGAGTTTTTTGTTTACAACCTAATTTAAGTATTATTTTAATACTAATCATGACAATAGGATGTACCCATTTTTTTTAGAGATTTATTGAATCAAAATTGTATATTGTCTGTGGTTAGACGCGACAGCGACCACAAACATTGTCTGACGTAGTGAAGTCGGATGTAAGGGCCAATGATCTCTATCACTACGGAAGCAAAAGATTAATTTGGAAAGCGACCCTGAGACAAGAACTAACGTTCGAATAATAGTTATGTATAATAGAAAACTTTGATCAAAACATTGATCGTTTAAATTGTTTCAGAAATATCATTCTCTAAATGATTAATTACAAGGTAAGGGGATTTTTTTTCCCCCAATATTGTGTAAAACTTATCTAAGTAAATGTTTTACATATTTTTTTAATTATTTTAATTTACTACTGGATAACATTTTCAATACTAATCCTAACTTTAATATTATAAATGCGAATGTGAGTTTGTTTTTTTGATTGTAACCTTTTCACGCCTAAACCGCTGGAACGATCGCGATGAAATTTGGTACGCTAATAGCCTATGGTATAGAGAAAGATATGGGCTACTTTTTGACTCGGGTGATACAGCGGGAGACAGCTAGTAACTTATAAACCCTGGATGAATGTAAATTGAAGTACCTGTGATAGATGAGAGTGCGAGATGATTTCAAACTGATAGACGATACCATAACTGTTGTGTAACGGGTAATATTAAGATTATGTTAGTTTTAATTAATTTTACTAAAAACGCTCGCGTAATTCGGTGTCCTGACTTTTTGTCGGAGAGAATAGAACATTTGAATCTTCTACTATCTAAAGTATAGGTATATACTAGATAACCTTTAATAACAATTTCCACCAACGCATAAAAAGGGAACGCTGCCAGCCTGTTGGGAACCTTGCCTATCGACAGCAGCGAGGGCTTTGAGGATGTTTTCTATATATCATAGTTTGTATTTTATACATTGATTGTAAATACTTGTTTTAATGAATAAAACTTTTATGTTTGTGTTGTAAAAGTTCGTGGAAAAACCATATTGGCAGCTCTGACGCAAAACATCGTAAATACGTCAAAAAGAGTTTAAGAAGCGAGGTTGCAAAATAAAACGATAACGTATCTTATACATTTAGGTACTTACTAGGGTGGTACCCAAGTGACTATTGGTTAGTGTACCAAAAAATGTATGCAGAAACCTAGTAGGTAGTGTTCGTTTTTAAATATAAATTCTTAGCCTCATTTTATTACCTTTTATTTTGAATATTAAGTATGTTTTAAATTGGTAGTGCTAAAATGATCCATAAATGTTTGTACATATAAAAATCTATATACATATTAAAAATATAATACATTTGGGTGGTAACCCTAGCATTCGGGCTTATTGAGAACATACATAGGTACTGTTGATCGCTGACTCGCGGTTCCATCGTTATGACCTTGTAATGGGGAAAAGTGGGAATATCCGTAAGCTTATAATGGATTTATTTATTTATTCAATTAATAAATTATCAATTTCGGACACTTACGAATTCCCACATTTTAGTTTATATTTTTTTTTTGTATTTGTAAGTATCGTTCATTAATACATTTACAAAAACATACATACCTCCGTTAAAAACTATCACAAATACTTTCTTTTCTCGGCCTCATCAAAGCAGGCCCCCTAAAAAGGGCGCTCATGCAATATTGCTAATGCAATCAATTTTTCGAATTATCGGCAGATTTAATGTAAAATAGTCACTACAAATAGTCATAGTTTGTAAATTCAGAAAAATAATTACATTTGCAATATTGCTTGAGCTTCCTTTTTAGCCCCCCAGATCTTCTCTACAATTACTATTATATTATCTAAGCACCCATCGCTGGTCTGCTAACGATGCGCTTATTCAAAAGATACATGCTAAAACATATTAATGTTTTAGCATCATTAAATCATTAGATTAGAAGCGAGTACTTAGTTAGTGCAACCGAAGCTTTAATTAAGTATCGTTGTCCGGAATAGACTTCTAATTTGATTCTCGAACATTATCATTGATAACACAACCAGCTATAAAATACATTGTTATATGTAGTAGGTAAGTATATATACATATAAAAGCAGAAAATGACTGACTGACGTATTAACGCACAGCTCATACCGCAGGGTTTGGAAACTTGAAAGTATCCAACAGGAAAGATTTATCAAAAGTCAACCCTTAAGGGGGTAAAATAGGGAATCGTGGGTAAAACCTCGATACGGAAATCTATAAAAAAAAAAACAATTTATATTTCAGGTAATCTAAAAGCTTGCAATTCAAATTGGAAGCATTAGGTATTTAGTCACTGCGATGCAATAATTAAATGTCCGATCATCTGTGCACGTTTCTAATCAGCGCTACCAACACTTTGCTTAGGTACATAATAAATCCAATTAACACGATTGAACGCTATGCTAATTGCTTTGTGATGAGCTATGATGAAAGCACGAAGGTATTTGACGAAGGTCGTGGGTTCCAATCTTACAATGAGCTTGAGCTATATAGGTCAAGGAAAACATCGTGAGCAAACCATAGCACGGTGGTAGTAGGCTTGGCTGGTTACCACCATCAAGATGAAAATCTGTCGCCTAAACACCTATTGGTGTGTTCCGGCAGCTGCACTTGAGAGCTAGTTCCTTCTGGGCTTTGTGTGCTTACCATTTTCGGCTACATCATCACTTACCATAGCGAGATTGTGGTCAAACACAAGCCTATTCAAAGTAAAAAAAAGCTAGTAAAATGTGAAAGAGAGCCTCGTGCAGTTTTATTAATTGCTGTTCTGTTCCTCTCATTATTAACCGAGCTGGATGCCTTTAGGAAACCATAATAATTACCAGTTTAATAGGTGATAAGATTAACAACATTTAATTCGGATGAAGTTTATGCAAGAAATTAATAGGAAAATGTGAAAGTTTATGTGGTTTGTCACGCAATGACGCTACAACGGCTCAATGGATTTGGATAAAACTTGGCATTTAGACAGATTGTATCTTGGATTTACATAACTATTTAAACTTAAGATCCATATAGAACGATCCATTTAGACGACGACGATTCTTAGGATAGGTAATCAGTAGGTACCTACTTATATTTTCATTAAGTACCTAAGTATCAGCTTTAATATGAAGCCAGGTTTCCCTAATAAAAAGCTTTAACGACGTCTAAGATTTCACATTAAATATTATAGTTGTTCATTATTTATCACCAATTGTGTCATATCTTCTTTATTTTTTTTCACAGTTTCCTGACAACTGATTGACTGACAGACAAGATTTGGGGGAATATTCCTTTAAAAGCGACCCCTAAGAGGGGAATAAAGTAAACTTATGGGGAGAAAAGTTTACAGAGGTATTATTATGGAGCCCTTCATATGCTCAATTAACAATATATATAGACATTGTCATTAATTCCCTCTCACATGAATACATCGACTGAATATAGGCAAATATCAACTCGAAAGCGCATACATAATCCTTTTATACACATTATACACATGGTTACAATTTATGTAAGATAGTTGTTCAACACCTTCACGGTATAAGGGTGAAAGTGTACCTATATCAAATTAAGTACCGGTTCTGAATTTATTATTAACAATAGAAATAAATATGTTGAACAGTTAGTTTGCAAAATAAACATGCTGTTCGCGTTATTTGTTTATACCTTCAACCAATGTAGCGGGCGGTGTGAATAAAATTTCCTACGGGCGGTTAACATTCATTTGTAAGCATTACTTATTGTAAACGCGCTATATTTGAACATAAATTGGTTAAATAGTGGCCACTACTTGAGCCGAGTTTGACCGCAAGTTGGCATTTTCCTGGCTTCGACGCAAGCTAACTATTTAAAACCATATATTATAATTTACAATGGTAAATTTTACAATATTAATTGAGAAGTTATGTGAGACAAGAAGGTATAGAATTTTTAACTTAAATTTAGTCCTTCTTCAAACATAAAGAGTGTAAAGAGACGTTATCAAACGTCTCCTTCGTGTGATGAAACATATTGAAAAAAAAACTAGGTCAAAGTGATGGTGTCAGTGGAGCAGAAAAATACCTAAATACCATCTTGAAGTTAATAGAAGAAGAAAAATCTGTTGTTGTAGTTGAAGAACAGCATGGGACCTTCGCTTCGGAATCTGTATTACAAATTGTATAATATCATAGATAATAATATTTAACTCAATTAGAAACAAATGTAGAGTAATTATGTACATTTATTTCTATTGCAACAATATGAGACTATATTTGAGTCATTGCGTGAAAAGTTATCAACTTTCCCTACACTGCGGCTTTACCCACAGACTTGATTCTGACACCGATAGCAACATGTCTTCTGTACAGCGTGTAGCAAAATTAGCAAATTAATATATTACGGTGCACCTGCTTACTATGCGATGCACTTATATGCATACTTAGACCGTAGCTAAGTTACTTTTTAGGGTTCCGTACCCAAAGGGTAAAAACGGGACCCTATTACTAAGACTTCGCTGTCTGTCCGTCCGAATATCTGTCACCAGGTTGTATCTCAAGAACCGCGATAGCTAGACAGTTGAAATTTTCACAAAGTATGTATTACTGTTGACGCTATAACAACAAATACTAAAAACAAAATAAAATAAATATTTAAGGGGGGCTCCCATACAATAATCGCGTTTTTTTTGCCGTTTTTATAGATAATGGTACGGAATCCTTCGTGCGCGAGTCCAACTCGCACATGGCCGGTTTTTTTTTCATTACTGTAGAAACAAATCAAACACAAGTTGACAAGATTCAGTTGGTAGTTAATATTCCAGACCATTGTGGTGTGGAATGTGTTCTCTATTACGGTTTTCTTTCTTCTTGGTTTCTTCAAAATATTGTAAAAAGAGCACATCAATTTGGGCAACACATGAGCAATCCCCCTGGTATCTGTTGCAAGTGTCCATTAGCAACGGCGACCACTTACCATCAGGTGGACCATTGGTGGTGGTGGAACTTGAGGGTGGTAGCAAGCTAGGTGGGTACCTACTTCAAAGTACCCTACCACCGTGTTATAGTTTCCTCACAATATTTTCCTTCACCGTAAGTTCAAACTCATTATAGGATTCGAACCCACGACCTTCGCCGCGGCATCCAACGTCACCACTGAGCTATAATTGCCTTCATTCTAACGTCCATTGAGTTGGACGCCTAGAAAAAAAAACCGTACTCATTTATTGTTTTACCTTCCTTACAGAGTATAGTTTGGGACATACTTTACATTCTATAAGCGTCAGCTTTCGGCAATCATTCAAAAAGATTTATGTTTGTACGTAACTCGAAAGTAAAATGCATATAAGTTCAGTCATCAATATTAATTGTTAAAGACTATTGTGTTATATTAGTCGCTGACGATTATCTTATTTCTAATACTTAATAACTGGATTAGTATTGATCCTGTCAGTAATCTAAGATACGAAATAGAGAATTATAAGTTATAGTCGTAACTTCACACAGTTTATAGCTTAATTGTTACTGACGGCATCAAGACCAATCATAGTCGCAAGTCAGGTTCGTTAGCAAGTTGTAAATTGTATAATTTTAAGTCCATTAGAAATTGCACTAATGTTTATATTTACTTGATTTTTTAACCTTCGATAAATGCATAAACTTTTTATTTATAAAAAACTAGCGAGCCCGACAGATGTTGTCCTGTCCAAACTCGATTACGAAGCCATCTATCGGGTCCAATTGTATTTTCAAACCATCCAGGTACCCACTTATATATACTCACAAAACTTTATCCAGATCGGTCCAGCCGTTTAGGAGGAGTTTGGTGACAAACACACGTACAGAAGAATTTTATATATTGAGATATATGAGGTATTATCTATACAAAACCTCATTTGAGAAGCAACAAAAAATCTGCAATTCTTATCTTACATAGTTTAAATCTTTTAAAATGTTCTATCAATAAACTATGAAAATGCTACGAGCCATCACTTACTTCATATTCGCCTTTACCTATACAAGTGTCTAATACACATTCACCAATTTAAAAAGTTATTTCCAAATTACAAAAACTATTACTGAAACCCGTATCTGAAATCCAATGATTAGTTTAGGCAATTTGGCAAAACCCGGTTTGTTTTGCAGTTTTAAATCACACCCACGTGTGAGTTAATGCTGAATTTTGTGCGTCCTAGATACTCTACAATGAATATCTGTATGATTCTGCAACAGGCGGCATTGATTAGGTGTTTTTTCAATCGCAACATGTCCCTATCTTTAGTTTTTCAAACATAATCATAATAAAAGCCTAATGATGTCGGTACATCAGCCTAATCATGTGTTTTTTATTATGTATATTACGACGACAAATTTTATCTGCGCGAGATTTTATAAAAAGTATTGAAGTTACCCTTACTAAATGAAAAATGCTATGTATTGATTTTAATTTTGTTTACTTTTAAGAAAAAAATATTTCCCTTCTTACTAAAGACTAAGCTAAAAAGGTGTTATAAAGGAAGTAAGTAATTACCTAAATAAAAGTATTTTTTGTCATAACTTTTGTGTTCTCGAATTTGTTATTCTAAAAATAATATTTTCAATCAATGGAAAGTATTTTTTAATTGTAGGAGCCTACTCAATTAAAACTAACTTAGTTGATAGAGCTTCATGCTATCGAAAACTATTTACTAGTTCAGCAAATTCAAATAATGGATGATTGATGACTAGTCTAATCTCATCGATTTCAGGTTAGTGATTAATCCTTTCGAATTTATTTTCTCGTCTTTTTCTAAAACTACACATTAGGGATGAGCTGATGCAAATAATAATAAAGCAACGCAAATTAGGTGCCACAATCGAAATCCGAAAAAGATAAATTATCACGTCAAAACAGTCAGTAAAGTATTACAAAGAGATACGGCGTATCCTATTAAAATCTACGTGCTACGCCTATCGATCGACATACGGCGCTTGTCTATATCTAATTAGATAATCAGTCCCAACGAAACGTTAGTACAAGAGTAAACAAAGGATCGGTGAACAATCGTAACAGACCATGGCGAGGTGAGTGAGAAGTGAAGATATAGAAGCATTTACAGGCGTACGTGCGTGACGCGAGCGACCTACATCAGCTCGGCCAAACGTGTCCGACACTTGTATATTCAAACGACGGATACTTAGGAATGTAATTAGCATTATTTACCTACTTGATGCTGACAACACGGGATGGCAACCCTGTTTGATTGTTAGCTCAATACGGAAACTCCTGTGAAAGTGAGCTAGTCATGTAGTATCAAACTCTTAGCATGTAACTCTACAAAACCACCAGGAACTCATTACTAACAGGTAGTTTAGCAGAGTTCTGAAACTTTAACCCCATATTTTATGAAAAATTCCTATCCATTGTGGCGATTACATGTTTTAATAATAGAGATCATGTTACCAGATAATAGTTAGTTTCCAACTAGTAGGAAAACATGTAGGTGTGTCTCTATGAAAATGATTTATACGTTATAATTACTGCCTAGGATCTTAACCAATATTGTTTGTTAATTAATTTAAGTTATATGGTGATGTTAGAATCATAGTCAGGTAAAGTATAACCTTCTTAGAAATACTCACCTCCATTTTTGTTTTTATTGTCTTGCTGCCCACAAACTATAGGTACGCAGGATCCACACGTTTCTTCCATTGTAGGCTTAACGTACCATCTATCATAAACTCTATATTGGTGTTAGTGGTATTATTATAGTAACAGTCTTGACAATTTTTATCTACTTTTGGTACTATGACGCAAATGGAGACAAGAAAAGAATAACCGACCATTTTTGGAAGACATTACATTATGAGGTAACGCGAAATTATTTGCGGAACGACCACACAAGACGAATTACTCATCCGTCTTATCTTAATACATTTTTAACTGAATTAATTAATTAAAATAGATAATACTTAGAGAACTGTTTATAATAACCTACTTAAAGTATTAATTTATCATACATTCCTCGAGATAGGTTTGCATTATTATACACTAGTTTTTGCTCGTGACTACGTCCGCAAGGGGCCAACTCTGAAAATAATTTCAAAATTTTCATACAACATAGTAGCTTGCTCGATCAAAATTTATGAAAAAAGGAGTTGTTTTAGAGTTGTTCCTATAGTAAAAGTAGTGCGGCATGACATGGCATGACGAATCTAACATGAGCATTACCTAAATTTGGCATTATTCAGAAAACAAATACATTATAATAATTATTAGCCTGATGAATAATATCGCTAGGTCAATAGTGTACGTAATAATTTCTTGAAAAAAATTGATGGTGCTTCACTTTTTCTAGTCGACTATAAAGCGTAGCACGGTTTTATTCGCGTTCTCTAGAGATCCAATTAACAACGCTATTTACATATGAGAAGTTAGACATTACAATAATCATTTAAATATCAGTAGACTTCGATTTTGAATAAACTAAATGTAGCACTGCCATTTTTATTCCAGTTTATCAACTACTAAATTAAAAAGGTTAACAAACATTCGCATTTATAATATTAGTAGGGTTTCATAAAGTAAGTTTTTCTATCTTAAGAATCTAGAGTTACAGATTCTTAGAGACATAAAAAAAAAAGAATTAAAAAAAAAATAACATAGCTTATGATAAATAAATACCTAATTAAAATACTATGAGCTACATACTTTCCTTATTTCTTTTATACTCAGCACAATAGTGGTCCATTGAATCATTATCGCAGAACTTAAATTTAGACCTTATTATCGGAATGTGCAAAAAGTAGGTACCTACCAATTTTCAGTTAGCATTAGTTATCAGCTAAGTGATTATTTTTGAGAATTTTGAAACCATTAAACGTGTTATTTTGTCAATTTAATTGACCGCAAGATATTAATCACTTACCTCACTAACTTACCTATTTACCTTAATAATGACTTTAATAACTGTATAAAATTTTACTTTTAACAATAAATAATATATAATCCAAAATAGGTTTGCTCTAAAAACATAAAATAGTGATGAACTCTAACTCTAATTAGGTACTATTTTGATCCTGAGATACAACTTGGTAGAATTTGACATATAAAATCAAAAATTAACACTTGATTCGGCCCTGGAAAGGCTTGACCCTGCTGATCGTAAAACGGTCTATGTATGACTGTTTTCTGATCAGTAGGATAGTTATTAGTCTATTCATCCTGGTTTATCCAAAGCAAAGTTATGAAAATTAAAATAGGAGGAAAGAAAACTAAAAATATCACCGTGTTAACTTCAAATACGTAATGCGCCTAGTAACTAAGCATTTTTTATTTATATTACTTAGTAATAAAATAAACAACGAAGTATTACCTACATCAGCCTATAGACTTTCTAAATGCACCTGAAATTCTATGGCCAAATTATAAATAATGTTTTACCACTACCAGATATACTTTCCATATACTACATAAACTAAAGTGAATAAGTTACATTAAGTATTAGGATCTAATTCTTAAGATACTAGGTAAAAATCACTCGACTAACTTAACTAGAAGGTACATAATAAATACGCACTCGTCTCGCACACTCCGGAAAACGCGTGCCATTACAAAATTCATTCCCAATGATAACACGTGACATAAATTTAGTATCGCCTTGCTCACAGTTCATAGAACTTAAATTACTTTATATACTTATTGTGTATTTATACCTATATTATATTATAAGTTTGAGATGTGTGAGTCAATCTTGAAAGTCATTACGTTATCACGTTAGTAGATGCGTGTCGTGGTGAAATGGATGCACTCGGTACACAACGGGGACACAGTACACAGTACGTGCACATGTAGCTAGCTACACCAGTAATCTAACTCTGGTAATTGAGATGATTATCTATGCTCGATCGGTATGCAATTTTGCCGAAGTGGGGGCAGGATAATTCATGGATTGCATAATAATGATACAAAGTGGAGATACTTAAGTGTCAATTTTCTTTCTCGTGCCAATTGTTTTCAAAAGTCTCAAATATTTTTCTCAGAAATCAGGGCCTTTAATACAGAAAAACCATCTCTATTCTCCTATTAGTTCTTGGTGTTAGCAAGTAGATGCACTACTGTTATAGTTGTCACATAGACAATGACAGGGGCACATTTACTTGGTGATACCTCTTATCTGGTGGTAAGTACTGCATTGTTTGTGTGACCGTAATCAATAAACATTCTTGGACGTAGTCACGTAAACATTGGCTAATAGTCTCTTCGTTTATAGGAAGTTTACTTAAATAGACAGTTACAGCAGTTTTCTACCTATTTGTTAGGTAAGGTCAACTCAATTAAATGTTGGACATGGTTTGTCCTTATGTGCATAAGCATAATTTAAGTATTATTAGTATTATTTAAATATATCTTTATATATTTAGTTTATGAATATTTTAAAATGAATAGTTTTTCTATTTTTCATTTCTAATTATTTTTAAAGAAGATAAAATCACAAAATTCTTATTAAGTATTTATTTATTAATAATTTTAATTGACGATATGCAATCAAATTCATCAAATTAATTCAGGCTATCCATGTTAATATATCATAAGCAAAGGAAATTATCTAAATACCAAAAAGACATGAAAAGTAATTAGAGCTGAAATAACATGAAAAACTTACACTAGATGAAAAATAAGACAAGCATTCCTGAACAGATGGATCACAGCACCCAAGCAACTGAGCAACGTTGACCATAAAGGTCTTTTATATTTTATATCTGTACTAATATTATAAAGAGGTAAAGTTTATGAGGTTGTAGGGGTTCTAAAGTCTCTACGATTTTTCTTTGAGGTAAAAAATATTCGAAAATTATTCTAAGCGCAACAAAACCACACACGTGTATTGATAAGTTTGATAACCTTAGTTATAGATGGTTATAGCTACTATATCGTATATCTGTATAGATTTATAGCCAGACGACTTGCTAGACCGGCCTAGGGGCATTGTATTGTTACTAACAAATTATAGAGGGAGACTGCGGCTGGATTCTTCAGTGTAATCGTAAGTTCAGTAATCGTGAACGTCGATCTCAGCGGACGGGTGTACTGTCGTCGCAAAATTCGATTTATCGTTGGGCAAGCACAACGCGGCCCGTTGTTAGGTTCCGCCTCCTTGTAGCATCTTACAACCCGGGACTCTGCACTCGCCAGGGCTATCAACATGCGATATCGCCGTCACCGCTAACGAACTCGTTTCCCCGCCTATAAAATCTTATTGACACTTCTATCACTTTGGTACCTAAGTTCAATTGTATTGTGAATACGTATAAATATTCATTGTTCGTATAAATACGCATGGCCATGTTTATGTAAGCCGATTGGCACGATTCCTATGTATCTACATTGCTTTGCAAGTAAAAATGTTTTGACTGTTAAATGCCAGTGAGAGTTAGTAGGGAACTAAACCTTTTCCCAGTCAAACAAGCAGGTATATGCATGGTAATTTTAAACAACATACCTTCTAGGTATTTAAAGTTAGTTTGAATAACTAGACTAACAAAATTAACGCAGGACTATAATAGATTTGATGAGGGGACAGTGTGTTTTGTTTATAACTTTCTTGGCTATTTAGATATGACTTTAATTTAGTATTTGGCAGCATATATCTCGAAGCTCAAGACATAGTTAACGGGAAAAAATATATAAAATATGTTTTTTATAATTGGGTGTCAACCCTGCTTTGTCGGGGCCTGCAAATTAGTATTGGAGATTGAATACAAGAGGTGTCGGGTTACGAGCGTCCGACCGACGACGGGTGAGGGCCTTGGCCCAGCCTCCGACTACGGCAAACATCTCAGTGTAGGTGCTCACTATCACTTGCTTTGATGCACTATCGATATCAGTTACATGTTTCAATATATTTACACTTCCTGGTTATGTTTTCTTCTATGTTGTTTTATTTTTTTTAGTTAGTCACAACTTGCTTGTATAACCTTAGCATTTACAGACTTCATAATAAAATATAATGATCTTACGCATAAAATACCACCATGGTTAAAGTTATTTAAAACAATTGGTAACTCATAATTTAGTTATTATTTTTATACACTATCCGTACCGTTGTATTTAGGGTTTTGCACATTTCCGTTTCCAAAGGTTCCTATTTTATTATTGTCGTTTAATTTAGAATTGCTCGACAAGTTTTATGCACCAAGAGGATATGAACACGGTGAGACAAATTTAGATATATAAAAAAAAAATTTTAAAAGATTATTACAGCAAGTATAAAACATTATCCTCCAGGGCATCGGTAATAACAGCTCCTCGCCGGTGCTTTCATCTCCGGCCCTCCATCGACATGTAAGTGTATGGTAAATTAGCAAAAAATAATCATCAGACATTCCGCACGCGCTCGCAGGCTCTTTTCCAAAGCGCCGCATACACGCGTCGCAGACTATTTACTGTGATATACGAAGATTGGAGTAGGTAAGCGTTATTATAAAAACAATATAAAAATCCAGCAAAAAAGATCTTAATTTTTTTTAATAAGTAATAAGAATGTCGAAGGAAAGAAACGAGGTCATGTATCAATATTTTACTTTAAAATTACTACAGTAGGTAAGGTAAGTACTCGTAAATGTGTTAATTCTTCGTATTATTGCGTCTTGAATTTATAAACAAGCGATCGGAGCTGCGGGCGACAGACAGTTAAGACAATAATAATCGTAAAATTCATAGAAAGTGCTACGAGAAGAAAATATATTCATGTTTATAGCGTGGTAATCCAAATTACATAAAGGTGAGTCAGAAAAAGTATGAGCTCATTTTTAATATACTTACAAAGTGTAAAAAAATGGTGAATTAGCTTCAAATGCGTCAATAATTCTATTATGCATCATAATAAATACTTAGCCTGATATCTAGTCAATTTAAAAATCGTAGCAAGTGCTACGAGAAGAAAAAATAATCGTATTCGTGGCTTTATGTCGGAATCAATGGCGCCCTGTCCGAGTATGATACGCATTAGGATACAAAGCGCTTCATGTGGCAAGGCTGCTGACCTGACGTGACCGCATCACTACTCATCGATAAAAAATAATACTTAACAAAAGATACTGTAACTACAGTTAGAAATGTATGTTCTTTCTTGTAACTAAACCAATATCTGATTTATTTTTCTTTTGAAATTAACGATATAAGACGGCCTGTAAAGATATCTGCCAGATAAGCTATAAGGAACTTATCGGCAACCTGTAACATGCTCTAATTCAGTTTTCATGTGTGAAACTTTTCAACAATCCTTGTTCAAGGAATGGATAAGTCAACCTCACCGAATGATCAATAGATATATAATTAAAAAATACGAATTCTAAGTAATGGAAATAGAACAATCTTGCAAAATTGCTTAGCTGCCAGCCTGTTGGGAACCTTGCCTATAGACAGCAGCGAGAGCTTTGAGGATGTTTTCTATAACTATAGTTTGTATTTTATACAATGATTGTTAATACTTGTTGTAAATAAAATCTTTATTAATATAAGCGGAAATTAAACGTTTCAACATAAAAAAAACTACAACAATTTAACAGCCAAAAGGTATAACTCAATCACAGCTTGTAGCATAACGTTCTCTTTGAACTAGCATAAAGCATTGTGTTTATTGATATTGGTGTATTACAACATGTTCTTCTTACTGAATGTCAGCTCAATGTGCAGAAGAATAGGTTAAGGCACTTCGTATGTTCACCACTTCCAATGAAATGTTATTTTTAGAAACAAAACAATTCTTCCGTATTTGCTTTCGTTTAGATTTTCCTTTTTAAGATAATATACGAGTAGGTACTTATAGTTTTCGGAACAATTAGTTAGTGTAACTTAATATACCTTTCATTTTATTATAACAACAGCTTACATTCAGCATATTATGATTATTAACTAAGAAAATGAATGATCTACCTGCTATCTTAATAGGGTATTTTACTCTAGATGAGAAACAATCTAAAAATGTACAATTTAGATAGCTTAGGCAATAAGCAGTCGGAAAATTTTAGTTTTACTTAGTTCATAAAATAACTTAATTAATTTTAAAAATCATTTCAAAGTTTTCAGTTTTTTTAATCTGTTTCTAAACAAGCGAAACAGTAGCCGCCATTATAATGACGTCATACGGTGCTGTATGTAAACTAAAAAGTGAAAACTGAAGTATTATTATTATTATTTTTACACTAGTATTCATACATTCAGGAACAGCACACTAATAAAAAGGATAATAGCTCATTTTTATTAATTTATAAATTTTTATAAGTCCAATTGAGACCAATATCAGCGCATTTATTTACTTACAAGAGACCAAATACCGTCATGACCGCAGAAGTAACATGGCGTCCAGCGTTTTCATCAAACTACGCGCGAAAATTTTAAATATAAAATTTAAATGCATTTTTATGGCACTTATCGATTGAGTAAAATTTTTGTGTTTTTTTTTGGTGGCTTATTAGCACCTTAAAAACGAATTGAAACACTTTTCAAAATTGGGTGTAATACCCTATTGCATGATGATAGATTTATGTATTACTGGAAATTAAATAATCTGGAATAATATATGGTAATGACAATGACATCTACATAATGTACTTGATATTTTGATTGACTTGATGTTCGATTCCCACTCAGGACAAACATTTGTGTGCATGAACATGTCTGTTTGTCCTATGTCTGGGTGTAATTATCTATATATGTATGTATTTACAAAAGAAAAGTAGTATATCAGTTATCTGGCTTCCATATTACAAGCTCTGCTTAGTTTGGGGTCAGATGGCCGTGTGTGAGGAATAATGTCCCAGAATATTTATTTATTTATTAATCATACATACATGTTGACATCCTACATATTGAGCAAAACATAGACAGAATTAAAATCTGACTAGATGTGCCCGGCTGTGAAGCGAAGTATTTATTTATTTAGGACAATCAGACGCTGTTACATTATTTCAACTTAACTTAACATTACTTATTTAAAAAGTAATTAAATGCACAGCATTTCAAGATGTCACAGCATGCACCATGAGGTAACACTAGTAATTATTGAAAAGAAAAAAGGAAAGTTTATAATGTGTATAACAAAAGTTTACTAAATACAGAAACAATTAGTAACAATTCAAAATTTTGTGATCCCTGCGTCTCAACAACTCCAAAACAACTTTTTTGAATGTTGCGTTGTAAGCAGAGATGTGAATTATTTGAAATACATATATTTGAAATGCAAAATACCTATTTTTATTTTCATTTGAAATACTTTTTTTCAAAATGTATTTTGTATTTTATTTGAAATACTTTATATAAATATATAGTATTTGTAAAATACAAAATAGTTTTGTTACATTTTTAATTCATTTTTCTTATTTTTCATTCTTAAATCCAAAATTACTTTAATGAACGCACTGATCGTGATCCTAAATGTTGTCAACAAGAACGAAAATGCTAACATTGCGCGACAAGCAAATGTTTGTACCTATTTAACATGAAAGATGAACTCTTTGAACAAATACTAGTATTAAAATCAGTTAAATAAGTAACAAGTATTTTATTTAGAATACGTATTTTCCATTTTGTATTTAAATACTTTTATTTAAAACTATTTTGTATTTCTATTTGAAATAGTAAAGTTACAATGCATTTGCATTTTGTATTTAAATACTTTTACTAAACCATTTTTTCACATCTCTGGTTTGTAAGCTTTCGACAAGCGAGCAAGCATTTAGGATCATTTTGTGATTCTATGAAATATGTGTAATTACTCAGTAAAAATCTTTTTATTTTGAATATAAACAATAGTTTCCCGCGGCTTTAACAGTACGAAGTAAACCAGAAAGCACATATAACTCAACAACATACTTATGAGGATAACTTTGACTATGTAATTTTTCCACCAATCATCTAAGGCGGTCTCTGAGGCCCATAAGCCGGTGAATATAACGATCTCTATAGTGCACAATATAATCCAGAACACATGCCACACACGCACATGCCGGAAACGTATCTTGAACTCCATCAAACAAAACAAGTAGATGAACGCAAGAAAAACGTAGAATCCCCGCTTCACTGTACTTGCTTGAGGAATTATTAAGAACAGCAGCATCACTTGATAATGTGAAAATAGAATGATAATTGCAACTACAGGGAAGAAGTTGATAAAACAAGCAATAGAGAGCAAGCGCGCTACGAAAAACATGTACCAGCCCAGGTAATGTACTAGTGCAGCCGTAGCGTCTTGAGGTTCTAGACCTCGCATGTAAGACCTGGGTACCCGTCGTGGGATATCTGGCTCATCTTGGATTATTTCATCACAGTATTTCCGTCTAGGAGGAGCTGATAACCATGTAGGTATGGACTCCGCGTTTTCGACCAGCTTTTCTGCCCACACAGCTATTGATCCTGGTCGTGGTGCTACCATTGCTGGTGGGGGAGTAATGTGTACTTTTTCAATGGTGTACTCCGTCTCTCGTCTTCGAGGCGCTACTCTGTCTATAATTGATATCGGCCGAACGTATTCATCGTCACTATCTAATGTCGGCCATTTAGAATTATGATTTGGAGACTGTGGTGGCATATAGTCAGAACTTGTTTCGGAAAGAGAGAAATCGTCGAAAAACATTTGACTAGTTGTTCTGGGGGAAAACTGAATCAAATCACTGTTCACTTGGTTTCTATTAAGTAAACTCTGTTGCGAAGTTAACGAATCTCTTTTAGTAATGGGTTCGTAAATCGGTTCCTCTTTTTTTGTTTCATTATTATTCTCAATGTCTTCGTTTGTAGCATTATCAATAACACCAGAATTTTTGTTCCAAGGATATTTTCTTCCACATAGCTTTTCTCTTTCAAATCTTCTATAAATCGTTGCTGTACTGGCCATACGAAGTGAAGATGCAATGATACTCACAGCTTGAACTGAAACTGTTAAAAAAATCATAATGAGGTTGATTGTTCTAGGGCTACAAAATTTTCTTACTATTTTATACATACCTAAGATTTACTTTTAATACCATATAGGTAGGTACTTACATTGTTGTTTCTTACATTGCAACGAATGTGAGCTATTGATATAGGCAAGGACTATTTACTCAGAGACTGAATTAATCTAAGAGTATCTTCAAATATATGAATTTAATCAGATGCATAAAAGTAGTTATTAAGGAATGTAATAGATAAGTAAGTATAAGAGGCATATCCTTTACCCTTACAAAGAAATAAAAGCTAAAGTAAGGCCTTCTGTTCGCTATACTTTCATTACATATGGATTTTGATGAATATCGTTAGACGCAGCTTATTGATCAAGCACACTCTTAATCCAGAGAATGCGAGTGAAAACGCGGAGCACATTAAAGGTTCTTACTTTTGTCATAAGAAGTGGTTTGATAATTCGTTATCATGTCTATAATATTGATGATGGCATGTGGGGCGGTGTGTAGAAACGACTGTAGAAATAGGTAGAGTTCAGTCGGTGACGGTGCTCTGGCCTGTCGAATCGCCTCTTGAGTGCGTTCATCATCTTGGGCACGGGATGCGCACACTGCTTCCACCCACCAAAATATAAGGAAGCAGTACCTGCAGAAAAAATGCATCAATAGATATTATTCAGAGGTTTTTGACATCCTAACATCGATAAAACTTTTTAACGTGCGTGAATGGGTTGTTAACGTATTTATCTAGAAATATGGTCGGCAAAATTTTTGGTTCACTCACAAAGCGACCAACGAGTACTTAATTGTAACATTATTACGATGCAAAACTTACAACATACCTCCCTAATGCGGTAATAGGAAAGAATAATGCGTTCAGAAGCTGCATCCCAATCCAGCGTAAGTCATTCTTCTCTATGTTTATAGAAAATGCTGACAGTTCAGTCTGCAAGCTTGGAGGTGGTGATGCCAATGTGAATATCAATGATATTAACGATGGTAATGACATCAGAATTATGCAGAATACTCCTAGCCTGTAACAAAAACCATGGATGTGATGGTAAGTGATGATGTGGCAGAAGATGGTTAGTAGGTACAAAAATTCTAGAAGAGAAGTGGCTCTCAATTGTAGCTGCCGGTAGGTGTTGGACTATAAATTTACAACTTGGGGGTGACATCCTAGTTTGCCCCAGTTTTGTACGGCTGGTCCTGGGTTTCGTAATATTTTAATATTGTATTGGGGTTTTCTTCTTGGGCTCCCTGGCTGCAGGCTACCCCACAATGAGTGACTTGGTATTTTTTTTTAATATTCTTCAGAGAATAAGAAGTTTTTAAGTCTATTATGTTGTTTAAACATGAAACTCTAATGGTCTCTCCATTAGTTCTCCTTTTGACTCCTTATTACTTTGTCTGTATTTTTTCTACTTACTGCTTACGTACTCTTATGATTGGTATTTACATACCTACTTATTAATATGATAATAATGTAAATACCTACTTAAAGATGCTGATCCAAAACTGTCACCCAATACCAATCCTTATTTCCTTACCATGACCTACACATAAAATATTGACTAGATAATAAAATCAATAAATAAATAAATATTCTGGGACATTATTCCTCACACACGGCCATCTGACCCCAAACTAAGCAATATCCTTAAATTAGATGGAACTTTTAATTTGACTTTACTTAGTCAATTCTTTATGATTTTTTTATTGACTCACCCATCCTCGCCACTTAGGAAATGTTCAATGGTAAGTGCAAAATCAAAGCATATAAGAATGAGGTACACTATAAACCCTCCGCAAGATGGCAGCACACGATGCAAGAGAAGTGCTTGCCATGCTGGTAGCTTCCAGCCCAGAATCTCTCCCGATGTCTCTTTGTCTAACTCACACGCCACCATATTCGATAATCACTAGTACGATCATATTATGATTCATCGATAAATCACTGCTCATCACTATCAATGTTCACTTTTACTTGTAAATGTTCATAATTATAAAACCTATAACATTTATTTTAAACCTCAATAACAGTGTTTAGTTTCTGACACATTTGTCATGTATAGAAAACACGATTATAGTTCGCGCCCATTGATAACAGTGATAAGATAAAGAGTGGAATAGATAACCGTGATGACTTACTTTTTAAACGACTTCAAAAAAGGAGGAGGTTCTATGTTCGACTGTATTTTTTTTTGTATGTTCACCGATTTCTCCGCCAACTGTTGACCGATTTCAAAAATGTTTCTTCTGTTCGGTAGGGTATACTTACAATTTGGTCCCATTGTCACCAAGTCAGGATCTGATGATGGGATCCCAGGGAAATCGAGAGCAACCCTCAAATTTTATAGGGACCCATAGTGTGTTCTATATATTTTCTAAAACTAGTTTAAGTATTTGCGTCTGGTACTCATCATCTCATGCTGCTGAGCTGATGATAGAAAATATATAGTGATTAATTCTTTAAATATTATAGGTTCGTATAGACCGCTACTTATGTTCCTTTGAGTTAGTCAGGTGAGCTGATGATGGAAGGTAAAACTCCTTGTTAGTTAGGATAATTTTTAAAGTACTGTATAGACCGCTAGTTTTTATTCTTTCTAATTATTTGGGTGATTGCGTCGGGAGTCTTAATTTTATGCTCCTGAACACAAAAAAAAAAAAAATTATTCAATATTGTCGACACGTGACAAATCTTGATAAGTAGGTATTCAATACACAAGAAACTAAAAATGGAAAAATATAATGAACTTTTAACAAAAACAAAAACCGATGGTGGATATTCTTAGATAGATGTTACGGCGACAACTCACCAGGGGGCCCTGCAGCAAACATTGTTTGCGCAAATCAATGTTGCCACTTTTCTCCAAAACTACTGGTCTGATTTTGATGAAATTTTCAGTAATGGGTTGAGGTTTGATAGGTGCATGATCTTTGATAGGTGTTATGGTGTTGATTCGCTAGAGGGCGCTGTTGTATTTTTTTTTTCTTGCATTATGTTACCAATTATCTCTTATACGGTTTAATCGATTTCGACAAAAACAAAAACCGATGGTGGATATTCTTAGATAGATGTTACGGCGACAACTCACCAGGGGGCCCAGCAGCAAACATTGTTTGCGCAAATCAATGTTGCCACTTTTCTCCAAAACTACTGATCTGATTTTGATGCAATTTTCAGTAATGGGTTGAGGTTTGATAGGTGCATGATCTTAGATAGGTGTTATGGTGTTGATTCGCTAGAGGGCGCTGTTGTATTTTTTTTTTCTTGCATTATGTTTCCAATTATCTCTTAAACGGTTTAATCGATTTCGATACGGTTTCCTGTGAAAGGATTTGTAATTCATCAGCGATGGTTCTTAGATATGTGTTATAGTGCTAACTCGCCAGAGGGCGCTGTAATAAATATTTTTCTTCTTGCATTCGTACATATATAAATTGGAGCAAGCAGTAGGGGGGCTAAATTTAGGGATATAATATATTGTAAAACACCAAGCATACAGAAAGAAAGACAAATAGACAGATATTTAGACAAAAACGGAGTAATTCTCTAAAAAGATTAAAATAATATAAAAACAAAATTAGCAATTTTTTAAAAACCCACGAAGTTGTAATCGAAAAAGGATTAAATTTTTCAGCAGACCCCCGACAGCAATTATCAAATATCAATCAATCAATCCGTCGGGGGGCTGCCATTGCCTGTCCCAAAATGAACAAAAAATTTGCTATTTTATGAGTTTGTGACTAATTGCGTTGGGTATGTGAATAAACGACACATAATAACTTTTCTATACTGCTATATATTAATTGAAATCGGGAACAGATATGGTAATGGCAGCACCCGACGGATTTTCTTAAATTTATCATTATGTTAATATGTAGGTGAATATGTTACCTACCTGTATATTGACACTGATCACTCTTAATATAATCGTTTATTGCAACATCAACATAATGTGTACTCCTTATAAGGTTAACTTATAATTTTACTTCATGTTGTTTATATGTATATTTTTTCTTTTTTCACTCAATTTATAATATTTCATAGCAATCAACACATAGGTGAAAACTTGTAAAAGGCTAATATTTAGATCTATTGTATTCTACTATTAAAATAATATGTTATGAATAGCTGTTAGTTTTCCGAGAAATAAATAAATAAATAAATATTTGATAACTGCTGTCGGGGGTCTGCTGAAAATTTATTACAACTTTTATTCGATTACAATTTTAACAGGCGTCGTGGGTTTTTCAATTTTTTTAATTTTGTGTTAATAGGTAATGGACAAAATTCTAGTAGGTAAGTAGGCTAAATGTTAATTGAATTTTCACCTGGTCATCTGTTTTCCAAATGCGCAGGGGAGAATGTAAATAAGTCTTTGCACTTCCTTTCAAGACATTCCCAAGATCTTCTAATGACGGCCATTATCCAATCTTTTTAGTATAAGGTGCCTTCCATAGGAATTGTTTTATTTTTATGTACCTACAAATTTCTGAAAAATGTATTACCTGGTAGGTAAATGGATGCTTTAATTCTATTTATTATTTTGCATGCCAGTTGTTGGTTATATGTCTACTTTTTTGGTATCATCCCCATTTTCACCACGTTCGTGCAAATAAAGCAAAGCAAAGTTATTTTTGACTACTTTGTATGGGCCCGCGTTTGCCCGCTATCTGACCATGGTGGTACCTGTGTTGTTGTGGCCGAAAGTGGTAACTACACAAAGCCTAAAAGAAACTGGCTTTTAATGCTCGGAACAAGCCGGTAGTTATTAGGCGGCAGATTTTAATTGATGGTGGTTTCCCCGAACTCACGATGCTTGCCTTTACCTCAAGCTCATTGTAGGATTTGATTTGAACCCACGACCTTAAAAAATATAATTACCGACACAAATGAAACTATTTAATGTAATATCGTAGTGATGTTACATAATTATCAGTAGGTACCTGGGCGACCGAGCTTTGAAAAATCGCGTTTTTTAGGAATGGCGCATGTAGAGATAAACTTAAAAAGCAAAACCTTGAAAAAAAAGGACAAAAATCGGATTGGAAACATCTGGACGCAAACCGGAGACTTCTGATTTCGGGGCCACCCTAGTTCCCACCTGAGCTATTATAAACTTATGTTTAAAGGTGAAATGTACCTTCGGATTCTAATGATATTGTAGCAGTTTTTCATTGCCTGAAAACACGGATAATACGACGTTTTCTAAAAATGAAACCTAGTTAAATCAATTTATCGCCCCCGAAACCCCCAGCATACCTACTGAATTTCATTAAAATCGTTGGAGCCGTTTCCGAGATTCAGATTATATCTCTCTAATATATAAAATTCTCGTGTCACAGTTGCCTGGTAGAGATCACTTTTAGTGATAAGGCCGCCAATTGTAACACATTCACTGTAAGTTAACTATGTTTTTGTTGTATTTCTACTCCTTTTCTGTATGGTGTAACAATAAAGTGTTATCTATCTATCTTTCATCCGAAACGGCTTGACCGATTGTTATGAAAACTTTTGTGCATATTCGGTAGGTCTGAGGATAGATACTTAGGTCATAAAGAATATTTCATACCGCTACGCGGGTGAGACCGCGGGGGACAGCTAGTATTTATATATATACAAGAATTGCTCGTTTAAAGGTATTAGATAGATAGTTTAGATAGGTAATATCGTCGGCATAGGTGGAAAACTAAATAACTGCGATTTTGGCTAAATTGACATTTAACCATTTTTGTAACACGTAAAACATGGCGCATATTTTAGCATCACAAACATTTTCATATCTTGTCCCGTTTCAAAATTATAGCTTTTTTGTGTTTTTGATGGAAAAATAAATATGTTTAAACTAACATTAAACAGTGGAAGGAAAAATAATCAACTGGATAAATAAATCAATAACTATGATCGATAATCATTTGAGTCTTGAATAAATTAAACAAAATAAGTTGTTTAATTTTTCCTGGACTCAAAATATCATTATAAAAATAATAGAGTAAAACTAAACAACTTGAGTTATTCAATTCAGACATTTAAGGCGACGCCTTGAAGATTTTGGTTGCAAGGATTCCGATTTTTCTCAACAATGACTGAAGCGAACGAACTGAAATTTATTGTAAGAATTCATCATGTCTTTGACTTTATTTTGTACGTTGCACAACACAATTGGTTAACTTTTATAACACAAAATAATTAATCAAAAAGACCTCATTAAAATAAGAGATTCCAATTTTACCGGCGTTGAGGATCGATTTGAGGTTCCAAAATTTCTACATATATTAATTGAAACTGATACTATAAATTGTACTTAGGTTTTATGAAATATATTTGTAGTTTTTAAATAAGACAATAAAAACCATTTTGTCGCATACGCCCGTTCCGTTTACGCGGGTTTTCTATGAGAGGTCGCTATAGTAGGAAGCGGGACGCATCACGTTGAATTTCAGATTTTTAAGCATAACGCGGCGTCACCTTAAAATTCTAATGTTACGTACTTTAATTTATGAATAATTGGTGTTATCGATTTCTCCTTCAACAAAATATTTATAAAATACTTGATGATATCGTCGGCATGTAGGTGAAGAACTAAATAATTCAAATTTCTTAGTTTGTAGAAAATGACAATTTACTTTTTTTTTTGTAATTGTTGGTGTGGGTATTTAATAAATTTGAGACAATTTTCAATAATTATATAACTCTTAGCCTTTTATTTTAGAAAAAAATGTTAGTTACATTGTTAGTACGAGCATTATTCGACACATCCAGATAGTAAAAACAAAGAAACAGATAGAAAAAAAAATACTTCTGAAACCAAATCAAAAGAAAAACATTCCTTGTTATTAAAATATACCAGGGGCCAAGATGTTATCTTCTCTCAAGCAGTATTATTTTAATCTTACTTTTGTTCAAATATCATAAAGAAAAAAAGTACCCAAGGTAAAATAATATTGATGATAATAATGGTGGTCTAGCTAGGGCCGGGCCTAGATAGACTATTACCTCTTATAGCATTATTATTTTAATCTGACTTCGTTTTTTTGACCAAAGTAGGCTTAAAATAATACTGCTTTAAGACTGGTGGTTGAGCCCCAGAACGTAATTAAAAAATATTATAATGATCGTATAAAATCAACAGAATCAACATAAGTACCACAATATTATTATTAGGAATCACAACGAGCATTATAATTTAATTATACATATATGTTTTTATTTTAGCAAATGTTTTATTCGTCAACTTCAGATGAATCAGTGCAGTCCATACCAATCATGAAGTTCTTTGGGAATAATACCTATTATGTTTTTTACAGAGCTGTTAGTAGTAGTTTAGTAGGTCTTCCTGGTTTACAAAGAGTATTTAATAAATTATATAGTCCGTCATAGTTGTATCGATATTTTATAAAACCAGGTATTTGAAATCTTAGACATTTTATTTTCAGCCAGCACATCGTCTCGTCACTCCATCCTCCGCTATAGTTTTATTTTTATTATTTTCAAAGCAAGTTTATTCCGCGGGGGCGGAAAAAGGTCTTCTAGGCTTTCTTCTAGTAGGTCACTAGAAGAACGCCTAACTCTGAAATGCCGATTATAAATATGGAAGATATTCCTAAAGCATACAAACAGTGTTTACCTATAACAAAACAAAAAAAGGACCTTTTACAGCTTTGTAAAAAAAATATTATTCCCAAAGAGCTTCATGGTTGGTATGAAAGTTTACCATCTTTAAACGATGACCAGGGAAGAAAACCCTGCACTGATTCATCTGAAATTGACGAATTAACCACTGGTTAAAATAAAAACTGTAATCATAATAAAATTATAGGTGCTTGTTGTGATTCCTTATAATTTTTGTGATTGATTCTGTTGATTTAATAAGATCATTATAATATTTTTTATTACATAATAAAAAATATGCTCGTGGTTGCGCCCTAGAACATTCTGGGGCGCTACCACCAGCATTCTTAAAGCAGTATTAATTTAGGCCTACTTTGGTCAAAAGAACAAAGTAAGATTAAAATAATTATGCTATAAGAGGTGATAGTCTAGCTAGGCCCTGGCCCTAGGTAGACCACCATATCTTAAATCAATATTATTTTACCATAGGTCCTTTGTTTTTTCTCTATGATATTTAAAGAAAAGTAAGATTAAAATAATACTGCTTGAAAGAAGATGTTAGGGCCCCTGTTATATTTTAAAAACAAGGAATGTTTTTTTTTCATTTGGTTTTTAAAGTTTTTTTTCTATCTGTTTCTTTGTTTTTACTATCTGATTGTGTCGAATAATGCTCGTACCAACAATGGAACATTTATTTTTGTTCTTTGGATAAATATAAATTTTAAATAAAACATGTTAATCTTAAAAACACCGTTTTTTCTGTGTGACACCAATAATGGTTGGATTTTTTTTTAAAAGAACTCATGTTAAAAGCAGCTATATTTCAAATGTAAAAATATCTTGAGGTGGATAAATTCCAGAACTACACTTATTTCATCTTAATTTATTATACCATATGCGTTTAACGCGTAGGAGAACTAAACAACTAGTCTGTTTAAGTAGCTAACTGCATCATATGTACAATATATTGTAGTTGGAAAATTAGATAACTTAATTTTTATATTTTTATACTTCAAGATAAGGCTTAGTTTAGTTACGCATAAAATTAAAGGCTATGAGTCCCAAGACATATAAAATTATCTACGGTAAAATTGTCTCAAATTTATTAATTACCAATTTTACCGTAGATAATTTTATATGTCTTGGGACTCATCCAAGACATATAAAATTATCTACGGTAAAATTGTCTCAAATTTATTAATTACACCAAAAAATTACAAAAAAAAACAGTAAATCGCCATTTTCTCAAAACTAAGAAATTTGAATTATTTAGTTCTCCACCTACGCCGACGATATTATGGCCAATACAGACCACTGGTGACTGGTGGCCCCTCTAGTGGTGAAACATAGCAGTTTTATTTACGTAGTAACTATTTACTAACTGTGGTTTTATCTCCAATCGTCTCCACCCTCAGATTAAAAATACCTCCACCAATGCAATAGTACAAAAATCCCACTCTTGTCTTTGGTACTTTTTTGAAATCAAATGTGAACTGTCATTATCTGTAAATTATATTTTTTTGATCTAGGTCTTGTATGTAATAATTAGGTAATTCATTCCCTACGTTAAAATTATAGTCATATGCTTTGAGCCTAAACGAAATCGTAAAATAATTAACTAAGTAGTTTCTTGTCCCCAAACTACACACATCTTGGTTTGTCTACATAGATAGAGGTACATCCGTAGTGATTATATTCTCTTTGGTACAGTACATCCCTAATAATTGATAGATTGCTTTTATAAGTTTTAAGGTTACTTTCAAACTTTCTATAATTTGACCAATAACAAACTATTCTGTCTGACTCTAATACCACAGTAAGACAACTGAAGATAAGACAGTTTAAAAATGTTCAGAAATATTTTGTCAAGGTCGCTTAAACGCTTACCCAAGAATCCAGTTGCTGATAATATTACAATCAACAGGCAAATACACTGTGGAATTTGCTTAAGAAATCCTAGGTACACGTCGAAACCAAACAATACAACCTCACCAGCTATAGCCGGCAAATACCAAGTGATAACGGACGCCAATTCACGTGTTATTGAAAATACTGCTGAGGAAATACATGCGGTTGACAAATATCCCTTACTTAGCGACGAATACGATGGAATTAACTTAGAAAGTAAGTCGTTATTATTGTAAACTTTTATGTATAAAATAAAACTTCAATTTGTAAATATTTTCGTTTGTAATTTAATTTCAATACAGATGTCTTTATAACATTTCAGGAGGAAGGAATGGTGTGTTTGAAATAGAAGACCTTGTAGAATTACTTGAAAGAGAAAACTCAAAAGACATATTTGTAGCAACAGTACCACAGGATATTCAATATGTTGACTATATATGTGTTGTAAGTGCTCGTAGCAAGAGACACATCCTTGCAGTAGCAGAGTTTGTCAGAAAGGTTTACAAGAAAAAGTGTCATAAATCTGATCCTATACCAAAGATTGAGGGTAAAGATTCCGATGAATGGATGGCTATAGATTTGGGTAGGTAAACATTATTTCTGATAAAATATTGTAATTGAATTAAAATAGTATATTGTATAATATATAAAAGTGTGCACTTTATTAATATTATAAACTCCTCATAAAATTAAACTGAATAGTGAATTATTTAATTATGTTACAGGTAACATAGCTCTACACATATTCTCAGAAAAAGCTAGGGTGATTTATGACCTAGAAACATTGTGGTCAGTTGGACCCGAGTATGATGAACAAATTAACAAGAAAAGTGAAGTCATTGACATCTTTGAAAATTACAGCACATACTTGAAAGACCTGAAACCTTTAGCATAATAAAATATATAATAATTGATCATGGTTGGAATACTTCTTTTATTTTGTTATAGATTTAATGTTAGATGATAGGTAGAACTAAAAATCCTTTGAAAGTCTCATATAAAATTTTTAATTCTGCTTAATTACATTAAAGATACATTATAGTATGGATTGTATATTTCAATCACAACTCACAATCTAAATATTTATGATACATTGAATTCTAACATTTTATGTTGCTCAAATAAAAACAAACATAATTTATGTAATATGAAAAAAAATCCATATAATTAAATTATATTATACTTTATTACTGAAATACAAAATGTCTATCCAAGGTCATTAATATAATTTGATATACAAAGTAACAATTTGGCATAATTTATAAACTAACTCAGATTTTTTAAATGCATTATGACAATGTAAAATTATACAAAAGAACAGTTGCTGACTAACACATTCATTAGAAAATCACAAGATCCTTATTCAGTCATAATTGCTGTTGCACATTCTAATCGTTCTAAATACACTAAGTAGCATAGATTTGGAAGCAACCTAATATTAGTGCTTTAAATGAGTTAATAAAATATATAAAATTAATTGGAAGCCAATGAAGAATCAATTATTTAGTAGCAAATAATTAATTTTATTACAAAACAATATTGGACCACAAATAAGTCTTTCAGTTTAAGTGACTACATAATTAGTAAAATCTTGACTGGATTAAATAATTATGCTTTGCCAATTTAAAGCATTTGTGCACATTCAACAAATGAAAAGTGGTTACATCAATGTCTGTATTGTATTTTTGAATGTAATTCTTATTACTTACATACTATACTCTAGCATGGAATAAACCATAAATTGTAATTGGATTCATAAAGGATTCAAGGCAATAATTGGCAGTCATGTCATTTGTTAACAAATACTGAAGCATTAAATAATAACTAACTTCTCAATCTGGTGCAAATTACTAATTACAATACATTCTTATAAAATACACAAATATTATTTAGTAATTTGTGATTTGGATCCAAATTTTGGCTCACGACTAATAAGTTATGACAAAATGGCTACACTACGCCTCACCCCAGCACCTGAATTGACATTGTCTAAACTCGACCACTTCTTGATGCCATTTTTGACAACCTCAGCAGATATTTTATCCTCCATGACTCTAGACATAGCTTCTAATTTTTGTGCTCTCTCCTTGCTGAGGGGCTCACTGGGGAAAGCTAGGTCATTAGCCTCAGCGAGTGTACGCAGATCAAAATAATACTTGGCATATACACTAGATGGTACATTTATATTGAACTGTAACATTTCTAAAAATTGCCTCTCCAATTCATTCATGTCCTCCACAGTGATGTCCTTCAGTATTTGGCAGTAATCTACATTCCATACAGCCTGGTCATCCCACACTTTACTAGCCAATAAAATAGCACCCAAAACTATCCTTTTCCAGTTTGAGGGTGCTATATCCAATTCTGCATAGATCAGAAGTCGTTCCAAGTATACCAAAGTGATGATTGCACACTCTGCAGTCAATAGAGCAGCGTTGAACAATGTTCTCACAAACTTATAAATCTGTTTGTGCTCAGGGTTATACTTATCATAGTCATCACTCACCCCTTCTTTACACAGCGGATGGAGCTTCTCATCAAAGATATCCAGTCTGCGTTCTGATGTTCTATTCTTTATGTGATAATAGATGGCCAGAGCTACGCACTTCACTGTGTTCTTTAGATTAGGCTGGGACACTGTGCTATCATCTAAATAAATTGTAGAACAGGAACTACTTTTCTTTAGTTTATTATCGGCAATTTGATGTTGACTACGCTTTCTGGTCATACCATTTTCTAATGAAGCTTTGGATCGTTCCATAAAAATGGTGCCAGCTATTGGGTCTTGAGAGGGATCTATATCGCCATCATCAGGCTCTCTCTCGCTTATATGCTGGATATTATTGGAGCTCACTTCTCCTTCGGGAAGGTAGTCCTCTAACCTGACGATATCCTTCCTGATCGGCGATGGACTCCGGTAACAACAGCAACTGTTCTGATTACCCATGGTTATATCACATATAAGAATGTTACAGAATTATCTTTATCATTACTGCCACACGTCTAGATGTACGTAAATAGTATGCCGATACACAAGTCGTATGACATAAAAGGCCCATAGTATCTGAAACAAAAGGCGCTATATGAATATTCTATCACTAACATTAGCATTGAATTAAAACTTGTACTGAAGGTTGTAATCTATCTATATAATATTATACCTTAACATTTTCGGTTTACAGTATAATTATAATATTACACATTTCTATAAAATATAGAGCAAGCCCAAGGGAAACTCACATACCTAAAAAAAATGTATAGGTACCAATACCTATAGATCTGTCATTTTGAGTTTTGACTTTGACAGTTGGTTGGTTTCGTAGTTTGATAGAATAAAGGTTAGTTTTACGGGTTTTTAATTAAGCGCTGTTCACACGGGAAGCCGGTCCAGTCAAAATAATCTGACACGTCATGGCACCACAGGTCTAATCACCACATTGGTTGGATGATTCACATTTCTTTTATAGAGTCTGACTCTGATCACGTTCCAGCCAGAACAGGGACCACTTCCTGCCAGGGACACTTGTATCTTAAGAACTAAAGCACTTAGTGCAGCGCAGCTCATATAGTGATTATATAACTTGATTGAAATTCCGTGTATCTCGGACAGGTTCTAATGATTTATTCAGATTCAATGATAATCGTATTTTAAGTAAGTAGTAAATTTCAGTCGTGTATCGGAGCTGACACACACATTTTTTCAGTTGTTATAAGTTCTCATGCAGCCCATCGTCACTTCATAGTATGACAAATTATGTATGAAATTATGAACGTACTTTGTACCAACATTGGAAATAGAAATAATCTTATCGAATTAAAATGACTGCTGATGTATTTTGTTAACAAATACCATACTAGCTTTCAAACATAGACGTATTATACTTTTCTTTAGGTTGGTAATGTTGGTATCATTGATTAAATGTCATTACGTCATTCATGTTATTTATCGTGAATGCGGTGTGCCTTGTTTGTAATTTATTGTGTTTTAGATGAAAAATTTTAGATGTTATTCTGGGGGGCAAATGTTTAAGAAAATGTGAAGTTTGTGGTGTCAGGCGTGTGAGACGATCAACTTCTGGCGTATTTTTGGCCAGATTTCCACTTGAACCGGACAGGTCGGTAAACTGATGTTTTAATGTGATATTTACAATCATTCTTGACTTTGAGTATTTAGCAGTTTCTAATTTAATTAGTTCGATGTAGTTAATCATGGCTTGTACAAACATTTTGTGAATAAAATTCTTCTTGTCGAAAAAAAACAGCTAACTTAAAATACGAATAGTGTGCGAACAACTTATCGATATTAATCCTCTTATTTCAGATGTCGATTATAGGTAAAGCTAACAGGAAATGAAACCATTTTTCACCCAGTGCCTTCAATAAAAAAGGAAACAGATTAAGAAGCCAACTAACTCTAAATCTCAATGCGCCACTCTCAGATGAAATTCTTTCATCATTTCCTATTGTTCCAGAGTTTGAAAAGTCAGAAAAAGGTATTTTTTATTGGTATTTATAATTTTGCTACAATTTTTTTTATAAATTAAATTCAGGCAAGTACTAATTAGAATGTTTGATTATGTTACAGTGGTCTCTGCTGGAGAAGTTTGGAGTACTGTTGAGGAAGCAAAAACTATTTTGAAAAGCATACTCAATCAATCAGACCAATCTCAATGTTTTGCACTCTTTTTGTGGTTAATATTAACTTAACCTGGTGGACATTCAATGACCACCAGGTCATAGCATACATAGCATACATTTAAATTAGGAAACAGTGCCAAATATTAAATTCAGATATTATTAAATTAACATAGAAAGAAATTTCTGCGAATGCTTCCAAGGTAGCTCAACTGAAAAGTGTCGCAAAGTAATGTATGTGTTTGTACAATATCTTTACTTTGTAATAAATTTCATTCCTTAGACATTCTTGATGTTGACGTTAACGTGTTAATAAAAATGATCAAAAAAATCGTATAAATTTTATTATATGAATACTCGTAATACTCAAAAACAAATATACTGGTAAGTAGTACAGCAGCACGTATCGCACATTTATCGATATAGATAAACAGTAGGTACTGGAAGTGTCAAGCCCTAGCGTTCCTTTTCATTATGTTGGTTTGGTTGGTAGTATTGATTGATTGGCACGTATTATTGGTGTATTGGCACAAAGTACGTTCATAATTCGGTTCAGAGGCTTTTTTGAGAGTGCCGACTCTTAAAACGTAGTGATTTAATCCTCTTTGTTCTCATATACGTATAACTTTACTTTAAAATCCATGACTGTGTAAGTGTGTAAGTACGTAGAGTTTATTTGTAATATTCTAATGTATGGTACCACCAACAAGGTAGGCTATTCTGAACTTAAACTCGACGGTGAAATCGCGCAGTGACTATTCTCTGTCTCACTCGTGAACTTTTGATTACCGAGTTACACGAGTGAGACCGTCGAGTTTAAGTTCAGAATAGCCCAGCTGCACCGAAAACAAATATGAAACTTATAATCTGAAAATTACTAACGGTACTAACGATAGGCGCGCCAATATTAGTAGCTTGCGCCTTGTCTCCCCAAAACTACCCATTGTTTCAGTTTGCTTTTTAAAAAGGCATAATTATTTTTTCCATTTTCCAATTTTGAGCTGGCAGCACTGCACTACACAATGCAGAGATCAACTTAGTGCTTTCGGCACTAGATCTAGTGCATTTCTTGATGTTGTAGCGCTCAAAATTCCATAACAGTACTAGTGCATTTTTAAAAGTCTGCAATTCATCACGTTGGTAAAAACCATCGCACTTGATTTGAAAATTTAATAAAATCCTGCTGTCAGGCAACAATTATCAAATTTTAGGGGGGCTAAAAAGGAAGCTCGAGCAATATAGCTAATGAAATTCATTTTTCCGAATTTACGGCAGATTAATCAATACCAAATCTTTTAATGAATTAAACTGTACATATATATGTGACTATTTGTAGAAAGATTTGTAGTGACTATTTTACATAAAACATATTGAAATAAATAGGATCTGCCGAGAATTCGAAAAATAAATAAATGAATTGCATTAGCAATATTGCTTGAGCGGCTTTTTTAGAGGGCCTGAACTTTTTTAAATATTTTGATTAATATTATTTATTTAGTGCTCTTTTATCATAATTAGCAAAGTAATTAGCACAATCCTAGTGCATTTTCGCGGATGGTTTAGCGCATTTTCACAATAGCAGTTGGCAACAGGACGGACGGAACGGACGAGACGACGGCGTCGACGGCAGGCAACATTGATAAAAAAATGGCGGGTTGTTGGCTGTTGAGTTGAAGTAAAACCACGCTATTTTTATTTTTGTAATTACGCGAGATCATATACTAATATTGATATCGGCATTTATTTGCAATAAGAAGTAATTAGGTAGGAAGGTAGCTTAACTGAAAAGTGTTCCCAATTGTGAGTAAATCATTTTAGACAACGATGCGTCGGAAAAGTGAACGTACTGCCAGTAAGAAGGCAAATCCTTCCCCGGAGAAAAAAGTTGAGAAGGCTAAACGTACTAGAACCAGACGCAGGAAACAATCCACTTCAAGTGAGAATGAATCTCCTGAGGAATCTAGTCCGGTACGTGAAGTGGAGAAAGTCCCGGAACCAGAGAAGAAACCCGCGCAGACGCCTATCAAAGTCAAAGAGGATAGTCCTGAAGAAACTCCAGATCAGGTATGGCAGGTGAAGACAACAGACGCTGGTGACGTAGGAGAAATACAGAAATTGAAGATTTGTTTAACGCGCCCGCCCTCCACACCTGAAAGAGTCGATAGGTCTCCTCGTAGTAGAAGGAAGCATTCACGAGCAACTAGCTCCAGTGACACGCCAAGCATAGAGACCCCAGATGATAAGAAAAAGTCTAAGCATCGTTCCAAACGATCACGTGAATCGAAAGATGATTCAGATAAAGTACAGGATAGTCAAGGTGATGAGATAGAAGCTGAATCTGAGGTACAAACTAGCAAAGAAAAGTCTGTTAGTGAAGTTTCTCAAAGCGACACAGCAAAGGAAAGCAGTTGCAGTTCAGTTGAAGTTGAGACACCTGTGTCTACTACAAATGAGGAAAACAAGATTTCTGAAAATACAGACACAGTTGAGTCAAGTCAAGAAGCACAACAAAGTACTGCAACTGAGGTAGAAAGTAAAACCACAGATGCGGAAGCTGAGGGAAATGGTAAAACTTCAGATGCTGATACAACTGTTGTTTCGCCAAAAGCTGAAACACCAGCTGTATCAGAAGACACTGAAGTGGTTTTACCAAAAAAAGAGGTTGATGAAGTGCAACCCAAATCAAATACTTCAATTGATAAGGAAAGTCCTGTCCGCAAAAGAAGTGTATCATTAGATAAATCAGAAGTGTTGGAATTACATGCTGAAGATAATAGGCTTGAGTCTCCAGAAAAAGAAGTAAGCAAACCTGAAGAAGATAATGTGAAGGGGGATAAAATAACAAAAGAAGCGGCAGCTGATGATGTAGAGGTAAGTAAAATTGAAGATAAAACTGTCAGTAAGGAACCAGCATCAGTTAATACTGAGAGCAATAAAGATATTAATAAACCTGGTGTTGTAGAAAGCCCTGTTAATGAAAAGAGGTCAAGGAAGGAGTCAGCTGATTCTCGGAAAGACCAAGAAGATGAAAATATGAATAAAAGTAGTGAAATAGAACAAGAAAGACATAGTAATAAGGTTTTAGAACATTCAGATTCAACACAGTTCTCTCACGATGAAACTATTCATAATGGTCAAGCAGCACCTATTGTTATAAGTAGGAAACGAAGATGGGGATCTCGAGTCACAAAATTGTCAACACAAAAATCAATAACAATTTCCACAGATGTTTTGAAGGATATTATACCAGATGTGAAACCTGTGGAATTTGATGAAGTTATTGAAGAGAAGAAACATAAGAGGATTGAATCTTCAGAAAAACTTGAGAGACCTGTTTTGCCCAAGATTGTTATTGACAACACAGAAAATGTGGAATTAAATAGAAAGGAAAATGAAGATAAAGAATGGGATGGGGTAAAGACTAAAGAAACAAATCTAGCTATGAATAGGAAGATATCTATAGTCAAGGACAATGATAGTATAATTGCTAGGCCACCTAGTCCTCCTAGACACAAGCAGTCATGTATTTTGTACATTACAAATTTAGTGAGACCATTCACTTTGCCACAATTGAAGAACCTATTGCAGAGAACTGGAAGGATTGCTGAAAATGGCTTTTGGATTGACAGAATCAAATCTAAATGCTATGTCAGATATGAAACTGAAGAGTAAGTTTGCCCTTTTGCTTTAATATTGATTGGATTCTTTCTATGATAAAAATTGTTTTGTTCATTGAAATCAACTTAGTTTTCTATATTGTTATTTAATATTTTTACAGTCAAGCTGTGGAAACAAGGCATGCTCTACATGGTGTCACTTGGCCTGTGTCAAATCCAAAGACATTACAAGTTGACTTTTCATCTGATGAGGCATTTGATAAAGCCAAGTTGAATGAAGATACAGATAATGCTCAAGCTTCAACCATTCCTGGTACAGTGGAGGACTGGCTAAGGGAGCAAGATCTGAAGAGAGAACGAGGTGAATTGGTAAGTTGCACTTATGAAAAAGATTTTTTATAGACTTTCTTTTTAAACTCTTCATATCTTCATAATCTTGCATGAACACAGTACATCATGAAGATGTACATCATGAAGATGTACTGTGTTTACAGAAAACTCAAACAAAAAAGGTTCAATAGCAGATAATCGATGTTTCACTACTTGTGGTGGTGGCACAAATAATAATAAACATAATTTACAGTGTGCTAGTTGTAGATATCTTTGTTTTTTATAAGAACTAGCACTTTTTTACTTTGTATAGGTTTGTGTTTGACCACAATCTCATTATGGTTAGTGATGATGTAGCCAAAGGTGGTAAGCACACAAAGTCTAGAAAAACTGCCGGAACACACCAGTAGATGATTGGCAACAGATATTCAACTTGATGGTGGTAGCCAGCCAGACGGGTACTACAAAGTACCCTACCACCATGCTATGGTTTCCTCATGATGTTCTCCTTCACCGAAAGCTCAAGCTCATTCTAGGATTCGAACCTATGACCTTCGCCGTGGCATTCAACGTCACTACCACTAACCTATCATCGCCTTCAAAATCTCATTTTAATGGTCAATAACAAGGTATAAAGTTATTTCGATGTTGTTTTCAGGATAAGCCATGGGAGCGTAAAGCGGTCATGCGTGAGTGGGACGTTGGCAAGAATGAGAAAGATAAAGACAAGG
Source organism: Tetheella fluctuosa (assembly GCA_951216915.1). Lineage (NCBI taxonomy): Eukaryota > Metazoa > Arthropoda > Insecta > Lepidoptera > Drepanidae > Tetheella > Tetheella fluctuosa. Next base: position 4,849,729 of record OX578214.1, read on the forward strand.
ATAAGGATAAGGAAAAGCTGCGGCGGGATGAGCGGCCAATGGAGAAGAGAAGACAACGTACACCAGAAAGGAGCCCTGAACCAGGTATGTGCTGTGCATATTTTATTTAATTCACTTCACTCCAATTCTATTCAATCAAACTAGCTTCTGCCACGGATGTATCGGATGGATTCAAAGTATCCCATTTTTCCGTCTGTCCGTCCGTCTGTCTGTCACCAGGCTAGACAGTTGAAATTTTCACAAATTATGTATTTCTGTTGCCGCTATAACAACAAATACTAAAAACAAAAAAAATAATATAAATATTTAAGGGGGGCTCCCATACAACAAACGCGATTTTTTTGCCTTTTTAGTAGATAATGGTATGGAACCCTTCGTGCGCGAGTCCGACTCGCACTTGGCCGGTTTTTTATGTGTCTTGAGGCTTTGTGATTATGTTAATCTTCCCTAACTTTATCAACTTTGATATTACAGCAAGAAAATTCAAGAAGAAAGAGGAAGAAGCACCTGCGAAACTGTTGGATGACTTGTTCAGAAAGACGAAGGCTACTCCATGCATATATTGGTTGCCGCTCTCAGCTGAAACGGTAAATTGGATCTCTATAAATATTTTTAAAACATTATAGTAATTGCAAAGTGACTTTAATGAAGTATGCTACTTAGTCAAATGGTACTGTTCCAGATCGCAATAAAGGAAGAGCAAAGGCGTCACCACATGGCCGAGCATGAGCGCCGCCTCCAGGAGATCCGCCGGACCCACCGACGTCATTAGCATGGTCCGTCCCACATACATTCATCCATCATCATACATTATTACATACATATTAAACCACCACATACAACACTCATCTCAATACTACATTACAACCACCATACACTTTCATATTAATTTTTGTCGCTCTATGTCGACATTTTTTTCCAGGTTCAATGAATTGTCATCGGTGACAATGAATTATTTCATTATTATTAGAGGAATAATTTAGTTGTACGTTTATCGTTAGTCACATTACAATCTAGGTTAGCGGCGACATAATATTCAAGATAACGAGAGGATTTACTATAATAAGGACATGAACAAGTGAATTTAATTATGCAAAATGTTATAGAAAGGGCACACTTGGAGGAAATCCTATGATTTAATTCGTCGTCGGAGTAACGCAGTTGGTCGAAACGAGCCGGGGACGCTCGGCACTCCGCTGTGGGAAAAGATACTCTACGATCGACGCTGATATTTTGATACGATATGACATTGAAGTATTGGCGTGTTATGGGAACCGTGTTCCAACTGCCCGCCAGTCATACAGTCACAAAATTAACTGTATCACTACTACGGCTCTACAGTCTGCGGATCCATCGATTATGTCGAGATCAAACAAGATTATGTTCATCGACCACACATTATGGGCTGATATATCTTTGAGAGAAGTCCGTACAATGCCTGTGAACAAAATACATGGAGTAATTTGAAGTTGTCAAAATTATGTAGTTGAACATGATTATTATTTCATGTGGACACTGACAATCCTTTTATGATAAAGTAATGTTTTGGAAGTGGATATAACTGAATTTGGGTGTGTAGCCTGCTTCAGCCACTAGATAGACACTTAGCGTGAGAACTTTTGAAATGTAGTCCGGTTGCGCGATGTTAATTTTTCTATGTTTTGTCAGAAATATATTCCATTCATTTGATGTTCAATAAATACTTTCCTATTAGCATTTTGTTTGTTTTATTTATAGGTACTTTTTTCCTTAGCGAAAGATGATGTCTATTCCTTTATTATTTGCAGATGACCTAAAACTAGTTTTGGAAATAAAGCACAGCGCAGATCATAGCCTACTACAACAGGATATTGATAGGATCTTAGCGTGGAGCCAAGACGATAAGCTGTACTTCAATGTGGCTAAGTGCTCCGTACTATCGTTTAGTCGAGGACGAGACCCGAGCCAGCATCAATATGTAATGGATGGGCTGCCGTTAAAGCGCGTCAAGGAGGTAAGAGACCTGGGCGTGCGCTTCGAGTGTGACCTACAATTTCAGCAGCACATCACAGACGTATGCAAAAAAGCGTACCGAAATTTGGGGGTGGTTTTGCGCCAGGCTAATAATTTTACCAACATTGGGCCCTTAAAAGCATTGTACGAAGCACTCGTAAAGAGCCACTTGGAGTGCAATGCAGTCATTTGGTCTCCACACGAAGACAAATACAAATTAATGTTAGAACGTATACAAAACAAATTTCTTAGGTTTTTATATATGAAGCAGTATGGCGTGTTCCCAGGGGGTACCCTTTTTGCTCTATCCTACTTTATTTGTTTTGGGAATGGTGGGATATTACAGACTCGAAGTAAGAAGGGAGGTAGCTCTTGCCACCTACATATTTAGTGTAATACGTGGTAAAATTCACAATCCGGGTATATTAGAGACGGTTCGGCAATGCGTTCCGGATGAGTACGTGAGGCGGCGCCGGCGGCCGTCGCTGCTGGCGGTGCCTCGCGCGCGCACCAACCTGCAGCGCGCACCGCTCGTGCGGGCGCTGCGTGTGCTCAACACACTATCTAACCGGATTGATTTGTTCACTGAACGAACTCACAAAGGCTGCGTTATTGCCTCTGCAGTACTTAAATTAGTTTGTTGGATTAGATTGTAGGGAAAAGCAATGTAACATTAGGTATAGTATAGATATAAGATAGATAATAAGATCAACTACTCTGTCGCATTAGGCTTGCCTGTAATGATAGATGTAAGTTTTTGGTTAAATAAATAAATGATATACTGATATATACATAAGTACTCAATTAATATTAATAATTAATAATCAACTGATTCACACATTTTCCTACCTTGTCGACTAAATTAAAAATCATCCTGTATGTTATTATGTATGTATATGAAGTAATTTAAATTTCATTGACGTTGGGTACCTAAGTTTTCTTATCGCGGTTAATATTTTATTGTTTTGTTAGGGATTTATAAAGTAACTTATTAACATGATTATAAAAATTTGGTCAATTTTATCAATAAATATCTGTTCTTATCGGAAGGATAAGAGTAATATATTTTTTGATAATTTAAAGCAGTCGCGCTGGCGGATTACGGTCGCCAGCCGCCATTTGTAATACCTGTGAAATTATTTATTAATTTATCCGGGATGGTAAGTATTCTATTCTTTGTATTACCTACTATATCGTAAACCCTAAACGGATATGCTTAATAGTTATTAGTAGGTACATAATAGCCATCTTGGTATAATACAAACATTTGAAGAAACAATTATCTATTCTACTAGGAAAGTTAAGATGTTTGTTACCTACTCTAGCATACTGAACTTGGCAGTATTCATAGACTAAACTTAAAATGTGGAAAATGATAAGCTCGAAACTAGCTCGAATAGCTATTGAAATAGTTTGTAATTTCAAGTAGTACCTAATTAAATCGTAAGCCCATATTGTGGTTAAGGCGCTAGGTACGTGGTGTTACATCTGGGCGGCCCTGGTTGTGGCGATCGTGGCCCAGGGACAGGACCCCTTCACGCTTGAAGAGTTCGTCACTGGACAGTTCTCGCAACGAGGGTTCAACGGCACTTGGATTTCTGGTTGGTTCAAAGTATTATCTATTAAATTGGTTCAAGGGGATCTTCACACCACTCCTGTGAGTGCAGATTTATAAAGCTTGGTTCGACGAGTATTGCTCACACTTGTGGGCAGGCGCACCCACTTACAGCTTCAATTATCTCATGCAAAGATACGAATGGCCAACATTCGTATCGTTGGCGATCCCGAGCTTAAAGGTCGCTTAGAACCATTCAGATTGGAGAGTTATAGACTCTGTATGTTTTCGACATGTAAGTTGACTCGCGATTCCTGGAATTCTATTTTTTATGACTGGAAGTGTTCTCAAGTACCTACTTCGACCTGCGATGACTAGAAAGGTGTGATGACATGACACCTTTCTTTCTACCATCGAAATGCTTGCTGACGATGATTTACTTTGATTTCAATGTAGGGTGACAAATATTAACCATTCAAGCTTACATGGCAGTGTAGTCGAACGATTACCTAGCTGTGAGAAAAATCATTAAAGTTTCGGTTCAGTATCACTTAATTTTTACAGATACTGAATTCACGTATACGATCTCCGGTGAGCCAGGCATTTATGTGTACGATGTTTCCAATCTCACTAGCAGCGTACTCGTCGCAGGAGACCTTATGGTTAGTATTTCATAATATATTTCAAGTAGGTAGGTCATTATATATATTATACTGGGTGATTTTGTTATCACTGGCAATACTTGCAAGGGTGGAAGTACTCGTCACACTGTCACTGCCAATTTTCGTTGTAATTTTATAACTCAAGAACGGGCTCACCTATCCAAACCAAATTTTTAGGCTTTGTTCAGACTATTTAGTAGATGGTTTATGTGAAGTTTGCACAAAATCGGTCGAGCGGCTCTTCATTTATCACATTTTTGGTAACAATAAATGGCGGATCATTTTGCTAATGGGGATTTTGCTGTCAAATAGAAACTTTTTCAGATGGGGATTGTGCTGTCAAATTGAAACTTTTTTCAGTGAATAAATAGGCTTTGTTTCGTCGAAATTGGCTAACGGGGAAAAAGTTATAGACATTTTATAAAGTCTGCGCGAGCGAAGCCGCGGGCGAAAAGCTAGTATATTATATTACCTACGTAATGGTAATTGACGTTTCATGGGCCTATCTCAGAAAACAACGCAACGTAGTAGGTAGGTAAGCAAATATATTTTCATATCCTCAAAATGTAAATGAGTTTGTACCTACCTAAAGAAATTCAGCTCGGATGACAGAATGCATATCACCATTGATCCATTGCATACCTCTAGTGAGCTTACCGGCCGGTGGCTAGTAGGTAGCACCTGGGACTCTCTATTTATCAATGTGACTTGTCCATTGCTATTTCAATGGAAGAGTTAAGACAGAATTGGAACATGAATAATGGAAGCATCTACAAGTCTTCATTATATTAGGATGAGAATAATACAGTATATTATAATACAAGTGACATTTTAGGCATCTGTATGTCTTAACATCTATAACAATCGGTACCCTGAGTGTAAATAATTGACGTATGTAAGCAAATTATACAATCGCATTTGTATTGATGTACCGCAATAGGCGCTGTGACAATTCCTGTTGCGCAGGCGCTGGGAAAACGTTACTTCAAGAACTAAACCTTATTTTATGTGTATAATAAAGTGCAATTTAAACATTTTGATATGAATACCGTTCTTATTACAGGCATTCCTCAACACAAGCAACCCTATCCTGTCAGCAGACAGGCGCTACATTTTAGCACCTAGTGAAGTTCAATCGGTAAGTTTGAATTAATTTATAACTTAATTCCTTTTGTTCTGTGTAATTTAATTGTATGTTTAAAAAAAGTTAAATGTATTGTAAATTAGGTCACCTGATCTGTCTGTACTCATGGCACGCGTGCCGCTTAATAATCTTAAATGTACCTTATTTATCATTATACAATACTAACGAGTGTTATCACTTTGAATATTTAATAAAATTGTACGATAATCATGTTCATAATCCGTAGGTATCTTTAATTCATTTACAACTGTAATAATAATTCTATCAGAATGTTATCTTACCAAATATTTTTTTCAGGTCTACCGATACTCTACCACTGCACGATTCTCGCTCTATGAAATCGAATCAGGGTAACTTTTTAATGTTTTTTATGGTTCCGTAGCCAAATGGCAAAAAACGGAACCCTTGTAGATTCGTCATGTCTGTCTGTCTGTCTGTCCGTCCGTATGTCACAGCCACTTTTTTCCGAAACTATAAGAGCTATACTGTTGAAACTTGGTATGTAGATGTATTCTGTGCACTGCATTAATATGTTCACACAAAAATAGAAAAAAATACAATAAATTTTGTGGGTTCCCCATACTTAGAACTGAAACTAAAATATTTTTTTTCATCAAACCCATAGGTGTGGGAAATCTATGGATAGGTCTTCAAAAATGATATTGAGGTTTCTAATATCATTTTTTTCTAAACTGAATAGTATGCGCGAGAGACACTTCCAAAGTGGTAAAAAGCGTGTTCCCCCCCCTGTAACTTCTAAAATAAGAGAATGATAAAACTAAAAAAAATATATGATTACCATGCAAACTTCCACCGAAAATTGGTTTGAACGAGATCTAGTAAGTAGTTTTTTTTAATACGTCATAAATCGTAAACCGCAATTTACCTTTCATTCAATCAACTCAAATATAAAAAATAAAAATTGCAAATAGCAAAGTCTGCACAAATAAAGGAAAAATTCCACAAAATAAAAAAAATGAAAATTAAAGGTGTCCCCATACATACATAGATACGCCAATTAATAAAGACCTCTGAGTTGTATGGGCGCTCATACAATTTAGAGGTCTAGCTTAATTTGCTCCAACCTCAAATAAGGTAAATAAATAAAATGGTGCATTTCCCGTGATGGATGAACGATAGACGAAGTTTGTACCGAACCCTCGGTGCGAGAGTCCAACTCGCACTTGGCCGGTTTTTTACTTTTTGATGGTTTATGTGGATCTCTGGATCCAGATATATCTTGGGTGTAATAAGTCCGCGTGGACTCCTTTTTATGACAAACTATCTTCCGCCCCGCAGTTCCACCACCGTTCCTGAGGGATCTTATGTTTTCCCGGGATAAAAGTAGGTACTCTATATGTTATTCCATGGTATAATCTATGCGGGGTATAAGTAAATAGAAGAGCCAAGAGCCATTTCCCCATAGTCACTAATCAATCACGTGTACCATTACAGGAACGTAACATACATAGCTAATCACCAACGATTACAACTATGTATATTTGGCGGAGGTCACTCTCTCGCCTACGTGTTAGACAACAATGTCTACTACTTGCCAGAGAACTCAAGTGAGGCGATACAGCTGACCTATGATGGCATACCTGGAGTATTTTACAATGGTCACACTGATTGGGTTTATGAAGGTATGGGTTTACCAACTTGCTGTTTAGTAATCTATGCATATAATGAGTAAAACCAGCGTGTCTTTAGTACATTTTTTTTTACCAAAAATGCAGTGTAGGTGATGATAGAAAGAGTAACAGAATGGAAAGAGATTTTTTTCTTGTCTGTTTGAGGACGCTAATGTTCGAAATCACTGAACGGATTTTCTTGGAGTTTCCACAGGTAAAGGTAAGTTTAAAGATATTTTATAAAGTCTGCGCGAGCAAAGCCGCGGGCGAAAAGCTAGTTAAGCAATTCGACCAAGTTTCTGTTTTAATTTCTTCTAGAGGATGTAATGTACACCGGGCAAGCGACATGGTTCTCTACTGATGGCCAGTACTTGGCGTTCGCCAGCTTCGACGATACCGAAGTCGAGAGCTATTCGTATTACTATTATGAGGACAAATCTGACCCTGAGGATGTGTACCCTGAATTAGTTGATCTTAAATACCCTAAGGTATGTTTATAATTTATATTCTTTAATTTTCTGTCGAGATTCTTGAAGGTGAGCAAAATGTAGAAAATTAATAGTTATAGGGGTACCCCCCCTTGTATTCTAATAGCAGGTTGAGATTAAGGGGACGCCATGTTTATGTTTACGTAAATGAAATGTTTATGAAAAGAAAGAAAGTTTAAAGAAAAGTTTTGGGCATAATATCAGCTACATGATGCCCAAATGATGTTGTTGGTTGTTTGTTTATCTGTCCTCTACAGATGGATATCAGACTTTCGAAACCTATGTTGGATTCGTTATGCTGAAGAAATTTTACTATAAGATAAATTCTGAAGTCTTAAAAAACTTTTTATCGATTAAGAATTAGCTAATTTATTCCGTAAATTGCAACACCCTAACAGGGTTCATGTACTGTGTTTTATATAATGTACTTACATGTTTTAGCAATTAAAATAAATAAATAAAAATCTCAACTATTTTTTTTAGGTCGGTCGAACTAACCCTACAGCAGTTCTCCGTGTGGTTAACCTGACCACATTAGTGTCGGCGAACGACACTAACTTCCTAATTATGGAGCCACCTACTATAGTTACAGCCGATCACATTTTAGGGGGCGTTTTGTGGCCCACAGCTAACGAAATTGCTGTACACTGGCTAAATAGGAGACAGAATTATACTGTCCTTAGGATCTGCAACGTAGAGAGTGGTATTTGCGAGGTAAGTTTCCTTTATATAGTCACTTTATTGCTTGATTAGTGGACCATAAAAATAACTTTGATGGCTGTATGATAATAAGGTGTTCGTCATTTACTTTATCGGTATTTGATGACTTTTTAGAATGAACAATCCAATTAGGTGCACTATTTGGTCAAAGCTATAATCGTGATTAACCCTTTAACAAAATTACCTTCTTATCCACTTATCGCTCCTTTGACATTTTATAGTAGACCATATGCTAAAGTATAAGGATTATTTTACAGGAAGAACATCGCCAACAACCAAACGGTTGGGTGCCCATCGCTCTACCTCGCTTCAGCAGTAATGGAGATTTCTTCGTGTCAACTCGTTGGTCCCTTGAACAGGCTGATGGCAATATCTGGCAACACCTCTATGTCAGCATGAGGATCAATGGGCAGATAGTGTCTAGTTCTGTCACCCCAGGAGCCTTTACTGTGAACAATTATGTTGGGATGGACGAGGCTAATTTGGCTTAGTAAGTATTAATATTCTAATCGTGAATAAGTCTTTTCACTTTAAAAGACACAGCACATCTTTTTATTACTAGTTTTTATGTATGGCGTGGAACTTTGTTTAAATACTCACTCCACTATAGGCCCACTTCTGCCTTATAAATATAACGTGAAAATAAACTCCTTGAGATTTCAAAAGTCACAATTGAAAATATTTGATTACTTACTTCGTTTAGGCGAAAGTACGGTCGAAATAATTGCATTTGACATTTCAGACCAAATCTAGGCTAGAATTGTGAGAAAAACGCCAGTCGAGTCCGAACTTCGCCGTTCATACACCCTCATATTGCCCAAACTTAATAAATGGCTTCGACTTTGAGTACCTATGTAGAATCAGATACAAATGTAGGACATACGCCGCTAGTATCGGACGCCAACGACAAAATAATTACCTACACTACCTGGTCTCCCATATAATCATATAAATCGATATAATTCCAGCTACTACACGCGCACAGTAACAGACGCCCCGTGGCAGTCGCAGGTGCACGTGGCGGGCGCCAGCACGGGCTGCTTGAGCTGCGCGCTCGCGCTGCCGGCGGGCGGGCCGTGCTCGTGGGCGGCCGCCACCGTCAGCCGCGGCGGCTCCTACATGACCATCACCTGCTCCTCGCCCAGCGAGCCCTCCGCTGTGTTCCTCTACAATCCTAGGGTGAGGAATCGTTCTTCATCATCCATCATCGTCATATTTAGCTCGAACATGTCAACTGCTGCACAAGTCCCCCCATGGCTTTCCACGACGAAAATTCCTGGACCGCTTCATCTCTCAGCTACTCCAATCAAATACTCAAAAAATTTCATTATTTCAAACAGAAACTGCTGTTTTTCGTCAAATTTCTAACCGATCAATATTGAAGTCGCTACACTTGGGGCCCAGGCCCTTGTCAATTATTAGGCCCCCTGGGAGGCCCAGAGGGGCTAAAAAGGAAGCTCAAGCAATATATATATATTTAATAATATATAACGTAAATGAAGCCTATATTCCATTCCTCATTTTCTTCAGAGCCGTCAAACCCTACTAACATGGGAAGACAACGCAGTCGTCCGCGAACGTCTGGTCAACAAAACTCGTCCAAACAGCATCATTACTACAGTACCTCTTCAAAATGGCTTCCCTGCTCCTGTAAGACTACACCTGCCTCCTGGCTTGGACGTTAACGACACCAATACTAAGTATCCGGTGGTCTTCTACGTTTATTCTGGACCGAACACCAATACTGTTTATGATACTTTCACTGTAGGTAAGTGCTTCTAATATGTACTGAATTTATTATTTGGTCGAGATCTTTTTTTTTGTATATTTTTGGGCCACAATTAAGTACTCTTGGAGCACGTGGTGATAATATGACCTAGAAACAAGCATTAATAGTTATTCTAAAGAATTTTTATGAATTAAAGAATTCTTCACGACTTGTGAATTAGTAATTGTGATATGTTTGGTGATACATTGAGGACACAACAGTAATTTTTCTACCCGTCGGAAATATCTGCGGAAGACCTTCCAGACTATCCACCTGCTCCTAGTTCCGGGATTGTCATATCACCATACATATTTCGTGCCATATTTGACAGATTCACAGATATTTCGGACTGTTACTTGCCCCCGATTAGGATTTTCAATAAATATTACGTAATATACCATAGGATACCACTCATACTTGGCGACGAGTAGAAACGTCATCTATATGCTCGCCGACGGACGAGGCTCAGGACTCAAGGGGCAGGATATACTATACTCTCTCAACAACGCATTGGGAACCGTTGAAGTTGAAGATCACTTCGTTATACTCAGGTATGTGAAAATATAAAGGTGCATTTCCACATGTTTAGATATCAGGAGCTGCACCCAATTTATGCGATTTAAGCGTACGCTAACTCTTGCTTCCTAGAGCGGCACTGGTGATGGCGTATGATGGCTTGAGACATGATGCATAGGTAGGTATTTTCCTTTCTAATTCAAGTTGAAATGGGTACAATGTTTTTTTAACTATTGATAGTCCTGTGTCTAACCTTGGTAACATGATATGGATAAAGTGGTAGTAGAAGTGAGCTGGCCCTCGTGAAACTGAGACTGCCGGAACACCAATAGGTATCTCGTGACAAATTTTCAGATTTATGGTGGTAGCTAGCCAGGAAGGACCTACAATATACGACCACTGTGCTATCGTTTTCTCGAGGCAAATATAGGCTGTGCTGCGTTCCTTATATTTAGCATTAACTAGTTTCCGCCCCGCGGTTTTACCCACATTTTACTCGCATAGGTGGGGATCTAATGTTTTCCTGGTTTAATCTATCTGTTCCAAATTTCATCCTAATCCGTTCAGCCGTAACGGATCTGAATGGTAACATACATATACACACACATAAACACTATATAGGATATACTTAATAATAATACTTATAATAGGATAATATAGGATATCAGATATGATAAAAAATATTTATAAATAATAAAAAAAAACCGACTTCAAAAACTGAAAAGCATAAAATAAATATTTCCTTTCTACATCATTTTGAAGTCGGTGTCAAGTAAAACATTAAATGGCATAAAGTTGAACATTATAAATGTTTAACTTCAGAATTAACTTAATTCTTTGAGAATATCCATTGGTACTGAATTTACACGTTTGAGCTGTTTCTCATTAAGGAGTTCCATTGTATGCATTCCTAGTCCAAGTCCAGTCCAACACGTCCTTGATCATAGTTAGGTACCTCCTCGTAATGGAATTGTCATAAACCTAACTATAGCTCAATCACTACACAATTCCTATCTGGTATATCTTCGGAGTCCACTGTCCAATACCAATGAAATTTAAATGATACCATTTTGACGCTATACTGAATCCAATGCAAAATAATTTACTAAAATCGGTTCGTAAACAAAGAAGTTATCCCCAGAAATAGGTAGGATCGTTGAGAAGTTCCGGTGGTCGTCTATGGTGTTCTTCATCAGTTTCACATCACCAAATGATACTTTCTGAATGCAAATGCTTGATTTGTTAACGAAAATACCAAAATCACTATGTATATGCCTATAATATTTGAGGAGTTCCCTCAATTCCTCAGGATTCCATCGTCAGAACTGAATTTTGATAAAAATGGGACCAATCTGGAGGTATACCCTTTCAAATAAAAATAAAAAAAATTCATATCAGTTCATAGAGTAATGAGTGAACATCCATTAAAAAAAAAAATACAACCGAATTGAGAACCTCCTCCTTTTTTACATACCTACATCGTGCGTTAGAGTCCGACAGTTCATAAGTGCCTGTGAAGGCCTATTTGAATGAATAAATTATTTCATTTCATTTCGCTAGAAAAAGTAGAAACAATAAAAGTAGAAATTTGTATGTTAATTCATTAGAAGAAACTCTTATCTCAATACAATACATCTTATAGCGTGACATCCGCGGATGTCACGCTTTGTAGACCCACTGGTCTACGTTACGCATGAGTTAACAGTATTATTATTTTGTATGCATATTCGAATTCAATGCCATTTAAAATAATCCTTGCGAAATTCGGCTATAACGACGTATTTGTGGAACAGATATCTACTCAAACTCGGCTTCTGTAAAGAAGGATTAGTTTTGTAGTTATCGAACAGCGTTTCCTAAAACCTTTATCAAGTATTTCCTTTTCATTCTTCCTTTCACACATGTATTAGTAGTCGGCAATAACTTCCACACAAATTGCATTATCATCTCGATAGCATAAATAAAAAAATAAAAAAAAGATTTTTATGATAAATTGAAAAGGACTCTAAAACGGAACTAGCAATATCTTATGTTTTTCTTAATTCTTTCCCCACCCCAGGCTAATGTATCAAATATCTACATCATATATCCTCTGACCCCTACAATCCGCACATAAGCGTTTAATGCCATAACACGTTGCAGACAAGTTCTAGACCGGTACGCGTTCATGGACCCTGAAAGGGTCAGCATCTGGGGTCACAGCTACGGTGGATACGCGACCTTGCTGACGCTCTTGCATGACGACGACCATATGTTCCAGTGTGGAGTGTCTAGTGCCCCCGTCACTTCCTGGATTTATTACAGTAAGTTTTACCTATGTCAATATGGGTGAAAATAGAAGTGGAGTTAAAAAAATATGTATTGTTAGACGTCACATGATATAACTAGTATTGGATTATTAATTGAATTATCTATCAGTAATGTTGGTTAACCACGTTTGAATGAAGTGGATAATTGAATATAGCAATTATAATTTACGTTTTGGAATAAAGTACATTTAGTTAGTTTACTCAAATTAAAGTACTTATATGGGACCAACTTGAAAGTATCTTCTTTCAATAAAAAAATAACCATGTAAATCGACCGCAAAATCTTCGCCGAAGCTTCGAATTGAGAACCACCTAATAACCGGTTACCTATCGTACTGCCGATTTTTTTAATACTTAATGTTCTTTCACCGAAAACGTTTGGTCTTTTTTATTTTACCCACACACATAAATTTCCAAAGAACGGACTTTTAACTGCCTATTTTTTACATTGACCAATGTTAAAATTTTCCAGAAAAGGTTTAAATCCGTACTAAATCAGTCAGATTACTAACAGTCGTACTAAGTCAGATTATTTACATTTCCGAAACATTAAACATTATTGTGTGAATGTTGTTGTCAAGAATGTTTGTTTTTCGTAGAAATATATTTACAATATGTTGTTCCAAGAGAGCAAGAAAGCATGCATGTAGGCTTGGAGCCTACGCTCGCTCCGCAAGGAAAAAAATCATAATAGGGTATTTGCCTATATTCAAATTAAATTATCCAACACTAACCAATGTATAAATCATCTAAAAAAAAGGGTAAACCACGATTATTTTATTAAGTTTATCCTTATTATGATTTTTAATGACCAATCTAACCATAAAAAGTATGCTATATAATTATGACGTCACATGCTTGTATTTCATACAAAACTCCATATAAACCTATCGTTTTGACATTTCATAAAAAGTTGCTGATTTGAATGTCAGTCAAATACCCTATTATTCTATACCCTACCGGGCACAGACCAGCCCCCTCCATTTTTCTGTTATTGGATTTGGAAATATATTTTATCACATTCAGTTTTGTGTTGCGCAACGACCAAAGGATCAAACAATACATTTGTTTAACGTTTCGTCAGGCTTTCAAAACTATGAATAAAAATAGGTACTGTTGACAAAAGAAAAGAAAATGGTACTGTTAGTCGAAAAGTATTTCTGACAAATGACACTTGATGGATCGTATCTGTGAACTGTCTTTACGGACCAACAAAACATCTTAATAATGTAAATTATATCTTTTTTACTTACTATTGTAGTACCTAAGTGATGATGTGGCCGAAGGTGATAAGCACGCAAAGCCTAGAAACACACCAATAGGTGTTTGGCGACAGATTTTCCACTTGAGGGTGATAGCCAGCCAGGCGGGTTTTACAAAGTGCCCTACCACCGTGCTATGGTTTCCTCACGTTGTTTTCCTTCACCGAAAGCTCAAGCTCATTGTAGGATTCGAACTTACGACCTTAGCCGCGATATCCTACGTTACTACCACTGAGCTATCATCGCCTTCAACTTAAGTTTACATCATCGTAGTTTATAACTTGTAATTTGTAAGTATATAACTTATAGCGGCAGCATATGATAGAACTAGCTTACATTAGCATTTAAAATATATAATTTTTATTTTGATACACTTTTACGACACTTTCTCCCTTCGGTTTATATAATAATAATATGATTCATAAATGTATTGAATAACCGAGTAGGCGGTAGGTCCAATAGTTTATTAGTGAATTTGATGGTTCGTAGTACAAAAAGCAAAATGTAATAGGTAGCTTTTTTCATACATAATATTTCAATGTTACTAGATCAAAATATATGTTGTCTATCACCCTTGAAAAGAAGAGTAGAGATAAATCAACACGTACACTATTGCAAATATATTTTTTAATCCCACAGATACTATGTACACGGAGCGCTACATGGGTCTCCCGACCGAAGAGGACAACCTATCGGGTTACCAGGCTGGTGACGTCACGCTTCTCGTGGAAAAACTGCGCGGTCATGACTTGTACCTGATGCACGGAAATGCTGACGACAACGTGCACTTCCAGAATGCTGCCAAGCTGATGAGGGCGTTGCAGGAACTCGATATACCTTTTGAGCAAATGGTGAGTTACACTATGTTATGGTATTTTTGGGGCCTACCTTTTGTAGAATTGAGTTACTACATTTTAAATATTGCGTAAAAAATATATAATAATAATATTTTATATTTATAATATTTTAATAATAATTATATAATATTTTCTCTAAAATAATATGTACATGATTAATGGCCTGATCACACTTAAAAATTACAACCTGATATTTACACCCATGCTTAGAATAAACAGACATGTTCATGCGACAAAAATGTGTGTCCCGTGTGGGAATTGAACCCACGACCTGTGGCGTGGCAGTAAGTGTACCTGACCACCTCATATGCAGTGACATTTTCTAATGACGTATTTTCTTTACAGTCATATCCAGATGAAGCTCACAGTCTGGTCGGAGTCAACATGCATAGATACAATGCAATGAACCGCTACTGGGAGCGTTGTCTAAAACTTTAATAGCACCATTATATTAATCTCTTATAGTGCAGTAATAGGGCAGTTATGTGTCGAGGACATCGACTTTTTGGTGTCAAATTTTTACTTTCACACAAAACTTATTAATTAAAGATTTCTGTATTTTTTATTGCAAATTCTGTGCAGTACAAGTTTAGTTATGTTACGTGTATCGATAGATAGTGTATTTTATAATAGATATATTTATCAATAAAATATTTTCTATTATTATTTGTTCTTATTTAGTACTTAAGTATATTGTTATTAAAAATTAAAATAATCCCTTTGAAAACTCTTACAATACTCAAACATACACAAAATACAAATCAATAATACATTCTCTATTGGTCCGATGGAATGATGAACGAGTATCATTATCATAATTATGGAGGAAGATGACTGGTCACTCGCTGAATACGGAAGAATAGGCCTACCGCTCTCACGTGCATACAAATGGTGTTTATTGTAGCTATTTTTGTTAATAGCGTGTTATAATGGGTTCATAGTATATTAGTATTGATAAAGTTAATATTTATAACTTCACAATGTATATACACTGAAAGCTCAAGCTACTGTAGGATTCGAACCCACGACCTTCATGGCATTCGACGTGACTACTACCGCCATAATAATAAAAATCTTGACTTTACAAAATATTTTCATAAATTTTATAATAATTATATGTATGTATTTCTTTTAAGAACTTTATGTCTAGTTTAAACTGAAATCAATAAGTTAGTAACCATAGGGTCGATTTTTCTATCGCTGGTTAAACCACGAATAAGCGATTCTGATAATTTTATACATACTCTATTCTAAAAAATAACAGCCACTGGCTTTCGAAAAATCAGGCTAGATGAAATAACTTCTTATTTATTCTGTGACTTGTCCTATAAATCGCACTTAAATAGAAGACGCAGTGGTGACCTCTAGCGACGCCGGAGGCTGTCAACCGACGAAAGTGAAAGGAGATGAGACGAAGTGACCGACCACTGTTATACAATACTGCATAATAGTCGACTATATACAGTAATCTGTGATAATAGTACAACAACTAGTTCTATGCGCATGCGCAGGTTGTCGGTTTATACCGTTATATTGCGCACATATTTTAGATAACTAACCTACTGTGTTTTAATGCATTTATTTGTCATAAAAGTTAAGTTTAGTTTTATTAGTAGGTACTTAGTTATTTCAAATTCTGAGTTTGGATTCACCACATGACCATCGCGTTGGGACTTTCATACTGATTGACTGAGACTGTTTGACTAACTGATTGAGTGACGGATCGCAGAGCCTAAACTACTGACACATTCAAATTCATATCTTAGGGGGGTAAAATAGGGGCAAAAAGCTAGTCTAACTACTTGAAAGTTTTGAGACCTGCGTACAGGTAGGCTTTTCGGGTTTCTTTCTACTGAGTTTATTAAAAATTAAACGTTAATAGCTATAAAGCTAGTGTAGAATCTTAAGGCCGGTGATGGGAGATTGGAGATGAGATAAATAAATCCACGCTTCACGATATTAACTTGCTATAATTTCTAGCACAGGCACACATTGATCATTACATACTAGTGTTGAAGGTAGAGTAGGTACATTTTAGGTGCAGTGTTACCACATAAAAATAATAAAATTGCTAGTGCAAAGATAAAATTAGTTCCTATTTCCAACAAATAGATAGTCAGTAGGCAGCAACAAGTTCTAAGTAATACATACTAAGAACTTGTTTCTTATTAAAATTACCTATTATAATAATGTCAGGGTATACAATATCATTACCTGAGCAATTAAATAATAACGCGTGGCATAAGCCGCTGATATTTACTATAATGTTGTTCAATATTTTTCAACAGAAGGATTATGGATATATTAATTTGTAATGATGGTTATGTGGTATCATAGGTAACTGCTTGTTATGAAAAGGCACTGGCTAGACTATATCGAAGGCTGTATCGGATTTTGGGTAAGCGTAGTAGGACCGTCTTCAACACAATAATAATTTTTTATACTTAATTCTGCGTCCTTCGCTGAACTAAAGAAGGTGACGGGAAGCAGCTGGATAAGACACAAGATCGATTTCTCTGGTTTGCTTAAGACATAATGTCATGATTATTAAAAAATAAAAAAGCGAACTGAAAAATTGTAATAAGTTACTTCAGACATTCAAATATTTAATTAGTACAGTAACTACTTCTGGGATGAGTTGTTCGTCTGTGAAGATAAGAAAATGTCGCAGAATATGTATTTATTCTATGTCTTCTCAGATAAAATCTAACTAAATTCTAATCCGTGGGCCTATCGTTTTAGAAATTAGTAACCAAATTCATAGAATTTGGCTCCCATTTTGTGCCCCATGAGTACCACTCACCTTTACCTTAAAATGAATAAATAAATGGCATTGAAATTTGACTTTATTATTCGTACCTATATTTATTGTAGATATGAATACGTACCTATACAAAACTAAATAATCATAGTTACTATCTCTTATTATTATCGTTATTAAAAAAGTCACCCACAATCTAAACAATACGATTTGATTAATGGGGTTTGTAATTAAATAAATTACTTTACTTCAGATAAGGTTTGCTTGGTATAGTATTCCTAAGTTAAATAACTATAAATTAAATAGGTAGGTATTAGAGATATGTCAAATAGTTGTAAATGTAATTTGTTGTCCTAGTTGGAGCCAACACTAAAAAAAATGTTAAGAAAATAAAATGTATTATTGTAGGTAGGTAGACTTATTGCATTTATTATTCCAATCGCCAACAATAAGTAACAGTTGAGAAATCAATTTCATACAGGGCAGAGCAAGGTTATGCGTAAGAGCACCAACTTAGCCTTTGTCATGATTTAGAGCATGACAAATGATTATTGTATAAGTATGAAGAGACAGGATAATAGGACCAAAACGTAGGTATCTATTTACATAAATTCGTAAGTCGTGACTACCGAGGGATATTTATGTATCACGTTGTTACTTATGCAGATATTTCGTTTCGAAATGCTTCGGCGTAGATAAAGTCAATAAAGAGTTAGTGCAGGTAGATCCCATATAGTAGCATCACAGTGTATGTAACTTTTTACGCTGTGGTAGCATCATGTAGCCGAGTATCTATTATTATTATGAAGGCATAACTCACTTATTATTTGTATTCACTGAAGACGAACCTTTCAAAGAGTAGGCTCTATAATGACTACGCCGCTAACAGTAGATGATAGGTAGATCTGCGTTATTATTCTAAGGGTAGATCCTTAATAAAAATATTGTGCTACGGTGTAGGTCCTCGTAGTGCATGGTTGAATGAAAAAATGGAGAAGGGAAAATTTAGGCGAACACCATATATCCATCATATATGCGATACCTGTTCATTAAATTAACGTAAAAAATACCTATACCTACTGGGTACCTAAATGAAGGGAAGTAATATAATAATATCAGAAAGTTTTGTTTTTATTTGTTTATCATACGAGGGAAAGTTGTAGGTATTTAGATTGCATTTGTGTAATTGAAATTATAGGGGGTCGAAAATGGCCCGAACTGCTTCGAGAAAAGGATGGTACGGTCGTGCTTTTTTTTTCTCGACTTGGCGAGGGTACTGCCATACTTAATATTATATGAAGTAGACTGTAATTAACGTATTTTTTGCATTTCAGTTCCTGGTGCAAGGTGAGAATATACCTACTGTAAATAAAAAAAATTATATTTTTAAAAATCGACCAAAAAAAAAACCTTTTGTAGGTAGTTTTCACATTTCTTACAACTTGCAAGTGTTCAATACCAAATTACAATTAGAACAACGTATCATGTTGAATTCAATTATATTTACCTACTTACACAAAAAAAGAGACTGCGGTCTTAAGCGCACACAAACAAAAACTTCAAAACTTGATCGGCCAATCCCAATCAATTTATATATATATATATAGTAAATAATATTATGTATTATGTAGTATTATTAGGGATCGTGTTCGTAGATTGAATGAGAAACAAGTCAGAAATTAAAGTTAATGTTTATCAAATTCTATATAAATCAAATTATTTATTTTCGTTATCGTATTCTACAAATGATACAATCGGTTTGTGATAACTAATAATTACGTATCAATTATAACTATTAATTTAAGAGAGACAATTAAGACGTAAGAATTGATTATACGAAATACAGCGATACAACCACAGTATAAAGAACATCTTTATTCTGTGATACAACTGCGAAGAGCAGCTGACTGTATCTTTCTCGCTCGGGTAAACTCGGCGGTCCCGAGTTCACCTCAGAGCATGACGGACCAGCCTAACTTACTACCCACAAAAAAATCTGTGCGCCTAAAGAAGTTTTCACTTCAAAAGTCATAAAGTAAATACGTAAAAAACTGCAAAAATTTAACCACTTTCTAGCAGCTTTAGATTGTGGCACGAAAGGTTGTCCAGGGCTGACAGGTAATGATGCATTCTGTAATAACTAGAATATTACCTAGTCTAGTGTAAAAAACTTATCCATTAGCACAATTTTTATATACCTAATTATTATACCTTGTAAACTGCAAAATAATAAGCCTACTTAGCCTACTAGCGTTTTTCAAGTAGGTAATTCCATATTCACATTTCCATTTCCAATTTCCATTAATATTATATTCATATAGTAAGGTAATTAATTGGTTAATTAAGTTATTCTATGCTGTTAGTTATTTCCATATTGACTTCCGTTTCCCGTGTATATTTATATAACCTTTCTTAGGTCATCGTCCGTAGGTCGTCAATTTCTCGAGAAAGTTCCGCTAAAATGTGACCCTTTATGGTGTCTATCAGGAAAATACTCAAGAACTTCATACTTACGCTATTATTGTATAGATATCTACCTGCTGTCTTGTAAAACCGTTTCAAAATACTTAACGTCTCTTAACATGGAAATACTTGACCTGCAGTCTAACGGAATATTCTGACTAATCCTATATTAATCACCGAGTTGATTCAAGTAGTTGGGTAAATTTAATGTAAATAAGCCAGGTAATTAGGTACCTCTCGTGTTGTAAGCCAAGATTTATAGTTTAACGTGGTATTCGCTCCGAAATCGTGTCTCAGCAGTAAGTTCAACTTTATGATGAACCCGCAATTAATGCCTACAGCAGAGCAGTCTGGAGCCGCACCAATAGTTTCCAGCTACCCTAGCTAGGTCGACATAGTACCTAGTAAGAGACTGGATGACAGATTATATTGGGTATTTAACTATGAAAAATTAAGTTTAGCCTTATTACCCGCGACGGAACGGAGACCGTATATGCGTTTGGGGTGAGAGGATGTTTGTTTGTTTGTGCAAATCAATGTTGCCATTTTTCTCCAAAACTACTCTGATTTTGATGCAGTTTTCAGTTATGGGTTTGGGTTTGATAGGTGTATAATCTTAGATAGGTGTTATGGTGTTAATTCGCCAGGGGCGCTGTAATACACCGGTTCATACATCCCAAATATACAAATAAACATCCCAAAATGAACAAAAATTTTGCTATTTTATGAGTTTGTGACTAATTGAAATTGCGTTAGGTATGTAAATAAACGACACATAATAACTTTTCTATACTGCTATATATTTATTGAAATCGGGAACAGATATGGTAATGGCAGCACCCGACGGATTGTCTTAAATTTATCATTATGTTAATATGTAGGTGAAAATGTGCAGTAGTACCTCTATATTTGATGATTGCTGTCGGGGGTCTGCTGAAAATTTTATTTAATCCTTTTTCGATTACAACTTTTATTCGATTACAATTTTTATTTTGATACGAGAGATGGTCAAAAAGGGTGACGACATGGACCGGCCCTCCGGGTAAGCGCTACAGAGGAAGACAGCTTACGAGATGGCAAGACGAGATCATCAAGACAGCTGGCCATGGATACAGGAAGCCCAGAATAGGAAACGATGGAAATCTTTGGAGGAGGCCTTCACCCGAGGAGGAGTTCTGGAAAACCAACTAGATGCTTAACATACATTTTAGGAATATAATTTAAATATAAGTAATAGATTAGAATTAGAAATAAAAAATTACGTAGATTAAGCTCAAATTAAAATTTAAACTATTAGTAGGTAAGTAATGTAGGTAATATTTTTGTCAAGAAATATAAGGGTTTTTTATTTTTATTTATTATTATGATACTGCTAAATAAAACACTTAGCCAGTTAAAGTGTTTAGTAGGCCCATCTTGAGTCTTGACCTAGAAAAGATCAGTCTACTTGTCTATTTATGTCAAAGTATTCCTTTACTCTGTTGTGGAAATCTTAATTGTACACTCAGCATGATTGATGATATTTAATCTGATAGTGCCTACCTTGTTGCCTTTTCCGGTCGTTTTTGGGTCAACAGTCTCTTTAAATGGAAGTGACAGTTAGAGTTGGAAGTTGGACATCGTGAGTTCAATAGTTCGATTGTTTATAGCGTTCCGTACGAAAATGGTGAAAAGGAACCTTTGTGGTACTTTTTGGCGAGTCTTTTTGACTGTCAATCAATGCTGTTTTTATCAACAAACACAAATGCTAAAATTAGAAAATGTTGTACTTTGCAAAAAAAGCTTTTTCAGTTTTTTTTTTTACTTACCTATTTTATTATTTTCAAATGCACGAAAGAAATATACAACGGATGGACGTGATCATAACATAAGAGATAGTTTATAGACCGGAGAGTGTAATAGTTTACTTTTATCCAGGGAACTCAGGTGAAACCGCATGACGAAAGCTAGATATCTATAATTTACAGAAAAAATTAAGCTTGGTTCTCTTTTACAGTTAATGAGGAATCAAATTGTTGTTAACTTAAAATAGATTTGTACGGAAACCTCTATGCGCGAGTCCATATCGTACTTGCCCGATTTTTATTGAGTTGACATTCGTACACTGTGTCGATGATCTTGAAGGTCACTTCTCACGACTTAATCAGTGTAACACTAAAGTTTCACGCTGCATCGTCAACTGGGTCGTGTTTTTGTTCATTTGTGCTTACTTACCAATATTGGAAAGGATCTTATATAAGAGCTCACATAACTGCATGTGACGACTGGCGAGTGGCACAGGCACACTGACTTACGTCATCATCAAGATTGAGAAGTTCTAGATATCCGGAAAGGTAATTCTAAATACCCATAACCTTATGCTTATTAAAATATTTTATTAAAAAAGAAGCATTTTATAAACCCATCAATATAATTTGATTGTTCACAGAAAATAGCCTTTGCGAATTGATCTGTGGCCATCAAATATTATAATATAGTAGCTCATAGATTGAATAAAAATTAAAATGTAGTATCAATACTACCCAGATATAAATTTAAATTGAAAAAAAAAAACGGTTTGGACACCGATACTTAGTTATGGATGATTTATTGGCTTGACGAGCTGCATAGATTATGTCTACATTGCTGCATTGTAAATTACTTAATTTTAAAAAAAGGTGTCTATTAATATTAGTAGGTACCTAGTTCTTCTAGTATTTTACGAAAGGTATTGTTGACAAGAAATATGTCAAACAAGTAATATTCTTCAGACGTCCACTTACTCATATACTTTATTGACTTTTCCCAATATTTACCACATCTTCCAGTCGTTTCGCAAGTCATCCGTTACTTTCAAGCATAAACATAAAGATTTACTACTTTACTACGACATAATATTTACTACCAAGTTATCAACAACAAAATTTCTTAATATATTTTCAATAATCATAAGTCTTTATTAATTGGAGATTTTAATATTTTTTTTAATAGAGAATTTATTTATATATTTACAACAATCATTACAAACAAAATCGACTAAATATTATAATAAAATATATGAAAACAATTGGAGTTCTAATTATCTGATTAAATGT
This sequence comes from Tetheella fluctuosa, assembly GCA_951216915.1. NCBI lineage: Eukaryota > Metazoa > Arthropoda > Insecta > Lepidoptera > Drepanidae > Tetheella > Tetheella fluctuosa. The sequence continues at coordinate 4,872,931 of OX578214.1, forward strand.
GAAACTGGCGCGTATGATGCAGCTCGCTATTAGATATACTAACTCCTAAGAAACATTATAGTGGAAGAAAAGATTGCGGAAAGTGGTAGGTACTCTATAATTCTCGTAACATATGGATGAGCATATTTGTACAATTCTATGTCAGACAAAGCTGTCAGAATATTGCTGACTTCTATCAGCTACCTAGATCACGACGAATGATGGTTGCCAAATTCGATTTTGGTGGCAGGGGAAAACTAGCAATGGTTAATTGAATTAATTATTGAGATATACTCTGCACTACCTGGAAGCCTTTAATTATATGGACTGCTCCTGGTGCATGATATCATAATAACACCGGATTGAAACTATGTAGGAAAACTGTCCTCATATTTTTTTTTAGTAAAAATCTGTCTTAATGTTGTATTGGTATCATCAAATTATTTTATTCAATAAGAATATGTAACTAATTTAGCTTATGATAATAATGTATATGTATGATTTTTCCTGTTAAGTTGAAATCTACATGCATGTCGGCCCAGCGTCCTTTTTTCCATTCTTTCGAAAAGCGTTGCAACTATGTACTTAGGTATATCATCTCCGATTCTAAATCGAAGTTTGATGAACCAGTTTTGCAGAGAGCAAGTAGTTTTGGTAGTGTTTGGTAATGTTGTGAGTGACTGGCAGCCAGCCGCACGCGCAGTCGGTGACCGCGCACCTCCGCTTCAACTCGTGCGCAGGCGATAAGTAGGCGAGAACCGAGCGAGTGCGCGTGTGACATGCGAACTGATTGGACCACTTTACTATAATTGAGGAAGACTCCTTGTGTCCTGTGACCCTTGCGTACGTGTTCACGCGATGGTAAGTATTTACGGCTATGCATTTGACAGTTCAGTGAAAATTATGTTCTTGTGATTTTGTGATTTTTTCCTGAAAAAGGTTATATTGAGTTTTAAAAAAATATTACTACTAGTGTTACAAAAGTATTTAGTTTTACAGTACCACATGATATCCATTTTTAAATAAGTTTTTCTAATTAATATTAGGCAAGTACCTACTTAACCAACCAAACTAGACTTAGTTCTAACAAACAAGCAATTATTTTTCCTGTTTCTGGTATTTGAGATTTTTGACACAAGTTGTTTAATCCAAATCGTATAATTGGACATGTATAAGCGCTTACAAGTTATCATTTGACCACTATGATCAAAAGTCTCATATAAGTTACTTTAAACTATTTTCAGGGTTTTATAACCGTTTATAAGTCTATTTTAAAATAGATCCCATACATATTCTTGTTATGGTTTTAATGCTTGCTTCATTATTTAATAACAGGATCGTTGTTTTTGATAACATAAAATGACTTCTTAAATACATAAGCTTATCTTTATGACCCTATATGATTTCCAAAAAAGTTAATTCATGGTTCGTTTTTGAGAAGTTTAGGTATGGATCTATCAACAATTGAAAGAGCGATAAGAAAATTACGCTGGCAAAATTAGTTTCGATCATAATATGTTTTCAATGACTTTCATAATAATAAAACAAGTGTAATAGGTGTCAGTGACATTACATAAAATAATTTAAGTTATGTAAATTACATCGATGTGTAAGACGAAAGTCTTTTTTATTTTATTGTTTTTTTTATACTACATTGTCGGCAAACAAGCATACGGCCCGCCTGATGGTAAGCGGTTATCGTAGCCTATGAACGCTTGCAATACCAGAGGTATCACTCGCGCATTGCCAACCCTTCCCCCCTCCCCGATGAGCTCTAGCTACCTTACTCACGCGCAGGAACACAACTATAAGTTATTTGGCTGCGGTATTCTGTAAGGTGGAGGTACTTCCCCAGTCGAGCTGCTCTTTGAACGACATATCGCTATGCTCTGCGTCTCTTAAAAAAAATGAAAAAATGTTCTCCCAAAAATATGGTTATAAACTCAAACTCTTAACTCATTTATTAATTTTATGCCCTGATAAGGCACTACGAATGTTAGATACAATTGATTCTACCACACCGGTTCGTAATACATTTTATATGATATTGACATTTATATTCTCATTAAAATACCAAATTTATTAGGTTGGTTATGTACAGGAACTAATAAAATTTTGCATTTAACAAGTCAGTTACTGTTATATACAGAACTTAGTTAACTTCTACTTTACACCGTTTTCCCCTGGTGCCATAAAATTAATAATACAAAAAGAAGGCAAAATGAAATTGTAGTGTGTTGCACGCAGTACTTAAGTATAAGTTTTATCTCATAAAAACAACTAATTATTAAAACCTGATTTCCCTTTTTTAGTTTTATTTTTCTCCCCTATACGTTTACTATCAGTGTAACACACTATCCCACAATTATATTCAGGGTCCTCGAAAAATGACTGATGAAATACTGAACGGATGAAAAAATAACAAAACGCCAGACGACATTATCGCGAGATAGCTTCATACGATTTTTGTAAACCCCATTCAGTAATTAATGTATAGGTAAGCCTGTAAAGTCAGATTAAGCTATAAAGTTTCAAAATTACAAGGGCCTAAAAATCTTATAAGCATATTAACGAAAAAATATCGAAACAATAACTTACAGAATATAAAATAAAACAAGTCACATACCTAGTTGGATAAAGTATGTAGTTGTTTACAAAAAAATAACAACGTATCTATAGGTAGATACAGTGGGAATTTTAATAAATTAAATCAAAAAGCTATGTAATCATAATTTTATCAGAACAATTCAAACAGTCAAATTAGTAAAATGTCCACAAATCAATTGATTTTCTTTGTAATTTCAAATAAAAATAAGTAAGTATCTCCTCGAAACCATGATCGCTTGGAACCTCTTTTCATAGTTTGTTTTTTTCAAATCATTTAAGTTAATGGGATAACTTAGAAGTTGCACTGACCGCTGGAAATGGAACATGTGAGCTGTGTAAACGACAGCGAAAGGAACCATCCTTTACCGTATTGTCTTCATAGTTAACAGAAAATACATAAAATATATCACAACAACCTACTTAGGTACTTCGAGACAACAATATAAACGTACGTGACCTACTCATAAAAAAGAAATAGGTAAGTATAAATGCGATAAATGATAAATGTAAAGTGATTTTTAACCATTCAAAACATAAATTTATCGCTTTTAAAATATTAAGATGTTTACAGTGATATATAATTACCTACTATTGTTGTCAATTTTGGGAAAACTTATAGTTGTCTTAAAATAATTGATAAATAAGTAAATATCTTAGGAGTATTCTGACTGTACGTTATCATTCAGTGATATGCGAATCATTAATCCTAATATTGAATACAAATAAGCTATTTTTTAATGAGTAATTAAGCTACTCGCCATCAAATCAAGAAGCAGACGAAGAAGCTTTTGCTCTGCGCCACAACCTTTTGATTTTATGGTTCATAGCCCTATGTCATTATATTTTTGCCTGAGCTGAGTGCCTATTTTACGATATTATACCTACATGGCCTTGATGTACGTATCATATTCGAAGCTGATTATGTTTCGACAAATAAAGCTATATCACAAGCGCTATCACTCGCGCACACTTAAAAGAATATTAAAAATTCACGCATTTTAAGTAAAGGCCACTGTACGAAAACATACAAAAGATCACTGTTAATTCTTGTAAAAATGACGGCCGTAATATCATCTACGTAAGATTTAATTTAAATATTTATAAACGACGAATTCTTAACTACTGAATTAGGATCAAATAATAGCATCCGCAAGAAGGTTACCACATTCCGTCATTTACTATCTATTTGATAATCAAACTACAATATCGCTGACAATGTGTCTCTTGAATCTTTGTTATAAATTGAAAATAAAGAGCATTTCGACACCAGTCCGAGAAGGGTCTTACTTTCTATAATATTTTACTGTTTATTTTCTATTGGTACCTATTTAATATGGTCATAAATATGACTGATAGACAATACAGTCTAGATGTTTGTTATTACTATAATCATAACAAATCCACCGCATAAGTAGTTCTGGTTTCTTATTTGCAACACAGTCAATAATGTTATATCACCCTGAATGTTTTTTTATGTAGGTACAAATAACTGTTCTCCCAAACAAAGCATTTTCTTTAAAAAATAACTTTTATAGGTATATATATGTATTATATTTATGATTTACAACTAACCGGTGGTGTACTTAACAGTTAAAATTTGTTTAAATAAATCCCAACAAAAAAAAGTTAATTGTTTTTTATTTATTGGACACTTTGAATTTATTTAGTCAAAGTTCTAGCCAATGATATTATAAGTAAAAAGGTGTAGATAGGTTATAAGCGCTAAGCAAGCGGCACGTTAAAATGTGGCAAATTAGCCAGACTTGACCTCAGTGTTGCGTTGCAGGCGTCAACGGATGCACTTCTCGTACCGAATTATTTAGTTATTTATGTGTGCGTTAGTGTGCCGTTTTTGAAGATCGAATGTATGTAGGTAATCTACACCTTTTTACTTATAATATATTGGTTCTAGCCGACATTTATGTTTTTTTTGAAATATATATTTAGTATTTAAATTGCCATTATAACTGCCTACTATACATACAGATGGCACAGTCGAAAATGCCGTTTGTATTTATAATTCCCATGACACATAATAACAATAGGCTGCACACTTCTTGTTTCTTGAATTTGGTATTCACTATATCACGTTACCTTCAATGTTCCTATAGTTCAGTTTGTATCTGTATATGGCCCTGAATATTTAGTTATCCACTGGCGATTATGGTCACCGGAACAAAGCATTATTTAAAAACAAATCTTAAGTATTTTTGTTAAGAACTCTAATTGATTTGTTCTGCTTTTAATGATTAAAATTGATTGAGATATGAGAGAAATTCTAAAGCTAGTATTCATTTAACACGCACGTGTAGGTATGCCTAATTCTACTCATGAAAATTAAAAGTTAATTAAATTTCATTGAATTTTTGTTAATGCTCTGCTTGTATATTGTAGGTAGCAATCTACTAAGGTTATTAACCTTCAGCTATTGTCTTAATTTAACCTCATTGACCTGAAGAAACGAGATGTCGCAGAGGTAAGTAAATTTTTCCTGCGACAAATTTGAAATAGCAATTTTCCTGGTGCATCGATTACTTTTGAGACCGTTGGAGTGAGAGAACCATAAAAGAAACTATATATACTATACATTTTTCATAAAATAAATTATGTAGGGACCATAGAATTATTACCTATTGAAACCGAATACGCGCACGTCATACGCGCTGACCATTTGGGTCAGAATCTGATCCAAATGCGTATACATGCACACTATAATTGCGTCTGTGTGTATGGCGCAGTTACGCACACATAGCAAATTTTTGGCTTAGATTCGCGAGCGTGTGAAGTTTGCGTACCTATTTTCTATAGGTAATAATTCTATAGTAGGGACGAATATTATTTATGTTAAGTACCTACAACAAAAGAGACACAAACAAGATTGCAGAAAATAAAATGGTTCAGGTGTTTATTTTGAAATCACAAACAATACAGACGTTTCAAGATTATTTATATCTGTGAATGTCTGGATGAAGTCATAAAACCTTGTAGATTTTGATACAATGCACCAAACAGACCCAAGTTTCGACATAATATCGTTACAACCATACCTACACTTCTTCTGATAATATTGTCGTAAAATGTTCCCACATTAATTCAGATGCACGAAATATATTTATTACAACCAACGAAATCGATTTCAACATCATAATCCTTTCATTTTTCTTTTTTGTGAGAGGCAGGGGACTGGGCTTAGCCAATTCAGATAAGCATTCCTCGAGTTGCGTATTTCAAATCGCTTATAGGTACATTAGTGTCACTGACTGACGCGTTTATCACCTCTCATATAGTTGGTGATCAGCTTTGCCATTGACTTCTTAAAGAGTGATACATCTCATGCAGGGGTGAAATATAATCATCAATATGAACGGGTAACTAAGCAATATGAAAACACAGATTTCGGTCGAGTAGGTATTGAACTCCTGTTTTCTTTGAGATTTCACTGTTGTATGATCCCATAGTGAAAGTTCTTCACATTGATGAGTGATTACCTACTTCTAAAATAGAATAGAATAAATCATGTCCGAGTAACAAGTATCTTACAGCAACAGAAAAAAAATAGCACTGGGCCGCGCGCAGCCTAGAGCCGCGGACGCGATAACAGTAAGCGAAATAAAATAAAAATATTCTTCGATTTTTTTAAATTTATTTTATCAGGCTACTTTTGACCTACACATTGACGCCTTTAAAATTGACCTCAGAAAATAACGATAATAATTAAGAACATTTTATTGTTTCACCAATAAAATAAATAATAATTCAATTCGATAACATATTATTTATTACACATAATTATAGCTCCGTGTATTTTTTTTACTTGCTGTTGGATGTTTCTCAGTTCATATGATTTCTTTTGATTTATTCATTTTAAAAGGACCTCAGCTAGTAATGTTTGACCTTAGATCAGTAAAGAGGTGTTAGATAGGTTACCTACATACATTCGATCTTAAAAAACGGCACACTAACGCACACATAAATAACTAAATAATTCGGTACGAGAAGTGCATCCATTGACGCCGGCAACGCGACACTGAGGTGAAGTCTTGCTAATTAGCCACATTTTAACGTGCCACTTGCTGAGCGCTTATAACCTATCTACACCTGTTTTCTTATAAAAAAAAGCATTGCCTTAGTTAGATAATGTAATGTCCCTACTATACTAAGGTTTGTTTAACTTATCGGTACAACGTTACGTAGTAATAAAAATGTGTGAGTGTGTGTGTTTGTGTGTTATTTTCTTAACATGGTACCTATAGGCTTACGTTTTACTACAATATCACCGTGGTAAGTGATGATATGGCGAAGGTGGTAAGCACACAAAGCCTAGAAGGAAATCAAGTGCAGCTGCCGGAACACACCGATTCGAAACAGATTCGTATTTGTTTGTTTGTTGTTAACGTCTCAACAGCCAACGCAGGTAACCTAAAGCTATATTTCATAATAAATACGTTGTCATTTCTTATTGTAGACGCTCAAGATAGTCATCGCGTTGGCTCTGACGCTGCTAAGCTGCCACACTGAATCTTCAGCACTACTACAAAACCTTCAGACCTTCACCCTGGAGGAGCTGATACCCTTGAGAGCTGACTTCTATCCTGACAGATTAACAGTTCAGTGGATTTCAGGTAAAGATCTGTAGAAAGACTCTTCATATTTTTATTTAGAGACTATCTTCCACCTTGAGGTTTCACAAGCGTTCCCGAAGGATCTTTTGTTTCTATGATATTTGCCAGGGTATAATCTATCGATATGCCATGTTTCATTAAAATCAATCGAGCCATTATGGCATGATATACAATCTCTCACATTTATAATATTACTAGCTTCCGCCCCGCACTCGACTAGGTTCCACCAGTATTTTAGGGATATAAACAATATGATAGTTGTGCCATGCGCTTGCAAAAATGCACCACGTGCACCGTTCACTGCTTCCTACAAGCGACTACGACGGAAAGAGTGAGCTCACTCTTTCCAACGATGACACATTTTCGTGCGCCTTATGTATGGCAAGGGCGCATCTACGATTTAAATCTCTAGCTAGCCTATGTCGCTCTGCGGTCCATAAACATCTCTATTCAAAAAATTATGTAGATCTATTGCTCCGTTGCTGCGGGAAAGAAAGACAAACCAACAAACACATTTTCACATTTTAATAGTAAGGGATTAGTAGGATTGAAGTCACAATATCAATTGGATACAGTGCCTATGTATTAATTGTATCAAAAAAATAATATATGAATAACCTAGAATATAAGTTTTGAAAGAATTCATAAAAGTCACGAAAGCTTTCGAAACAAGACCAAATTAGTGGAAACCAGACGTACCTCGGTATGACAAAACTAGCTTTATTAACAAAGGCCAGGTCATAAATATTTACAGAACATGAGTAATGTTTCATAGTCATATTTATAGACAGGATGCCGAAAGTCGAAAAGATTGTGTTTATGTTCGTGTAAATCTTTGTAACTCAATCATGCTATTAAAGGCTGGATGAATTTGGATAAACCTTGGCACATATATAAACTACATTATTCCATTCAACATTAAATTTGGCAACGCGGATAAAAATACTGGGCGTAGGTAAGCTATATAAAATTAAAAAGGTTTTCTAGCGCCATAATTAGGCGATTTGACATTTCCTTCTAAGGTTATTATAATATTTCAGATACGGAATACATATTCAGAGAGCCGGGTGTTGGAATAAGGAAGTACGATGCATTAAATGACGCATTTAATACCATATTAAGTGATATCGATCTGGTAAGTTGCTATACAAACATAAATAAGCGATTGTAAATACTTGTTGTAAATAAATATATATGAATTAATAAGCGATTTATTTGAATAGCAATTACCTATTATTATCGCATAGAATATGAATTAGGTACTACGAGTACTTCAACGAACTAGTTTGACAATCATTTTGTTGGTATTATTGACTATTTTTTTCTGAGTAGTAGGTACCTAATTTAAAAAAATGTTCCACTTTCAAAATACTACAGACCTTTACCACATTATGACGTACACATACATAAGTTTAAAAAAAAATGCCATCAAATAAATAAACAATCATAAAGTACCCAATTTTTGTTACAGAGCAGTTTGAGCAACTACTCCATATCATCATTCTCTGATGATGGAAAATATGTATTATTAGCGAAAAATTTGCAAAAGGTGAGTAAATTATATTTATATTTATCTTCGTTATATTAATTATAGTACTTCAGACGTTCAAGGAGTTTACTTTTACAATGTAATAAATATAATATAGTGCCCGCATCGTATAAATCACGTGATAGATGGGAAAAGATTGAGAAACGATGAAGTAACAGGTAGTATGTACACCCTGCGGTTTTAACGACTTTCCCGTGAAACCGGTATTCCCGGGATAAAAAGTATACTGTTTTATTCCAAGTTATAATCTATTTATGCATCAAATTTCGTCTAAATCCTTTTAGTAATTACTGCGTGGTTGGGTAACAAATATGAGGCTTCTGTTGACTGGGACCGCCATAAACTTGAACCGCGGTCCCAGCTGCCCGATTCCTTTAATTTATTTTTTTCTTCCGGCAACTGGGACCACCAAAAAATGAATGAAAAAATCTATTGTTCAAGCCAAAAACCGTACAGTCCAGATTTTACTATAAATTTATGGGTGGTCTCTGTCGACGGAAGAAAAAATGAAATTAAATGAATCCTGCAGCTGGTACCGCGGTTCCATTTTATGGCGGTACCAATCGACGGACGCCTCACAAATATTACCTTTCAAATTTAACAAAATTAATAGATACCAGTTTTATGAATAGTTCAAGCGAAAAGGAATTCTAATGCATGACTTGAGAAATCAAGTATCATGAATTTTACTTTCTATTTAGGTGGAAATACCGTTTTCAATTTCTATTTCGTCGATGTTATTTATCATTGTTGTTAGGGTTGAAACATAATTTAATGTATGTGTTTCTCAAACTTAGAAATTGCATGAGAAGGTAACCGAAGGTATTATCGGTTTAAATATGTTAGTAATCCTAATCCTAACTAATATTATAAATGCGAATGTGTTTGTTTGTTACCTTTTCACGCCTAAACCGCTGAAACGATCGCGATGAAATTTGGCAGATATAGCCTATGGTATGGAGAAGGACATGGGCAACTTTTTTTCTCGGGAACGCGGTCGATAAATGACGATAAATGTTCTAAATAAATGCGAAAGTGAGTTTGTTTGTTTGTTACCTCTTGATGCCTCAACGGCATAACCGACTGTCATGAAATTTGGCACACACGTAGGTTATGGCACGGAGAGAAACATAGGATACTTTTTATCCCGGAATCGTGAGTGAAAAAAGATAGAAAGTAGTTTATTTTTAAATGGATGCTTTGACCACAAACTTACCGTGAATAGCGATATGATAGTTTAGTTAGGGATAGTAATGCTCCTTGACTTACTTACTTACCTACTATCTACTAAAAATATTTCTTGCCTATTTTTAACAACATAATTGAATTTATGTAGTTGAAAATTAATACATCATCATCATCTCAGCCGCAAGACGTCCACTGCTGGACATAGGCCTCCTCTAAGGATCTCCAATAGGACCGGTCTTGGGCGGCCTGCATCCAGCGTTTTCCGACGACCTTTACAAGGCTGTTGCAAAACTTCCTATATGAAAATTAATACATATAGGTACATAGTTTTGCAACAGCCTCATTCTAAAGTGATTCAATAAAACAAAAGCAGAACAGTATTTATGGCTGATTAACTCATTAGAATGATCTGCTTCGTCGATCAAGTATGCAAACTACTTAGTCTAAATTCCTCTACACTACATACAGCCAATGAACTCCTATTGTTCCTACAGTAAATTAGACGTCTATAGTTATTTATTTATTTATTTTATGGTGCTAACAATATCTATAAAATAAATAATGTATTTGACAATTACTATCTCCCACCCCGCGGTTTCACCCGCGTTCTCCAGGGATCTTATATTTTTCCTGGATAAAAGTAGCCTATATGTTAATCCAGAATATATTCTATCTGTGTGCCAAATTTCATTAAAATCCCTTCAGCCGTTACGGAGTTGAATAGTAACAAAAATCCAAACTTCCACATTTATAATAATACTAAGATAAAACAATATATAATAATATAGTAGCTTTCGATAAGGTTGTAAACAAATGTATATTTATTGTACTCTGAATTTATTTTGTGGAGTGATAAGCACGCTTGAACGTAATTAATAATGAGTTGTGTGTTCTCATTGCCTGGAACAAATCAAACTAAGTAGTATTAGTTCAATTATAACCAAACAAATTGGGCCCTTGTATGTCCACCGTATCTAATTACTACTACTAATCATGCTTTTGAGGAAATCTGTAATCTGTATTTATGTAATAATGATAACCTTCCTCAAAAATATTGGTATAGATAGATATAAAATCAGGTTGGTACTTCTAAGTAGGTACCTACACAATGACGCACTTTGATTTTGATAACAGCGTCAAAAACAAATGCATAATATAAACTTCCCATTGTGTAATTAAAATGCAACGACCATCCTAGGTAATATATTCCACAAAGCTGAGCTCATTTTCTAATAATTGTAAGTGCTTGTGTTGTCCGATGTAGTTAAGAAAAAGCAGTTTTGATAAAGATTTATTGCACACTCTTTTGCTTTATGTATACTTTTAATTTAACATTCCACGCATTCATTATTATTATTCATGAACTAATTCATATTATTCATATCATATAGATCTAACAAAAGATATGGTCGAATGATTTCTAGACGTTTACTACATTATGAATAGAAGGAATAGTAGTAAATCTTCACTTGCAATGTATCTAAAGATGAGAACCCGAATATCTGGCAGTTATATCAATTTAACACACGGTTCTTAGTGTTGCCATGTAAATTACTCAAAGAGATTTCTCAAATGAAGTCACCGTCGGCAAAGAATGTTAAAAATAACTCTAACGCAGGTAAATCTTCGGGGCTATAGACAGTACAACAATAAATCAATAGTTACATGGCATGTAATTTACTTGTCACTATGCGTACGCGTGTGCCCGTGCGCAATTAGGCGGTAATAGCTACAAATGAAACTTATATTTCTGCGCGTTTTCACGCCATCACCATCCGTAATAAAGACAGTAGCAACTTAACTTTTTTAAAGGATATAGATATTATAAAGAATATGTAACAGACCTTACTGTAATATTTCAGAACGTGAAATCTACAGGTTCAAATCGAATAAAGACGATGGAATTGAAAAATCATTGTACCAACTGTTGCTCCAATTGTATTATGATAAGGAGTATTCAATCTTTTATTGAATTTTATATTTAAATGGTTGAATGTTTAACTTTTGTAGATGTATTATTTTACACCACATGTATTTTGTAAAATTTCTTGATATATGGTGACTTTTTTAATTACATTTCTATGACTACTCTATAGTTGTGTGCGATGCCGCTTCCCGTCTCCATGAAATATAAAACAATACTCATTTTTTTAATTTTTCAGGTGTATAGATATTCTACCCTCGCTGAGTATTCAATTCTAGACCTTGAGAACAAGTAAGTTTATTTTTTAACAAGTTTAATATTGTCTCTTCTAAAAACCGTTAATATATTGGTATTTTAATTATAAAAATTATTCTGTATTTGTTTCTCACAACCGAGAAACATATATATAGTTTGCGCATTTCCGGTATTTGTATGCCAAGCATATAATATTTAAGCGACCTCCTATCGTACATCCTATATATATTATAAATGCGGAAGTTGAATGTGTGTTTGTGTGTGTTTGTATTTATTTCACTCAGCTCCGTAACGGCTGAACGGATTTTCATTAATTACCATAGTTTTTTTTATTGTTAATATATTTTGTAATAGTAAAACATAAGAAAAAAATATAATAGCAAAAATAGTCAGACCACAAATTTAAAAAAAAATATCTTTCTGAATTTCTTGCCGGTTCTATCGTTAACGGCTGATAACGAACCGATGGTAGGTTTAGTAAATTCGACCTTTATAAACTAGGGCCTGAACTGAATAAATGTTTTTTACTTTGAACGCAGGTGTAACCGTGGGGCAGAAGCTAGTAACAAACAAGTAAATATTATTGTTACTAATATTTTTAATAAGACCATGTTCCCTTCTTCTTTCACTTGCAACTGTACTTTCTCTCAGATTGCTTCTATTCTACATATTTTAGAGTGATATTGAAAACTAATCTAGTCACTTACCTACTTACTTTTTTTATCGTCAGAAGCGTCTTTACGTATTTAAAGATGATTTATTACAAGTAATTCGTTTCACTTTCACATAAAAACATTAAAGCGAAGCAATGACGAATTATATCTATATTAAATATTCATGTGACATAAATTGATTATTTTATTCAATACTTCACGCTGAAAGTTATCTTTGATTTAAACTGCATCATGATCTTTGGAAACTGGAGTATGCATTTGCACTGTTACATTTTGTAATTTTAATAAATAAGATAAAAAATTCCTCATCTATGCCTTTTAGTAAAGATGAAGACATATTAGTATACATATTATGGGTAGAGGGTTTGACAGAAAATCAGTTGGAAGGTACTATACTAGGTTCTTACTTACCTCAGAGTAAAACTGAGTTGTAATCATTTTGAACATCACACATTTACGGAGTAATGTTGTCACGAAATAAATATTTCTTTGTCCTGAAAGTCATCTTCAAATACTTTTTGTAATTTCAATAGAAGAGATTTAACTACTTCATTATTCTAATAAAATATGGAAAGTTATATTTTTTATTTCCTATAGGTTTTATTGGTTAAAAATTGCTTGCAGTTCCATTCAGAGTCTGGCTGTTGGTCCTCTTCAAGTGGTAGTATGGAGCAATGGCCACTCGCTGGCCTACGTTCAAGACAACAATGTATACTACGTCCCAGATACCACAAAACCTTCCTTGGTTAACGCTTTAACAATTGAAGGTGTCCCACAAGAAGTGTACTTTGGCGTCACTGACTGGATTTATGAAGGTAAGAGCGCAGTTGGTTTACAAGATATCGTTTACAGCACCTGTTGCGAATAAATAGGCTTAATATGAAATGCATTGTGACTTTGTCAGTAACAATATCTTGGTACTATAATATTGTATACTAAGTACTTCATCAACACACTTGTTTTGTTTATAAAACTATATCTATCTACAATAAAAAAAAATGTCTTCTATTGTGAATTAAAAAATATTGATTGCATACTTTTAAATATCGAAGATTTTCGATAGATAAAGATGAAATTGCCCTATGTACAAATGCAAATTATATTTTGTTAGGTATTATAATAGTCTTAACCAAATGCAGCAACCATTTTGTTGAAATAATTTTTAATTATTAATATTATTTTAAATTGGAAGTCGTCAAATAAATTTTCATTATATAATAAATAAATTAAATTTTCCTATAGGGATAACATATTATTTATATTATTGGAATTATAATCACATTAAGCTATGCTTTAACTTTTATTTAGTTTAGAATCCTGAGGGCCCTACCACTTTATTAGAGTTTTGGCAGATACTGGGTAGTGCTTATCGGAAGATTGTGCGCTATATGTTAATCCAATGAGCGGAAGACGGAAGGCCTTCTCCTAGAGCTGTTTTCTGTGACGAGTGTGCTTAGTAGAAGGAGACAGGACTAGGATCTCATTGGAGTCGGTCATGGTGTTATCAGTTTTTCTAAAATTGGGTATTTTTTGTCTTACAGAGGAAGTTTTCAATGCTGCACAAGCGCTATGGTTTTCACGAAGCGGTACATATTTGGCGGTGGCATCATTTAATGACACTAAAGTTGAAACAGCAGTTTATCCTTACTATGGAGACCCTAGTGATATCGACAACCAGTACCCAGAAATTGTCCAATTTAAATATCCGAAGGTTTGAGCTTTTACTAAATGACAATACTATCTCTCCAGTATAAATAAGTAACATTTTTCTTCGTCTATTCCTCTTCTTCAGCTTTATTAGTATTTACTCATTTCATTCAGTCATCTAACAAAATCAATCCACATTTTCTAGGCATTCGTCTACATTCGTCTACTCTTGCGAACATAATACTTTTTATTGCGGAAAAGCTTTAGATCCCTTGGAATGTAGGTGAAATCGTGAGGCAGAAGTACCAATTCATAAATTGATTGGATTATGAAATGCAACAATGAAATACCAATTCATAAATTGATTGGATTATGGATTTATACATGTTTTCCTATTATTTATTTATTCTCGATAATAATATCTACGTTTCCTACATATTTTAAATTTGTTGTCAGGCAGGTCGCACCAATCCTGTGGTAGGACTTCAAGTTTATAAATTGGATGAACCTCACAGTGAACCTTTAAATATACCAGCACCAGTTGATATTGTTGGCTTGGATCATATACTTGGTAGAGTAAGCTGGGCGTCAGATCAAAATCTTATTGTTCTTTGGCTAAATAGACGACAAAATATAAGTATCCTAGTCAATTGTGATCTTAAACAAGATAAATGTAGTATTTTGGCGGAACAAAATGAGCCAAATGGTTGGATCGATATACATGAACCGCTCTTTGATAAAAATGGCACAAGACTAGTTGAAATACAGCCCTTGTATCATGGAGAACAGAGATTCCCACACGCTGCCAGATTTGATTTTCGTACATTGACTATGGAAGATCTTAGTCCGGGTAATGAGACGGTTACAGAAATTTTAGGCTGGAATCATGAAACCGATACAATTTATTATATAGTAGCTCCAGGACACCTTCCTTGGTTGAGACAAGTTTGGGCTACATCTGGAGGAGTCGTTCGATGTATTACATGCAAAGATCCTTCATGTCGCTATGTATCAGCTATGTTTTCTCCTGGTGCACAATATGGCGTCATAACATGTAGTGCTTGCAACGTCCCTCCCAAAATATATTTATATAATAGTCAGGTAAGTGTATATACTTATTTATGGAGGTTTATTTTAATTAATTATAACTTATTATTATATATGAATTTTTAATTGCAGAGAGACAGTTTCAAAATGATCAAAGACAACACTAGATTGTCTGAGAAATTAAAACAGTACAAATTGCCAATGACTTTGTTCAATGTGTTGTCAATTGCTGAAGATGCGATCGCACACGTGAAGTTACTGCTGCCGCCAGAAATATTATCAGGATACAAATATCCAATGATTGTGAGGGTGTACGCAGGTCCTGGCACCTCAAGGGTTAAGGACAATTTTGACTTAGGTATGCTGGCAATTCTTAAGATAACAGAATGTCTGGAAATAGTAATTGTGACGAGAATATTTATGTTACAGAGTATTACAATACTTACTTATCAGTAAATAGAAGTATCATAGTAGCGTCAATTGATGTCCGAGGATCAGGAGTCATGGGTATTGAAGCTATGCACGCTGTTAATACTGCATTAGGAACCGTTGAGATTAGTGACACATTAGCTACAATCAGGTAAAATATCTCAATCAGCTTAAAAACCCTTACAACTGTAAAAATTAAATTAACAGAATGGACCTCCAATCACTGTTTTTGCGAAACCCAAGTAAGAGTTATGCACTTAATTTTCTTTATCTTCTTCATTGTTTATATTATCCTCATTTCCAGGAGTTTAATAAGCTTGTACTCTTTCATCGACCCTGAACGTGTTGGTGTTTGGGGCTGGAGTTACGGTGGGTTTGCTACCACAATGATGTTAGTGCAAGACGATCAGAATACCATAACATGTGGTGCAGCAGTTGCTCCCGTGACTTCCTGGTTGTATTATGGTAATTCGAATTTAAATGTTTTGTGCAGCGCATTTTCTGTATTCTAATAAATATTTCATATAATAAATCAATAGAAGTTAAATATATTATGTAATGTTCATGCAAGTCTTCCCTGGTTATGGAGACCACATGAGTCCATCCATGGCGAATTGCCAAACATTTATGAATTTAGTTCTTTCACTCGGGCATATTGATACGCCTTTTGAATTTATTTATCACGCATGGATTGTTTATCATGATGTATTATTTTACCATTCTTATTAATGTAGGCCTTTAAAATATTCTTCCGTCCACTTTGCATTAAGATTTCAAACGATCATGCATAATTTATTAATTACAGATTCAATATACACCGAACGCTATATGGATACTCCTCAAGCGAATCCAATAGGCTACAAACAGTCAGATCTGACTTCCATGGTGAAACACCTCCGAGGGCGGCGGTACCTCCTAGTGCATGGTAGTGGCGACGACAACGTACACTATCAAAACAGTATGCAGCTTGCTAAGCGGTTGCAGCATGCTGATATTGCCTTTGAACAAATGGTGAGCTCATTGGTGATTTCGTATTGTTTACGGGGTTAGAGATGTTCCTTTAGTAAGTAGTAGGTGCCCCGCTAAGTTTTTTTTACCTATCACGATTTTCATGATTAGGTAGTAGCTCTAAAAAGTACCAAGGTATATAGAGTTATTTTAAATAGCAAGAGAAAAAGAGTAATTAATTTTAAAATGTATTTGCTAGGCTAAATCCGTCAGGCGTCTCACCTTATTCATTTTTCATACAAAGGCTATGAAAATCTTGTCTGTAGGTATAATTTTAATTACTCACTTATTTAATGAGAAATTTATAAACATTAGTGTAAGAAATATCATAACATTTTAATTAATACGTTAATGGTTTTTCAGAGTTATACCGACGAGAACCATTCACTGGTCGGAGTCAGCCGACACTTCTACCACACGCTCGACCGCTTCTGGACCGATTGTTTCCAATAATAAATTATTAAAACAACTATTTTTAAAGACTGTGAATCATTTAGTCAATGAGGTTGTGGTGAACGATAATCAACATGATGAGTACCTATTGACAATTTGTGATCTCTAAATTAAAGGAAATAGGTACCTAATAACTACAATTGATTTGTAGACATTTAACATATTTGTTTAATGACGTAAGCTACATGAGAATTTTATAATTTATACTGAGTATTATGTGCTAAGAGTGATCGTTTTATTTTTAACATTCAACTTCAGACCGACGACAGTCGGTAAATCTTATGTAAATATAAGACTAAACAGATTCTCTTTTAGAGATATATTTTAATAGTTTAATAATCGTTTACACATGCCTTTATTAAGCGATGGTTATGTAAGATGTAAAACGTGAATATATAAAGTACAAAAGTAAAGTCTTTCTTTATGTTGATAAATAAAAACCCCGGCAATTAGAGCGCCACAAAAACAAACTACAAGAATGTAGCCGCGGCGCACGGCGCCATTCTGCTTCCATCCCACATCTTCTTGCCAAATAAAACATTAACGTTTTAGCTATTTGTTTTCCAAGGTTCTATTCACTAAGTTGCAAAAGCATTTAAAGCTTCGAAGGGTTCCATTATTTCAACAGGCCTACTCACAGAAATAAAAAAGGAAAAAGGATTGAAAAAAGATTTAAAAATCTATCCATGTCTGTGGAACCTAAATATATTAATAGGAAGAGGAATCACTGCCAGCCTACTGGGAACTTTGCCATCGGGCGGTAGTGGCGGCAGTTTAGAGGAAGTTTTCTATATAAAAATATATCATATTTTGCATTTTTGTTGAAAATGTATAAATTTATGTAAGATGTATTTTGATAGAAAACTCTTTTATTAATGGCTTAAAAGAAGAAAATAAATCAGTAATATTATTAGCTTCATAGACATCATTGATAGCATTTTGACATAATGAACAATAAGAAATTCTTTCAGTGAATACCTACTAAATATTATTTTTGGCATTATTTATATATGAAAATTTTCAGTAATTGTTTGCTTACAAAGCATGCTAGAAAATGGCTGAAGACATCAAAGAGACAGTATGTTGTGCATTATTTTATATCTGAGGGAAACTAAGAGTTTAGAAGACCGCAAAATAATTTATACTTCATTTTAGCCTTACAGACAATGCTCCTTCGGCTTTGATCTGTGGTCCGGACTTGAGAGATCGAAGTATATGCTCAATAGATGCATGCAATGCTGATAAATGCTATCCCGAGCCACGAGTCGTCATCGTAGGTGCAGGAATGGCAGGATTGTCGGCCGCTGCAAGATTATCCCAGCGTGGCATTAATAATATAGTAGTTCTTGAAGCTTATGAAAGGTAGTTGTTATTATTTATTTATTCACTATTTTTTGCAGCTTAACAGTATTAAATAAACCAAAACGCTACAAGAACATTGCATTCATCTTTCTAACATTATTTTCCATTCAGTCATCAATCGTACCATCCCTGTCACAAACAAGTCACAGTGTGGTGCATCCTCAAGCAGGGAGTTGATAAGGTCCATAGCGCGCGGCACGGGCGAGTGTTGGCCATTATATGTACATTTATCAAATATTTGTAGTTACCCAAATGCTAGTCAAAAGGCATGTTGATAGGTAATTAATAAACTGAGTAGACAGGACTCTTGGCAAAATGACGTACGTAATATGGACTAAAGCAGTAATAGAATGGTGGCAAAAAAAGAGAAAAATAACTGTGAAACAACCGATGGTCAGATGACATCTGATGAGTCTGGGTGTAATTATCTATATATTTATGTATTTACAAAAGAAAAGTAATATGTAGTATATCAGTTATCTGGATTCCATAGTACAAGCTCCTGCTTAGTTTGGGGTCAGATGGCCGTGTGTGAGGAATAATGTCCCAGAATATTTATTTATTTACATCTTCACCATTTGAATGTAGATTTGATCCTAAATCTTCAGCACGAATTCCCTTTTCTCTTAATTTTTTAGGGTTCCGTACCCAAAGGGTTAAACGGGACCCTATTACTAAGACTCCGCTATCCATCCATCTGTCTATCTGTCCGTCTGTCACCAGGCTGTATCTCATGAACCGTGATAGTTAGAAGTTGAAATTTTCACAGATGATGTATTTCTGTTGCCGCTATAACGGCAAATACTAAAATAAATAAACATTACGTGTGGCACTCGGGGACTGCCGCGGTAAAGCTATTGCATAGCATTTTTTTATCAACTTATGCAATTATAATTATTTATTTATTTTTTATTTAGGCAGTTTTTTTTTTCTTTGATATTAATACATACCTATACACCTTCTCACAAACAGCATACGTGTGGGAATTGTTAGGTTTTTTCGTTACGGTTTTTTTTTTATCAAAATTTCTTGATTCTGTCGCCGCGCTCAAACCCCGAAGCCCGCGATCAAAGCTATACAATAGCTTAAAAACAGAATAAAATAAATATTTAAGGGGGCTCCCATGCAATAAACGTGATATTTTTGCTCGTTTTTGCTCGATATTGATAACGGCAACAGGTAGACGCTTGAAATATTCACATTCACATAACTAAATATTGTTATATATTCACTTTAAATATACTTTCACTATAAATTAAATATTTATTGGGGGCTCCCAAAAATCATGTCTGTTGTACATGATTTTTTTGCCGTTTTTATAGATAATGGTACGGAACCCTTCGTGCGCGAGTCCGATTCGCACTTGGACGGTTTTATTTTAAGAAATAGGAAGACAGTAAGTAGTTTCGATATGACTGACACAGTCCCGAACAATTTTGCATGTTAAGAGGAGGCCTATTTTCAGCAGTGGGATTGAAAGGGTAGCTATATAGAATCATAATAAAATCCGTACCTAAACACTGGACTCTTTCTCTAGATGCCTCTTTAACCGATTTCTATTTTTATTATACGTATCGGCTTTTTCAGACCAGGAGGGCGTATTCACTCATGCTGGCTAGGAGACATTGTTGCGGAACTCGGTTCACATTGGAAACCAGACAATTGTTTTACACATCCAGTTTACCTTATGTCTGCAACGGAAGACCCACCTCGTCCGGGTGTCCCTGGATCTGAACATACTAGGGGACTCTTCAATAGAATTGTGACCGGCAAAATGGCTTTACCACCTACAATAACGGCTTATCATAAATTTCGACAAATAGAACAGGAAGCTGCTAAAATATATTGCCTCGGTGGAAATAAGCAGCAGGGCTCCTTGATAAATTTCATGAGCTTGCGTATTCAACAAGAACTACATGAGTATCCTGTTGAACAACAGCATGACGCGGCAAGGGTAATGTTTGGGTTGTCACATATGCTTAGTGCGCGGTGCGGTGACGATACAGCAATGCTCTGCGCTGACCACCTTGGATGCTTTATGAATATGCCTGGTGGAGAAGTTAGGGTTCCCCTTGGGCTAATAGGCATTTTAGCTCCAATACTACGTCAAATACCTGAAGGTGCCATCCGTTACTGTAAACCAGTAAATTGTATCTACTGGGGTACGTCACACAAGTCTGGATATCGAGCAACCGTCACTACAACTGATGGAGAAGAATTTCCCGCTGATTATGTTATTATAACAGTATCTCTCGGAGTACTTTGCTACAATTCTGCCAGGCTATTTTGTCCAGCGTTACCTGCTTCAAAAATCGATGCGATGCGTTGCCTTGGATTTGGCTATTGCAATAAAATTTATATGGAATATTGTAGGCCATTTTGGTTCTGGCATAAAGGAGACTTAAGTTTTAAATATTGCTGTAATGAGCTTTGTTGTCGTAGTGACTGGACGCGAGGTATTACGGCAATAGAAGCGGTACCTAATAGTAAACATGTCATGTGCGCCTGGGTTGTAGGTCAAGAAGCTATGATAATGGAAGGACTCTGTGATAAGGATGTGGCCGAAGGACTGACTGACGTTTTACGTATGTCTACGGGCAATCCATACTTACCGTATCCAATTTCTATCTTAAGATCGCACTGGACATCCGATCCTTTTTTTTGTGGTGCTTATTCCTACGATAGCAGATGCTCCGACGGGCAAGCCCAGCGAGCCTTAGCCTGTCCATTACCTGGACCGAGTGAACCTATACCACCTATACTTTTATTTGCTGGGGAGGCAACGGTTCCTGGGCATTTTGCCACAGTATCTGGTGCAAGACTTAGCGGTGTGAGAGAAGCTGAAAGAATAGTACAGTTAACGATACAGTATAAAGGACCGCCTTTACCTGTGGCTAAGCCAACTAAAAAGAAGAAGAAGAAGAAAAGCAAAGAAACTGACTAAGTTTAAACCAACAATTATTTTCTGCCAAGTTTTAACTATCCTTATATTGAGACAATGTCTGTAGCATGTCGCATGTGAAGGAATGTATAGAAACTTCTCCGTACAAATTCATATTAAACTCCTTTAATATTTTCATCCGGAACTGATGTCTACGTAACAAGTAACTTCTCACAGGAAACTTTGAGGGACTTTCTGTAGTTTCTGTTGTTAGTTTTGAAACTAGTATGATACTCATAACTTTGTTTGATGTCCTATCTTATCTCACTTTCTTTGTTAAATTATAACGAATAATATGAAAATGTTTTTTTTTTGTTAAATTCTATGCATATTTTTTTATGTATCTATTTAGTTTCTGCGTCTCAGTGATGTTCTATTTGTAACTGTTTTTTTAAAATATTATTAAATAAACATATTTTACTTACGTATTTTGGTGAAAGTTGTTTGTATTTATGAGTTGTTTCAACCCTGAAAATCTAAACAATTGAAAATAATTTTGTATATGAATAATATGCTCTGAAATAAAATGCTAAAGGGTATTATTATCTGCAATTTGCATAGTGAGTATTATTCAAACATATTTGCTTGATTGAACCATTGTTCATAATGTTTGCACAGTGGGGATTGAAAGTGGAGGGTCTGATTCTGTTCAGCGTTAAACGCTGATACACTTTGACGAAATATTAATTAGTCACGGGATTTTATACTGGGATATACAGGAACACCAAAGGCAGAGAATAGGGTGTTATTATGAAGTATCTGTCAATGGAGAATTACAGACAAGGCCACAAACCAATTCCAGTGCAATGGGCGAATCTGTGACCAAATATAAGGTCCCCTATTATGATATAATAATATATAATGTTGGTTGTTAGTCGTATATTTCCTTCTAATAAACTATGCATTTTACAAAATAAATAAAATATTAAAATTAAATATATATTATTTTGTAGTTCTTATAACGAGCCCTTTCATTTGATACGTCATATGATGCAAATTGTTTTATTATTTTTTATCCAGCCTCAGAATAATTCATAGGTTTTCTAAAAATAAATATATGACGTGTCGAGGCATGTCGTGACGCACCAGTTACATGCGTATTTCGGGTTCATACATTTGGTATGGTTAGACACACATTTATAGGTAGGTACCTACATTAGATATTATAAAACTATTATTACTATCATATAAATAATCAACAGGCCTCTTTTTAATTGTTAATTGTCAGGATTGTTACAAATATTATACTATATGAGCAACTCTGAAAGCGCTAGTTAAAAAATCTGCTGTTCCATATATTTTGGTTAAGTAGGTATTGTATGGAACGGCTGCTATTTTTTACATTTTCAGGATGGGTTTCATAGTGAAAGTTGTTTGTATTCATGTATTAATTACGTTTAATCCTGAAAATGTAGCTAAATAATGATAACAAACCCTGTACACACACATAATGTCGTGACGTCGTTGCATTTTCGTCTGTTTTGATAGGGCCCTAACTACTGGCAAAGTCAGTGTGGAGTACTGTGGAGTCGCGGACGCTAACGACCGGCATCCACTGCGGTTGTCTTCCAGTCTCGTCCCCATGCGGAATACATTTCAGGGATTAGTATCCAGTTGAATAAGTTCCGTCCTTTTCCCCATCATTGCCATTTCGTCTCCTCCGTCCCGGACCTTTGTTGGTAATGTAGACGCGTACTCAGTTATCATAATTCGTACTCTAGATTTTCTTCGACTAGTAGCATTTATTGTGGCTTTATAACGAAACTAGCTTTTCCGCGCCGTTTCACCCGCTTTCCCGAGGATCTTGTGTTTTTCCGGGTTAAGCCTTCCTCAATAAATGGGCTATCCAACGCTGAAAGAATTTGTCAAATCGAACCAGTAGTTCCTGAGATTTGTTTGACAAACAAACAAACTCTATTAGTATTGATAAATAATTAATAATATTTGTTGTTATTGTGTCCGAGGTTTTATTTTACCTGAACTCATTTAATTAATTGATCATAAAATTATACGAATTTATTCGGTATAGTTGTATGTTCAATGGTGAGGTTCAAAATTTCCCATCGAAATATAAAGTAAGAACCATGGCAGGGTTTTTAAAAAAATAACATTATCGGAGACGTAGAAATGAAAGACTAAGAACTAGAGGCAATGAAAATAAAATAAAAACATTTACAGTCACCCTATTTGTGATGGGTACAAAGTTGAAATACGTAATACAAACAGATGCATTACCTATAATAATTGTGTAGGCTACAAAAGGTACAAATGAGATTTGCTTCTGACTCTCAAACTAGGAGAAGACCTGTATTTTGAGTCAATCAGTGGATGCTCACTCTGACTATTTTACAACACTGAGTAGTTGCACAATATTGCTAACCGGTTATAAATGAAATATTTTAGAGCCCCGAAATAAAAATATTAAATTCTATGCAAATATTATACGGCGCGCGATCGAAACGAGTCTAAAACTATTAGGATTTTTTGGTATACTTTAATAATATTTAAAACATTAAGGCGATGATAGCTCAGTGGTAGTGTTGTCGTTTACCGTGACAAAGGCCGTGAAAAAGATCGTGAGGAAACCATATCATAGGATACTTTGTACTACCCGCCTGACTGGCTACCATACTCATGTTCCTTCTAGGCTTTGTGTGCTTACCACCTCCGGCCACATCCTAATTCTAAATAACATAAACTTTATTATTTTTAAGTTTGAGATATATTTATTTATCTCTTATACTTACTGTATTTACATAATTCAATCATACAGATCGTTTATTTATCGTTTTATTATAGCGTATGGAGAAAACATCAAATAATTTTCCTATAAGTAGGTACCAGACGGGAAATATTGTTATTACGTAGACCGCAAAAACTGGTTTCCCTCTACCAATAACTCAATTATGAATAAGCCTTATATAGAGGATAGGGGTTTGAAAGGGGTACGGGGGTATCGTCAGTGGAAGATTGAATCATCCACTGGTTTTTCACCAGTTCAGCCGCTGAAGGAACCATATCCTAACAAACCTTCAAGCCGCTGACTGGTTTAGTTTTCGCGTATCTAATTTGTCAGCCTAAATAATTAATTTACCTTATACCATTTCCGTATTCCTCTGGCTGTAACTGTAACGGTTGAATGACGTCGTATGAATTGATTCCAGCAGTAATTGATGCGCGCTATTCTTTGTGAATGGAAGTGAATTGCGAGATGAAAAGGTCACTAGTAATGTTTTAAGTTAGTGTTAAGTGGATTGATAACTCAATTTAATGTTATTCGATTGTTAGGTAGAAGAATGTAAACGTATATTAATATAAATATATCTACGTTTCAATGTGGTAGGTATCTATCTAATCACACTAGAAATCGGCCAAGTGCAAGTCAAACTTGTACACGGTAGGTTCTGTACAATAATAATAAAACCAATTTAATAAGCATTACGTCTCTGTAATGTTGAAAGCAACAAAAAAAATATTCATTTTATATCGATACCCTCTTTAAAACATAAACTTTAATTATAATTACTATATGTTCGTCTTTTGGCTGAATACCTACTTTTAATAATAACATATGAATGTGTAAATTTCAACACTCTACCTGTGACTCTACTCTACTGGTTTAGGTGTTAGAATTCTGAGTCGGATAGATGCTACAACAATATGACGGACCCTCGAGTACGGAACCCTAAAAAAGAACAAACACATTTGTTACTTAATTATTATGTAAGGTACCTAATCCGTCGTACCTAAGGCTTTTATTTACTTACGATGATGCAGTCTATTTATTTTTCATTTACAGATTTCAAATAAAAAAATTAACTATGTACTAGTCCCCGGTGAGAAAAATTTATTGTCATATTTCAAATGTAAGATTTTTTTAAATATTTTGTCACATGTCACACAAGGGTTTAATCCCTTCCTGATTGAAAGAGGAAATAATCATAAAGTATTATGTACTTCAACGTTATTGAACTTCACGTGGGTAATGGGCAAAAACACTTTTGGAGGGCATTAACATCGTCGCAATATCAGGCGGGGTGGGCGCTGGGCGGCGGCGATGCGCACTCGGCGACAGCGCTCCGAGCCGCTCCGAGCCGCTCCGAGCACGTCTCTGCAGATGGCGGGCTGCGGGAGCACGCAAGAAAACCTCGAGACAGATGCGTGACGCAGCGCGCAGGACCAGCCCTCCGCGCCGCGCGGTGCGTGCCCTCTCCCCCGCGGCCACCCTTCTCCATACGACATATTTTCTGACAGAACACATCGATATTCGCGTGGTGCGTGAGCCCGCGGCAGCGTGGTCCACGGTCGAGGGTATCTAGTGAGCTCAAGCGCGGTGTGCGCTGGTGCGGCTGAGGGTGCGTGGTGTGCCGGTGCAGGCGGTGCGTGGTGCCGGAGCGTGGCGCGGGCGGGGCGGGCGCGGCGCGGCCCGGGCGGCAGTCGCTCGGAGGCAGGCGGGCGGCTCGCGTCGCCCTGCGCTCTATCGGTGCACCGCTGCAACACAGCGCTCGCGATCTCGTGGTTAGGTACGCGACGCGTCGCTAAACTGCTCGATGCACATGTAACGGAACATATGCGTTCCTACTTCATTCATCTTTTCGCTGAATTGTAGCCTGCATCCCCGTCCGTATCCCGCTCGCGGTTGCTCGCACTCCTACCGTGATTTTCCTGGTTCTTCCGACACGACCGTCTCAAAAAGTAATCTCAATAAAACTGGTAAGGGAATCACATTATTCACAATTATTTGATTTATTCCATAAGTCTTACAGTGGAATTGAAACTAGCATGCTTAAGCTTTTTAAATGGCAGTCTAACAAAATAGTATGAAGTTTAGAGATTGGGATAAAAAATCGTAAATACAAATTACGAGATTAGAGGAAAACAGAGAATGTTACTTCTATAATGCTTTCTGAGACGTAAAGATTGCGTTGTGTTTTATCTTATAGAAGTTGTCATGAGAGAAAAGAGCAATAGCCCTGGCCTGATGCCAAATGCCGACCGCGGCACACATCTTATAGTTACAAAATATTTCAGAAATATGGGAGATATTATGTTAGGAAAACCATTTAAGTCAGTGCGACGCATGTTATCCACAACGAACAAAATTCCTTCAGCCCGCCCGTGCGCTGACAGGGTAAATTAAGTGCCTAAATACCTGTGCGCCTCCTACGTTTTCGTTCATTAAATTACATCTGCTATTAGTTCACTTCAGCAGACACAAATACTCTATTCAAAAGCAAATCTTTACTACTATAACTAAACAACAAAACTTTTACAAAAACTGTATTTAATTTCTGGACGTTGAAGAAAAAACTGTCACATTTTGATGTCTAATACTTGCGTGTTTTATCCTATCCTTTGACAAAAGACCATTTTTTGGACCGTTTAATTTGGCTACCCGCGGTACCAAAACCTCATGCTAAACAGAAATGGTTGTCGTTTACAAGACAATTTGAAAGTTATTTCACGATTTGTTTGATAATACCCATTCGCATCACAAAGTCAATTCCAAAAATGTGGAATTCTCATATTTTTGAGTTATATATCCGTATAAATTCTATATATTCTGATTAGATAATTACTTAAGTGGGTATTTTTAATCCAGGTATTTAATGACATCACATACTTCTTAAAAACGCCATATCATATGAAATAAGAACCTTATTTATGGATATATCAAGAATGAAAATGTTTTCTCCAAAAATTAAAGGCGATACGCAGACGATGATTATGTCCCTGCTTAAGTATTTATACAATTTGAAACGGTATAGGGTGATTAGTTGTACTTTATTTAGGACCGACGATGAGTATTTACTTTTGAGGAGAGTGATATTGTTGAGATTTGCACAATGACAGAACGTAGAATTTAGTAAACTTATGGGTGTGTCAACAAAATGTTTTTCTGCCGCAACTAGAACTAAATTGACTACTATAGCTTTAAAAGTATTTATGGCTGTAGCACCCACATGTAGAAAAATATTGTTTTAAGCACAACATGCTATCAAATGTGGAAACTGCAACTCCTTTCTTTATTATGCATCATTATTTATCAACTCAATATTATATCTGACCTAATTCGAGTTTTGTTTTGGTGGCTGCAAAATTTTGTGTCATCTTTAGGGACTCATATACATTTAGCAATTCAAGTTCCCCCATTTACTCAAAGTCCTTTGAATACAATTTTCCTCATCTCGAGGATTCTCACTTAGCGGCACTTGGGAGCTGGCCTGACAATTTTTCGACATGTCCTTAAAAGGTTTGCTCATATTTCATCATCTTATTTATTTTTTGTATTAAAAGTAAAACGATGCGTGCTTGTTTAACGATAATTTGTATTATTTTATGACGAAAGACATAATAAAAGACAAAGGTAATACCACCGTGAGTATATTGTTACATGTTATGTATACACGTCATGAGTGTATTGATACATCAATAGATTTACGTTGTTAGAATTATTTAGTTTCGAAGGGGATTTGAGAGGCACTGCCGAGTGCTCTCGAAAGTGTCTCGAAATAAGTTGGAGCAAAGTAGACGTAAACACTTTTGTCGCAGTAACAAGCCATAACATTGAGAAGTGTCCGCTAGTGAATTCCGGAAAAGTAATAGACTACGGCACAAATTGTCATTTCTGTTGGAGAATTGCTGACGTTTGGGGCAATTTGTGAGCTATTCCCAAGAGATGCAATTTCCCCCTTTCGACTAATTGCTCCCGAAGCTGGCACTACAGAGCTAGTTAGGCAACAGGCACTCGGTCCTCTTGTGTCGCCGCGACCCCAATCAATTATGAGCCTAAGTTTGACCACTGTTTCGATAACCAACACCGCGATGAAAAGCTCTGACCCCTAACCGTACCTGGTAGTATTCTTATACAATGCTTGTTTATATAATTATATACTTGGTAAGGAAAACAAAACGGTGTTAATTAATAAATAATAAAACAGAGAGAAAATTTTGTACGTTCACATAGCGTTAAATTGCAACCTGAATGTGGTTTTTGCTCGGTTGATTCTAAGGTGACTTTAACTGCTAATGAGATTTGTTCTCTGGAATTTAAAGTAAACTCTTGAGTATTTTTGCAAATTTTGTTTCATTAAGTGAAATTTCTTTGTGAGTATTTATAATTTCATGGTTAAATACATGTTTATTTATCTACCTACTGTTATTTATAGTGTTTTTGATATTCTAATAGATCAACTTGGTTGAATACAAACAGGCAGTAGTTATTCCTTCTAATGCGTAAAATATTATCCATAGAATTTAAACACACTTGTTTTATAAAATAGAAGAAAAAAACGTCTACAAACCTTTTATATAGATTGCGCCTACTTTTAAAATCGGCTGAACTTTTTACATTGTTCCTTTCTTATTATCAAAGGCGAGAACTAAAGGGATTTCTTTTATCGTAAATGTGAGTGAAGAGCAGAGAAATGAATCGGAAGTAGGTGAAGTAAAAGTGTCGTTGAACACCATTCTAAAGGTTCTTTTTCAGGACATACTTTTGACTGCGACTTTTCTTATGCCCTGATTTTTTCTCGCACCTCTCCCTTTTCAACTTATTCTTAGGAATGTAATTACTTCATTATTAATAGGGTATTTGACTGACATTCAAATCAGCAACTTTTTATGAAATGTCAAAACGATAGGTTTATATGGAGTTTTGTATGAAATACAAGCATGTGACGTCATAATTATATAGCATACTCTTTATGGTTAGATTGGTCATTTAAAAATCATTATGGATAAATTTAATAAAGTAATCGTGGTTTCCCCTTTTTTCAGATGTTTTATACATTGGTTAGTGTTGGATAATTTATTTTGAATATAGGCAAATACCTTATTTCTGCCATCTATTAAGTTCAATCAATTTCAAGATTTTCTACATCCATCTAGTAGTCATGTTTTTTACTGTGTTACAATACACTAGCACTGTGATACACCAACTTTTCACCCACAGCTTTACTCGTGCACATTTCATGAAATTTCAGATGAAAAAGTGTGTCAATACTATATAGGAAGACATAATTTTTTCATGAAAAGGAGTAAAGTGCATAGTGACGTCCATTGCGGTCGTGTGGGGAATTCATGAGGTTTTCACAGGTTAGTTAAGCTTAACTTGGCACATCGAATAGGCTATACTATAATATATAGGCTGACGGGAAGAAAATATATAGAAATTTTATAAAGTCTGTGTGAGCGAAGCCTCCGAGGAAAAAAGCTAGGTCATTCCACCCGGTAGCTCTCCAATTCAATTTATTAACATTTCATCTTGCATTGATTGACATGCATAGTAAATCTAAGATATTGTTTCATGTCAATAGGTTGATAAGTAGGTGGACGATCCACCTGGTGGTAAATGGCCAATGCCACCTATAGACACTTACAATACCAGTGGAATTACTTATGTGTTGCCAACCAATAATATTGATACAGATAATAAGAATATTGAGGTTGTCTGGAAGAGATCGCTTTATAGCAATAAGACCGCCCATTGTACAGTAATTTTTGTTTAGTTTCGATTTTGTTAATTATTTTTATTTTCTTCTGGGTGTACATTAAAGGGCTTTTGGTTTTTTTTCTACATTATATAGGCTTGTGTTTTGACCATAATTTCACTATTATCTATCTAGCTATAATTATTATCTTATCTACACAACACAAGTGTCATAAGCTACTTATCATAAGAGCGTGAAGTTTAGGCCCTTACTAATCGGGCTTCTAGAAGCCATACATTTCACGAATGTAATTTGGGTTACTTGAAATTGTGAATTTGGTTTTCTAGTTAGTTCTTGATAATGAGATAAAGTGTTTACCTAATTAATGCATACATTACTATTTATTTACTTATTAGGGATAACAAACAGTCTTACATTGCAAATTACAGTAAGAAACTAACTAATAGTAGGATTAAATAAATGACAGACCAACAACATTATCCACAGATTAAATTAAAACATATTATTTAAGAAATTGTGAAATAATGTTTACAAGCAGGCGTGCAAACTGCTAACAAGTAAAGAAAAAATAAATGATACTAGTTCGATTACTGGTTCTACACTTACATTAATAATATGTATTTTATTTGTATTGCTATTTTTACATTACAAGATGGTTATTATTTTGAAAAAAACGAAACAAGTGAAAAATATTTATCAATATTTTAATTAATATTACAATTTTGCAAAATGTCTCCTGAAGCATCTGTCTGCATGTCTGTGCGTGGTTTTCTTCGTACCTACTGAACGGATTTTGTTCTGGTTATGACCATTACATTGGTTGATTTATAAATTTATTGAACTTATTTATTGAATTGAGTTTATAATTGTTTTTTTTATTGAATATATTCTTATCGGGTAGGTCGTGAAAATCTGTTGAATTAAATTTAGTAGAAAGAACTGTGCAAAGTCGGGGCAAGTAGTAGTTAATATAACTAAGTCCACAGTGTACGGTAGGTTCATAACAAATGCGGTTGACTTAGCTAAACGTATGATCAGTGGCTATCTTTCACCGATTACACTAAACCATTTGTTTCACCGAGATTCCAGTAATAACATTTATGTATTTCTTTTCTTCGTCTGCACGAGTATTTGGTCCATCCCCTACTATACATATGTAAATTTTCGGCTTTTTGTATCAATAGTCCTTGAGAATAAAGCTGTATCAGACAAACACTTGATTGATTCTATGAACGCGTTATTTTATTATGTTATTAAAATATATTTATAGATAGGTACTTTATATTTTTTTTTAGTTTTATCATTCTTTTATTTTAGAAGTTACAGGGGGGGACACACACATTTTCCCACTTTGGAAGTGTCTCTCGCGCAAACTATTCAGTTTAGAAAAAAATGATACCAGAAACCTCAATATCATTTTTAAAGACCTATCCATAGATTTCCCACACCTATGGGTTTGATGAAAAAAAAAATTGAGTTTCTGTTCTAAATATGGGGAACCCCATTTTTTTTTTCTATTTTTGTATGAAAATCTTAATGCGGTTTACAGAATACATCTACTTACCAAGTTTCAACAGTATAGCTCTTATAGTTTCGGAAAAAAGTGGCTGTGACATACGGACGGACAGACAGACAGACAAACATGACGAATCTATAAGGGTCCCGTTTTTTGTCATATGGCTACGGAACTCTAAAAAACGTACCTACTTGATCGACTAATTTTTAAGATAAAATTATATATCTATACTATGTATAGAATATTATTATATATATATATTTTATTTTATATCATAAAGCTGAAGAGTTTGTTTGTTTGTTTGGTTGAACGCGCTAATTTCAGGAACTACTGGTTCGATATGAAAAATTATTTTAGTGTTGGTTAGGCCATTTATCGAGAAAGGCTATAGGCTACTTTTTATCCCGTGAAAACATAAGATCTCTAGGGAACGCGGGTGAAACCGCGGGGCGGAAGCTAGTATCCGTATATTCTGGAAAATTCACACATGATCATCCGATCCCAAACTGAGGAAAATTTGTACTTCCGAAATCAGACTCTTATACTTGTTATATAGTTTATCTATAAATTACGATGAGTGAACGGACATTCTTTTTATAAAGTTTTGATCAGCGTGTCCTAATTTTTAGTCACAGACACGCCATTAATAAAAACAATGCATGTTAATAAAATCATTTCTTGGCGATTCGTACTAAGTATACAAATATTCGGACATGACCCATTTCCCGGCGTGGCGAGCTAATATTCAAATAGATAAATCAAGTGTCTAGTCCTGCCGGCTTTTTGCACGGTGGAAGATTGATGGCAAAATTTTTGCAAAAATTCTTCGAGATGTTGATCCTCGATTATTACGCAAGTGGGGCTTTTGTAATACGAATGATAGTGCAGACCGGGGGATTTGATTGCAGAGCGCTGATATATCCACAAACTGGCTTAGTCACGTCCGAAGATCGACAGCGCCCACTAAGCGATAAACAATGCCCAAATTGTATATCGATAGATTTGATGCACCCTTTTATATCGATAGGACGATGAATGGATGAAAATATTGATGTTCCTAATTAGGTACAGCTTATTAGGGGATTAGTACATTATTTTAACAATTTATATATATTGATTAGGATTACGTCCTTTTGTATTCGATGATGACATATTAACAGATGTAAACAAAAGCGTTTAAACTACGATAGCAACAATGCTTTATCAAAATTTATGACTATGGATTAATTCGGTTCTTCACTTCTATAATTTAAAATTGTAGCGTATAGTTTTGCATGGTGCTTTATATTGTTTTCATTTGCTTAAATTTCCTTTTCTTTTTATCTTGCATGTGTTATTTCTTTATCTAATTTTGTTAATTCTGTCATTGTTCTCAAAGCATTTATATCGGTGAAGAACTTGTAATTAGCTTTGATTTTTCTACCCTGCATAATAATTATGTTATTAAGCTGTACCCAAGTTTTTTCTTGTAAAAATATAAAATTAAAAAAATATGTGTAATAAAGTAGACTTTAGTAAAATAATTTTCATTTGTTTCAGATGGAGATAACGTGCGCTAGTTTAAATAGACTTCATTCTAGTTGAATCAATTCACTTACATTCTAGTGCATAAGAGATTGCTTAAACATTTTTAGCCAAAATTGTTTAAAGTGCCTATAAGGTTCATAATTAAATTAATAGATGAGTATTGACTATATTAAATGGCTAAGTAAGAACAAGTCGGTGGCAGACAGTGTAGTGAACACTTTGTAAGAATTTTTAGTGGATTTTTCTTCTAAATTTGGTGGAAAGTGATTCTTTTACTGCGCAGCTTTGGAACTTTTCCGATTATGTTATAAAGGTACGTGCATAATATTTAGAAATTAAATTTTAGCATAGCTTCTACCCCGTGACGTCGCCCTAGATATCTAATGTCTCTTTCTTTCTGTATTTATTCCAGGGTAAGTTCTATCTGTATGCCAAGTTTCCTCCATGTCTATTAAGCCGTTACGGCGTATTTGAGTATCAAACGTCCACAAAGACTTGCATTTATAATATCAAGGGGAATAAAATGTGATGACAAATACCCTAGACAAAAAGTAAAGTGGTCGTTGAAGGGAAATGTAATGGCAAAGACAACCATCGCTATCCAAACAAACATCAAACTCTAGCCGCTGTATTACATCTATTGAAAAAGCGACAAGACGTTTAGTTGTAAGTAAACTTTTGGACTCTTCAAACAAGGAGGTTCGTGGATTATCTGATGTCACAAAAACATCTATGAGTATAGTGATAAAAAGAAGGTCACAACTTGTTTACTATATACATTTATTGGCAACATATAGCATACCTACTAAGTACTCATACAATTATCTTTCATTTAATTATTGCAATTGAATTGATGAGATTCATTCACGTTTATTTTTAATATGAAATGTTTTGTCTAATGTCGTCTCGTTTATATAATAATAGTATTAAATAGTAGTAAGTACTTACATATTGAATTGGCATTAATCCAACTGTCGCGACATTCGCCATGGCCTTGGCAAGGTTAATTATTTTAATCTAAACACAGTGTTTGGCTGTATTGAGATTATTACGCATCCTGCGTATAGTTGGGGACGAAATAAATTAGTATTTTTTAAATTTAGTATTCATAATCTTTTTCGAATACCAATATAGTTCTTGTAAGGTTACACGGTGACGATTATTTTTTAAGATTGACGGTTTGGAAGGCCGTGGGTTCGATTACCTGTTCTAAGTCTATTTCTATGTAAATATTTATTGTTTTAGTATATCATATAGTTTATCAGTTAACTGATTTCCATAGTACAAGCTTTGCTTGTTTGATAATCGTGTAAGGATTGTCTCTAGTTTTTATTATTAAGTTCTTAAAATAGTCTGCATTTCATTTTTTTCTAAAGTATTTTAGACCTATGTACGCCATGCCACAAAAAACACATTCATAAGCTGAAGCGTTTTTATCCTTGCCTGTACATGACGATATCATTTACTTTTATTGGAAAACTTACGAATTATACAATAGATACTAATATCTCTTATCTACAACTATATATTTTTATATATTTTTATGGTATACGTAGAGTTTCTACTATCAATCATCGGCTGTTACATTCTTTCGGAAATCTATTTTTATATCATCTATCTATATGTGAATAAAACGATGACCTTCACCCTTACTTATTAAACGCTATTTAACTAAAGTACTGTTTAAGTTGTCACATATTTATCGATCATCTTACTGTCATTGTCAAACAAACAATGTGGCATTATTTACTTGACGGTAGAGCATAGCGGACTAGAGAGGTAGAGCATAGCGATATGTCCCTCAAAGAGCAGCTCGACTGGGGAAGTACCTCCACCTTACAGAATACCGCAGCAAAATAACTTATTGTTGTGTCCCTGCGCGTGAGTAAGGTCGCCAGAGCTCAACGGGGTGGGAGAAAGGGTCGGCAACCCGCGAGTGATACCCCTGGTGTTGCAAGCGTTCTTAGGCTACGGTGACCGCTTACCATCAAGCGGGCCGTATGCTTGTTTGCCGACAATGTGGTATAAAAAAAAACAATTGGTAAGGCCACTGCTATATCAAATTGTTAGATTAATAACTAATAATTTCAACAATTTTGAAATCTGATTCAATCCTACCATATAGAAGTAAACTAACAGTTTGAGCTTGTAATTCAATTAAAATGATATGTGTTGCCGTAGGCTGAAATATGGTGTCATTAATTCTAATTTTGAATTATAAAGACTGCCAACAAAGAGAAATATTTCAAACGGTATGACTATCTGAAAACGCATGAGTCTCGTTTATGTTGTTGTTAATTCCATTTAATGTCTTGTTGTCTGTGACTTTAATAGACTCGGGCAATTTCGGCCATCATTGACGGTAAGGCCACCTGCTCTTCCGAGAAAACTAATCTCCGAGATTTATAACTGTTCCACGGATTTCCATCGGCTCTCTCGGTCACATTCTAAACCGTATATTGTTGGGAACCTAAAGCCTCTTGTGCAGTGTTTCGAAAATATCGATAAACGTTTCGGTTATTGAAATATATTGCGGCTGAGTTTCGTTTCAATCCGAGTCCAGTTTGGAAATAAATAATTATAGATGCCATGAAAACTCTACATATGTTAAACCAAACTATAATTTTGAGTATTTAAGTTTAAATATTTGTCAGACACATAGCAAGTATTATTTGTACATTATGATCTTGGCATTTCGTAATGACTTACATACTTACCTACTTAAAAAAAAAATTACATGTGGCACTCGAGGACTGCCGCGGTAAAGCTATTGCATAGCATTTTTCATCAACTTATGCAATTATAATTATTTATTTATTTTTCATTTAGGCAGTTTTTTTTTCTTTGATATTAATAGACCTATATACCTTCTCACAAACAGCATACACAGTACGGCCGATGTATCTTGGCGCTTTAGAAGTTCGTGCAGAAGGTTGCGCAATACACGTTTACGGAAGAAAATGGTGACATGAGGCGTGGTGCGCCGACGCTACGCTATGTTCAGACGCGCCAAGATACATCGGCCGTACTATATGTGTGTGTGGGAGGTGTTAGTTTTTTTCGTTACGGTTTTTTTTTTATCAAAATTTCTTGATTCTGTCGCCGCGCTCAAACCCCGAAGCCCACGATAAAAGCTATTCAATAGCTTAAAAAACTAACTAACTTAGGTAATTTTATCGTCACAAAACGTAGAGTAGAGTTCTCTAGTAGGTACCTAATGTTTCCTGAAATAATACTCAGTCAATAAATAAATTAATCCGTGATATAAAATGTAAGATAAGATAAAGTGCAAGAGATATTGTTCACGTTTTAACTTACTAAAGATGAATGCAAACCAAAGCTGTAGGCCTATAGCGCATAACGTCTAGGACGCACAGGTGACAACGACAAATTTTAAAACACAACCACTTCCAACGCGTTCCACGTCTTACGTTTCTCTATTGGTTTAAAGAAAGTAAAATCATAGAAGTTCGTGTGATTTTGTCCAAAAAACTATAGACCTACGTATTTGCCTGACTTTTATATAAATAAATATTCTGGGACACTATTCCTCACACACGGCCATCTGACCCCAAACTAAGCAGAGCTTGTACTATGGAAGCCAGATAACTGATATACTACATATACTACTTTTATTTTGTAAATATATACTTATACTAGCGGGCCCGACAGACGTTGTCCTGTCCAAACTCGATTACGACGCCATCTACCGGGTCCAATTGTATTTTCAAACCATCCAGGGACCCGCTCAAATATACACACAAAATTTCATCCAAATTGGTCCAGTCGTTTAGGAGGAGTTCAGTCACATACACACGCACACAAGAAATATATATATTAAGATAGATAATTACACCCAGACACCGGACAAACAGACATTTTCATGCACACAAATGTCTGTCCTGGGTGAGTATCGAACCCACGACCTGCGGCGTGATAGATAGGGTATCTTACCAACCACGCCAACCGGCCCGTCAAGGTTTTAAGGCATTAATTTGTCTGTATATTAACAAATGGGTCCTAAAATAATAATTCCAACATGATATTTAGATTTCCTACCTTGATATTTGCGTAATAGCTATAGTTCAGTTCTAAACAACAGTTAACACACAAACCACGATCAATCACTATAATTCGCTTTTCAATCGTAATATTCCGTGAACACACAATAATGTTGCGACTATTGTAACTTACCTGTGGGAAGTAGGCGCGCCCTAGACTTCAATCATGAACAGGAAATGGACGTAATTTCCATTATACCCGCCTGAAATGTTCCCCAACGCTACCGAAGTTATAGGTTAGTTATTACAGCCTTACAGGTATACAATGTTAAAGGGAAACGCGAAACAATAATACGTACTGAATATGTACTGTTATGTAACTTTTAGTAAAGTTATATTAAATTATTAGTTATAATATGAGTCACAAATTAGATAATCTATGAAAATAGTTGTCTCTACATTGGCCCCCTAATTTCGAGCTTTCAATCATTTTAAATATGGCGCATATCAGTCAAAATACATATATATAGAGAGAATCAGATAAAACAGAGTAAAAGAGAGAGACTTTTTGACATTTAGTGGACAATGTAACGTTGCGTTTTGTGTCATGAAGATCAATGTGCACTAATAAGTTTTCAGTTGGTTTTGAAAAGACCGTGGTCATTTTACTATAACTTGATTGACTTGTAAGGACTTGACTTGATTGCGTAAAAGTGATATGAATACAAATTTATATTATAATTAGACACTGATAAATTACACAAACCGTGTGCACTTGCAATGAAAATGCAACGACACTGCTTTTTCATTTTATTTTCATGAAAAATGTGTATATTGAGTTTTATCGGAAGCGTTTTATCCAAAGTTCATTCAATCTACGTGCTCTAGTGAAGTGAAATGAAATGAATGCATTTCAGGCTGTCTTAAAAAAGTCCATGATGAGTTAGTAGAACAGTCACCATTTTACCTACTATAACTTGGCTGACTTGTAAGGACTGACTATAGATAGACACTGACAAAAAATATGTCCTAATAAAAAGGATTTGTTGCCATTACCTACTGCAAACAACTAAAAAGAAGATAAAGAATAAAAAGTAAGAGAATTTATATTATGTAATTAGAGTGAGATCACGATGATGATGTTATTCGTAATTGTTTTAATCAACAATTAACAATGTAACAAAAGTTGGTATATGTGAAAATGAAACTGTACTTGAAAATAATGAAAAAACCTATACCTATTTTGTTATGTCACGTTTCGAAACGTAAAACGATCTTTCACATGCACGTCTTTCCCACTCCTTCTTACAAGATGAGAAAAATAAGGGGTTAATGAGTTTTGAGCAATAAAGTTTAGAGCTCCATTAAATTTTTCACGAAAACCTCCTTGGTATTTACATTATATTTTAAACACTACATTTTGTTAAAACTAGATCAACACACAAAACAAGGACGGCCTTTCCGTTACCAAAAATTCAAAGTATTTTTTTTCTTGACATTTGATTTTGCCTGGCAATCATTTATTAACATACGCAAACTAAAGCGCAAACAAACAAAGGTAATTTAATGCTGCGTCTGCTATTAGTATAAAAGAAACGTCTGTGGGCTTATCTCAAAAAGACGAATGCACGAGAAACCACTCAAACAAACGGATCCGCATAAATTGGTGTGCATCGTGTTTGTATTTGTGAATTGGCAGTCTACGAAACAAAGGGCCCCGAGACCCGCTCCATTATTATAGAATAGATTCGTCGACGTGCAGATGCATAATGCGCATCTGTGCTAAAGCAGCAATAGTTTTCAAATATATTTATCATATAAATAAATGCATTCTAATAATACGGTTTTACGCGCTACTTTTGTACCGTGTCCGTGTGCCATATCATTTTGGCACTCGAAATTTTAAGGTGACAGATTGTTATGTTACGTTTCCTAAATGACAGCAACAGTCGTCGCTTATGAAATTAGACTAAATCAACACGTTTTCATAAAATTTTAGGGGAAGGGTAATAAGAATTCGGTCATATGTAATTTTGTCTTTATACAAAGATACGTGATACAATTACATTTGATTTTCTTAGTACATAGGTACCTTGGTAAATTAACACCTGTTTTTAAAGATTAAATTTTAAATGGAGCATTGGAGCCTATAATAGAAACTTAACTAAATAGTAAGCTAAATATCAAGATTGTTATTTATAAGTAGTATAGCTTAGGTACCGATAAGCGATAATTTAAAAGTATTTGACAACCAGCAAATTCCCAGAGGACAGGGTTTTGTTTTTTACTCGTATGTATGTATTTTTTTATACATAGTAGGTATGTGTGTGGTATTCTTAAATACCCTTGAACCATACCATTGGTGGGGTACTGGCAGCTATAACACAGGCTCATGCCTAGCTTAGCTGACAGTAGCTACACATTATTTTAACTCCTAGTTACTTATTGGCGTTGTATAATGCACATTATATTTTCATATTCGTAACATTGCGTTTGATATGTATACAAAATAAATTCAGATGGGTACTTCCAGTAGAATTGTGTAACTACATTAGTCATTGTAAAACAAGTGAAACGCCGTAAAAGTATTAATGTGTGAAATGTACATTTATTGTTGCTGAATAAAATATTATTATTATTATATATTTGAAACTACTATTACATGTAGTAGTATCTATATATCAGCTGGATGGTTTTTAACGCATGAGGTGTCTATCAACTCGTCTAATCTGTGCAATGGTAATAGTCTACTTTTTTTTTTATAAAATCAAAGTGGCTGCCTTGGAAAACAAAATGGCGGTAGAGAAAAATAAACACGTACCATATTTGTGGATAGATCTTTTAAAATCAACATGATGTTTCCTTGGCCATTTCACAGCCATAAGTTTATGTTTAAGAATTAGACAAATTGAAAGTTAGGTTAGGTTGCTGACTCGAGTGAGTGATAGTTAATAAATTAGATAAGGTACATACCTAATACTAATAAATAAAGTTAATAAAAATATTAAAAACCCGACTGGATAAAAAGTTTCGTAGACCGTAAAATTCATCCAATGAAATGTGATAAAATGCAGCTGGAGGCATCAGACTTTCAACATATTACGATACATATGTTTGAAAGTGGCCGTGTAAAATAATCATGACAGACAGACGGACATGTCGAAACTATTAGAGTAACTTATTTGACTACGGAACCCTAAAAATATAAATACCGATAGAAATAACAACCGTGCGTAGATACCTAGGTATCATCATCCCCCTTATTCAAACCTACGCACGGCTACTAATGTCACAGTATTTCTGCTTGTGAAGCCTCGTTTGTACTTCATGTCTCGAGAATGTGTGCATTCCCCGTGAGGTATTATTTGTGTTATAAAAACTAAGCACGTTGTCGAGCTGAGCAACCTTTGGCGCATACCGTTTCATCTTTTAACTTAAGTTTTTAAATGAAATTGAAATTGAGTCGAAACTAACTGCCAATATACTGTCTCTGATATTTAAAGTCTAAATATTTAGGCTAGGTACGTTTGCGTTTCAAAACCTCGACTTCGGTTGAGTTCAAACTAAAGTAGCTAGGTACATTGTTGTCGTAGTCAAGATCGTTAACAGAAAACAATCTAAGGAGTTTCCACCTTGTTTAATAAGAGAGACTGCAGATACAAGATTTTCTAAAGCTTTTAAAGGTGGGTATAATAATGAGCTCAGGCTTTTTTGATCATATTGGCGCAAATCTATGGCTTTAAATTTGATGGTATCTATCTACTGGCGATGAGGAATTTTCTGGTTGCTCAGATAATACAAATTAGCTTAGTGGGAACATTCTGAATCAGGTCAGCCCATGTCCCATAGCATTAGATGTTGTTCTGGCTGAGCTGAGCTAAAAGTATACTGTGGCAAACTGGTTTCATTCCACAGAAATTCTCAATGATTTCTATATCATTAAATATAAAGAACAATATCAAATGATGGCAATAAAATGTTAAATGTTCATCTATCATTGAAATACTTGCCTAAGCAAGACGCGTGTTGGGACCTACATGCTACAAATGCAAAATAATATTCAGAAGAACATAACAAACATCGCATGTTACTGTTAATAAATGAAATTGTGAATCAATGAAATAACCGCCAGTATGTACGCATGAAATTCCCCGCACAATAATTCAATGTTGCGGCGCCAATGCTGCATACCTTCACAGTTCGCGCACAACTGTGACGTTAAAACAATCTGCGATAATTTCCTGCGGGTACGCGGGTAACGTTACCGCTGGCTGTATCACGCGGACCCACCCGCTTGTTTTCTACAATGCGTTGACATAAATAATTAGATATGTATCGCTGAAATGAACCGATATTGGTGGTGTTTGAGCTTGCACGAATTGTAATCAAAAACAGGCCATGGTTTCTTGCATGCTCAAATTATATAAACAAGTAAATCTTGCCTCATCATGGTTTACAAGGTAACACTAATAACCATACGCCTAGTAGCTACTTATATTATCCAATTTCGTAATATTCAAGTGTACAGAAATAAGGTAGTTTGGTGAATAAAGATGTACCAGCAAAAGAAAATCTTTACCTAGCTACTAGCTAGGCTAGATGAGTTATAAAATAAAATAAAAATATTATTCATAATTTGAATGTAGATTTTCGCTCATTAATCACTATAATATAAAAAGCTGAAGGAGACTATTTCTATTCATTGGACAATATATACCTAGCTCTGTTGACAAATATTTGTAACAGTTAAATTGAGATATGCATTTGGCTACCGTCGTCTGTCATCTTTGCTGGTTAGGTTTGCTGATATGTTGGTCAGTTAACGTCATGCGAAAACGATCTACTAGACAAGTTTAATGTACAGCACTACCGTACAAAATATAGCTTTGTTTGATACAAATCACAGTAGTAAGATATTGCATTATCTAAATACTAAGAAAGATTATTCAAGTTTTCTGTATAAAAACTAACAATTTTACTTATTTTCTAAAGCACAACATTGCATTGTGGATAAAGTTCACTACATCAAGCTATGCACAGGCTATTAAGCTAAATGCGCTTTTTATACCAGCAAATACTAGAATTTCTCTTAAAACTCCATTTAGATCTGCGAGATACTGAATCGTCGAGTACATTAACACAGACTAAGATAATAACGTGCTGAGCCTCGGATGCCGTATAATTATGAACATTAAGCGTACGTGCTTCCTGTTACTTGCTAATTGCCTCCATTTTAAACGTATCACGTAAATCATCGGGCCTTCTTTATTTAACTTTCGTTAATGGCGACATTAAATCTATGTTGTTTTTGGCCCATGATTTGCGTGTCGATAGAAGGGTGCTTGTGACGCACGCATGGTAGGGGCGGGGGTGCGGCTGTTACGTCACGCCAGACGTCACAAGATCCAACTTCAGCGCTACGGGCTACGAGCTACGGCGTAGCAAACGAGCATCTCCCCTTGTATTGCTCGCTATGTAGTACAATTTCCACCATACTTACCATAAATTTCCGAAATAGTTTATTTTCACAATAAATTGCAGCTATACGATTTCGAATTTATGTATTACTTTATATTATTTTATGAACATTTTCGTATACTCTAATAGAATATTAAGTTCGGAATCTAATCAAGTTAAGAGGTTGTTTCAGTCCACTAAGCCCTACCGTGCGCAGAATGCAAGCAATATTCATTACTCAACAAAATAACTGGACGTGAATATAAAAGTATGACCGCAATCTGGTCCGTAGTACCTACCTATTTGATGTTTATTCCTTACTTTACCATTGTTTGAGGATTTTTTTCGTTGAAACTGTTGTTTTTATTCTTGATCTATCACTAGCCTGAGTTGCTGCACATCACAGTTTTAGTAGGTAAACATATAAAAAACTAGCTTTTCCGCGCGGTTTCACCCGCATTCGCGAGGGATCTTGTGTTTACCCGGGATAAAAAGTAGGCTATATAGCCTTCCTCGATAAATAAGCTATCCAACACTGAAATAATTTTTCAAATCAAACCAGCAGTTCCTGAAATTAGCGCGTTCAAACAAACAAACGAACTCTTCAGTTTTATAGTTTCATAGATTCATTTATTTTTGCAACTAAGTGTCTTACAAAGGTACACAGGACTTAAATAACTTAGTGACCTTTTTCAGATATAGCAAAATTACAGGTACCTATTATATCATTCATAATTAATTTTAACATTTTAAAATACCTTATAATAATAATAACCATACAATAATTCCAATAATAATTAAGACATGCATTAAAATAATTTCAGACACAAATCATAAATAAATAAAAGAAAATTGACTAGTAATTAAAATATTCTTCAAGTGTACAGAAACATTGATCAATTAGAAACATTTTTTTTGTGCTATTACATTAAACATGAAAAAAATGGATATTGCCTTGTTGATATTTTTACTATTGTTGATATTTTTGCCATGATGTTAAAACAACATGAAAATTTTAAATTTCGAACTCGCGATTCATAGTTTTTTTTTTAATATGTAGTTTTGGGACTCACGTCTCATTCGCAAGCCAAATAGTTATAAAGAGTACGGATCCCTAAAACAAATAACTGTTTTAGGGTTGAGCAGTCCTTGCAGAAAGAAATACAGTTATTGTTGTAAGTAAGGAAAGTTAGTGTCGAATTATAAATGTAGAAGCTTTCGTGTATACATATAGGTACTTACTGTACTTTGAGGAATTGTATAATTTTCAATCTTAGCTACTTCCTCATTAAGTGGTTGTGGCAGACAGAAAAAATACATTAGCTACCATTGCTATATAATATAGTTCTTAAACTTTTTATTATTGTATTATAATTAAGTATGTAGTAAGTAGGTACAACTCTCCACAACAGCGCCACCTAACGGGTCTAAATTTAGCTAAGATCCACCCAGGTGACACCATAATGTAAAAAAAAATATATTAAAATCAGTCGAGCTGTTTAAGAAAATAATTATGAACACCGGAATTTTATCCTACCTATAAAGATATACGAGTAATATATATCAAATCTGATAAAAGTAGGGTTATATAAAATTTTAATGTTACAGAAATTAAAAAAAACATAAATACATAAACATTTTCAACTAGCAGTATTAAAAATCAATTAGCACAGTTTTAGCGCGAAGCCCTCCCGTTGCTTCGTTAGTAGGAACAGCAAATGTTTGTTCAATTAAAACTTTTAAAAATAAACAAACCGACTGAGGTTGTATTTTTTATATTCGTATTATGCTTTTCTTAAAACTACAAATGCAAAAAACTAACAAAACTTATTATTTACTTATTTATGATCTTCATCATTTTATGCTATATTATTTAGTTATTTTTATAGGTACCTATCGAATATTTAATTTCTTTGAAGTATTTTACCAGCGAAAATATGCCATTATTAAAATT
Source organism: Tetheella fluctuosa (assembly GCA_951216915.1). Classification (NCBI taxonomy): domain Eukaryota; kingdom Metazoa; phylum Arthropoda; class Insecta; order Lepidoptera; family Drepanidae; genus Tetheella; species Tetheella fluctuosa. The sequence goes on from OX578214.1 coordinate 4,917,524, forward strand.
CATTTTGTAACAAAAAATATTTGGAGCAGAATTGTTTACAGTTCTTTTAATATTTAAAATATTTGCTTCATTATAGGGCCTTCAATATACTACTATTCTTGCTAAAATCAACTGCGAGATTGTTAGCTTTGTCTGATATACTGGGTTAATAATTTCAGGTCACCTTTTTGAAACCTAATATAAGTTTGAAATCACGTTGAACATTTTATCTATGGGACCAACTCAGAAATATCGAAAAATAAACATTAAAACATTGCATGTCGAGTAGGCTACATATATTATATATATACTTCACATCTTCACTTTTATTTAACAGAAAAAGGATGAAAAAGTAATATAATTTGCTTTAAATTAGGACCTAAAAATTCGTCCAATTGTGGATATGCAAATGTTTGAAAAGACTGACCTACATAAACCAACCCTAGTTTTAATTTAGAACTAAATTGCAAGTTACTATTTTAATGATTTTTTGCAATATACGGTAGCACGCGAAATAGCCATTACCATATTAATACAAAGTCCCATTATACTATAAAGAAACTATATTTACATTAATAATACAAAATACAATCTATAATATATAAAAAAAATCCTCGAAACTACCGCCACCGTCTATGGGCGAGGTAAGTCCTATCCTATTATTAAGTAAAGGAATAATTGAAAAAATATTGTTACTAATAGGTTAATAAAATAATCTTAAAATTAAAATAAAACTTTTTTGATCCTAAAAATGGAATGGAGCATCCTTCAAGTACATCCCTGGTAGAGTTTCTTATTCGTAATACCTTTACTAATGTCATGATTTATAATACTGGCTATCCGCCCCGCGGTTTCATGATCCCCAATTTAACCTGCTTATACCACAATTTTTTAAAATTTCTTCCAATATGGAACCTAAAGTATTCAAGCAATATTTCCTCCAAGTTTCAAATCTCTAGGCCTACCAGCCTGGGCTGTGCGTTGTCTGTCAGTCAGTCAGTCAGCCACGGTACTGTTTTAAAGGTAATTTACAGGGGCTTAATGTACTTCTAAAGCAGACAACCACTCGGTGCAGACTTACCTATTTGAAATTAACGGTTACGTTACCTTTAATTAATTACCTGTCAGCAGGTGATCTGTCATAACCGAGACATAGGTTAAGCCTTTTCCTTTTTTTCATTCATTCAGAATTTATGAAAGGTTAAATTATTATTTGTTTATAATAAATACACAGTCTGAATAAGTCGCCATATTTAATCCATAGAATAACTTGACATCGTTCTGCAGCAACATAAAACAAAGATTAGTGGGATATTGTTCTATAAATGTTCTATAAACATTCGTCCCCAGTTAATGACTGTGTATATTTTTTTTCCAAAACAAATCATTAATTCTAGTGTTAATTCTGGTTTTTTGTACACTGTTGGTCCAGTTAATGATAACAGCAAAGTTGAAAACTAATATTATAGAGACGTGCCACATATTGAGTAGAGATATTATATTCACAAACAACTTCTCTTTTGACTACGGAAATGATTCCTATGAGTAAATTGCAAAATTAAGGTTTGCTGAAACTTTTAATTTTAATGACAATTAACCTGAGCAAATATTAAGTTTAAATTAAATTACATGTTCAAATTTTCCCGAGCTCGTAAGTGCATACGTAAAGTTTCCCGACGTCGACGCGTGGTGAATATTTTGTCGGTGAAATATAACTTTTTGAAATGAAACCCTCTCTGCCAGACGAAACACTCACATTTACTCTCATTTATTAAGAAAATGAAAAATGCTTCATAACCAAAATAAAACGCTTCATGTGAATCTGATTAAATAGATCTTTCAGAACCTCTGAATGTCACAAGTCTCACTGTATAAAAGCGCACGAATAATAAATATTAAATTCGTGAGTTGACCTTTCGACAAAACTTTTATCTCATAATGCATCTTCGTGTTCATATGCCAATCCTCAAGGGTCACGTGTGGTAATTTTAATTAAGTATATTTACCGGGACGAGCGCACCGGGCGTTGGGGAAAGGTAATAAATGTTGGTCGTAAAGGTTACAAATATTCGTGGGACGGCTCCTTGCCTCGCCGTGCTTCGCTGCCTCGCTGCCTTGGCGCCTGTGCCTCGTACCGAGTGCTGCGGAACTGCGCCGCTATCACATCAGGTGTTACACACCTGTGCGACTCTTTCCTTCCTGCTCTCCATGAGTAGTTCAAAAATCGTTGTCTTTTTTATTTGTTAAAACTCATCGAAAAAGACAAACAACGTCATGTCTGTCACAAACGAAGGATTTATCTCACCCGTAGTGATTAGGATAAACGCTACAAGAACGATGGCAATTTTGATAAACGACCCTGTCGTAAACGCCATGTATGATGCAACGGAAACGTTTCAGACTTTTATGTACCTCATAACACATTTTAAGTTTAAAAAAACAAGGATACGACATATAAAGATAGACATTGAACAGTTCCGTTGAATAAATCGAATCTTGTGAAACCATTACCGATCCGGAAACAACTGTGAATCAGGTCAATCTCTGCAAGTCAGCAAAGATTTAAATCCTTCAAATTCTATGTTACAGAGCCAAGTTGAGAATTGAGGAATTTCTTTATTCGTATTTGGGTTGGGTTTTGCTCGGCTGAATTCGGCAAGCTTCCGATAGTCTAGCAAAATTGAACGCAAATCCGATTTGTTTGGATCCATCCTAAAACGAAAGATGGGACCTACATAGAGACGTTAGACTATACTGGACTGCTAAGATGATGGTACATTACTAGGTACACATTGAGAAACACTGTAACTTTATCAGCTTACCAAAGGGAATATAATAAAGTACAAGCAACGTGCAGCCAAAGTAGAATAATTTGAGTAATTGTTAATTATTCATATTTATACTCATTTTACACAATTTAAATTAACCAAGACTCAGTTTAATTCTTGCTCATTGTTTCTAGAAATTTAATTAATGATATAGAAGCCTTTCACTACCTACATACTTAAACATCGTTTCATATAGGTACATAGTTATACTGCTAGTTTTAATTCCACTGGAGTTGTATAAAAGCAATTTGCTTTATAAAAGTCAATAGCAAAAGAAAATCTACTCCTGTAATGTAATTAGTCACCAGCTAGTTATAACGTGTACGATTTGCAGATTTTAAAAATTTTAACAGATGTTCACCCATTTCTATATCACAAACATACGATTTATTTTGGGCTCTATTAACTGCTAATTCCAAGATACAATTCGCCCAATATAAATAGGATTCTGAAGACTAATCACACTGATTGCGTGGGTTAGTCAAGACCCCTCGATCCTACAGATAGGGAAACGTAATCCAGGCCAGGCGCACACTCCGAAAGCTGTTTATCCAACCTACTTACCAAGCTCACTTTTGCAGTTTTATCTTCGTTAATCTGTAGCAAGCCTTTTAATTGTTTGTAGATTTCCGATTAAATTTCATTAATCAAAAAATCCCTGAAATTATTCTTTAAAAATCCGTAGCTTCTATTGACCATAACTTGAATAGAACTGATAATATGAGTTCCATAACTTCTGTAAGTTACAGACTGTAACATTAATAGAAGTATCTGCTATGAAGACTTAATCCACCGCTTATTACCACTTCACCAAGATTTTTGCACCTCTGTGTGTGTATGTCTCGGTAGATGTGTATTTTAGTGTGAACAACTGACTTCGTCCGGCTTTCGCTGTACACACAACTTAATGGAAACATTCCACTTTTCAAGTAAAACCTATGGACATAAAATTGAAATTTACCTACAAAAGTTTCTAAAAATTCTGAATAACATCACAACTGCAATGCGGTGCACGTTTGTATTACCGAAAATTTGATGAAATGTTTGTTTTATTTTATTTAGGCTTGTTTTTGACCACAATCAAATATAGTGCTGATGTGGTCGCGTCTAAGGTGGTGGTGGAATTTTGCGGGTAATTTCAAAGCTTCCACAGTGTCTAGAGCCTAAGATCGTGTCAAGTCATTCTATCAGCAGTTCCAACGTGATAATCATAGCAAACAGCACATTGCGTGGTTTAGTTAATATAATGGTCGGAACAACAAGGAGATTGCATCTTAATAGCTTTGCGAGGCAAGCTTTAAAGGGTCGAATAAACACGGCAAAGCGTTGAAAAACGCAGTGATTGTGCCGGCATAAATATTGCACAGGGGCGAAGCGAACCCATTGTAATTTTCAAGGAAGCACGTCAGATTAATTAGACTCGGCCTTGGTTTTTATCGCGATCGAATTAAATTTTATTGCATAATACAGTGCATAAGGTCATTTGGGTGCTACCCGTTTATAACGCTGCGGAGTTACATTTTACGAAGGAAAATGTATTGACGTTGTTGAGATTTTCAGCTCTATTTTGATCGTTTTTATGTGTATAATAAAGTTTGATCAAAGTCAGGATAAATATTGGAATAAAAAGTTGTCAATAACAATCTCGTTGCAGTCAATATTGAAAATTAATTATCTATAATTTAGCAGTGTAAGTTTTACTACAACGATTTCAAATTATTTGTTTCTACTAAATAGCAGCATTAACAACCAGGATTTTTCGACTTGTCCACATAATATCAGAAGAATGAATAGCGCAGGGTACGAAAACAGTGTCGAAAAACGCATTACAAATCAAAAATATACTTAGCTTTTCTCTCGCAGATGTCTAGTCCCATCTATGTTAGGAAGGGAGGAGCAACATAGTTTGCGATCGGCAATGGTAGATAGTAACTATTAGTAATATGGTATAGGTCCTTCGCGGAGAACAATGAAGATTAAGTGACAAGGCTAATATTATTATCAATAGAATGTACCGAGACAGTAATAAACAGTAGACGGTTTCTGGTGTTCATTTATACTATTGCTATGTAAACTGGCGCTAATAAGTAATGTCCGCGCCGTATATCTCATTAACATGAGTAAATATTCATAAGCGTCGCTGGCAAGATTAATTAACGGTTTCACCTGTCTGCGACGCGTATTAGACCCGCTCCGTGCCCGCTCCGGCTCCGTGCTGTTGCGGTGCTTACCGAACCTGCTCTATAATACATATATAAAGTCATTTTAGCTCCAAAGAAATCATATGAACTGAGAAACATCTAAAGTTAAAAAATAACACAGAGACGCGCGCAGCCTAGCTCCGACGCGATAACAGATAAATATTGAAATAAAATGTTTTATTGTTTATTAGATTACTTTTCTACTATACACTCACGCCTTAAAAATACCTTCCTAACTATTTTTTTTTAATATTATAAATGCGAAGGTGAGTTCGTTTGTTTATTTATTTGTTTGTTACCTTTCACGCTTAAACCGCTAAACCGATCGCGATGAAATTTGGTATGCAGATAGCCTATGGTATGGAAAAGGACATTTTATCCCGAGAAAACATAACATCCCTGGGGAACGCAGGTGAAACCGCGGTGCGAAAGCTAGTAAGAAATAATGTTGGAGTTTATGTAAGATTTTTTTACTTAGATACTACTTTTAATACCTTATCACGTTTTTAAATTTTAAATTTACAATTTAAATACGATTTGAAAAGTATTTGCGTTGTGGTTGGTCATATGATAATACATAAATTTTATTGTATTTTATACATCGTTAAATGTAATCTTATGTTACATTAACAATCCGTTTTTACTTTATCAAGCAGAGTGCAACCCTGTGAGACTGACGATTGATAATTAATTAACCACTGTGTCTATACTTGTATAATGAAAACTATTCTACATAAAGTCATTATGGTTGCGTTGCGGTGCTCCTCATTCAACAGGCGTAGTTGATGAATGAAACCTAATCGTTTTACAATTTTGTGTAGAATACTAATCACAAATCTGTCAGCCCAGGAATGTAAAGTTACTACTGAAATTTAGACATAATTTATCAAAAAGGACTAGTAAGAATTATTTCGAAAAATATTGGATTGCCTGATGACACGCAAAATTAATTTTAACCAGATTCTGAACTCGGGAGCCTTAATATTCACTTACTACGTGGTCAAACCAGCCTGGTGTTGCAAGCATCAACAGGTTATAGTAACCGCTTAATATCAGCCGTATGCTTATTTGTCACTTTAGTGGTATAAACACCAAAAATGGTACAGTAGGCTTTGCATTGTTTTCTTCAAGATTCAAGTTGGCTTCTACAAAAGCCTTCAGGTTTTAACCCGAGCGTTAAATGCTCATGTTTGAAGTAGTGTTAGTGTTTGTTGTTGTTACCGCGGGTGCATGAGATTACACGGGATGTGCTAATATAGTTGCAGGAAGTACTAGTACGTACCTACTTACTTCGTATTAGTTTCGCTTTCCTACCGGGGAATAGGTTAAACGTTGAAACTTGGTGCCATGCATAGCAGTTGAATCTGTGTATTAAATAGTTATCATATGGGAAACTAGAAATGTGTGCTATTTAGCTTTCAATATTAAGCTTGTGTTTGACCATAATCTCAACATGATAAGTGATAATGTGACCAAAGGTAGTAAGTATACAAAGCCTAGAAGTAAATGGCTCTCAAATACAGCTGCCGGAACATAGCGGTAAGTATTTACTTGATCAGGCGAGTCAATTAACTCTTCTGCTATCTTTCACTCTTCAATTACCCTACTTAAATATAAAAAAATGGATGCCAAATTTAATAAAAATCCAAACCGTTCTGGTTGATCCCCTGGTCAGTGTTGCTAGTAGCTGCTAGATGGAAAAAGGTTTCATCATGGAAAGAAGCTTACGTTTGGCATAAAAATATTAAAAAGTATACAATATTAAAGAAAAAAAATAAAAAAAACTTTAACAGTCAAGCGAATGGAGGATGCTGGGAGGATAAATTTAAAATTTGTTCAGAAATTGAGAAACGAATGTAAACGTGGGGTGTGGGTCTCATCTCATACTGCAAATGTTGTAGGTATAATAAAAAGTGTCATATCTAGCTTTCGTCGTAAAAAGAAAATGTCGCTAAGAGTGTGCGCAGCGCGATACTTACCTATTACTATCGTTGAGACATTCAGTCAATATTGTAAATTGAGTTTTTATCTTTAAACGATCGAGTTACGAAATTACTCCGTTCAGTTTTTTATTGCGTCTATTTTTATATTCATATCATAATGCTTACCGTTAAAAAAGCACTTTCTTATGAGCACTTTTGATAATGTGAGACATTTATTTTCGTTCCTTGCAATTTTCTTAAATACTTTGTAGATTTTGCCAATGGGGGTTTCTCAGTCGGTATTAATAATTATATTAGTTATAACTTCATGAGCATTACAATTTGTTTTAATCGAGTTATTTATTGACACATTAAATTATTGAATAAACCATTTTTTTTTTATAAACCTTTGATAGGTTTAGACGCTTTAGTAACGCCTTATGCCTTACGATATAAGGTATAAGGGTGAGAATTGAAAACATACGTCTTAATGTAATAATGTTTATAATATCGATTACAAGAATCGCATCATTAGACAAGCGGTGGCAAATTCAAGCGATTACCTGCCTTGCCACGTTTTAAAGATTGATAAACTGGTAAAGTTTCTTTTGAAATCTCTCAGAATGATACGTTTAAAACGAAAACGGGCGAAACGCTTTCCCAAAGTTAGTTACGAGAGTCAAATAAAGACATTTTGCATCGAGACCGGCCCAAAAACTTTGCCATAATACTTATGTGAGTCGAAATCTCGAACGTTTTATTTATTGTCTTTGACATTTTAATGTTTAATTAAACTTGTTTCTTCCTTGATTAATGGTTGCTACTTTGTTTCACTACTTGGACAAATGATGTTTGTTTGTGGACAATTTATCTGTTTTTCTGTTTTTTTTTTTCCATTCCTTTTGGATTATTTCTTTTTATTGAATAACTAGCGACCCGCCCCGGCTTCGCACGGGTAGCAGAGCATTATACGCCTACATTTTTTTATAAGCATTATAGGTCGCAGTATAATAAAAAGCTCCCAGTTGGCATGACATATTCAACATATATCATTCATATTTTTCGACATATTCAACAATCATCGTCATATTTCAGCCAATTTACACAAAACTTTTGATGAGTTATGTACTTAACTAATCCTTCCTCATGAATCACTCCGTCCATTGGTGAAAACAGTATGAAAATCCGTTCAGTCGTTTTTGAGTTTATCACGTACAGACAGACGCGGCGGGGTAACTTTGTTTTATAATTACATTGAAATATAATATATTATGATATGCTAGCTTCCGCCCCGTGGTCTCACCCGCGGTCCCGAGGGTTCTTATGTTTTCCCGGGATAAAAAGTAGCCTATGTACTATTCCTCTCAATAGAGAGGAATAGTACATAGTAGTAGTAGTAGTATTTTTTTAATTTGACACAGAAATATAGTACATAGGAATACCTATGTACTATATTTCTGTGTCAAATTTCATCCAAATTCGTCCACCCGTGCTGGCGTGAGTCACTATAGAGTAGGGAACGTCGCGGCTAGCTGAGCGGGGTGAGCGGCGACCTCGCGACTTTTTTCTAATACTTACATTTTTAAACTCGTGATATCTTTCGAATGGAATGTCCGAATTGAATAATTCAAAAAGATATATAAAGGTATTGAAGCAGTCTTGAATATGAAGTAGTTTATTTTGATAAGGATTAATACCAAGGGACAAATAAAGAGCCTTTTCTAGCGCCGGCATTTCAATTAATTTTTTAAAATAAAAGAACACTTATTGTGACATAACTATAATAGCTAGACATATGCTGTCTCGACATTTTTGGTAGATAATGGTGTGTTCTGCAAAGTCGTAGTTCATTATTTTGTTCTATCATCAACAGTTTTCGCAGCGCACGCGATGTAAGGAATTTTTTAGGTATTTTTTTACATCTCGGTTACATTATTTGAGTTTTAGTAAGGATCCTTAATCTTTTTGAAAATATAATATAGCCTATGTCACTCGGGGATGGTGTAGCTTCCCAACGGTGAAAGAATTTTTTAAATCGGTCCAGTAGTTTCGGAGCCTATTCAGTGCAAACAAACAATCAAATCTTTCCTTTTTATAATATTTGTATAGATAACTTTCAATGTGATAAGCAGAATAGTAACGAAATACTTGACGTCTTTACCTTTTGAAATAGCTAGAACTAGTTTTATAAAGCGCGTGAGTAAATCCAGTGTAATAAATCAGCAAATTAAATATTTGGTCGGTAACAAAGACCCAATAACTTACGTAATGACCGAAAATAATTAGTAAGACAAAGGGTGTTATGGAATTAATTACTAGTATCGATTGGCTGGCATCGGCGGATTGCGGCGCGCATCTCATTAATGTACAGGGTGATATTAAACAAGATTAAACTCTCTCGCGAACAAAAACATTCCTTAATTTTTATAACAGCCTCAGATTTATATTCAATGACCAACTTTAAAATTAATAAGTTGATTATGCTGTTCCCCGATGTAAAAATAAGTTTGAAGGCTTTTATTATAATTTACATAAACGGTATACAGGCTGATATTTTTGGTCTCAGAGTATCGAAAACTAATTATAATATTAATAATATTGGTAATTTAATAAAGTAGATAAGTAGTGTAATGTAGCGATATTTTATCGACCATCCCTTTCATTTTATATATTGCACGGCACGACCGAATACAGATCGCTGCTAACACCTGACATAAAGAAGCAAAGTACACGTAAATAAATTTACATGTATCATAAATATTACGCAAGAACACGTATAGGGCGTGAAGCGTGATAGTAAAAACGTAAATTAGCTTGGAAACTCACGGAAGGTTTGATTATGAGTGCACATGACGTTTATGAGACAGGCTTCGCGACCGAGGAGCGAGATTAAGCACGCCACGTATAAAACTGTTCGAAGATATCAAGCCTGCGATACCAATTTATATTTTTAAAACGAAAATGGGAAGACATTCTACTCAATCCATAGAGCGTAAATCAAGAAAGCTACACTGGACTGTAGATAGACATGGTTTTGTTTTCCTATGAGTTGTGAGTGTACCGTTACTTAGACTTCATTTAATCTAAGCATATGTTATTTTTACAGCAATATTACTATTTGTGAACCTAATTACAAAAACGTGCTCGTGTCACAACAAAACGTAAACGTAAATAAACAAAACTACGTGAGTTAGTGTAATAACTGTTTCGCTTTGAATGGAGGAATCGTAAACAATATTTACGAGTTGACGTTATGCGCACTAAAACTTGCACTTTTTAGCGTAAATGTTGTAATGATTTACTACTTTTTGTTTGCCTTTATGGGGATGAAGAACCTATTTAATGTTTGGGCTTTATGTAGTAGTTTTGAATTGAGTTTATTGTGATTAAATATCTGTGGTTAAAAAAAAACTGTGGGAGTGAGGCTGGAGGCAATCCTAGCTCTATTACATTATTGTGATCGTACCCAAATTTATTCTTACCTTAACGTAACTTAGGTATAGGTAATGATGAGGTACATATACTTTTAGCTTGGAATCAATGAGTGATGACCAAGTTAGTTATAAGTACTTTTTTTAATATTAGTAAGTAATTAATAACCTACAAATAAATCCTCAAACACAAAACATACATAAATCATGTTGTATATGAACTCCCAACATGCACTTGCGTGTAGTAATTATACGAACCAATTAATTACACTCGTGTGTTATGCAAACAAGAAGTTTAGCCTTCCGGCACTAAAAGTTTACATTTTCCATTGAAAAACTTAAATCTATTAACCCTGAGGCGTGCCTATTAAGGTAGGATGTTTATAAACTCCCCCACTCTGTAATGTATATCCTCGTCTGATATTACGGATACTCACGCAACGCACGACAACCTAACTACCTTCGCAACGTAACTACCTACGTACGTTAGCGTTATGACGTCCACGTCATAACTATAACGTCACGTAATTTGATCGTCGCTTGACGCGTAAGGGTCGGTTAAGTAGAACGGAAAACTGCGCACGCATGCTCGACATTTTTTTTCATGATTCAAGCAATAATAGTTCCTTTCCTATTCAAATAGAGTTGCTTATAGTAACTAAACAAAAGAAGATATGAGAGCGGCGTACCTACTTCTCGCATCAACATCTAAATTATTTTTAATTAAATTAAAGACTATAATATATTACTCCAACGTGGAAAAATGCTCGACTATGCCCGAACATTATTTTTTTCGCTTTGTCTGAACCGAGCCTTACGTTAAAACCGCGTAGTCACATTTGCACGAACTTTTGCCGGTATTATGGGGTGCAATGCAAGGTAAACACGTATAAATAAAATTTTCGTAACTTCAAGTTACCGGGGACAAAATTACACATGACATGTCGCGGGATACATAACCGAGGGTAAAAATAAAACAAATAACAATTTAGTTTACAACTTTTGTTTTCAGAACACTATGGTGTTTATATGTGGGATTTTATTTCATACTAGCATACCGCCGCGCGGCTTAACTCGTGCTCCCATTACCGCCTTAGGGGAGGAATTATAATATAAAATCATTAGTTACTACACCCCCACAGATGGAGGTGCCCTATGATACAAAAGGAACAAACCCTTCATCTATGACCAGTGGCTCTTTCGGTCAATCATTCAGTTAAAACTTGTTTGTTCTTTTAAAGACTACTATCTTCTATTATTATATATTATACTTACCAACATTTTAATGAAACTAGAGCCATTTTGCCAGAAAAGTTCTCAACCTACATAATAATATGGTATCTAAAATAGAATACTTTAATTAAAATTCTTTGATTTTTGCAATTTGCAAAAATAAGCATATATCGCTCACATCGATCGCTCAGCTATCTGCGTTAGTTTAAAAACAGAAGAGAACATGTGAATGAACTGGTTTTTCGCCGCGAACCGCGTTCCATCCATAAATAATGTTTTCCCGGGTCAAGTGTTGAAACAGAACAGACAAGAAGTCAAAAATGTCCCTATAGGAGAGGGTAAGGCTTTTGATATCAGTTAAATATGTAAGTATCCCAAAACACTCATATTTTGGGATATCTTTTTAAAAGAATTTTCCTACGACAACCCTTTTTCAATTTTTAAATACTAATACATATTGATGTATAAATAATGGCAGTCACCAGCGATCATGTCTCTCCTCTCGATTTACAACTTTGCAATGAATAATTCAATGAACGAACGTAACGCCTTTGATTGAATTAAACAAAGTTGAATAAAATAACCGAGTAGATAAATACCTACACAATTTTTTTGTGAGCGTCTGCTATAAAAGAAATGAAGATTTTTTTCCCCTCAATAGCTCCTCTCCTATCAATCGAAATTCTACTGCGTCAGGATTTAAGAGACTACCATTGAGTGTACGTGCTTGTTTAGGGTCATCACACCATCAACCCATCGACGACTGTTACTGGTCTGCAATATGTTTAGTAAGATTGTTTGGTCTCTAAGCAAAACGTAAACTTATTTATTCATTTCAAAAGATGTTTCCCTAGGGGACATCGTATGAGCAGTCTGCATGTTTTGGTATTCTCCTTCGACTGTTTTGACAACCCTAAGTGAGAGGCTCACTTTGAATAGAAATTACGTAATCGTCAGAATTTTGACGCAGCCCGCGGTGCTGTCGTTTCGTTCTTTATCGTCGCTACATCGCGATCGCATTGGTTTCCTCCCCAATAGAAAATATCTTCGTTCTGATTTAATTTTGCCTTTGACCTGGAAATTAGGTTTGTTATCGATGAAATTGAAATTAATTTTATAAGTAGACTATAGAGATACCTACCTTACTATTTATTGTAAATTTTACATTTACATGTGAATTGCTGGTAGTTTTTTTATTGTTCTTGTAGGTAGATAGACACATTCCTTTTTTTCATACTTGTTAAAATATAGATGCAAATCCCGGTTTCACCCGCATGCCAAGGGTTCCCCAAAGGTTTTCTGAGATATATATTTTTTTATTTTGTACCCTAAAATAGCTCAAGGAACAGTTTTATCTGCATCAAATTCATTTGTATCAGGCCATACATAAATTTAAAGTTTTATGATTATATTACAATATATTATTTTTGTTAAAATAATGAGTTGACATTTCAAAAGCCACAGCAAGAATCTATCTCCAAATTTTATTCTAGTATGATTGCATGGCAAGTCGTCCCTAAAAGGTCCCACACAATATTACCTACTAGACAGCGAAAGTCCATTAGGTTTTATGGGTTCCACTCGGGACGGCGAATAGGCGAGCTGGAAACGTTGAAATTAATTAAATTCCCACCTAAAGCCAAAAAGTATAATGACAAGTCGACTTTCATCATTCTATTTAAATCCTACTGTTGGGAAAAGGGCGTTCACGTTGAAAAATCACGAGTTTGCTAACGTGAAGCTAATATTGTATGTATGGTTAAATATTTAAAAAAATATTTTGCGATTGTTTTTTATTGCGCTAGAGTTTTTCGCCGTTCCATTTTTGCGAGTCTGTACATACCTTTACAAGTTTATCTATTTTTTTTTGTGTAAAACTCGCATACTACTTTAGTGAAAACCCATTCGTGTTAAAATAGTATAAAAAAGTTTCTTTAAGAGAATTAAGGTACTTTTTACAGTAATGGAGTAAGTTAAGAAATTTTCTGCAGTGTTTTTACCATACTTATTGCACTACATAAGTACCTACCTATCTATTTCTAACGACATTTGTAGAGACTTTATTCTATAAGGTAGCCATCTTTGAGAAGGCACTTCAGCGAACTTGCAAATGGCAAATTTGCTGGTACTGTAAAAGGAAAAGTTTCTACTGTAATTTTACTCAAAAAAATGCGATTCTCCATTTGGTGAGTAAAAATTGGACGTACCTAATTTCAGCATATTTACTTGATTTAGGTACTTGATAAAATATATAAACACTACCTTCCGCCCCGCGGTTTCACCCACGTTCCTGTGGGATTTTATGTTTTCCCGGGATTAAAAGTAGCCTATGTGCTATTCCAGACTATAATCAATCTCTGTTCCAAATTTCATCCAGATCCGTTCAGCCGTTCTGGCGTGATTGAGTAACAAACATCCATCCATCCATCCAAACTTTCACATTTATATTAGTAGGAAGTAGGATAGCAGGATTGTATCAGATGTGAACATATTTGTAACTCCATCCCACCGTAAATGCTGAACTAATTTGGATAAAATTTTAGATCATACTCTCGAAGAAAACAATAGATCCCTGAAAAACATTAGATCATTCAGAAACGTGGGTAAAACTGCGGGCCTGTAACTAGTGAAAATATAAATCAAATTATGAACTTTGTTAGTGCAGCGGACATCCCTAGGCTGAATATGGTAATGATGATTTTTTTTACACAAAAAAAGAAATAAAGCCGCCATCTCAAAAGTCTGTGAGAATTTTTCAGGGGATTTCCAAACGCGCTGGTTTTAAGCATAACGAGGGTATAACCCTTGGCTTTGTCGACACCTTTCTTTGCAGCAATCAGGACCATACTATTCTTTTTGGACCTTTTTTCAAAACCTCTTTAAAATTTTCTAAATATATTAATGTGGCTTTTGCTACGTGCTATTGTCACTATTATGTAACTACTAGCTTCCGCCCCGCGGTTTCACACGCGTTCCCGTGGGATCTTGTGTTTTCCCGGGATAAAAAGTAGCCTATGTGCTATTTCAGGATATAATCTATATCTCTGCCAATTTTCATCTTAATCCGTTCAGTAGTTTTTGCGTGAAAGAGTAACAAACATCCATTCATCCATCCATCCAAACTTTCACATTTATAATATTAGTAGGATTGCAGTAAAATTAAAAATTTAATCAAAGTTTTGTATGTCTGACCCTGAAATTGTATGCTGGCGTTGCACTTGAGGGCCAGTTTCTAGGCTTTGTGGGCTTACCACCGTGGTGACATCATTATTTATTATGCTGAAAGTGTGGTACAACAAAATCGATATAATTATTTAAAATAAAAGATCTTAAATATATACTTAGTTATATTTATCTTAAATATAACTAAGTATATATTTAAGATCTTTTATTTTAAATATAGTTCGATCATAATAAGGCAGATATTATAAATTTATGTTAAAAAAATATATATGTCCAAGTAATTTAAAAACCTTAACTTACGCTTTTATACATCACCCTGAGTAATATTTGAGAATAGATGGGTAGACTATAAATTTAAATCTTCTAAGAGAGCATTTTTATTTTCCGTCCGTTAGCATAAAACGTACGCTGAACTTTACCACTCTACTCGGGGGGGGTGAACTCTAGCGCTTCGAGTAGTCTGTCTAGTCAATAACCGAGATCTATACGTAATGTTTCTAAATTACATGCCACTTTATAACATCTGCCTTAGCTTCGTCACTTGACTAAAATAAAAAAGCCAAAATAAATAATATTATCCTGGGACATTCCTCACACACGGCCACCTGATCCCAAAGTAAACAGAGCTTGTACTATGAAAGCAGATAGCTGATATAGTAGAAATTAAATATTACCTACTAAAATAAAAAAGGATACAATTGTTTTAAACCAAACGTTTGTCCCAAACATTAGCACAACCATGAATTGCGGTAAAATGTAGGGTGCTATACCTATGTTTTATTAATATAGTTGTAGTTACTTTTATCTATTCCAAAAAGTTCCCTGTTTGTATTACTTTATTATCTAATTTGTAAAAATCATTCAAGATTGATCTAAAACAATGTCTTGACTATTTTCTAAACCTATCATATTTTTATGTGGGCTAAAATCAGTAAATAATTAGCAAAAAATATCGCTATTAAAGTAGGTCACACTAAACCAAAACATTGTTCGATTACATGGAGGGCTTCCATTATAACACACGTTTTAAATTACGTAGTTACATTTTATACGAGTTTAAAACTTTGTTATTGTAACAAAAGTACCTTATACCTATCTCGCCATTTACGAGAGTCTGTTTGTATAAATGCAAATTTCATGTTTAATCACTTCCAGCCGAACGGTCCCGGCTTTCGAGTGTTATATCAGAAAACTTTTCTCGTAAAAATCTACCGTTTTGAGGCTAAATCGTAAACCAGTAGAGTTTCCAAGTGGGCACTTTTTAGGCCGAATGTCTCTTTACCGTGTTGAAGTTCCGAACTTAAGAATTCGAATTTTAATAAACGAAAGCGGCTGCGTCACAAGAACTCGTTTCGCTCACTGTAAGTTTTGTATTGAATTAATGCGGACCTATACAAATTGTACCTACAGTGGCCGAAATAATAAATATTATAAAGTAAACTCATAAGCTGCCAGTTTCTTTTTTATGATACCAGCGTACAATATGTAAGAGATTTTCACACTTTGTTTTAAACCTAATTCATACCAATTGCTAAATTTTATTATAGAATACAATTTGTGTGTATCTTTTTAGAGAGTTTCTCACTCTCAAACATACTTCTGATAGAGATAGTAGGTTTGACCTTCATACACGCTCTAAAGTTTAGACCGTTTAGAGTCTAAACGGCTTAACTTTAAAGTCTATGTTTGTTCTAACTATATAATGAACAAATAAGATAAAATCAATTGTACTTACAACAATATAGAGAAAATCCTAAGAAGCTACAATGAGAAAGCGTTTCCGCAATGAAGTGAAATTGGTTTGGGCACCACAACTATACAACTGCTATATAAGTATAAATCATAACTCCGTACCGAACAATTCCAATAAATTATTACGCAAGGGGAAATAATATCGATACACAAAAAACAACGGTAGAGGTTATATTCTCGTGGGCCGTGTTACGAATATTGTTGTATTCCATTAGAAGTTACTGAAACTTTGAAAATTACCTTCATAAAGGTAGTTTTACACTTCTAACTGTAGTAAGTACTTTGAAATATTTCTTGGAAAAACATCAAAAAAGGTAACACTTTAAATTTACATTAACGTATTTCATGTGGTTGAACAATAAAGTAATATATATCGCTCATCAATCTACATACAGACTCGATCGCAGGTAAAAGCCAGTTGGAAAATTAATTAGCAATAATAACAAATTTCTTTATACCTCGCAGATACTTACTTGTATATATTACGGAGGAACGAGGTGGTAGACTCCTCGATTTAAAAGAAACTGCAGTCCCTTGGTAGCTCGGAGAAACCTGTAACTTGTTGTTGCCAATAAAAACTATGAACTACGAAAGATACCACCATTTTAAATTGTAGTCTACCATATCACTTCTCCGTGATATAAATAACTGCCAGATATAAAGGAATGTGTATCGCTGATTAATTTATAAACTAGCTATCATTATGAGTGATTTTTGTCTTCAATATGTATAAATCCCATTGATACTTACACAGCAGAACTCGGTTCTCGTTTGTAACTCATTGTATGTGATTTTATCGTGACCTTACTTTATATTGAAGTAAGCAAATTATTAGTTAAGTTTATAACAGATTCAAAAATTACCATGCTAATAATAAAGATATAGCCACAAATGCCTATAATTACTTATTTCAAGGATAAAAGTTTCAATTCTGTGCCTACTGTTTACACTTTGTTGCACTCACACAAAATGGTATGCATGAAAATTAATAAAAGGCTATGGCCGTAATACCCTTATGTGATGTCGTAGCACTTCAGCCGATGCATCAGTTGGGCATTTAACAATGTAACTGTCCTATTGAACGCTCTGAATGGCTCGTACGGTCAACAGATTAATTGGCGCATATACATACGGTACAATGTGACATTCCTCATTGAATAACAGTTTTAATGCCTATGCAAATAATTTATAGGATCATATAATATTTAATGGAAATAATGATGTATTGCTCGTAATTAGTCCATTTAAATCCGCATTTTAGGAAACTTCTGCAGTTTTAAAATTAAAAAAAATATTATTATATTAAAGAACAAGATTGTTCTAGAATTAATGAGTAAAAATATGTATGTGCAAATGTCTTCTATTCTCCAACGTAAGTTAAGCAGATATTAACATATTCTTCTTGAAATATTTCGAAAATCGGCTTCGCGTGTCGTCATTTTAATGTAAAGTATCTGTATGACCGGTATTTTTTTTTAATCGACGTTTTCTAAAAATTAAACCTAGCTAGATCGATTTATCGCCCCCAAAACCCCCTGCATACTAAATTTTATGAAAATCTTTGGAGCCGTTTACGAGATTCAGATTATATATATTTATATTTACAAGAATTGCTCGTTTAAAGGTATTAGATAATATATTGACTAAAACTTAGATAAAATCAAAAGAGGATGATAATGGCTCGGATTTTTTAACATAGATTGAACATAACTTATTGATATTTCGTTCGCGCTAAGTTTGAGTAGGTAATGAAATGAAATGAAATAATTTATTCATTCAAATAGGCCTTCACAGGCACTTAAGAATAGTCAGACTCTAACGCACGGTTCGGAAGGTTGCTTTTACTGAGAAGAGCCGGCAAGAAACTCAGCAATTACTCTTTTCAAAACAAACTTAAGACTATTACATAAAATTTATCCTGCAAGAGCGAGCGCTACACCCAAGCATTGTCGTCATTTAAATATTCATTAACGTTATAGTATGCCTTTTGTACTAAAATAGACTTAACACGTTCTTTAAATTTATGTAATGGCAAATTTAAAAGTGCAGGAGGGATCTTATTATAGAAGTGTGTACACAGTCCCAAAAATGAACCTTGCACTTTTTGGAGTCTATAAGCAGAGGTTACAAGTTTATGCTTATTTCTAGTATTAATAGTGTGCATGTCACTTGTTTTTACAAAAAGACTTATATTTTGTTGTACAAATAATATGTTTGCATAAATGTACTGCGATGCTACTGTGAGGATATTAATTTGTTTAAACTTATCTCTGAGGGAAGCTCGAGAACTCAAATTATAAATTGCTCGCACCGCTCTTTTTTGCAAAATGAAAATAGCTTCTATATCAGCGGCCTTACCCCAAAGCAAAATGCCATAGGACATAACACTATGAAAATAGCTAAAATAAACTAATCGAGCTGTATCTACATCTGTTAGCTGTCTAATTTTTCTAACTGCATAAGCAGCCGAACTAAGCTTCCCCGCGAGACATGATATTTGGGTGCCCCATTGAAATTTTGAGTCTAAAGTAATCCCTAAAAATACTGTTGACTCAACAAGATTGAGAGACTCATTATTTAGCACCAAGTTACATCCTATTTTTTTTACATTGGGTAGTGCAAATTTAATACATTTAGTTTTCTTTGCATTTAAAACTAAATTATTAACAGTAAACCAATTTAATACCTGAGCTAATGCACCATTTACATCGTCATAATTGGATTTCAGTCTATCAACACTAAAAAGCAGTGAGGTATCGTCAGCAAACAGTACAATTCCACAGGTATTTTTGACATAAAAGGGAAGATCATTTATATAAATTAAAAATAGAAAAGGACCTAGAATAGAGCCCTGCGGCACACCCATATGCACAGGAGAACCAGATGATTTAACTCTATTGACATCAACACTTTGAGTTCTTTCCCCGAGATACGACTTCATCAGATCAAGTGCTGTACCCTTGACTCCATAATAATTAAGTTTACGTATGAGTGTTCGGTGATCAACACAATCGAAAGCTTTAGATAAATCACAGAAGACTCCAATAACATTCTGTGACTTCTCCCAAGCGTTAAATATATTTCTTAAAAGCGCTACCCCAGCGTCAATGGTTGAACGACCTTTTGTAAAACCATACTGCTCATTATGTAAGAGTTTGTTCAAATTAAAGTGAGCAATTAATTGCGTTAAAATTATCTTTTCAAATACTTTGCTCAGGGCTGGCAAAATGGAAACTGGCCTATAATTAGTAGGATCACTAGGATCTCCCGCTTTGAATAATGGTATAACTTTGCTATGTTTCATTAAATTCGGAAATTGACCAAAATCTACGCATTTGTTAAAAATAAAAGCTAAATGGGGAGCAATGTTATCAATGATACCCTGCAAAACAGTTACGGATATATCCCACAAGTCACCTGTGCATTTAACTTTCAGATTTTTAAATGTTTTGACTACGTCATAAGGTGTAATATGCCTAAACCTGAACAATTCACAGCACTCTGATACATTGGCTTTCAATAATAATTCAGCATCTATTGGTGAAGAACTCAAAGAGCTAGTCGTATCTACCGGTATATTAGTAAAAAATAAATTAAAGGCATGTGCAATTTGACTATCTTCACAAATTATATTATTATTAATATTTAACTCAATACGCTTATTACAGTTATGAGATTTTCCTCTTTCAGAGTTGATAATGGTCCAAGTAGTTTTAACTTTATTGTTTGATTGACTAATTTTATTTCGTATATGGACTTAGCAGAAGCACAAACCTTCTTAAAAATTTTGGAATATTTTTTAACATACTCGACAAAACTAATATTTTGATTGTATTTCTTCATGCCATACAGCTCATACAACTTAGCTCTGCTTCTGTAAATACCTACTGTTGCCCAGTCATTAAACTTAATGTTATTATTTAATTTAAAGGTCCTGGGTTTAAAAACCTTATCAAATTCTTTTTTTATAAAATTAAAGAGATCACTGTAAAGACAATCTGGTTCATCCTGTAACATTTTAACAGAAACAATTTTTTGATTTACATTATCTTTGAATCGGGCTATACGATTTAATGTTATAGGCCTACAAGTTATGGTATGTGGTATATCCTTTGTTTCATTTAAAAGAACTACCTTCTGACCACAATGATCCGAAGTCAAATCAGTAATAATAGACTTTTCAAGTACATCGCAGCAACAGAACACATTGTCAAGACAAGTGGCAGAAGTTTCTGTGATTCTAGTGGGCTCACAGAATAAATTGTTAAGATTAAATGATTTAAACAGATTAATTAATCCTAGTGATGTATGCGAATTTACTAATAAATTAACATTAAAGTCACCACATACAATTATACTCTTATTACAGGTTTGAGCTTTCTTAAGAGCATCTTCTAAAACTAATTCAAACAAATTATAATCACCTAAGGGGGGACGGTACACGCAAACTATAACGTAGCGCTCAAGCTCTACGCAGGACAATTCAACAGTGCGCTCGATAGATAAGTCTACAATGTCCTTGCGATCCTTACATTTAATGTTACTTGAAACTAAAATTAAACTACCACCGTGTATGGCTGATTTTCTTACGAACGCACTTAACAATTTATATTTACTATTATTGAGCAATAATTCATTACTCTTTAACCAATGTTCGGTTACACAAAATACATTAACATTATGATATTCGAGAAATAATTCAATTTCCAATTCTTTGCTAGCTAGGCCCTGAATATTCTGATGAACAATATTTAAATGATTGAGCTCAGCCTTTGTCGGTAAATCTAAAAACCCTCCCTAGACACCTCGTCATCGCCAATAACACCAGTGTCAACAGCCTCAACTAAGCTACTTGTAGCTTGGTCATAAATGTGTATATTGCCGGCTAACAATGTAGCAATGTGTCTCTTATACTTTAATGGCAGATACATGGTATCTTTAGTCAGCTTAAAATCAAATATAAAATTATTAATGTCAAAATAATACATGGCGTCACTATGACGATGAATTAAATTGTACAGTGTCATATTAAGTCTCGGTACGTCTTGCTATCTCTGTTCCATGTCAACTATGCCCAAAAATTTGATCTGTCGATTACGCGATGAAAACACGTACCGTACCTTACTTTTTGCTTTAATCTCACTTAGATAAGGGTGTCATTCCACTCATAGGAAAACATAAAAATATTACAAAGGCAGTGCAGACAACGGCATGGGTTCTGCTTCGTATATGAGCCCAATTCTGGCGCCAGAATAAGTCACGCTTATTTGTGTAACGGCATAATGCATTTTAGGAATGGGATGGTTCGCAGTTTGGAATGATTTCATTGCCAAATTAGTTGGAGTAATTTTGTTTGACATATTTTTTATGATAACTATCGAGACACAACATAAAATCGTCGTAGAGAATGTTAGTTTATTGGCAATCAACTAGGCATGTTCAATATGTTCCCTATTCAAGACAAATTATATTATATTATATAATAATATAAAAAATCACGGATATATGAAAATATTATGCTTTTATGATTTCTAATTCTCAATGTAACCACAAACATGACTATTTAAAAGATTAATATTTTACACTAACATGTCATACAAAACTCCTTATAAACTATCTTTTTGATATTTCATAAAAAGTATACATACTTTTTAGTCAGACAACATACCTTTTGGGAAATTGGACCTCTTTCATATGATTTACTAACTGGCGAGATGGAATAGTAAATAATAAATAAATTCTTCATTGATTTAAATTTGGAATTGGGTTCAATGAATACACAATAAATTATAAATTAATTGCATATTTTGATTTTCTATGTAAATAAATTAATTTGGTTGATTGGATGTGACATCGACGTTGGGTGCTAATTATAATTGTAGTATTCATTCCAAATTGCGAGATATAATAATTAAAATAATATGGTGAAGAAAATAAAGTGTGTTATATGTAAGTAAGTATTTAACGTGAAACTATCGCATAATGAAATCTTGCTGCGTGATGTAGATTTCCTTATTTATTTTACTTTTTTCCTGATTTGTGTCATTTATTACGCAGTTTTCTATTCAGAATCTCGGAAATGGCTATGCGTGTCGTCGAAGTTTTTTTTATGGCATTTGTTTCGTCATAAACAAACATTCAATAAACTTTTTTATGATCGAAAATTCACAGCTTGGTTTAGTTAAAAAATTCTGTTCGGCACGATTCTTTTTTAGGGTTCCGTACTCAAAGGGTAAAAACGGGACCCTATTACTAAGACTTCGCTGTCTGTCCGTCCGTCTGTCTATCACCAGGCTGTATCCCAAGAACCACGATAGCTAGACAGTTGAAATTTTCACAAATTATGTATTTCTGTTGCCGCTATAACAACAAATACTAAAAACAAAATAAAATAAATATTTAAGGGGGGCTCCCATACAACAAGAACGATTTTTTTGCTCTTTTATTTGGGTGCAACCTATATGGTAGTTCCCGTTGACCTTGAATAACGAAATTTGCCAAAAAGCAAGGTAAAGGAAATAAAAAAAAAAATATATTAATGGTGTCCCCATACATACATAGTAACGCCAATAATTAAAGACCTCTGAGTTGTATGGGCGCTGATACAACTTAGGGGTCTAGCTTAATTGGATCCAACCTCAAATACGGTAAATAAATAAAATTTCCCGTGATGCACGAACGATGGACGAAGTTTGTTCGGAACCCTCGGTGCGCGACTCCGACTCGCAGTTGGATGGTTTTTAAGGTTAAAGCGGGACCTTTTTTGTTCATTCTATGAAAGTAAGCGATCTCATTTATTTTAGATTAAATGTAATTAAATTCAGGTTATAATTACATTATTTGCTATTTAAAATCAAGTAATATTTTTATGAACGCTAATATAGTGTTACTAGTTATCTAGGATAATTTTTTTATTTACACGCCATATTTCAAGCACGTGTAATTAAATTAAGTGGAAAAGTAACACATGTAACGAAAGCCGACACGCAAAATGTGACTTTACTTTTAAATTCGTGATAAGAAATGCTGACTGAAGTTACTACCAGTATTTTTTAGACTTGATAAAAATCTTTTTAACGGCCGTAAATCGTAGAATTTGTCCAGGTTTGTACTCGCAATTTCCGTTGGAGTGACAAAGTATATCTTTTTTGTAATCAGCAAGCGGTACTGGGTTAAAGAAGTAAATAAAAGTTCAATTATTTTTATCTACATACTTACTTGGCTGATTTATTAAAGCTTTAACTTGTATATTTTTTTCATTTATTTGGCCTATTTTTGTCTACAATCTGTTCGAACACAACATCTTGAAGGGAATTTACTCTCAACTGCAGCTTTTAGATTCTGGCTGGTACAGACTTTCAACCCAGCGACCATACCTACACCATTTCACGCTGCTATAGTTTCCATGCGATATTCTCCATTACTGGAAATTCAAGCCTATTACCTGTGCCGCAGCGTATAATGTCCCACTGAGCTACACTCGCCTTAGATTTCTTGAAATACTTAACTTCCGTATTACGAAGTCCTTGCCAGATAGAATAAGAGACTTTTAAACCCATCGGATTAACTTTGGAAATAGCCCTTTGCTTCCCTTAAATCTGAAGTGAGGATATTCCCAGAAGGATGACATCAGAATCCCACCGATTATTTTATCCACTCTACTTGTGAGTGGCACTTGAATTGAAGAAGCGACCTCAAAGAGATTGTGAACAGGCAAAGACTTACTGAAAGACATGGACCTGACTGGAAAAGATTTTAAGTGGTTATTATCTCTATAGAGCTATCCTCTCTCTCGTGAGCTTTTCTCATCAGATTTATTCTGTTACAATGAAACTAATTTCATCTGTTAGATAACAAATCATAGTAACGTTTTCGTTAGTCGGTGAGATGTTAGTTTAAACTCCATCAGGACAATAACGGTCCAAATTTGGTAAGATTTACCTCTTTTGGCGGTGAAAATTTTTTTTTTCATACTGAATATTATAGTAGGTAGGTACATAGGTGAATATGAAAAATTTCTTTCATAAATATTTTTTGATTTTCATAATGATAAAATAGTGCTACTATTGCTAATAACAAAAATAATTTAAGGTTTTATTTGAAGTATCCAATACAACTAACTTCAATAAAAATGCGAAGTAGGTATAAGATGCTTATTATCGATAGCATACAACTATAATGTGCCCCTTTAGAAAAGTAACAGCTTGGAGCGCCTACAGCGCGCTGTATTAGGTAATAGAATAATGTTATCCGGTGAGGTAGGAGCGGGTTTATCGCTCCTGCCATCGAGGTTCGCTATTCATCACGGAACGTCTTAGATGATCGATTGTTCGCCGCATTACACTGAAGGCGACCGACGACGCCGACGGCTTCTTAACTCTTAACTTTCTTTTATAATCAATTTTGTCACTTTAATAATATTCAAATTTGTATTTTAAATCGTACTTTCATAGATTTAACTTACCTTAACAATTAATCGTGTTTATATCTTAGCAACTATTGCGTCATATAAAATCCTCTTCCTCTTTATTTGATGAATCTGAACTGTGAATATCGTGTTTTACTTTTATTAGTCAGTCTTCTCTTACAGCCCCTTTTTTAGCATAATTTACTTTTTACTAGCATTTGTAATTTTTTTATATTTAACCGACTTCATTTCATTGTCTTAGATGTTTTACTTTAGTTTCCAGTTTGTCCAGTCACACTTACCTATTTCTACTGTAGATACAGTAGAAAAAAGAACTAAAAAGTATTTTTGTACAAGCTATAAAAAAAAATTAAGTTACTTCTTTTCATTGTCTTTTATTAACAACACAACTATGACTAAAAATAGATGTTTGTCATAATATTCAAATATAAAGCAAAAACACTGGTATTTGATCTAAAAATAGCTGCAAATTGGGGTCTATGTATAGTGAGTGATGCGTATAAAATAGATAGAACACTTTCCGTGGATCATGGAAGGGCAGGTCGCACATTTGGATGTTTAGCAATTCTAATCGGGCCCCGGTCTGGCTCTTTTCACTGCAATGTTGCCATTGTACTAAAACGATAAATTTAAAAGGGCAACCCAGAACGGCACGCAAACTTTTTGGATAATTAAACCACTAATAATTCTAATGTCCGACAGATATGAATTCAAAGGTTTAAATGTTAATTTTGTTATTCGAAAACGTCCTGGCGTAATTTGGGTCTCAGTTCGGCAGAGTAGGTTGATAGTAAATATATTTTTTGCAATTTCATTATAAATGTCAAGAAACTTAATTTGTTAAAATAACTTTTAAAATTAAATTAAATCAACATTAATTTCTACAATTGCGGCTTTATTTAGAAAGAGTAATTAAGCCTTCAAAAGCAAAGCAAAGTTATGTTTAGTTTGTCAATAACTAGATTAAGTTTAAGCGCAGGTCAACTTGCTGCAAAGTGCTCCTTATACTAAATAATTACAACTAATTTACATGCAATTAGTTTTGTGCTACGTTCATGTCTGTACTATAACTTTATTAGCTACATAAAATTGCGCATATACTAACTTGCCATTAGGAAAATACTGAAACTAAGGCACGGGATAGTAATAGTACTAACGTAACTAAAGGTGTAAAAAAACATATGGCAACTCTGCGAATCAAAACGAAAGTAATGATTACAACCATTGGATATACTTCAATATATTTATATGTTTATTAGGTTTTTAAATCGGCACCAAGTAGGCCTTAGTCTGACCCTGGCTCCTCACCGAATGCCATTTCCGGGGTACGAATTGGACGGGACACGCAAACCTACCTTACAAAGGGTGTTAATTTAGTTGCTATGAAAACCTCGACTTATTGCGCTGAAATGTTAGAAATTAGCATTTCCATTACGGTCTTAAATACTATAAATCATATTCACGTGCGGACAAAGCTGGTAATATTCAGAGTACCTACCTGCTTTGTATTCGGATGCATTTGCATATCAGGTTCTGGCACAGAACTATTTTGTAAGTTATTTTTGATATTATCAAATTGAAGTTCACGTAATTTTGATTAAAATATATCCTGAAAATTAAAACAATCCTGTTTAAAGCTAGTCTGATATATACATATATTAAATTACATCTTAATCGTCAATTCCCAACATGTTATAGTAGGAGCTGAGTCTCGCAGCAATATTATACAAGTCAGAGCTATAGGCCTATATAGGTAAGCTCAGCGTAGGTAGGCTGTGTTCGTGTTCTATCTATCTCATGCGGTTGATTCATATCATCTCTCGAGCTCGCGATATCAATCACTTGAGCGGCCATCAATCAAACTAGGCTTTGTGTCTATGCACTTCATCATTTGAGGTTGCACCCACTCATATTCTGTATAGGTAGGTATGGGCAAGTTAATTTATTTAAAAAATCTGTTCGTAGATGAGTTTTAAAATATTCCAATTTTTGATGCTTCATTTTATAGGCAGATTAAAAGTGAGTAAAATTTATGTGTATTTGTTTGGACAGACATATTACATTACCTGTATGATGGTTAAATAAAATGGATGATATAATATAGATATTCTAAAATCGTTTTTAATAATTATCATAGTTTATTAATTCCTACCAATTTAATTAATTGTACCGGTACCTAGGTACAGATAAAAAAATGTACCCTAACTGTTTTCTATCCTTTTCTATAAGTGAAGATTTTATGTATATACCTACTTATATGGTTATTGTTAGTCTTACAACAACCGAGGTACACTGGCGTAGTTTTTGGCATTCCACACGGTATCATAAACTAGATGGCGGAAAACACAAAACCTACTCTTTTATGAAAATAGAGCCCGGAAATGTTTCGACGCGGTATTGTTCTAAATATATATAAAGGAAACGTTGTAAGAGATTTATCACCAGTACCTATAGACAACGAGACAATCCGAATTTTATTTATTTGTACCAGGATATAACAATGGTTCAGAAAATGAATGTATTTATAAATTTTTGTTCTTGGAGCATTTTTTATCGACGATCTGAACTTTTAAGGAACAGAAAGAAAAGAAAACAAAAGGAAAGGTAGGGTAGGTATGACAGTTATACGAACGGAGGTACAAACGGGAGCGGAGCGGGACCAGCGGTAATACGCCGACGCGTCCGTAATTAGGAAAAGCTCCCGCGCCTCGGCATGCGCCATTTTTTATCGAAAATAATGGTTCTACTCCATGTTACATTAAAAAGCATACACTTCGCAACGTACCTTTATTTTACCATTAATAACGATAACAAGGCTGGTTCCTTGGTTAAAGCTAAAGTTAGTACGTAAATGAAGCTTACAATACCTACTTACAATAAGCGCGACAATACCGCGCCGTAGTTCTACATTTTTGTTTTGGCATATTTATGGATAGGTCTTCAAAAATGATATTGAGGTTTCTAATATCATTTTTTTCTAAACTGAATAGTTTGCGCGAGACACTTCCAAAGTGGTAAAATGTTGGTCCCCCCCCCTGTAACTTCTAAAATAAGAGAATGATAAAACTAAAAAAAATATATGATGTACATTACCATGCAAACTTCCACCGAAAGTTGGTTTGAACGAGATCGAGTAAGTAGTTTTTTTTTAATACGTCATAAATCGTAAACCGCAATTTACCTTTCATTCAATCAAGTCAAATATAAAAAAAAATGGCAAAAAGCAAGGTCTTACAGCACAAATAAAGGAAAAATTCTAAAAAATAAAAAAAGTTGAAAATTAAAGGGTGTCCCCATACATACATAGTAACGCCAAGACCTCTGAGTTGTATGGGCGCTGATACAACTTAGGGGTCTAGCTTAATTGGCTCCAACCTCAAATAAGGTAAATAAATAAAATTTTCCGTGATGGACGAACGATGGACGAAGTTTGTACGAAACCCTCGGTGCGCGAGTCTGACTCGCACTTTTCCGGTTTTTTACATTTGATAACCATTAGGAGGTACTGTTTAATAGTACCGATGATCGAAAAAAAGTATTTTTATTTAAAAACAAACCGCCTAAAAGGTGTTCTTTTCATATGTTTTAAAACTGGCTTTTTCATACATACTTTACAATAATTTATATATTCGAAAAACGTAAATACCTATTATTATTCAATAGTTAGGTACTTTTCTTGTAGAAAGAGCTTGATTACATTTATTGTTCCATTAATTTAATCGCGGTACCTACCTATAACTTGAAATTAAATAAACACAAACACTCAATCTGCGATGATAATCCTTATCCTTATTAATATTACTAGCTGTTCCACGCGGTTTCTCCCGCCTTCCCGGGATAAAAAATAGCAGAAGGTAGGTATATAGCGCCTTTAAACAAAAAAAAGTCTATTTTATTAGTATAGATAAATGTGTCTCATTTATAATTTTGAAACTTTATGTTTATTTGCTTAGTCTTTACAGCTAAGCCAAACCGATTTTAATGAAAATTGGCTGAGACATTGACATAAGATGTTTTTTATCCCGAGATCCAAGTGAAACCACGAGGTATAGTTATATAATACTTACAAACTATATTATTTTGAAAGGTTTCTGAAATTCCGTTATTACAGGGTGTGTTTACAAAGTACTTGAGAACACATAAGACTACGGATGAACATGCATCTAGATACAGTAGCTTGCTTATCCACGTCAAAGAGAATTTCTAAATAATTTATGGAAATATAGAAGGAACTTCAGTTTGTCGTCCTAGTGCCACAATATACCCTTTATTTATGCACTATACTATTAATATATAACTCGAACACATTGTTCCAGCGAGCTGACGCGGGAGTCAATTTCCCACTCAATGTTTGCCCGACCCGCCTCGACTTACACACAATTTTCTTTTTGTTCTTTCCAATAAATTCAACATATCCAAGGAAATAGCGATTCATGTACAGCAACGCATCTACGTGCTAGCTTTGAATTGCTTTTAAATGTGCAATACTGGAAATTAAATTCGATGTGGCATTTATCTGTTTTATATGCCAACGAGAAACTTATTATTTTTTATTATTTACTAGCTTCTGCCCCGCGGTTTCTCCTCGAGGTATCTTATGTGTTAATCCAGAGTATCAGCTACCTCCATACCAAATTTCAACAAAATTGGTCCAGCCATTTGAGCGTGAAGAAGTAACAAACACACACACTCACAAACTTGCGCCTTTATAATATTAATAAGTGTGAGAGGATGTGATGTTCTGGCCAAAGGTGGTAAGATAATCACGCTAAATCTAACAGGGATCCTTTTAATATTAAATACTTACAATTACTACTTATAAGTACTTTAACCAAAAGTGTAACAATAATTTTAAGGAACCATAAAAGGTATTATTTTATAAATCTCCCTTTGAAGTGCAGATATCAGCTAATAAATATAAACATACTGAACCCGCCTACCCGCACTTTATAAAAACTAGCATAAACATAGCCTACGTCACTCTTCGATCCATAAACTATCTCTATGCACAAAATCACTTCGATCAGCTCCATGAAAGAAGGACAAACCAACAAACACAACTTAAAAATGATGATAAAAGCAACGAACTATATTTTTTCTATGATACAATATAACTTGATGTTATAGACACAAAACTTATCGAGCATAATTTAATGTACTTATGTACTTAGGTAAGTACAGTATAGAGGAATTTTAAATGAATAAAGACTTAGGTCATGTCAAACTCCTCTCGTACCATTAACGACACTGCATTGTTTCGTTATTTAAACTGTAGTAACACGAAGCTTGATCTAATGTCTGGTCCAAAGTTAGATGAACACGAGCCCACTAACTTGTTGCTTGTCAATTAAAGTTCGTCAGTATGCGGCGATGGCCAACTTAATCTGCCCATGTATTTTCCAGTATGAAGGTTTATTACCAAACTTCGATGTAATTAGAAAATCAAGCATTATTAATTTAATAATCTTATTTAAATATTTGCTAAATTTCTCCTCTTCTTTTTCTTCCACTTACTTCCGAATCAATGGTAAGTTCAGTATAGTATTGGTTTGGCATTTATTTAATAAATAGGTGTGACTTTAATATTTGGTAGCTTCTTCACATTTTTCATTTTGAACATACTGCCTACCTATTTATTGGATGCTTTGCTCTGTAAAGCAATAAGGAAGTCGACTATAAAATGATCCCCCAACTAGGTACTTAATGTCCAGATAAATTTATTAATGATTTACGCCCTCTACAAATATTTGTTTGAGAACTAAATAATCAAACTAATTCGAAATATTTTATTAACAGAAGCCTAATAATAGTTCAAAGCATTTATACCTACTTACATGAGTAGGTAAATGAATGGAAACTGATCGTAACATTTCAGAAAAGGTTCAGAATTGATTTGTATCAACGTAAATGGAGAGTAACAAAAGGGTAAATACACAATAAAAGTGCCTAGGTATGTCATTTCACCGTATCTTCCTTCTACATCCCGAAACGAGCTAAAAAAAAGAACAGACAGGATTGGATTTTCCGATTCATATCCCTTGAAATTTTTCCGGTCTGAGAGGGGTATCTACGTGCGGTGCGATTTTTTATTTCATTTTACGGTCCTAACAAAACGAATGCATGGTCCTACGAACACTAATGAACCTGCCTCCAAAGCATTCAGACGAGTAAAATTCACGGCGACCAATTTAAATTTTCAGTTTATGAGTGCTGTGTCTATTCGATTTTGAGCCTTAGATCTTTGTAAATACGTTAGTGGGGCTCAATTTTAAGTGCGAATGAAATGATGGTTGGTGTTGAATGAGGTAAAAGGGGAGATTATCTGCGAAGCGCGGACGTTTCCATAACCGCGGTCGAGTGGGTGTGCGGCGTGTAGCGGGCATGTACTAACACTGGCTCTACTAATTATAAGGAGCTATGAAAATTACGTTTGAAAGTTAATAGTAATAAAAAAAAATACCAACATAGATTGTGGCATGAAGTAGGAACCATTCAGATTTAGGCCGGTGATCGCCGACATGTGATGACTAAAGGCTAAGTTTACAATTTGAGTTAGCGGTTCTCTAACCACCTGACGCATTTTTAATATTGTGCAATCTCTTGAAGCTTTGGGTTGCTGCTATCTACACTATCACGATGTGAAATACTATAACATTATCCTTTGCAGTATAGAAAACTGTTGTGCTCTATTTATGATTAGTCACACCACACAGATAAGATTATATACCTATAATTTATACCTATTCCACGTTTCCTCTAAATTATGCTCCCACCAGACATCTCTGTAAGTTTCAACCTTCAGTAACATTATCATCATAGCTTCTAAATCTACTAATTGAGTTATTAGCGATGCTAACATGCGAGTCGATTGATTGATTGCCAACATTGTATTATAATACCTTCTGCTCGTTAAACGTTATTTTATAGCTAACTGGTACCCGCAGCGCCATATCTAATAGATAAAATTTATGATCCCGTGTTAAATATCGTAATGAAATGCCCCTTAAACTAACCGCAGTCGACGGTTTGCGATAACTATAAAACTATGACTTCTAATATTAGTTTATTGTAAAACGATGTTTCTGGAAAATTTTATTATACTTACATATGTTTCAACTTATTAACGTTTTCATAATGAACACGCAGTATTATAATTATTATTTTCACAAATAGTTTAATATTTTGTAAATTCAATGGCGGTATACATAATTTTTAATTTATCAAATTATGTTATTTTATGTAGCTATAATTTTCAGTCGAAATTGGCCATGATTATTCCCTTTTAGAGCATAAACAGCTGAACCAAATTAGAATATCGTAGTTTTGGTACCAACATTACAATTTATGCACGTTGTGGTTTTGTCAACGTTATATTCCTAACTCCACGATTATTATTTAATTGCTTCAAATAAATTACTAGTAAGGATTAACCTTCACGGCATTTTATATAAGAAATAAGAATCATTACTCCTAAATAAATCTCAGTTCAAGATTTACACTAAAACTAGCACTTTATGTTCGGTCATTAAAGAGTCAAGAGCTATTTAAAGTAGCTATAATAGGTACATACACGAAAATTTTCACGTAATTAAAATTGCTCGGAGTAGCTGTTTCAGTATATTTGGATAGAGTCGCTTTTATCCATATTTCGCTTTGTCGAATCGAGGAATAGCATCGACAATAAAATGTGTCACTAAATTACTCTGGATACTTATATTTTGATAGATAGATACAGATAGAAAATAATATGATCGTATTAATGTGTTTGCAAGCAAAAATATCAGCAATAAAAGTCTATTAATTGTACGTATTATAGTCGAAATGGTAAAATTTTTTTACTAGTTTAATTTAAAAAGTAATAGAAGAGCATCAGACAATGTAACATTGTAGAACATCGCCGAGAAACATTTTATTGTTCCGCTTTTTAGCCTACGGGAACTTCTGCAGCCGAAGACTTCATTTTATCTTCACAAAAGAAAATGCAATATCTTCTTTTTTTTTCATTGTGTAAACTTTGTAAATGAAACTCGTGCTATAATGCAATGTTATGATATAGGCATGTAGTTTGAAACATTGCATCGATGAAATTGCTTTCTAATCTGTTGTACATATTTTGGTAAGTATATATCATTATTAGTTAAGGTGACTGACACTTAAAACTAAGAATCATTAGTAAAAGTAACAATTTACTAGATTAGACAAAACCTTGTTGTTCAATCTTCTGTTAACGTAACTAATAGTCAACTCACTGACAACGTTAATTTTAACTATCCTCTACTTACCTAAGCTGATGGTACCTACCTATAGTTAAAATTAACGAAGGGTTAAAAGTTGTTCACTTACATTTTGGATTTTAACTAAAGGGTATCTAAGCTACCGATCAAACAACGCACCCTAAATGCATCATTGTTTAATTTATATCTTGAGAAATATTTACACAAAATCCACAAGATTCCAGCAGTGATGCGTGAAAACATATATAAATTTAAATACCGACATTAGCATAAGTCCCGGTATCGGGAATGGGATGCGGTCTGCTCCCAGAACAATCTGAATATGTGGTCATGTCTGTGCACAATACCGCTGATTGTTACCCCATTGCATACACAAAATGGCAGATTTAATTCAGTAATACACAAGAATTAACGTGCGTATACGCGACCCAATTTTATTTAAGTTGCCCAACAATTCCATTTTTAACAGAAAATTACTTCCCTCAGTAAATACATTACATACACAAAAAAGAGCTCCCCAAAAATTAAACCAATCCGACTTCAAAGTGGATTTCAATTAAAAAGTTTGAAATAACGATATAGAGTAACTAGCAAAACCACGTTAAAGTCTGTTTTACTTTTTGTTACCGTTTGTTGTTTTTAGTTTCTTATATTAGATAGGTATGTATTCAATACCTCTTTAGATTTGCCACAATAATTGTCAACAATATTTAAAAAAAGATATTTCAATCGCGATATTCATGCTCTTTTTCGTAGAGGAATTCGGTCAGATCATAATATTTATGTGGGACTACCTTAATAGAATTCAGAATAAACCTCTCAGATGGGACCCGTTTCTAAGAAACTGTGAATCTATAAAAAAATATACGCTTCAAACATAGAACCTCTTCCTTTTTTTGAAGTCGATAAATATGAACATTTTTATTTTTAGTTTGCAGCAATATTTTTATTCCAAAATTGGAAAGATTTATATCACCTGTTTATTCTATCTGACAGCATCTCCATCATATCCATTGCATACACATCAAAATACTAGTCAATTTTAATTACACTACACAAATGGTGAATTTGTCATCTTAACTAATGATTAAACAACCCGCCCTTACTAACGTCAAATGTCGTCAAAATGAATAAGCTGTAAACGTGAAGACCTGAGTGCAAAATATACTCGTGGCAGGTAGAAGTAGTCACAGGGGCATACCTTCGAGGGAAAAGTATGTAAGTCCATAAAGGTGGGGCCGTCGACGCAAACTGCATTTGTTTAATGAAAGGCGTCGACTCCAGCAACAGGTAGCGTGAATTTAATATAGATAACTGAATGGAATCCTAGCTTTGAGAACTTCGCGATCTGACATCTTACTTTAACTTATTTGTAGTAGACACAAAATATATGCTTATGTGATTTATATATCTGTTCAATAAGGTTCAAGTTCATTTTAGTTGGTATGTATGTAGGTGTAACTAGTGTTCACAGATTTGTAATAATCATTATTATTTTGGTATCTCGAGGTGTATGCTGCAGGAAGTTTTTTTTTCAGCTATAATGTGATAGTATATGGCACAGGCTTAATACGAAAAGATAATTTTAATTGATTGAAATAATTTAAATAAAAAGGAAATGTAATATTTGTATGTTAAATGAATAAAAGAAAAACATTTCATTTCATGTACCTATATAAGATAGAAGAAGTCACCTATATGCGTAGTACGAATGCGTTCTCAATTCTCCCGATTCTTTAGATGATAGAACATTTAAATTCCTTACACCTCTGCACTAGTTAATGCAAACGGACGTGTGCCAACAAATCGACCAATAATTGTGTGACCTGTCCTCATAATTTATTGTTTACGTTTCAGCTTTCTGTTGTTAAACACCTAGTTATTGCTTTGATTTATATATTGGCAAAGATTTTGATATTAATAATACATTTCAGTTATTAGAAAAGAATTTTAATGATATCTTAGCATCTGTGCCGTCTATGTATTAACCACAACTTAAGTATATATTGTAGTGTAATAAACTTTTATAGCCGTTTCAGTGTGAAAATGCAAGCAAAGCTCGATGTCGATTGATCTGCAGAGGGTTGAGATGGTAACGATAAACTAAATTGTAAAACCGCGAAACAGCTTTTGTGATCTTTCTGCCGAGATCACAAATGGCAGCAAAATCAATTCGACCGGCGACGCATGTAGTTGGCAATATTTCAAATTCCCTTTGATGCAATATTTCCTCCTCTCTTTTCTTTTACGTTACGTAACTGAGGAAGCGAGCTTACCACATTTGTCAGGTTGGCTTTTCAAGATATTTGATCTGTATTGAACAAATGCAGAAAGTGCTTAAATGGAATTCTCACAAAATATCAGCTAAGTTATATGATATGGTGGTCAAGAGTAAGCTTTTAAAATTTCACGCCTGAAAAAATGTAAATCTGTCGGAGAAAAAAAAAACATCTTTTACTATTTTATCATACGAATTGTGACCGTTTGCTATCTGAATAAATAATCTTATACTTAAGTATATTAAATATATACGTATCCCTAACCATGGATAGCTAGTCTTAAATAATCATTCTGTAGTTTATATCTACATACATTTTGCTTAAACGATTACATTTAATATTTATGGAAATTCAGGTGTAAATTTTGATATGAATATAAATCTCCAAGTATGAGAAAGTACTTAACAAATTCCGGAACCTCCATTTTAATTCAGTTTTCACTCATCGCATATTCAATAGACAGCATAGCTTCTTCTTCTTTCACTTGTAAAAAATCAGCGCCAAGTCAGCTCCCAACAACAGTTTTTGTTGTAGCCCTCAAACTAACTTAGTTATCGTCAGCTCGCTCGATTGTTCGACTTTTTATCGCGCTGATTTATGACGCTTATCTCACTTCGCTCCTTACAGATAGTGAGCTCGAACAAAGTGCCACGGTTTAATCAATTACTTACCCGCTGGCATTTTCAATTTGTCGTTTTAACTCCTCAAAAGACGACGTTATCTTACCCTAGTAACAACTGTTCAGGAATGTAAGCACTAGTGTAGGTTAAAACAATTACGCGTCACCTAGGGTGAAAATTATGCAAAATTATTGCTATATAATGAGGGTGGAGCCCGGCCATTAGTGCCTTAGTGGTTTCCTCTGACGGGCTTGCATACAACAATGGCTTGTAATGAAATTTGTCGAACAACGTGGCATTCGGCGCACGTCCGCGCACCGGCAGCCGCTTCAATTGCCGCCTAATTAAATTACAAGCGACTGCAGCCTCCACGCGAAGAGGGAATTCATTTCGACCTCTTGAACTTCCCTTTTTTACGGTTTTAATGGAAATCGATGCATTCGTGAATCTCATTTTAACTTCGATACTGAATACGTCCTTTTATACCAAAGCTTACCGTTACTTAAACTTGGACTCCTTTCATCGATCTTTTCCGTAATCTCAGAGTGCTCGTTGCGTTATACTGTTTCAAAAACAAGCACCCCACAAGGCGACACGACATGCAAGGGGCAGGCATCACGAGATAGTGACCGCGACTACATTCTGTTTCAACTATCCCTCATTGTGAAACTTGTCTCGAAGAGCCCCCACTCTATCACTCCACGCGTTCGCTTCACTGAAGAACAAAGCCGTATCGTTTATTGCACTACCAACATAAATTTTCATTATGAAACAATGTTGGAAAAAATGTTCTTTGAAAATACATTGAACGGGGAAACTCATTGCTGAAGAAATTGTTTACTTGTGTTTTATTTATTATGGTGCCAATTCAAATAATTATTGAAACGAATCTTTTGGTTGGGTTATTCTAAATATAAAAAAACAGGTTTTTTTCCAAATCAATGGACTATACTCGTACTTATACGGTTATGAAAAGGAACGGCTTAAATATGCTACAACATGTGAAATATGTACTAAAATATCCTTATCTATAATAAGAATACACAAACAGAAATCGCTATGTAAATGTAGCTCCTTTGAATCATAGTGTCGGCTGATAACACGGCCTCTGGGGAGCATAGTCGCCCGCGAGGCTTCGATGTCGTCTGATCCGACAAAATATTATGCACTACGAATTGCCAATACATCGCGTAGTATCGAATGAAATTAGATTTTAAATGGTTTTCTATGCTGAATAAACGTTTTTGGCTTCAGAATTCTCACGTTTAAATATCAAATCGTTTTAATAAATACGTATGGCTGAAGGTTTTTATTATCAGCAACCATCGACCACCACTTACGAATGACACTTTTTGCAGATAACCCATTTGGATGTTACAATGAACTACTTTTTAAATTCATACTTTGCTAAGGAAGCTATATCCCGAACTTACACGTGGCCTACGTGTAAGTTCGGCTAAGCTCAAGCTAAATAATGAAAGTAAACATTTTGAAATTTGAGGACAATTTGTAACAATGAACGTTTGTAAGTAAACGGGGGTAATTTCCTGTCGGCGCGGACATTTGAGCAAACAAACATCAGGGAGATTGATAATATCCTTAGTCGGTCACGTTTGACTTTGTAGTTTGGCTTACGACAAGGAATGTTCGGCTAAAACCGATTAATTTTAGATTCAGACATCTACACAGGATTTATGCCAACTATGATGGCTATGGAGGCTAATCTACGAGCACCTACTTTAACAAATGACTTGATTGGTACGTGTTGGGCGGGAGAATTATTGCCTGATTCGTCTGTGCTTGCCACCCCATTGTTTTCTATCTGATTTAAGTAACTTGATTATTAATGAAATCACATACTTATATCTTCAGATAAACACATTAATTTTACATTGATTTATACATGGAAATATCGTATTAGGTGTTATGTCCTCATTAATTATTCTAATTAAGTTATTCATTATAATCATAGTACTTATTATTCGAAAATACCTACAATTATCGTTTTGTAAAATGTGAATTGTTTTCTTATTAACAAATTAAGTGAAATACAATAGATAGGTACTATTTTTACCATCAAAAAGAATTTTTATAAAATCACATTCGCCTAAATACATCGACTCATTCAAAAGTGTTTGTGTCTACAATCTGTTTGCTTAAGGAGTTGTTTGAGAATATATTACGGCACCTTTAGCTTAGCAAGCTCTCGCCGTTAACTTTCCTTTACCAAGCAAGCACAACTAGTAAGATTTTCTTCCTATTATTCGTAGCTAGAACAGTTCTAAACTATATTTTATGTTATATTTGTCTGGCAGGTAGGCTATAAATGAACATTATATTTACCTATTTCGGACCAACATTTACACGACGTCGTCAATTGAATATATTGTATTAATAAAACGATTCACAAATTGCAATAAATTGGTGTCATCCAATTACCACGAGACCGTGTCGAAAGATTATACGCGAATCCAATACAAATAACATGAAAATTCGTTCAATATTTCAGTTTATTTTCATTCCAAACTTGTTGACTGATATATTGCTTTCAATCATAGCATACGTTTGCATTCTAGGCGTACCTACTGCACACATCATACATATATGCAAGTCCAAACATAAAATACTACGGTGACAAAGTTTCATGCATTAATTTGTTGACTGTGCAAACACATTTCCCAATTTCGATACATGCTTTTTTTGTACCAAAAATTCTGAAAAATGAATTTATATACAGCATGGTGTATATCCAGATTTGAAAAGCTTTGAAAGGAGCGCAACTTTGCAAATTTCACATATTAAGAATCATTCAAATCAAGAAAAATTATATTTTGTGTAAAATAGTATTACAAATAATTACAGACAACTTAACGCACTTGACAAGTCCATAAATACCAGTCGTTAACCGTTAACGATCGCTTAAACAAAGTGGCTGATATTTAGTTGGCTTACAGTTATTTTTCTAACAACATACTGTCTGAGTCATCATTAGCTAAGTGCGGTCTGCCATCGCCCCACCGCCACACCTTTGTCCGTACTTCACTTGCTCAATGGGGCTTTTAGGACCCCACTGATGATAAGATGGAGCAAATGTGTCAATAAGGTCTAGCAATGAGCCACACAACCTGAAGTATTGGACTGGTCATCGTGATTGGTAGGGTTAAAACTCTGATTTCGTTATAGCTCGGTTATAGTTCGGTTACAGTTCGGTTCGGTTAAAGCTTCAGTAATAATTCGACTTAGACAAGAAAGAAAGA
Source organism: Tetheella fluctuosa (assembly GCA_951216915.1). Lineage (NCBI taxonomy): Eukaryota > Metazoa > Arthropoda > Insecta > Lepidoptera > Drepanidae > Tetheella > Tetheella fluctuosa. The sequence continues at coordinate 4,956,871 of OX578214.1, forward strand.
AAGTTTTTTTATTTTGTGCACGCATCCAACTTCAACAAATTTCAACACGAAATATACAATCAACACATAAAAAAAGGAAATATTATGAACTAATACAAAACAGAATAAAGACACCATGATAGATTTTTTTACATAAATAAATAATAATAAAAAAACGACTAGACTCAAGACAGATATTTGTGTGCATGAACTATTACTATTTATCCTGAGTCGGTATGTATTATCTATATACTTAAGTATACATTTTGAATTAAAAATAAGTAGTAGGTATAATGCAGTTTTATAGTGTTTCCATAGGAAAATATCTGTTTAGATTGTGATCAGATGGCCGTGGGTGAAGAATGTCCTGGATAATTCTTTTTATTTTATTTATATCTGCATCCGACGGAAATTACACACATGTACTACGTTGTCCAAACAACCTATGCCACATTTTTTAAGATTGTATACTAACAGTTATTAGTTACTCATTATTGTTTTATCTTATGTTATATAATTTGTTTCAGGTATACACCATCTGGGACACTCAATTTGAACATTCATAGCGTAAGTTAGAGTGCCATTTACACTTCCACCAATCTGATATTACCTTACTAAAATCGTATGTAGGAGAAATGTATAGAATAAATAAAACTAGAATGTTGTTTCCTCGATCCAATACCGTGTAACGAAAATCCTCGCTACAGCCATGTTAGACTCTGAGCTAGGTGAGTGACCCATATACTGGCTGGAAATCAGATGTTGGGCTTCAGATATATCAGTCTATGTTACATGCCTGAAGCTCACATCAATGTTGAATATTTGCCGAGCTATAGAATCATTACTAAGACTACATCAAAAATACATTGTACCATTATTATTAATCTTGAAGCCCTTAGGTATGTTAAGGGCTTAGGTATTTTGAAAATCCTCTTAAAAAGTCATCAATAAACAAAAAAACATTCCAATTCATGAAAATATATCTATTAAAAAAATGCATAATTGTTACGCAAGATATTGCAATTCATCTTCCACTATTACAGGTTAAAGAAAACTAAGATAGAAAATATTAAACGCTGCGGATCAAGTATCCATTTTTAATTCCATAGCCCTCGATCGACGATAAATAATCGAGAACGATAAAAAAGGATAAAAATTGGCGATCCGTTACATTTCATTTAAATACAGAAGCTTTATTTCACGGACTAGTGAACCTCAGTTAAAAGTCGGGAAGTTTCCATTACGATCTATGTCGAATCAGGGTGGCACCTCGGATGATATTAAATCGGAATCTTCAATACAAAACTATACATATTACTTTATAGTTTTGTATTTAAGGCTCAATAAGGCGTATTTGCAATAATCTCAAATGGTAAGGGATTATGTTTCCACACACAGCCTAAATAGAACTGAAAAGCTGTGAAGTGTAGCTGCCGGAACACAACCATTTGCTACATTTAAACATTGAATGTTAAATAATCACTAAATAGCGTCCATAACATAATTTTCATATATAATGAAGCTTAATTCACGTGTTTCAAAGTGTTATAAATGACGCTATGAATATAAATTTATATTTAAACACATTCAAATATATCGTTTCCTTTGTAAATGCAGTAAAGTTTAGTTTTATATGAGCGTAAAGTTCCGTGGCCAGAGAAAGTTACAGGCACATTGTGAAATACGGAATAATAATTTATTTATTCACAATGAGAACTAGCGTGCACCCCGAGTTCGGTGTTAGAACCAGCAGGAAGCTCACAAGTTTTTCTAAAAGCACTGGAAACGGAGTTTTGTCACAACTCACGGTTCGCTTTGGTGGCAGCTACTCTACAAAGTGTTTTATTTGGAGCTCCTTTTGTATTTTACTATTGTATTTTTCAGTTTTATGCAAAGGTTTATCAAATAGCAGCTTGTAGGTTTGCGTTTGATATATAACTGATTGTTATAACGTAGAGGAAAGTGACCAAATATGGAATAGTATCCCTAATATGGAATACCCCCATTTCTCTCAAATGCAAACTCACACAAGCATCAATCAGCGATATTCTGTCTCTTTCTACTCCATTTCACACGTACAAGTGGTAGCATGTCAGTCGAGCGAGCCCTTTCGTCGTTGTGACAGTGTTTTGTTTTACCGCTTCCGCAGAACTTTCTAAGGTATGTAAAAAATACGTATTTTCCGTACAGAAAGTGCACACAGTATTATTTTTATAGCTTTTAGAGACCGTTTAAATGTTCTTTTGTATGTTTTCGCGGTATTAGATGGTATTACTTTCATAATTATAATTTTTTATTGACAGTTTGAAATCTTTGGAAAATCCAAATATGAACTATGGATCAAGTGCCTCATGTGTGGGCTCTGGGTACATATTGATTGCGCCGGGTCAGAGTTTGATACCTGGATTTGCGATTTTTGGTAATATTTTCTGTTCCTATCTATGTTACACTAAAGTTTACAAATAATATCTTATAAGTTAAGGTTAATTTTTGATAGTGATTGTAGTATTCCATATTTGGGGTACCTATTCCATATATAGGCACCTTTATCATAATTTAGTTTTTGAAAATTTTTGTTACCTCGAACTTATCAATATAACCTAAAATTGTTACAAACTTAAGGGCAAATATATGATTTTTAATAATTAGTACAAAAAGTTTTTTATTTATAACATTTGTGCAAATTATGCATAAAAAACAAAATGGTATTCCATATTCAGTGTCGCTACAGCACTCGATATTTGGTCACTTTCCTCTACCTATATTGAATATTTTTATTTTAGCAAGAGGATATTTGTAGCATATTTAAAAGAATTTTTGCAAGAAATAATTTAATAACTGAAACGGGACGCGGAAAAAGTGCTTAAAATAAGTAGATAATTATATGGAAGTAGGACAGGTGGGTGTTGGAATAAATTGCATCCAGTAAGCGACGGTCGCGTTCGTATAATTTTTTTATAGCTCCTGAGTCCGGAGCGCTGGTAATAAATCGGTATCGAGTCCACGGAAGGCTGTTTGTTTGTTACCGTGTACCGTGATCGGGAGCGCCCGGGATTCGTGTCCCTCTTGGACCATTAAACACACCCGCTACAACGGTCACAATCTTGTTTTCCAATGCGGTATTTGACTCACCTCTAAATGCCTAATGGCTTTTTGACATCTTCACTCGATTTCTTTCACTTTTAGGGTCTGCTCTATTTCTGTTTCAGGGAAACTTCAGTTTTCTTTCAGTGAATTTAATTTTAATTCATTGTGTGATAATAATAAAATTACAAATAACTTTTTTCCTCTCACTAGTATATAGGATAAATACTTCTAGATGTGTATCTAAGATGGGTCCGTCTTGATGATATGGTTGACCTTTACTTGATTTCAGAGTTAATACCATAATATGGTTAAAATTTTCAAAAATATAATATCGGAAGTATCCACCATGTTTTATTGTTGGTTTCTTGCTTTAAATTTAGGCACCCACACAAATTCTTGTTGAAGTTTATAGCATTCTAAGGTTGTTGCAGCTTCTAAAATATATATAAAGACGCGGCCAAAACCACAAGTTAGCAGTTTATATTTAATATTAAATCAAATCAAATCAAAACTCATTTATTCAGTTTAGGCCATAATAAGGCACTTATGAACGTTACAATACAATGAAAATGATTCTACCACCGGTTCGGAATACACTTGGACTGAGAAGACTCCGGCAAGAAACTCAGCAAGGGATATTTTTATAGTTTTTTTTTTAAGTAATATAATTTTATTACTAATTACAATGTTTATAAAGTTATTTTGAAATAGCTTGTTGAGCGAACATTTCATTTAAATGCATTCTTGTCTTCCACAGAATCAGAAACTCTATAGTACCCTTTCTTACATAACTTTTGTTTAATTAGCTTTTTAAATCTATACACAGATAGTTCTTGAATTTCTTTGGGTACTTTGTTATAGAAACGTATACATTGCCCCTTGAATGAGTCCCCCATTTTGCTGAGCCGCGTTACAGGTACAGCAAATTTGTGCTTATTTCTAGTGTTCAAGCTATGAGTGTCGCTGTTTTTTGGAAAATTTTGTATATTTTTCCGAACATAGATTAAGTTTTCATAAATGTATTGTGACGGCACTGTCATAATATTTATAGATTTGAATTTGTCTTTAAGAGAATCTCTAGGACGTAAACTGTAAATTGCGCGAACAGCCCTCTTCTGCAGAATAAAAATTCTATTGATGTCAGCACCACTACCCACTACAAAGGAGGATGACGTAGGACATCAAGCTGTGGAAATAGCTAAAATAAACTAATCTTGCCGTAGATTCGTCAGTGAGAGAACGAATTTTTCTCACTGCATAGGTTGCAGAACTAAGTCTATTCACCAATTTACAAATAAGTGGGCCCCACTGTAGCTTATCATCTAAAGTGATACCTAAAAATACGGTTGTTTCTACAAGATCCAGTTTTTCGCCTTTAATTACAATGTCTGTGCCCAAATGTTTTACATTGGGTTGACTGAATCTGATACATTTGGTACAATTAGACTTAAGTTCCCCGGCCATGCTGGCTTAGCGAGGCGTGGTAACATATCAACAAACTAACGTACGAACAAACTTTTGTCTTATTAAACTGGGGACCTACATGTCCATTTTTGTATTAGTATAGGAATAGATACCTACCTGTTTTATATGAGAAAGATAAATAAATAACCGAATTTATACTAATATTATAAAGCTGAAGAGTTTGTTTGGTTTAACGCGCTAATCTCAGGAACTGTAGGTTTGAATTGAAAAAATATTTCAGTGTTGGATAGCCCATTTATCGAGAAAGGCTATAGGTTAATTTTTATGCAGGGAAAACATAAGATCCCTCGGAAACGCTGGCGAAACCGCAGGGCGGAAGCTAGTTTAAAATATAACTATTACATTGAGTTGTTCGAACTAAAGATTTCACAAAAGCATATCTAAAAGCTTTCCCATTGGGTGTTAAAATGTGTTTTATATCCTGTTAGCTATTTGTATCACGTTCGTATGTGAACTAAAAAGTAATACTATCAGTCAAAAATATTGTACGCCTTTGACAGACCATAAATAACCTGTGATACGGCACTGTAATAGAATACTCAACAAGGGAAAAAATATTAAACATATCTCATGTTTTATATATTGCAATGATAGATGCAACAAGTAGGGAGATACGTAACGTGGTTTTACCGTGGTTGAGTTATTTTGTGAAAATAAAGGGGAAAAGTTTATTTAATTTTTTGTGGAACAATTTTGGGCTGAATGCAATGAAATGCAGAATAATGTTTTAATTATTTTATTATTTACCGAATATTCAAAATGTAGGTAAGTAGGTATACCACGAATGACCTTAATTACTATACGTACCTAGGTACATTTCAATGTTCTGCTTATTATGAGTATATTAGGTACTTCAATAAATTGATGAAAGCTTAGGAAAGATAGAAAAATAGAGATTTAATCTTAAAAAATTGCTCTTCAAAGACTGAACTTGAAGTAAACTTGGTAATATGTGTATGATCGTAATATAATTCCTTGGAGCTCGATATGCTATTATTGGTTTCCCCTTGAGATATCCGAGATGCGACGTAGAGACATTGACAGTGTAGAGATAGTTCTTTCACCATACAATTCCCAACGATCCTTTTCTTTGGAATTTTCGTATACATGCTGAGTTTATTCATATGTTTTTCAAGATGATTTTAAACATTAGAAAATGTGTATACCTTGAAGACTTGCAGATGTCATTGTCATCTTTTAGAATTATCAATTTGGGTTCGTCATACCGAACAACTTTTAATGAGGGACTAACTCTGAAATTGCAAAAAAAATGCCTATAAGTACAAAATTTTCATATAAAAGATCATAAAGATGTTGAAAGATATTTTTTTGTCATTCGAGATTTGGTCCGATAGTAAAAGTTGTTCATCTTTATGAACCTAACATAAGTTTTTAAAAGAAGACATCTAGAAAATCCAACCTGTATTTCACTAGTTTGTTCTGAGTATTGAATTTTGAGGTAGCTTCATTTTGTAAACACAATACCACAGTATAAGGTAGACGCAGTGAATAACTTTACAAGTGCAACAAATTATTTTGTGGGGAAGCGGATGCAGTTCAATCAAGAGAACGGATGAGAAAGCCCATCTTGTGTTCAATAGACGATACCAACCGAAAAGATATAATATTTTGACACGTTTTCTCAACAATAATTCTTAGCTAAATCGATTTCACTTTTTGAAAATTGCTTTTCGTATTCTTTAAAGAAATATTTTTCTAAATACGTGCTCTTTATATTTGTACATTTTCTATTTTATAACGAGCAATAAATATTGAAACACCGTATATCATTCTATGAGCACACTAGACTGTAGTTAATAACGTACCTAGTGCTCGAAAGGGCGTTTACATTGTAATTGCAATTTTCAATTTTCTACGTGTAAACCTCCCAGTTAATGCATGTGAACGATCGTGAGTGCAATTTGCGGGCACTACTACACTTTAATTATCTCTCGATTCTTCTTACTACATGTACTGGGCGATAAAATAAGTAGGTGCCCGTAAAAACTTTATGACGCGACTGTACATACATGATAACCTTGTTTATTATTCTGTTTCTTTCGTACTTTCGTTGAAATGTTCTGAGCAACATATTCATTGTTTTAAAGCGAGTATGAAACTTACCTACTTGAGGAACATTTAATTTATAACTGGCGGATTCCGAAGTAGGATTATTTTGAATATTTATTAATTAACTCATGCTTATCCGATCATTGAATCAAGGAACTGACAATTACACCTCACCAACACTGACAGTCAAAACACCCCAATAGCAATATATTAAAAGCAACTGTTTGCACCGCAATGAAAACAAATCATCCCCGGACAACAGTGTACAAAAAAGGTTAAAATTTAAAACGCAAATGAACAGAATAATTCAGTCCCAGGCGTAAATAACGGTTGCAAATATTACCATATCTCACTATATTCATACCGGGTTATCATAACTAAGGCCAGTTTTCACAGGATGAGCTGCTGACCATTCAGTCAGACAGTAAAGTTGTGTTTCCACTGCACGTGATAGCTCTTTGTCGGCGTGGCCTACCTGGCTAGGTAGGTAAGGGCACCCTAACTATCTTTCTCTGTCCAGTAACTAATGATCCCAAGAAAACTAGATTGAACAAAACTGACCCACAGTATCTGGCTTATTGTTGTTCTCATGAGGCCAGTAACTGTCGGAGAGTAACAATCATTCACTGTCCGCTAGCTACATGGGCCCGTGAAAACCAAGCTTAATTCACAATAAACATACATGTATAGGTATGTTGTTTGTTACTGACGATGTTAGACTACGGGATTGAAAATGTTGACAGGACAGCCGAAATATTAAATATGTGGAATTATAATGGAATCAATTGCTGTATTAAATCTATTTGTGTAGTAAAGTCCAAGATATAGTTTGCACATTGTTTAATTCATATTACTATCACTACATAGTATAAAACAAAGTCGCTTCCCGCTGACTGTCCCTATGTATGCTTAGATCTTTAAAACTACGCAACGGATTTTGATGCGTTTTTTTAATAGATAGAGTGATTCAAGAGGAAGGTTTTAATATAGTATAATTTGACAAGTTTTTGTATAAATTGGCTAAAATATAATGATATTTGTTGGAGGTGTCGGAAAAAATAGCGCTTTCAACGAAAACGCTGCCCTTTGAGATATAACAAAATGATGTATGGTGGAATTGTGTATCTTATATAGGTTTACAGAAAAATCCGCGATGGTATATGTCTATCTCTTAAGGATAACATACTATATCCATTTCAATACTTTAAAAAATGGGCAATTATAAAGCGGTAAATGGAAAGCCATTTACACAAATACGGTATTAGTCCTTATCATTTTAAATAAATTATAGGCCTTAAGCATTTTATGCACATTATTCTACTCTTTTACACCATATAATTTAAATGAATATCTTAGGAGCTATCGTAAATTAAAAATTACGCGCGAGAAAATAAATTCAAGCGGTCTTGCACCAACGCGACACGACGACGACGGGTCTCGCTTGATGCAGTCACCTCCGCCCGCGCTCCACTGCCCGCCTGTTGCCATGCAACAAGCTGATGCAAAAAATGTAGGCATAATATGGGCATAATATATTATGCTCTTCTACCCGTGCGAAGCCGGGGCGGGTCGCTAGTTACGTATATTTCACAACATCAACATAGAAAGGTTTTAATATAAAATTACTGTACTTATATGAATAAAGATACGTGCACAGATTTAAACTCAGCTCAAAAATATCATCTGGCAATATATACCTAGGTACGTAGAAATACTACCTAAAGTTTTCAAAAAAAATACATACGTTATTATGCTTACATGTTTACAAACTTTTCATTATTGCAAATTCACTATAAAAACAGCCGTTATACAGCTTCAACTCTTTAAGCGCATATTTTAAAAACTTGGGCATATTGAAAGAGATTTCATATTCGTTTTATTACAAACAACGTGCATTCTGGGTGTGCATTCCTGCACATAGTTATCGAAGCAAGGGTTTTAACGAGGTTCTCTTAACCTGCACTCTACTTAAAGTTACAGGTGGAGTATTTAATGGCTGGCGGAGATTGGTATGTTGCAAGTGTTGCAAGTTAAGCATATCGTTAATTAAAATATAAGGTACCGGAGTTGACACAGCACACTAAGATTTCAACTTGGAAATAGATGGATTCAAAATTTATGTAAAGATGTAAAGGTAGAATCTAGACGTAAGTAAAAATACGGGAATAAAATCTATTTAATATTTTAACTAGATTTTAACATTATTCAATGTCAGAATTCTATTAAAATTTACTTCAGTAAATTTATTAAATTATAGAACATACTAAAGACGAAACTATTCGGTGACTTGAAATGAAACACGTCGTTAAAACGGTTTTATGAGGACACAAGAGCTTATAAACAGTGTCAGAGCCGAATCTACTGGACCCGTGGAGGCTTTATAGTCCAACGTCACTTACGAAACCACTACCCGAAGTGCTACCCAAAATGTGAGTTGCGCGTAAAATGGGTACGTCAATCGTAAATTTGGGCACGATATCGTTTGGAAATTGGATCTAGCGGAATCCGTATGAAACAAAATTTTGTTACAACCTACAAAGTCAATGATCTCTTCACAATGTTCAATAATTCTGAAACTAATGATCTGCAAGTCGCAAACAATTATATTTAACAACGACAAAATGAAGCAATGCACATCATATTTCCAGTGCAATCTCAATTTCAAATCTTATATCTTCAATTTGGCATATTACAATAGTGATCCGAGATAAAATCATGATTCGAGATGAAGACGGAGCATTGAGACAGGCTAACGAGCTTGTTACTGTGGCTGGGGCGGAGCAGCTCAGCCCGGCTTAGGGGTAATGAACCGAGACCGAACGGGCTCTCATTGCAACTCCCCTTTCTTGAGATATTGAGATGATATACATAAAAGGTAATACACCATTCGAAATGATACTCAAGCGGATGGACATATCGATAATTAATATTCTGGAATACTTAGCTAAATTAAAAATTGCTACTCATTGAATTCCAACATCTGTTTTTGAATAAATACACATTGAAAAAGTAGGTAACTGTGCTATTAGCAAACTGGTTAAAAATTGCTGCGGCATCGTAAAACTTCAAGAAAATTATATAATATATTCTGAGTATTCAGACCAGACCTCATTTTCTCACAGTAGGCACCTACCATCTGAGCAACAAATCATTTTATTAAAATATTTACTTACTCAAATAACTAGGTTATTTGTCTGCGCTATGTTAAAGTTCGAATTAATCGTATATTTTACCGTGATTTTACCCGACATAGAAAACGAATCAAATAATAAGATATCCCTAGAAAGTATACAAACTAATAAAAATTATAATCCAACTCCAACAATTCCAACAAATTAATTGTGTTGAATGTATTTTATGGGACTAACAACATAAATAGAAGCTAGCTTTGGTTATCAGGTTTCTGGTATAAAGTTGTTAGCATCAGTGCTCGTATTTAGTTTGAGTGCACGTGTGTTACGTGATGGCTTCTTTATGAGGTTACACCCTGTTCCTCGAGATGTGATTGGGGAGCATGCTTCAAGTTATCTAATTTCGCTTGATTGGATTCTATACATATATACTTACCAATTTGATAAGCAAATGATTGAGAACAGTTTTTACCAATGTAGGTAACGTTAGTTAAAAAAATCCTATTGGTGATTAAGGCTATTTAAAATAAGAAAAGTTATAAGGTTCTATTTTGCTTTCTTGCATAGTTACTTTACTTGATTTTGGGTAATTGTTTCGGCTAACATAGCAAATTACTTCGTGATAATAGTTTATTTTGTTAAGTTTTTGTAATGAAACATCATACCTAGGAAATTAAAATTCAAAAATAAAATTCAAATTTAGATACATGGTAAAATAAACAAGATTCCATTTTTAACTAATTCTGATATTCATCATATAGCTGCCTGCATATCCAATATGTGAACTAAGTGCAAACAATAGCACCAACTAATCCATCAACCGCACGATATGCTAGTGCCGTTGCAAGTCAGACGGCAGCGTGTGCCGAGTGGCGTGGCTGTGTAGCAGCCGTGACGTGACAGACGTGACGCCGACTAAGCGATTGTGTGGCTGTGGCGTCCTTGTGGCACTGTGGCGTGTGCAACCCGATGCAATCGGGTGACAGTTTGAATCAATGCTTTCACTTACAGCTAAGGGTTGAGCTTTCGTATAAACTAGATATTTATCTCTATTAAACTCTTTTTAGAAAGTTGTCTCTTTACTTTATTGCTTTTCTGATGTTGTTTCATAAATAAATTATTTTCTGTTAGTGTTATTTACCTAATTACTAATAAGTACATACCGTGTCCATAAGAACTCAAGATTACTAATAAGTTGCCACACTTGGATTAAAATATTTTTATTAAGCTATTAATATATTTGAAAACATTATTGTTTTTTCGTTGTAAATATTTAACTATGTATTACGAACCTTTTAATATAGTTTAAAACAAACACTGGGTTTCATTAAAATGAGATATGAATAACCCGTTACTTTATTTTATTACAAACGCTTTAAGTGGATAAACAACAAAGGCAAGCAAGTCAAGTAAAATCCTCATTTGTAACGTAAATTTCATACAATATTATACTTACTATAGGTAGAGTCATAAATAAGGACAGACACAAAGCGCAAAACGAAAGCAAAGGGAAGCGGCAGAGACATGATTTAGAGGGAGGTACCTAGATAATAATATTCGAGAAGCAGATTACCATAACTTAGCGGAGAGATTGGCTCGGGCTACGGTGGATCATTATTTAAATCACTGACTGCATGCAAATAACCCAGATATCGGATAAACATGAATTAGGAATTAAATGGTGCCGGTGGTTGATATCTCGCTACGGCTGCCCTAATCCGTGAAACAATCGAGAAAATATTGCTTTCAGCTTATACAAACCATATAAAATGTATTTAGTTGATAGTTGATAGATGAGTGAGACTAAAGATTAATGTAGTATGTTTATGCGGAGGATGAAAGGTCGAATCAAATGAGAATGTTTATTTTTTTCGAGGATCGATGATGGATTGTTGGACAGATAGAAGTATCTCTAAATAGCAGGACTAACCATCAGAAACTCTACCAAAAATATATGTACAGCTAATATGTACATTAGACAGGATGTGTGTTTTAGCGGTTTGGATGTCATAATTTATGTAAAACTAATGGATGGAAAAACTACTAAATTTACATCAGTTGCTAAGACAACACAGGCAGCTCGGGACGCTGCAAACATCATAAGAAAATTTGTGGGGGCGACGCGCCGCTGTGGTACCGAACATAGAATAGGGAGATAAAGAGATTAATTATTTAATTATCTACATGAAAGGTATAATGTTTATACAAAAATTATGTAGGTATAGATTGAATAAAAAGATTGTAACAAATAATGGTAAACTCCTATTCGTTCCTTCATATTGACAAATTATAAAATGCTTATAGAAATAAAAAACTGCCTTATTATATTACAATGCATCGTCAATCACAAGGCACATTGTTCATTCACTTCTTCGCAGGACACAAGGAGATAATGCATACATACAGTATTTTAATTAATATTTAAAATAATTATAATATTTTTAATATGTATCTTTGTTATCTGAATAAATATATTTATTATTATTATTATTAGATTACCATGGACTAAACATGGCATAGTTCATTACACTTTTAGTGTAATGTCTATACATATTATATTTACAGTCAAACACAAAAGGGATTGGGTCTGACCTTACGAACAAGGAAGTCAAAGTTTTAAACATTTCAATCAAGTAACAGTTGAGTCAAGTTCCATTTTACTTTAAAAGAGTTACCGTAGTCTTGTTATAAAGTATAAATAGAGCTTGTATTCACAGTGGGAAAATCCCGGAAAGCCCTGTTGCAGACGAGACTACTCCCACGGTAAATGGATGCCGCCTACGCCTCACCTTGTGGCTGATCCATTTTTTAAACTGGATTGTGCTTGTGTGAAGTATGATTTTATTAATAGACTAGCTTTTCGCCCGCGGCTTCGCTCGCGCAGACTTTATAAAATGTCTATAACTTTTTCCCCGTTAGCCAATTTCTACGAAACAAAGCCTATTTATTCGATGCGGCAAGTTAAACCTAATTAAATTGTGAAAAACCAACGAAAATCTGTTCGATGGTTTCGGAGATTAGCGTGTTCAAACAGATAGACATACAGACAAAAAATCAAACATGGTTTTTTTGCAATTTGACTCTTCCTACATCAATCAAACACACTCCATTTCAACTAAAATAAAATAATGTAGATACCCGCGTGTTCTAGATAACTTTCGAACAGTAGGTATAAAAGTAAATTCCAAAAATCATTGAATGACGATTACTTTTTTGCAACATCCAATTTTATTTAAATGAAGCCTATATTCTTCTTCTTTATTAATTAATCTCAGTCTATGTACCTGTGAAATCTACATGAAAATCCATTCAGTAGTTCCGGAAATGTGCGTTAACAAATAATCAAACAGATATTATGATTACTTTTCTTAAATGTACAGAAACACCGGATTCTATCGTTTATTACCTATATGTATAGATAGCTTTCCGCCCGCGATCCCCTACAAAACATTTTCCTTAGTTCTAGCCAGGAGCCCAAATATCCCGACAAACTGTACCTCCTTACTCCATTCCAAAAATTGTCGTTCCATAAAACTTTTGCACCCCATTAGGGTAAGAATTTCGAAAAACACCGACATTGTGTTGACAAGTTAATATTAATATCAAGTTTCAAATAAATCTGACCGGAAAAATATTTATTGACGGATTGAGTTTTCAAGCATGTGTCAAAATAAAATGTAATTTAAATCAAAAGCACTAAGGAGTATTGATATCAACTTCGATGCAAATCTCCCCCAAAATAACTTTCTACCCCTTTTTAACCCTGTTAGGCGATGAGTTTCAATAAAATATGAAACATATCTTCAATTAATTCTGTTAAAGAATGTTTATGCAAAATTTGAAGTAGATTGGACCAAGGAATCACGTTGTCCCATACAAACTTTGCCCCCGTTTTTCACCCCCCTTAGGGGTAGAATTTCGGAAAATCCCTTCTTATCGGATGCCTACGTCATACAAAGAACACACATCCAAGTTTCAGGTCTCTACGATCAGCGGTTTAGGCTGTGCGTTGATCCTAAGTCATTCAGGACAAAGCATTTTATATATATAGATAGGCCAAATTTATTGAATTAAAAATTAAATTATATCCTCCAAACAATTATTTACTGAGTCAATACATTTCTGTTTACAAGTGAAGTTATAAAATTTTGCGCTTTGTCATTCTCGTATGTACAGCTGGCTACATTTGTATAAACACTTGATCAAATTTTACTTCTCTAAACTCTGTGGAGTTTAGTTATAAACAATGAAATCGTCTCGGGTAGTCGATCGATCACTCACCTACAAAGCAACATGTTACGGTACGAGTTTATAAAACTGAAGGGTCTTATCCAGTATCTTGCGCGGAATAAAATCGTCGTCACTATAAGGTAACTAAACCTCCTGAGAAAGAAGATTTATAGAGAGTCCACCAGGAACCTATGTATATGTTACCAACTGAAACAGAAAGATGTTTTAAAACTGTATTGTGATCAAAGAATACGTTGAATTTTGAAAGATTTTAGGTAGGTATACATTGTTATGTTAAAATGTATTTCGGTCAAATAACTTTGATCGCTTTGAAAGTATCTTCATTAATTACAACTGAGATAAATTAAAACTGTGGTAAAAAAAGCTCTCTGTTTCTATGATCGCTTAAATGTTGTATTTCGAAAACTTATATAGACACTTTATGTTACTTATATTTTAGGAATTGTTACTTGACTGTCGAACAGAAACGCTGAGTCGCTGAACATTTAAGTTACACTTTACAGGTGTAAACGTGGGCTTTGTGCCAAGTGAAATGAAATTATTAGCTGGACCAAACGCTGAGGAGCTTTGATATCATTCGCACTGTTAGCACCACTTGGATCGCTTAAATTTAATACGTCGGATAAACAATCAGAATTCGGTTAAAAACAAAAAAAATATTGGTATGTAGTTGTAAATGAATGATATCTAGCTTTATAATTATACAATAAAACTTATACCACCATTAATCGCCGCCTTTTTTAGCACCAAGGGAAAGCTTGATTACATTAATTTAATCTGGACCCAAGGCGGTCCCTGAGTTCCCAACTTCCCATACACACCATTTTATTAATAAATAGGCATCTATATTTTCACCAGGCACTGGTGAGTCGACTAAAGGCATTTGTCAGACTACGCCATGTTTCACTAGCTCAATTTAAAACATTTATGCGCCGTTAATGTAAAGTGCTACGCGCGCTACACTTCATCATCAATAGCTTTAAGCTACGTGGAAGCTTCGATAAATTACAGTTTATCTCTGCTCATTTGTAATCAATGTCCTACGATAGTACACTCAATTTATGTTGGACAATGTATATAAGTGTACCTACTTACTGATATTGTACCAGCCAAAGTATGAAGTTACGAAAGTGGATGTTCGTATTTAGGCTTCTGCTATGTTGTTTTGTACTTAAACTCGACGGTGAATTCTCGAGGTGACTATTTTCTGTCTCACTCGTGAATCTCGGTAATCAGCTGGGCTATTCTGAACTTAAGCTCGACGGTAAAATGACGTGACTATTCTCTGTCTCACTCGTGAACTTCTGATTACCGAGTTGCACGAGTAAGACAGAGAATAGTCACTGCGTGATTTCACCGTCGATTTTAAGTTCAGAATAGCCTACTAGGAGTTCACGAGTGAGACAGAGAATAATCACTTCGAGAATTCACCGTCGAGCTTAAATACAGAATAACATAGCTGAAGAACTTCCAGAGTAAGTACCGTTTCTTTAGTCTATATTTATTTTTCCGAAACTAATTTCTAGCTGTGACTAAAGAGTAAAAAAAAGAGGGCATGGGCTGAGCAGGTTACTCAAAAATTCTAGTATTTGAGAAAAGTCAGTACCTGAGATGTTGCCGATGGGAAATCCCATCGGGCTCTCGGCTAGTTAGGTATTTCATAAAATAGAACTCGAAAACTTCGTAGTAGAGACATCATTGTTAGAATTTAGATAAAAAGAAAATCTATATAATATAATACAGCTGAAGAGTATTTTGTATGTTTGATAGCGCTAATCCCTGGAATTACCTACTAGACGGATTTGAAAAACGAAGATACTGCTAATTTTTATACCGAGCATACGGGTGAAACCGCGAGGAACAGCTAGTACAATAATAAAACACGTTTTAAAATGGAATGCTTGTTCGTACCATGTCAGTCTGTTCGTGCATGCAAAATAGTTAAACCTGTCTAGTTTTCAAATATTACGAAAACAAATGTACGGAATGCACGTTATCGTAACACGCTACGAACAACGATGTAGGCCTACTAACTAGTACCTAAATCATTTATTCACGCTACTTCATTCAGTAACACTCATTAATTCTAACTTCCACGTTAGAAACTGTTTCATTCATTAAAATACATTAACTTTGCTCTCAACTTCAGTATAGAGAAAGTTAGCAACAACATTTTGAGGATTTTGTTTATGATCTCAATGTCTACTTTATAATATTTTATGTTTTATCTAAGCAGCAGAACAAAAAAAAATGTCTTGACAGCCAGAAACACAATAAAACTTTAATTTACAATGGGGAATGCAGCTACAACCAAAATCCACCATAAAAACTGTATTTTCCATACGTTTACGGCATCAATTACGTTGACCATTATAACGAAAAGAATCTGAGTGCATTGCAGCGTGGGGACCGGGGAGGCGAGACGTGGCGCGAGCCACAACCAACCAAGGCGATAAAAAGATTAACTGCTTGCCGCGCAATTTGATGCACCGGACTATTTGCGCCATTTTATCTCACGCCTTGTTTCTTAGCACTGGAAGGTTTACATTACAAGATAATATCAATACGCTACCGTATAACAACACGTCAAATGAATTTGTGGAAGTGGTGATTGGCGTCATTATCCCTCCCGCCTCATTGTTTCTACATTTCAAATTAATTGGATAATTTATAAAGTTAATAGAGTTTCATAAGGTACCTATCAGAAATTTTACTTACTAAATCACATGAGATAGAGTAATAAGAGAGTGGAATTAGCATGCATTTTCTACATGTTTCGAAACCAAGTCAAAAGAGGATAAAATATCCTGTATTAATAAATAATCCCGAATCCCGATTAAGGAAATGTTTATTGGTACTCATATAGAATACCACACAGGGAAATATCCCTGTTCCCATTACGAGTCTATGATCGATAAAAAGTGTTGTATTTTTTTTTTGGAAACAACTGTGTGGTCCCTAATGCAATGATTTAATTAAATCTTGAAGATGTTTCAAAGTAACGTATTATGTACTTATATTAAACGTATAATGTAAGAAGCAATTGTAATAACTAATAGAAATTCCCAATGTCAAAGTGCATTTTATATAGCACCCATAAATCTATTTCATGGTCTTTACAGACTGGAGACATGGTGTTAAAAAGAGAATGCATTAGCGCAACAAACTTTAATCGTTTTTATAGCGTCATAAAAATATTCGATGAAACAACCCATCCTAGGTTAAATTGAATTAGGTACTGGCTTCAAGCCAGGACCCGCTAGTCCACGGCGCAGCACTGACAATCCCATTTAAAAGATATTGATAAAAAGAAATACATTCCGCAAATGTTCATAAAATTTGATACATGTGGAAATAGTAAAAATGCGTAAAATAATATCTTCGAACGAGAACAGCGCAACAGCAGTGAAAAAGTTGTACGGAGAAAGAAATAAAAATATTTTATATGAAAATACAACAAGATATACATAATACTTTTATTTAATTAAATTCAATTTGAAAGTTTGTCTACTGTAATATCACCTAGATATTATTTTTTCAAACTTATTCAAACTTGGCGAAGGTGAAAACTATTGGATTGATAATGAATAATTTTATTATTTGTATAACAGTCAAAGTACCAAAAGTACTTTATAACACATTTGCTCGTAAAGGGTCTCTTATTTCACCAATTTCAATATCGTAATGTATCTGTAATGTATGTATCTCATTACGTACTTGTGCGTTATTGTAATGTAAAACGTACGGTTTATCAAGATGCTCCGTCTAAAACGAACGGTACTTTTTTAAATCTTAGCAAAGAGTTTTTATGTCAGAAAAGTGGTCAACATTTTATGAATAAAATTAACTTTAGGACATAAAATATAATAAATAAACATTTAATTCTTTAACTTAATTAATTTTGACCATAAATTACAACCATTTATCTGAAACAAAACACAAAAATATTAGATTACTTTATTAGTAATACTGGCTGTTTTTGTGCCTTTGCCTTAAAAAAAAATCGCTAATTTGTGAACAAGTAAAAATTATTCCGCGCGCTTTTTCTTTTCGCTGTATTGTTTTAATTTGAAAATGTCGTCAAGTAATCATGAAGGATTTATTCGTTTAAAAAAGTCCGAGTTTTATTTAATTTCCTCGCAAATATGTTATAAAACGTCGTATGACATACGTGCGCTTTGATAATCACAGCCTCTGCTTTCTTGTAGCCCGAGTCGTAGGCGAGGGCTAGCAATATCGCCTCGGCTGTAATTTTCAACTTACCGCACTTATATCATAATGTACTATTAAGACATCGTTTAGAAAAACCAATAATTGTAAACGATAACATTCGAAGGATACTGCAGGAGACTATACAACCTTTCTTAGAAGACGTCTTCTTTTAAAACCCTTGTGCGTGCGTATGTTACTCCTCCGACACGTTGTATACTGCGGGATGCTTGGATGTGCCGCGGCATGCTGGAATCTCTTTGTCTCTTTGTAATGTATGTATCTATGTGCTAAGTTTAAAAAAACATATCATCCCAGCTCAAAATAATCTTTTACAAAGTTGTGCAATTTCGTCAACCACGAGAAAATTTCAGCATAATGTATTTCCCGATGAGTACGATCGAATCGAATGAAACTAACGAATTGTGCACGTTTTCTTGAAATATACACGTATACTACTTATACAGTAGCGCTCACGTTGTGCAATGGCTTAAGTGAGACGTAGATTGCAAGTTTACTACCTCGGCGAACCGGCGCGCTAGTACGTTTCAAGTTCCTTTATGATAAACATTTTGCACTAGAAGCCAAAACTACTTAGTTACACGACAGCAACAGAGTTGTCGAATTCCACCGCTGAGGCCGTGATAAATCCACATTTACTTAATTAATGCTATAAATTCTTACAACATAAAAGGTGAAACTTGTCGAAGTCTTACTGCACAACTGCGCCGCAGAACTTGTGTGCACATAATATATTTACATCATATATCCTCTCTGCGACAAAATTATGGTTTTATAACATCACCCTACAACTTTTCAAAGTTGTGTACTTTTGAGTCATAAGTACTACTTCAAGGTCATGGGAATGGCAGCATTTGTTTTACAGGTTTTGACTACAGCGCCGCTATTTGGAACTAATTGGAACAACGGCAAATAATTTCTCCGACAATTTTTTTTGACAGCTCTCCCTAAACTACATGTCATTGTGGCTATATTAGGCTTTGTAAAGATCGGCAACACGCTGGCAATCCCCCTGGTATTGCTAATATCCATCGGTGACAGTAGCCACCATCAGATAGAAGACCACCTGCCTGCTTGTCAGCCTTCTGACATAAAACAACAGCTCCAAAATTTGGAACTGCGCAAATAATATATTTTATATGCTTTTGCGAGTAGGTACAAACGGACTAACGAATGATCAATATGGCTAGAAACTTTAGCCAGAGAGCTTACGTTATTCTCGCAGTGAATATGAAAGAACCGGACAATTTATTGCATAGAAACAAACGAGGTTAGAATTCAATACTTGCTCCATTATGGAGTAAACAGAGTACTTTTAACTTTTATTAACTCTAGAGCTATAGGGATAAATAGCTTAAAATTTTGAATTGTTTGAATAGTTATGTTCAATTTATTTTAGTTTACATATGGCGCATGGAGATTCACATCTGCATTGCAGCTATCTATCCCGTAGAGCCTTCTAAACTCATCTCACGTCGCGAGTATATAAAATAAAATAACTGCAATACCGAGAGGAATAATCATTGGAAATATGGTTTATGTCCAGATTAGTGACCTCTTCCATTTTTCACCGGCTATTTAGTTTAGTTAGAGCTTGCCAATTATCTAAGGCGGCAGCAACAACTTTCGCCACACTCTGAAAGTTCAGTTTTGTTAGATAGACTTATTTAATGATTTAAGTACTTTTATTTATTTTTATGTGAAATAAAATACGTTTTTTAGTGTTATTTTTCATGTCTGCCTATCTAATAATTATTTCCATGAATAATTTTGTAAGAGCAAAGATTTCTGGTAATGATAAAATATTTGTGAAATTCTTCCCATCGTTTTTACGCTGCAGATGACAATTAACGCTCTCTACTCTACTTCGTTCGTCTCTAAAAGGAAGAAATATCAGCGATATTCTTGCCAAACGTGCACTTTCTCATGTCGCCACTGGGCCTACGGGCGAGCTGCCCAACTCGTAATGCATACCCTTCTTCCCGTTGTGCGTATAATAATTTGGTTTATTTATTTTAGATTTACAATCTGGTGAACGCGTTCGGTCTAAAGTAATGACTGGCTGATCTGAATATTCTTGTAATAAAACAGCATCTAACTAAAAAATCGCATCAAGAGAGCAGTTGGAATAAGTTTAACGGAGTCGTAAAGTTGGCGTCGACCGAATGTATAAACTGGAGACGGGCTTGCGCCGGCGTTGGCTCCTGTCCAACACCACTCTGTGTATCGACATCGACACACTATCTCAAACTATTAGCAAATTATTTATTTTAAAACTTGATTACATTGATTGAAAACATGTTATTTTTATGTATTCATGGTTATTTCACGCATTGTTATTATGTCCTGTTTTATTAACCTTTGTTATTATAAAGTAGATTTATCTACTTTTGTACTACGTTTGGTTTACCAAACGTTTATCCACAATATATGCATAATAGGTATATTATATCACAACACAAGATTTGCTAATCACAAAATTTTGGTAGTGCAGTATGTTGGAGTTTATTTACATTTACAGCATTAGATAACTCTTAAAATTTTTATAAACTACGTTTTTAAAGAAAAGTTAAAAAAACAGAAAAAAAATAAGAAACAAATTAGATATTGTTTTTGCGGGTGCAATAAAATCGGAGTCGGTAGTGCTGGCTCAAACCACTAACACTCGTCAAATCCATTTAGTGCTGTTATTTTTTTTTAAGTCTCGCCTTGTGAACCAACCACAAGGGCTTCGAGACATCGCACCACTTCCTTCAATTTTGTGCTATTGTGTTGGCTTTACTCCAACCAACTGCCTCTGCCTTCAAATTCATCTATAACGGTTCACCGACTGTTTGCATAATCGGCGATTAGGTTTCTAGACTGTAAATTGTATTTGAAATCTTTTGTAGAATACTAAAGAAAAAATCTTTATAAGTACTTAGGTTTACCATTCATCTCATGGTGTATTCTATGACATAGTAATCTTTGAACTAGGTGCACCCATTTATCTGTGTGAGACAATATGATCTTCGAAAATACCTACTTGGCTACCTAAATTACCGAAGTCTTCTTTGACACTTCACTTAGGGTCGGCTTTATATGTCACGTCTATCTATTCTTTAGTTAGATCATCTGTCAAATCCTTATACCGACTAAATGCTTAATTTTCCCATTTATTTTTCCTGCAGTGATGGGGCGGTGCGCGCGCGTGCTTCGCGTGGCAGGCGGTGCGGGCGGGAGGGCGGTCGCAGCGGCGGGCGCAGCGTAGCGCGGCGCGGTGGCGGGTGCGCGCGCGGCGGCGGCGGCGGCGGCGGCGCATGCACGCCACCGGCCACACGGACCGCTCGGGCGGCGGCGGCGGCGGCGGCTCCTGGCGCCTCCCGCCCGACGAGACGCTACAGGTCGCCGACCCCAAGTCCGCCAAAGAGGAGGTACATCATCAACTAAACGCCACGCGGGTCCCATGCAAGCATCTCGTTAAAAGATTTAACCCGCGAAATGCTGCAACTTTCCTCAAGCTTTAAAATAGAATGCCCAGTTACACTAAATAGAAGCATTTAGTGTACCTGGTAACTAAAATTTAACTCCATACAGTATGAAATGGGTGGTTCCAATGTCATTTTTGCAGAAAATCTTGAAATCAAGAAATCTTGTCCTGCTTGGATCTTTCCACTGCTTATTCTTTTATCGTTATGAGTATTTGGATTCGTTTGTAGAAAAGGCAATGCTAATTGACGAGTTTATATATTATGATATGTATGGATGACCAAGTGAAAAGTCATAAGGAACCAAACAGAAGAAAAATTGAGAAACTATTTACCATCTGTAAAATGTAGGAAATGGTAATGATGTAGCAACGTATTTAACGTTTAGTTATTTAAAGCCACCCTGTTTTCTGTTTTAAATACTAAATGTCATACTTATTAAAATACACTTTGTAGTTGGAAAGAAATAAAAGATATAGAACATTCTTCCCAACTGCAAGTTGGGAAGAATATAAAAGGGCAAGAACTAAATAACAACAATTCATTAAACCTCTGTGGGATTTTTACGATGCAACCAGTGACAATTTAATTTATTATGAGACGATACTTCGAGGTGATATAGGCGCTTTATAGAGTTTGCTTTTCTCCCGAGAACTCCAGAAATAATAATTGCCAAAGCCCAATTAATTCCTTTCGCGTCATTACATCTGATCCAACCAAAACTTCGTCCCCAACGTATTAATATGTATCTTTATTAATACTGGCATACTCAGTTAGGATTAAAACCTATACTAAGTGTCCTATTTCAAATTTACGTGCGCAGTAAATGCAAGCATATCGGTTCACTGGTTTGCGCTTTGAAGTTTCCACTCTTTGCTCCCTCCCGTCCCTGTAGTAGCACAGAAGCAAAAATGGCATCATGAATGCTCTATTTTTAGCCTTGTTATCTGCGTGTACGGTAACAATGAGTTAACCACTATATCCACCATAAATAGCAATTCACCTTGACTCTGAAAAATACTACAGCGCTTACTGTCTCCTTCAAAACTCTATAAATAAAGCGTGACGTTCATATTTATAGTTTGTTTACTAGCAAAAAACAAAGTGAATTTGCCTTTTATAGTCGGCACTCAAACTACATCTTGGTCGATACATGAAATAATATTGTAAATAAGATAGAATGAATGTTCCCGGTGACGCACATTCGGGTTTATTCGTTCTAAATCTCCGTAATGTCACTCCATTGAACTCGACACCTTTCCTCATAAATCAAATTCCGATTTCTCGGCCTATTTTTGGAGATCGGTTTTCGTAGGACGACTTTGCGAATTGTGTTTCTACGTGATGATTTTATTCGCTTTTCACTTCTCTGGTAAATATTTTATTATTTGCACACCTTAATTAACCTTTCTTCGATTTGATCAACAACACACCAAAAGTATTTTTCAAATTAAGTGCTTTGCATAATTTTAACTATGTCAAAATATGGATAATTATTTTCAGGACCTATACCAGGGCGATGGGCACAACTGGAGAAGCATCATATTTTCATTGATGGTCATCAGTTTTGTTATTGCCGGTATCGTCACAGCCATTTATTTATTAGGGTGAGTCCCCCCATATTTTACTTAACGTTTATTTCATTTAAATTATACTTATAACAACAATAATGTTTTTAGTTATGTGGACGAGTTGTTGTATTGGTCGGGTCGTCGCATGCGACTCGACGAGTTTCTTCGTGGCGACCTGACTGGCGAGAGACTACCGACAACGTGGGTCAGCTCCCACCAGCTCGTGTACCAAGCAGACGACGGTGGTCTGCTCGCTCTCGATACGTTCAACAACACGCTCTCTGTACTCGTCACCAACCACACTCTCGTAAGTCGAGCATTACTCTACCGCTTTCTGTCACCGGTATAATATAGAAGACAGTATTACACCGACGCTCTTTACTATAAAATTTATGGCGACATTCCCGATTCTCCATAATGGCATTATTATGCGAGCGGTTACCGCCTTCGGAAAATGAAAATTTGAGTGCGCCGACTTTAAAGCACCGACGATTTTACTTCGAGCGGAAATGAAACCTAAAGCACGTCAGGTGCTCATTTCGTGATAACTCAATGTAGATGGTATTTAGATATTTCTTCTATCAGAAAGACATCGACTAATGTGAGAATTTTTCTCACCGGACTCATTACTTGTTAGTCGGAGCGTGTCTCGGCTGCCATAGTCTATTACTATTATCAACACATTCGCCCTGAAAGCTTTCGGTAAAACCGAGCTATAGCCGGGTGACCGCAATTTTCCCCTCAACGCACCGAGAAAGCTTTACGCCAACGTTTACGTAAATAAGCAACAGATATTCTTGTATTTATTTATAAAATTACTTTTAAAGTTAATAATACTATTAAGACATTCCTACAATATTACAAGGTATTTCCGATTGGCGACATCGAGTGCATAATAATTTTTCGTGTTAACTTTATGAAAAGATCTGGAACTCAACTAAATCGAAAACTAATTTATATTGCAGAGGCAGTTGAATGTGCGCGGGTATCAGTGCTCGCCGAACTTACGTTACGTGCTCTTCCAACACAATATCAAGGAGGTACGAAGCCGTTTGAACAGTAAAACTTTTAATTGCCTTTTTTTCCAAAATAAATAACACGGTCGCTACAAACTTCAGCGCCTTGGAAGATTGTTATTTAACTTTTGTATTTTACAGGTTTACCGGCGAACATTTACGGCGCACTACACCGTTTATGACGTCACAAATGAGTGAGTCACTTTTGATATTTATTGCCCTTAAAAGGTCATTGCAAAAGACCCCTCGAGGTCCTCGTAAATTATATTTCCGAATGTAAATTAAATTTCTCGTCCCTAAATTGGTTTTCAGTTTTCACTTACCGCATTACAGTAAAGAATGTCAACATCTTGCCAACATCAAAAGCATTCCTTGCTTATTGTATGCAGAGCTGTGTAGTTTTTTGGCACTAATGTTGACAGGCCTAAACTATTACCTAAACTAAATTGCACTCCGTATATCGAGCGCTATAATAAATGTCAGCAACGTTCGGGAAGGCATGATTCCGCTTCCCTACTTCAAGGATATAAAATATATGCACGATCTCAATTTGTTTCCTCCAATATTCATCTGCTTCTACTCGAAAATTCATATATCAATATTAATACAAAATAACAGTTAACATTTCTATCATATTTTAATGAAACATAATATGGTATGTATCCTACATCATACTATTACGAATAATTATGTAGATTCAGTTTCCAAAAAACCTAATAATTTTTAAAGAAAGAATCCTAGAAAAAGAATTTGTAAACAATTTGTAAGTAGCTGATAAAATAACAGAAATATTTTTAGCGTTTGTTTGCAGAAGTATTTAAAATATGCAATCGTGTTTTCCCTCTATTTCGCGTTACACTTAACATTTATTTTGCTTCTGCTAGCTATCGGACACGCTTTAACGACAATTTGAAACTATTGTTTCAATTAGCATATTTGCATAAAAGCAGCTCAAATAGGAGCTACGGATTTATGCGTTTAAAATCCTCACTCTCGGTTTGTTTTGCTAACTTCCAAATCATATCGTATCTACTCTGAATTCCTCCCAATCGTCTCTCGGGTGAAGAAATCGATTTGATGGGTACGTGAATACGATTTCCAATTTATTTCAAAATTTGCGAGTGGAATTTTAACGCGGCCAGAGTCGCTCCAGCAGAGGGTGCGGTAATATATTTATGTTGTTGAGTGACCGATGTACACTAAACTTAAACTTACTGCACCACTGAGAATTGAAAATGCGAACTTTAAATGGTTTCTACTTTGCGAAATGGCTTAATTTAGTTTTTATTTTATTTGATGTTCTTCATGATGAGGTTCAGATTTATCAAGTTTACCTTCAGTAACATCCTAAAAGACAACTCAGCTGTTCCCATACGTTTTCTTGATTGAACAGATGACTTTACTAAACCTTTTCTTAAAATATGTATGATTAATGAAATACATAAATAACTCCTTCACCTAAAGGACTTATTATTAGGTAGTTTTTTATCGCAATTACCTACAGTATCACTTATTTTCTGTAAAAACCTTCTTTAGCCACCACATACCGCTCTTTGGCGAGGGCCAAAGGAGCTGGGAGTGGCAACATGCCGCGTGGTTCGGCAAGGATGGTTCCTTACTGCTGGTGGCAGACAACGAAGTGTTGGCGAGGCCTGGTCCGCCAGCGAAGAGGGCACCACTTATCCCCCTCACAAACGATGCCAGTCCAGGCAAGGTTTACAATGGAGTCACCGACTGGTTATATCAGGGTGTGTATCAGTTCGAATCACTATTCAAGTGATTCTAGTTTTTATGTTTTACACAAAGTAGTTCTAAATCGCTTGTGTTTAACCATAATTATTAATAACTAAGGCGATGATAGCTCAGTGGTAGTGACGTCGGATGCCGCGATGAAGGTGTGGGTCCTACAATTAAGTAAGCTTTTGGTGAAGGAGAATATCGTTAAAAAACCATAGCACAGTGGAAGGGTACTTTGTAGTACCCGCCTGCCTGGCTACCACACTCATGTTGAAAATCGGCGTGTTCCGACAGCTGCAATTGAGAGCCAGTTCTTTCTAGGCTTTCTGTGCTTAGCACTATCGGCCACATCATCACTTACTATAGTGAGATTGTAATCAAACACAAGCCAAAGCAAAAGTAAAACAACAATTCACTGCTAAATTGATTTAGCCTTGAGGGGATGGTTTTCAGCTTTCAGCTGACTGAACAATTTGGTAGGTTGGTATATTTTTTTTTACTTCTGCATCATCTCATCTCATCGTTTTCTTAGAAATAGGGCAATCAACTAGAATGTGTCAACTCTAGTTCCACTCTTTTATAACTCCAATTTTTTTACAGAGGAGGTGACAAAAGTATCATCAGCGACATGGGGCACTGCCGATGGCACCCTCGTAATGTACGCACAGTATGACGATAGTGCAGTCTCTGAGCTTAAGTTCCCTCGGATTTCTGAAGGGATCGGGGGCATTGGTGCGGCCAGATCCGGGTTCCTACTGCCGGCATTCAATAGCACAACACACACCACGTCTTCCCACGTCTTCCCAGACCACGTGACAATCAGATATCCTACGGTAAATTGCAATGTTAAGGTTAGATGAGGGTTTATTTTTTGGACTTTTCTTAACACATATTGCTTTATTTCAGCCGGGTAGTTCAATACCGCAAGCAAAGTTATGGATAGTCTCTGTACAAAACACATCATCACCACCAAGATGGGAAGTCAAACCTCCGAGCACTTTAGATGGAATGTATGTATTGTACGAATTTCTAATCTGAACCATATTGCCTATATAGTATTATTAACGAATTTACCGTACGTTTTGTTTCTCAGGGAATATTATCTCATATCAGCCCAATGGGTGGGCAAAGATAATTCTCATGTAGGTGTAGTGTGGATGAATCGTGCACAAAATTTAACAGTTTATAGCAGTTGTTACGCTCCGAACTGGACTTGCACTGAGGTAATCATTTTCATCGAAACTTTTATTTTTATATAATTTATTATCAGTATTATATTAGTATTTGGATAGGTTATTATTACTCTATTCTTAAATTTCCAGATGCATTCAGAGAAAGCAACTGATGAGCCATGGCTAGAAGTTCATCAACAGCCGGTTTACTCAGAAGACGGCAGTGCGTTTCTTCTTCTAGCTGCAGTGCAAGAGGGTGGTGGACAATATTATACCCACATAAAACATGTAGATGTGATGCGACAGCGCATTGCTGTCTTGTCGCATGGAAAAGTTGAAGTGGTAGAAATCCTGGCGTGGGACCAGGACAATAACTTAGTTTATTATTTAGGTAAGGTTAAACACGAGCTTATACTTTACTATTTCATTTTCTAACTAATGCTTCAAGTGATATTTTTCTTATTGAAGGTTTAGATAAAGGAAAGTTATACATACCTAAACTGCATCCTGATATGGTGATGGAAGCAAATCAAATTAAGTATTTAGATTGATTGCAGTTGAGTGAATTCTTTTACAGAAATCAAATACTAACGTTGCGTCCTCATCATCACTAACATTTGCTTTACACTACATACCCCTTAAATTCAGACAAGAAAAACAAAGCACGAAGTGTTAATTGGCATTTAGTGACTAGGAAATTGCGTGTGATCGTTTGCATTTGTAAAAATATCGTAAAGCTCTACTTTGTATCACTTTTTATCACTAACCACCCTATTATTTGGTACAGGTAGTGCAGATAGGCCTGGACAAAGACAGGTGTATGTAGTCCGAGACCCTAGCTATGGCGGAGGGAGCAATTCAGTAAAAGCTAGAGCAGAGCGAGAAGAACCTCGTTGCCTTACATGCGAGTTAGCAGTGTGGCCAGCTCGGTTACACTACGCCAATTGCTCTTACTGGAGAGCCAGTTTTTCTCCAGCAAAACCTAGGGTCGGCATAACACATTACGTTCTGGAATGTGGAGGCCCTGGCCCACCTCTGGCTGGCCTTCATGATGCCAGAACTCATAAATTAGAGAGAATATTGTATGACACGAGGCCTTATAGGTAAGCGATGTTCTTTTATTCAGAATAGAGCTTATTTTTAAAATTGGACAGTGTGTTTGTCTGTTTTTGTGGGTTATACAAGTATGTTGTATTAACCTACAGAGCGTAAATTGATACGTGGAATTGAAAAATGACTTATAAAAAACAATTGTTATTATTGCTTACCTAATACATATTTCAAATGGAACAACTCCTATTCTGCTATGTCTTTCGTTCTTCTGTTTCTATTATTTGAACTTTATTTACCCGTTGAAATCAACAGATCAGTACGACTACGCGAGCTAGCCCTGCCAACTCGGCGATCATTCGACGTGCAGCTGGGCAGCGGATCCAAAGCAAGAGTGCAGCTACTCTTACCGCCTTCCTGGCGAGAGGAGCTTCGCGATGCTGCTTTTCCGGTTCTTGTTCATGTGTATGTATCTTTATAATCTCGGTAGGATAATGATATATTCTCAAGTATTTGTTTAAAATATCCCTCCTGGCGATATATGGTGCAGTATCCGACTTATTTGACCCGGCCTCACTTGGCCCATTTGATGCGATGAACATATTTTTTATCTCGTTAATTTCACACACTTTTTAGGAACCTCAAATCGATCCTCAACGCCGAAAAATTGGAATCTCTTATTTTAAAGAGGTCTTTTTGATTAATTATTTTGTGTTATAAAAGTTAACCAATCGTGTTATGCAACGTACAAAATAAAGTCAAAGACATGATGAATTCTTACAATAAATTTCAGTTCGTTCGCTTAAGTCATTGTTGAGAAAAATCTAAATCCTTGCAACCAAAATCTTCAAGGCGTCGCCTTAATAGCCGAAAATCTTGCCAATTGTTTTTGTTAAGAGTCTAGTAATCTGGATTTCGTTTACAATGTACCCAAACTCGTAGCCATAGTGATATTTTTCTTCACCGACAAGCCGCCACCGTTCCACGACGACTGCTAATAGTGAAATGAAAAGTTTTTGAACGGAAACCTTGATTATTTCATTTACCTTTCAGAGATGGGCGGCCTGGCAGTCAGCAAGTGACTGAAGAGTTCCTAGTTGACTGGGGTTCGTACATGTCGTCGCGGAACGATGTGGTCTACGTGAAGCTGGACGTGGCCGGCGCGAGGGGGCTACCTCGAGCGCTGTTGCGCGGGCGCCTTGGTGGGGTCGAAGTCGCTGACCAATTGGCTGTTATTAGGTAAGTGTCTACGTATTAGCTTATTTAAGTATGGTTTCAAATATTTGGAACAGGGTGTACAATCGACAAAGTTGAAGCATGACCACCATAAGGCTACTTTTTGTGTGCAGCAACCAGCGACTACCTGGTTGTCGACAATACAAGTGGACAATGCGCTTATCATAAAACTAGTCAAAACAAATGAAATTACACAATAGCGGATTTTGTCTTGACAATGGGCGGGGCGAGCTATGATGACTGCTTGCAAGCGAAAAGGTTAAAAAATTGATCATGCTTGAAGTTTGTCGATGGTACAAAGAAAAAAAGCCTTGTTATAGTATTCCGTAATCAAACGGTGTAAGCCTTGTTATAGTATTCCGTAGAAGGAAGAATTCCGTCATTTTAAGAGCACTACCGATCAATCACGACCTATGTAGGTATAGTGAGAAATAAGCTATCAAAGTTTTCTGAGCTTATAATTTTTTTATAATGTAAGCCCCTTGGCCATCGAAAACAATCTGATACAAAATTATGGCTTCATCATTTCTTATTATACCTAAACTTGAAATAACAGTTTACTGTCTTAAATCTATTCCTACAAAATAAATGTTTAGAAGAAGAATGTCTGCGGCTACATTGGATAGAACTCGTAGCAGTTCTACCGAATATGTTTCCGCTCCACCAATGAAAGGAATTTAGGAACTTTAGTTTGCTCTACTGATTTAGTTCGTCTTGAATTCCAGAACTTTGTAGTTCCAAGTTTGCACCAAGTTTCATTAATCAGCTTCCGGGGTAGTTGTGTGGCAGTCGAAGGCCAAAGATAACCTTTTAGAGATTTTGGCACTTATTAAAACTTAGTAAGAACAACATATACTATTTATTTTTTTAATTAAATTTTAACAACTGATGTTCTTTTACATTTTTTTTTGCTTGTTTTTTTTCAGATATTTATTAGAAACTTTCAAGTTTTTGGACGTAACTCGAGTAGCGGTCTGGGGTTGGGGGTATGGTGGTTACGTCACCGCCATGCTGCTTGGCTCCCAGCAGTCTACGCTTAAGTGTGGAATTGCCGTGTCGCCTATCACCGATTGGCTGTATTATAGTAAGTAGAAAATTGATTAAATGCTACAATTATGCTTAAATAAAACTTGTTGTTATACTGATTTGTTACCTTTTTTACGTTATAAAATAGGAGTTTAGATTATTATTATAAAAACGAAAAAGTTAAATTTGCGTAATAGAAGACAGCAACCTGTCTGGTCATGTGATTTTTGTACACCATTAACAAGCTAATGTATCTGATAATGCTGATCCAACACGACTTTTCAATGATTACAGACGCAGCGTTCACGGAGCGCATCCTGGGGCAGCCGTCGGTGAACTACAAGGGGTACGTGGAGGCGGACGCGTCGCAGCGCGCGCACCACGTGCCCGCGCACGCGCTGTACCTGGTGCACGGCATGGCCGACATGAGCGCGCCCTACCCGCACGCGCTGCAGCTCGCGCGCGCCCTCACCGATGCCGGTGTGCTCTTCCGATACCAGGTACATCATTAACCTACATTATGAAATTTATACATTTCGATAGTCCCAACAAATAGACTAAAGAAATCTAAACATTACAAAATATCGAGTGATCCAAAATTCCAACTCATAATAAGTATGGAATTAAATAAGAGCCTTTGTTCCACTGGAAAATGCTTATTGATGGACGATGGAAGTGCTATAACGTCGCGTGAGGTTATGCAATTATGTGTAGCAAAATTGCGTATCAAGCTTCTTTGATCGTTTCCCTTTTTCCAGGCATACGCTGACGAAGGGCACGACCTTAAAGGTGTGATCGAGCACGTGTACCGTTCCATGGAGGACTACCTCCGCGAGTGCCTCTCCCTCGATCCCGAAGACACTAAACTGCCTCCGCCTGACAGATAAGAGTGGCGCCACACGTCATCCACACCGAGCAATAAACTTGAAACTGATCACCTCCTCAATATATCCAATTGTTATCTTAATACTCTATGTAAATATGTATGTACATGAGAATAGTGCTTTAATAAAATGTGTTCCCCACGTTCCGTTTGATAGCCTTGTGTTGGGTACATTGACGACATCATCATAGGAAACGATACCGTTGCGGTGCGAGTGCGCACGCAACGCATTTTGTGATTAGATTAGACAATTATAAATAGTAAAACCGTTCTGTTACGACGAGTTGCATGAATCTAATGAAATAATGATAATATTAGCAATAGTGAAATAAATTAGGATGATTTTGTAATAGATAGCGATGATGTGCTACGAAGGTAACATTAATTCTTCAAATTCAAATATTTCTTCATTGAAATCATAAAACTTTGCTAAGCTTCAGCACCCTTCGGCTAAACTATCATACTGTGACTTCTGCTAAGTTTTAAGAGCCTAGATAGGTAATGAATTGTAGGCATTGATGACAAATCTTATTACTAGTACCTACTGAAAATCTTTTGTAAATCAATCATCCTGCAAATATTCAGTGCGGTTTAGTACCAATTTTCTCAGAATTAATAAATAAATAATCTGTTGATATAAGTAATTGTGATCATACTATTACTCATAGAATTTCGAGCTTTATCACTTAAGCTTTTACTTCTATTTTCTACTGCCGCCTTTACTGTCGATTTTCTATTTTATCTATTTCAATATCCATCTAATAATAGTACTTTATTGATCGTCAAAAGTTCCCCATTTATTTATTATAGTCACTCACATTATAGATTCTATTTGATGTTACATACCTACCGGAAGAATATTTATTTCACTCGGTTGTTATTTTTCTGAACAAATTTCCTATACAACAATGAGCTTATAATTTAAGAATTAACTAGGCCTTTTGAATGATTTTTTGTTTCAGATATTTAACAAAGTTGAATTTTGTAAAATTATAGAGCTGTTCAAAATACCTCATGTGACAATGTAACTTTATAGAAATATCCTATCAAATTAATTATGTAAATTGATAGAATGAAATGCGTTTTATAGTGACTTATAATGTTTAGAAATGAAGTGACCTTGATCATCCCCTAACCTTAGCTGCTTTGGCTCCATCACATTACCATTTACTAATCTTCTTAGTTAGGTAATTAATAATGTTAAATTTTGAAACCAGACGTTTGAACTGAACATGAAGTCACTAAAAACTAACATAATTATATCAACAAAACCGGGTCAGGCGGTTGTTGAAAGTAACATATATTCAATTATTTCATTAAAAAAATAAACAAACTAATAACTCTAATAATGTAGTCGGTGAAATAATTTCACTGTAGAACTCAAAACCGATATACTTTGAGTAATAAGCTTGTACAAAATAGTTTATAAATCGAGCTAGAAAATTTGCCTTTCTGATAGATATTTCAGTAACGCAGTCAATACGTTGGTTTATGATATGAATCAAATATAAAGAGTAGCGTCTGTGTCTGTACATTGGGAATATGTAATACTAGAAAAACGTACTGAATTGGCTCTGAGCTGTGAAATGAACAGCTGATCAACGAGCCATTGTGTGAAATGCTAGATGAGTAATATGGACACGACCATTGTTGTTGATTTCACACATGTGACATAACTAGGTAATTCATTGTTGTTGTATAGAAATAAACGTTTGCCGATATAATGATAAGTGTTATCGGATACCTGCATAGACGCATATCGTACATTCCATGTTTGTGAAGACTGCCGATTTGGTCTAAATTATACAATCATTGTACTAATTAAATACCTACGATACGTCGATGAGATTAATTTCAATTGCCGTTATGGTCTTAAGGATGCTGTGATTCTTCTATTGCATAATTTTAACGATATTGTATTAAATTATATTGAATTATTATAATATCTCCATCAGATATTACGTAGGGCCTAGTGAAATCGAATTCGTTGTAATTATTAAAATTAATTATTGTAAGATTAAAGTTAATTTAGATATTTTGAAATTCTTCCATTGTAAAACGAATAACAATATTGCTTTGTTCTCCAAATGTTCGAAAACAAACATAGACAATATATTATGGGCTACGTGTACATCACATTACATATGAGATTTTATAGTTATATAAAATACGAGAGATTTGGAAACCGGGTGCTTTAAATTTACATCATGTTGTATGTATTGATTTCATTAGCAAATGTTCTCTAAATATACAATGACTTGCTAGTGACGTGGCACCGGCCAGCCAAGCTGCTGAAAAGCGGCCTTGCACGTCACACGCCTGCCCGCCTGCATCCTATACCGGTGTGCTCACCATGCCATATGTGGCGTGTACTAGGCCGCTAGTTCGTGTTTTACAGATACCAAAACTATCTATCTTAAAATGTAACATGTAAAAAAATGTGCGAATAACACCAATTAAATTCATATAATAAAGTATTTTTAATGAAACAAAATTAATTACCGGAATGTTACAAATTTTAATACGATGATGATTCTATTAAATTGTTTGCACTCCGCTTGTATTCTGACTTCAATCAGATTTCGGATCGTATAGTTATTTAGTCTTCCAATACAGCGAAAGCTTCCGTAACATTTCTTATTCTTGAAGCAGGAAATTAGGAACTATGTGATGACTATGTCAATTAATTCATTATTCCAACTCTGATCAGCTACGTGGACATTAAGATTTTTTCTAGTCCTTCAGTAAATTTTCTAAAAAATAAGTTTAGATTCTCTCGCCCTAGTTTGTCCAGATTCAATGG
This sequence comes from Tetheella fluctuosa, assembly GCA_951216915.1. Taxonomy (NCBI): domain Eukaryota; kingdom Metazoa; phylum Arthropoda; class Insecta; order Lepidoptera; family Drepanidae; genus Tetheella; species Tetheella fluctuosa. The sequence continues at coordinate 4,991,065 of OX578214.1, forward strand.
ATTTGGTATAAATGTGAATCAGTAATGCTGTGTTCTTAGGATCCCCTGCAAATTACGCTAGAGACTGTACTCGACGTACTACATACTGGCACGATTTGGATTAAAAAGCCATTGAATTCGTGACACTACTCGGTTTTATTACTTTATAATATATCATTCCACCAACTCATTACATTTTAAATTGTTTAATCAGCATTCATTTACAATTATTCTAGAAATTATTAATACACAAATCATTGTAAGTATCTTCTATTTCTGCTTCTTAAATTTGACAATCTTTAAAGGTAAATTGAACATTATCACGATAAGTTATAAAAGTTACGTTTTAAGTATGTCGAGTGCAGTTGGATTGTAGCGTAGTATCCGCCTTCGTAACTTTAGAGTGCTGCGGATTGCTCCCTTAGCGGTTAGATTGATGACTGTAGCGGTATTGAATTCAATAAGTTACTCTTTTTCATCTTCAGTTGACCATTTATTTATTTAAAGGTAAATACTTAATTCAATGTAAATGTATGAACACATATACCTACTGAAATCTTTGATACCTACATACAAATAAGTATAAATTTAACTTATAAACTTATGGATTCAATACCGTAACTTTCGGTGGCCCTAGAAAACATCTAAAATCTACGTTATTGTTAATCAGTGTTATAAATCTTATCGTCTCGTTTAAGAGTTACAGTGTTGTATAGATTGGTACGTTTTCATTTGTAAATTCTGAGATTATTCTGTTATTATTGTAAAGTTTCTTTGAATAAATAAAATTTTGAAATTTACATAATCGTTCATCGGGAAGTTTTATTTTTTATTCAAATATATCATATATCTTCATTTCTCAGTTGGAAATTCAAATTTGAAGGTACTTGGGTCACATTCCTTGTACTTTCTGGACCATATTTCGGCGCTTCTGAAGTATCTTTCCAAATGTTCATCTTTAATGGTCGGGTCTGCCTGACTCAAGAATGCACTACACGTTGTTTCACTCAATCCACCATCAGCATCAGAGTTGCAGTTAGATTGCGACAAGTTCCGCATCAGTTCGTAGTGAGAGAAGTTCATCGACATCAAAGAAACATTGTCTATGCCATTCATTGATTGGTTGAATCGGGATCCCGAGTCCATATTCATAAATATGCTATTATGCCTCACCAAACTTGTATGTGCACTTGTATCGTATTCACCATTCACAAGTTTGCTTTTCTTCAATCTACCTAATGCCAAATCAAGGGACCTCACGGCTTCATTCACATTGAACGATTTACGCTTCATGGACTCATTTTTAAGGTTCATTGGCGGATTACTGTTGCAAGATTTTGCCTTAATCACTATTTTCTTTTCAGCTAAAGGGTCTTCATGGTTTTCCATGTTTTACTCGATAATTTTGAGGGTCCTTGGCATTTCATTATTTGTCAAAGTTATGGAGATGGCTTACCGACGACATTAACATGGTTTCATTCCAAGACAATGTAAACTCTTTCTACGGTGTCAACTTCTAAATAGACAATCGGTTTATATTTTTTTTAAGAAATTTTCTACATTCTGTCAATGAAGATTTATTTATGAAAATCAAAAAGGTAGGAATTTTGTTGCGATACTTTATTCATGTTGTGTAGTATAAAATAGCGTTTTACTTTTCGAAACGCACGTCACGTCATCTAGTGGTATTAGCTTCAACTACGCAGAGCTTTGTAGATGTACAATTTAGTAACCGTAAAATAGGGGAGTTCGGTCAGTTCCCTAACTTAGTAAAAGTTCAAAATAATATTCGCTAGATGGCACAACAAGGCGCAATTTTTTTATTTAAAAAGTAACTTTGTTGCTGTGTCACTGCCACTATTAGTAGAAGCAATGTAGAAGGTACAAAGTATTGTATAAATACCAAGAAGCTATTTACACTATTTTTTATTTACCATATAACATTTAGCATGACATTTTTACCTTTTTCCGAATACAGGTTTAATCAAACAAAACTGCAGATTTGCTAGAATCTATTAATTATATTATAGATAAGTACGTATATTTAGCCTAAGTAATCCGCTTGTAGAATCTTAGCTGGTAAATAAGCATCGCAAAGAGCGGCAGTCGTTGGTGCTAATGCTTCTATTTCTGCTTTCACACCACTTGATAGCATTGTATTTAGTTCCTCTTTTAAGCGAGACCCTAAAACAAACGATCGCTATTTTTTTCTTTATGCAATACGACAGCTATTACTACCTACTATCTTAACAACGGTAAAGCAACCAAAGAACATAATATTTTAAAAACTTTTTGCAAAACATTTATTTACAACAAGTATTTACAATCAATTTATAAAATACAAACTATGATATATAGAAAACATCCTCAAAGCCTTCGCTGCTGTCGATAGTCAAGGTTCCCAACAGGCTGGCAGCGTTCCCTTTTTGCAAATATTAAAATTATTTTCATTTAACTTTTGAAGAGATTGATTAATTTGAAAAGCATTTATCTTTTTAGATATATAAACAGTTCAGCTTTGAAAATTCAGCTTACTGTAGCATGAAAAATAATATGGAAAACTCACCAACAGCTGTATCCAAATATGGTCTTCCTATCAAAGACCTCAGTTTACGTTTGTCAAGTTCTGTGAGTGAAAGACGAGCCTCGTTTGGAGCTAATGTCATGACGTCATTATGTCGAGTACCAAGCAGTAGTAAGGAACTGCAGGCGAGAGTTGATGAAAGATGGGATTGAGCCTGAAGATTAAAGATGATGATTTTTATTTTAAAAAAATAGTTTAATTGCTATCCGGTTTTCATAGTACAAGCTCAGTTTAGGATCAGATTGCCGTGTGTGAAGAAGGGACCTGTTATGTTATATTTATTAATTTATTTATAACTAGTTACCAAAGAACCATATTTATATGTGAGGTAAATTTCAAAGCCATGAGGATCAGCGTCAACCAGCGCAAGAGCTTGAAGATGTAACTCAGAAGACAAGCGGCACAGTAACTGACGAGTGCACACATCTGGATAGCCTTTACCCTAAAACAAGTATGATCTATATTATTATCTTAATTAAAAGTAATGGGTTCTAACTCGAATTACCTTGGCTTGTACTAAGTATAAGAATAAAAAGGTTCAAAATATTCAAATAGATACACACCGTCATGATAATCACAGGTCCCAATCTAATTAAAACTCCTTCGTCCAATAATTTCTGAAATATTGCATCTTTTTCCACGACTAGAATGTATTTCGCTGAAGATTTAAATTGTTTTATGCCATTTATATCTTGAGGTATTAAAACGCCTGTGAAATATAATATGTTTTAAGTAAATCAGACAATTATTAAGAAGATAAACAATAAATGACGAAAGTTTTTGTCTGATATGAATGATATTTTTTTTTAAATGATATACTATTTTTCATAAATTGTTTCCAACAATTACTAGCTTCCGCCCGGATAAAAGTATCAATGCATTATATGCGTTAATCTAAAACAAGTTCTATCTGTGTGTCAAATTTCATTCAAATTCGTTCAGGTGTTACGAGCTCCGTATGAAGTAAAGTGAAGATTAAATATACCTCCAGATGTCGTACAGTCGACAATAGTTCCATCTCTATGATGCATCGTGAGAGGTCCCGCTATGAGTCCCTTGGCTGTAGCAACTATACCTAAACTCCATGGAGGAGTTTCCAGAAGACAACATACATCTCTTACAGCCACATCTAAATTAGCTTGATTACGGAGCCTCACCACGTTCTGATAGAATAGTTCTCTGAAAATATTGAGAATTGTAATTACTACCTACTCATCAGAAATGGTTTAATCTTTGATGTAAAGCCATTTTACAAAAAAAAAATTAATTATTGAAATGATAGAAAATTATTGATTAATGTCTTACCTTCTAGTGACAATCAAATTCTTTGAAAGTAATTCATGCACTTTAGTAAGTACAAACATAATAGTATTGAATCTTGTTTTATCTTCTGCGTTTGAATAACATATTGTGGATTTTTTTGCCTCGTTGAAAGATTTTAAAGTTACACTGAAAAATAAATCTTCATTCAGTACCTATTTATCTAACATTTCAATAAAGTGATAGGTACTTATCTGATGATTACCGATCTAAGTCATAAATACAATTGCTCCATAGTCTTTGATTTCTTATAATTAGTTTCGGAGTACAACCACTCTCTGCACTTTTATTTATATCACCAAGAAAGTCTTCTATTCTTTTAATAAGCGACTTCCTAGCATCATTTGCTTCCTTCAAAAGTAAATCTGGTGGTTTATCCATAACTGCAATAAAACATTTATTTATAGACCTATATTTTATGAGTTGAAATTAAAATGTTAGTTAGTTTTGTGTAGGTACCTTTATTGTCTGTAGATTGCTTTAAAAGTTCTAGAACTTCATTGAATCCAAGTTTTCGTTCTGGCAATACCAATTCGCCATCGTTCCTCGTATTCAATTTAACCATCTGATTATTAAAAAGTTTATCGATAGCCGTGACTAATTTTGGATCTTGCTTGAATAATGCCACTGGATTCAACATCAAATCTCTCGTCAGCATCGATAAATCTTTGTCTTTATTCATTAACTCCATCCTACAAAAAATGATGTCTCAAACAACCATTCAAAACGATAATAATTGACAAACAAACCCGATGGAGCTCTATTAAAATAAACCACCGGCAAAAGTGACGATGATCCCTACCTACCTAGTGGCGAGATGTTTATCAACCGCAAACAATAACAGCGTCACAAAACGGAGCTCGTAAAAGGGCCACGAGACAATGGGGCAGCTCCTCAAGTGTTTTTTACAGCGAAGTCGAGCGAACAAGCGAACGGGACAAAATCATCGTCGGTGGCGCATCCGACTCGCGCTCACTGAAAAAATGACACAATAGATTTAATCGAAAGATAGTCGAGGCAGGCGTCTCGAGGAGCAGATGACACGGCGTGACGGCCTCACAAAAGGCGTGAAATGACGTCATAATAGCCTCGAATTATCACCCCCTCTTGTCTCAGGGCAAATATTTAACAGCAACCCCGTTTTTGTCCTTTTTCTTCGGCAGGAGATCATAAATAACAGGGTTATGGCAGTTAAATGAATGATGCGGACCGTTACCGCAGCGCTTTGTTACACGTGACATATTGCAACGAGCTGATGTTTATGTCTTATTATGGACTCTGAAGTAAGTTATGGTTTGCCTGCGGAATTCTTGGTAGATATCATGGATTGTGTGTACATTCATGTCATAATTAAATAGGACTCGCATTTAGTAACAATTTTTTTAAATTGTTATATATACTGCTCCAAATTGTTATTGAATAAGCGGAATATTAAAATGATTAATCATATTATTTAATGAACTAAACATAGAATAATCTACAAAATTAATACACCTCCTATTTATTTCTTACTAGACCTTAAATTCATTACCAATCTTAATGAATAGAACACAACGACGTGTGAGAAAGTAACCAACGCAACGTAAAGAGTTCCCATTGCCATCGAGCGGCTCCCCGAGGTGCGGCGATAGCATCAGCGGGTGACAGCCCGCACAAATACCATACAAATTGCTCGATAGGTCCTCCAAATTGATTGTTGCAATTATTCGGCGAACCCTTTCGCGACACCGCGACCGCGGGGAGGTGAGAACGCACTTATCTATCGCCTCGATCGGGAGACGAGAACAACCCAACTCTTTGACAACGGTGTGAAGTAACAATTCGGCGATTCTGTGTTGGGAGGTCACCCCGGGACTGCGGGTTACTCGCTATTATTTTTTGTCACGATCTCTACGATTCATATCAGTTCAATAAGAAACTTGATTTAGTACCTACCTAGTAAAAATATTTAACGACTTTATTTTAGTTGAATTGTATGAGATTCAGTTCTAGGTGTGAAAAAATAATGGCAAATTTTGTACAAATAATCTAAAATAAGTACGAATCATAACGGTAAATGTGGTGCTACAGTTGTTAATAAATAACATGTCATGCGTGTTTATTACAATATGTATTCCATAACTGTATTAATTGGAATTTACTATTAATACTTACTCTATTTGAAATAGTAAATATGTCTGGAAGTAGTGTCGACTATCCAAAATTGAAGCAAATTAAACTTTATTATGATCAAAGTAGTTAATTCCTCGGGAGCTCTTGCTTGTATTTGCAGCTTCCCACAAAATTCGGCCTCCAAAGCGGTCAGTGAAGCGGCAATAAAGCAACAGTTATAAAAATAGGAAACAGTGTTATTGCATTGTGTGACGTCGAGTGGCTGCCGTCGGTAGCGGCAGGGCGCCGGACCACAATGGACCACCATCGCGCTATCTCGATGGACGATACGTTGCCGCCTAATTGACTGCTCAAACGTTATTATAATACTTTGTTATTGAATTCAGATTCAGCTACTATACAAATCGACAATCGGGTCCACTTTATAGTACATGTTACGAAACGATATTGTAGAATACTGTATATTCCGGGATAAATTAGAATAGAGATAGGTAGAATGTAGTATCACGTTTTAGTACATGACGAGATAAAAAAGAAATAACCGATAAAGTCCAGTAGAAGGTAAAGCACCGTAGCAGTGTCGTAGAAGCATCGTAGAGGTCTCGTAGACCATCTCAATTCTATATTTTTACTTATAAATTATAGATATATAAATAAATATAAATATTCTGGGACATTATTAATCACACACGTCCATCTGACCCCAAACTAAGCAGAGCTTGTACTATGGAAGCCAGACAACTGATATACTACATATACTACTTTTCTTTTGTAAATACATACATATATAGATAATTACAACCAGACACAAGACAAACAGACATGTTCATGCACACAAATGTTTGTCCTGAGTGGGAATCGAACCCACGACCTGTGGCGTGATAGATAGGGCATCTTACCAACCACGCCAACCGGCCCGTCAAACAATTTACTTTGGTACAATTGAGTCCCTATAGTAAGGCACTTATAAAGTTTAAACCTCTGAAGTTATTACTGTCTAAGTAATTTTAGGGATTGTGACATTATTATTCAATTTCATCTTTAGCAATATAGGTAGGTATTTTATTTTATTTTGGCATTATATTAAAAACCCTAAATAATTACATAAATCGCCCATATACTTACATTACATTTTCCCACAAACGATCTCGCGGTTGAATCGCAACATTTCTCACATTCGAGTGGCTACTTAGTGCATTGTGCGCAAAACAATAGTAACAATCGCTTACAAGTAATCGGAATACGTCTACAATATTATATTTGTTACTGAAGTGGTTGGGTATTCTGTGGGCACATTCTAATTGTTTCTTGTAAGTGATCGGAGTTTAATTCGAATTGTTTCATTTTTTAATATAGGTAACAAAATAAAGTGCTACGATTCTTCGTAGCGAATAAAGTGTTGAATTTGTTTAATTATTTTTTTGTAGAAAATATTGAGTCAATCAATAATAACGAATTGTTAAACATTCTGTAATATTATAAAATTATATGTATTCCGGTAGCTACACTTGAGCTAAGCTTTATGCGTTTACCACCTTCAGCCACATCATTACCTACTTACCATGGGACAATTGTCGTCAAACATAAAAAAGTGTAAGTTTCTGCAAGAATTACCGAGAACGTATAATCAATACGAAAGTTGAACACATATCAATTTGTAAAAACGCTCCTTATTATAGATAGGTGCATACCTTCCACAATTGTCTGTAAACCTCATTTAAAATATGTTTTATAATAAAATTTACAAGTAGATATTTAAGCCGAAGTGCGAGTAGTACTAGCGACCCCAAACGCGGCGCGGTGGCGGTGAAGTGGCGTCCCGTCGCGTCTCAATATTGTCCTGCGCAGTTCCGTTCCCACCCTACTTCACCCCGCAATCTACTCCCGGATTAAATTTACATAATACAAAGCGAATGTCGCATATTAAACGTTATAATTATGCACTGAATTAGATTTATTGCCGAAAAACAATGGCACTCATGCGCATTCAACCCTTTTGTTTAGTGTAATAATCACGGCGCTGAAGCACGCTGCTCATTTAAGGGGTAATTAATAGAAAAATTCTCATAATCCCTAGCAATTAAAATATTGTGCAAAAAAGACAATTGTAGTTATTGTGACCTTTTTTATCTTTTCAATAATGACGTGATTTATATTTGGAAGCGTTAACATAGACCGCGAGATTCTATTTGAAAGAGTGGATATTTATTTATTATTATTAGAACTAGATATACCTACTTTTTTATAAGCAATAAATCATAAAATCATAAGAAATATATATAATAAATCAATAATTTATTATATATATTTCTCTGTAGTTATATTTTACTAAATATTATCTACTATCATAAATATCCACCTATAACTTTTGATAATTTTTTTTCGGTTGAATAAGCTACATAAACAGCTACTATACTATACTTCTTTAGGTCGTATTAAAAAAAAAGAAAAACAAATGTTCTAGTATTTTTCCTACTATTCTACTAGTCCACATTTTTTTCTTATATTATAAACACCAGCTTTTCCGCGCGGTTTCACCCGCGTTCCCGAGGGATGTTGTGTGTTCCCGGAATAAAATGTAGCCTATAGACTTCCTCGATAAATGGGCTATCCAACAAAGAAAGATTTTTTCAAATCGAACCAGTTCCTGAGATTAGCGCATTCATACAAACAAACAAACAAACTCTTCAGCTTTATAACATTATTATACTAGCTTCCGCCCCGCAGTTTCACCCGCGTTCACGAGGGATCTTGTGTTTTCCCGGGATTAAAAGTAACCTATAGCCTTACTCGATAAATGGGCTATCTAACACTGAAAGAATTTTTCAAATCGAATCAGTAGTTCCTGAGATTATATTTATATTATATATCCAGTGTAATATTTTATCTATACAAACATTAACTCCCCATTCCACCTACTTAGAGGTAAATTTTGAAGAAATCCTATTATGCAAAAAATTCGTATCCCATTTACTTTCCTTAAAAAATTACATACAAACTATAATCCCTCTCTTACCCCCTTAGAGATTGAATTTCGAAAAAAAAAATCTTAGCGGATATCTACACTTTATCAGGAATACATACAGACATACACTTAGATAATGCTACTTGTGCCGTTTACACAGACGGCAAAAAGACAGAAAAATTACATAAATTGTTAATACACTATAAAGATATGTCAAAGAGAACAGTAATTACACACGACTCTACTAGCGTATTAGACTCGGTGGTAAAAGTAATTGGATAATTCTAGACGCGTGTAAATAAAACACTACCTTAGGACCATATTCAATTATATTATTATTATTTTAATTGCTTAATAGTTTTGCTTTTTTACCCCACACGTATAAATAATAATTAATTTATTATATACTTACCTAATCCATTCACGTTAGGCCTACACACGGTTATAATCGTTTGACGTTTGTCTTTCTGTTTCAGATAATCTCATGGAGATTGTTTACTTTATATTTTCAGACTTTATTCAAAGTTCGATGGGATAAGATGAAGTAAGATATGGCAAGAAATGTGATTTGGAAACAATGTATTTAAATAAGCTACTTACCTTTTAACAAAACTGCATAGACAAAAAACAACATTGGAAAATATAATTATAAATTATCTCCGTTCTAGATCCTTCGCTCCTTATATTTATCTAACAAGTTAAAACTAGTTTCAATATACACGGATATTTTTTTTCCTTGTTTCTAATGCATTTGAGATTCTACCTAAGCGGTTTATGGAGTTGTGACGACAGGTGGCCTCACAGCTGCATCCCCACGCACTTATAAATTAAATCTAGACTTTCAACTTCTTTATTTTATGGACAGACATGTATTTGAATACAATCTTACCATGGTAAGTAATGATGTGACCGAAGGCAAGTAGGTAGTTTACACACGGGATAAATTGTCTCTACTTTGTGGTAAGAAGGGAACTGGCTCTCAAGTGCAGTAAGTAGTTTTATTTTATTCATACGAAAAAAAACACAATTAGTATATAAAAATAATTAAATATACTTATTATTTATGATTGGAGGTAATTATTGGCTTGCCAAAATAAAATGACCAATAAATTAATTTACTTACATAGGTAATTGCTGTTTTCGATATGTAGTACTTATAAAGAAATATTTGGATAAATAATTGTCTGCCAACTATAACGTCAATAGCTATTAATAAGTTTTTTTATAATTTTCACTTTGATCGGGTATTTCAATAGGTACTTATGTAGGTAATATTTAAAATAACCACAATTATTATTTATTTTCTTACAAATTATATAGAGCAATCAACTTATAGTTTTAAAAAGAAATGTTTTGTCAAAATTGGCGCTCTAATCTACGCCATTAATTCAAATTTGGAACGAATTAAGATTTGTTTTTTTTATAGCATGCGGTCTGAATATAAAAAAGGTTAGCATATTATTGTATCAAATAAGGTTTGTTATTAGATAGGTATACTAATTTTATAATATCGATTCAAATTCATTTCAACTCTTACATACTATCTTTTTTAGGGTTCCGTAGCCAAATGGCAAAAAACGGAACCCTTATAGATTCGTCATGTCTGTCTGTCTGTCTGTCTGTCTGTCCGTCTGTCTGTCCGTCCGTATGTCACAGCCACTTTTTTCCGAAACTATAAGAGCTATACTGTTGAAACTTGGTAAGTAGATGTATTCTGTGAACCGCATTAAGATTTTCACACAAGAATAGAAAAAAAACAATAAATTTAGGGGGTTCCCCAAACTTAGAACTGAAACTCAAAATTTTTTTTTCGTCAAACCCATAAGTGTGGGGTATCTATGAATAGGTCTTCAAAAATGATACTGAGGTTTCTAGTACAATTTTTTTCTAAACTGAATAGTTTGCGCGACTTCCAAAGTGGTAAAATGTTGGTCCCCCCCCCCTGTAACTTCTAAAATAAGAGAATGATAAAACTAAAAAAAAATATGATGAAAAAAAAAAAAAAAAATGAAAATTTATTTATTCCGAAAAAGTACATATTTATATTATATTATATTTTTTGATGTACATTAACATGCAAAATTCCACCGAAAATTGGTTTGAACGAGATCTAGTTGGTAGTTTTTTTTTAATACGTCATAAATCGTAAACCGCAATTTACCTTTCATTTAATCAACTCAAATATTAAAAAAATGGCAAAAAGCAAGGTTACAGCACAAATAAAGGAAAAATTCTAAAAAATAAAAAATGTTGAAAATTAAAGGTTGTCCCATACACACATAGTTACGCCAATTAATAAAGACCTCTGAGTCGTATGGGCGCTCATACAATTTAGAGGTCTAGCTTAATTGGCACAACTCAAATACAGTAAATAAATAAAATTATGCATTTCCCGTGATGGATGAACGATGGACGAAGTTTGTACGGAACCCTCGGTGCGCGAGTCCGACTCGCACTTGGCCGGTTTTATTTTTACCTTGTTCTGTTGTAACGAATAAAAGTAGTGTTAAACATAAAGTACTTAAGTACTGTTAAATACTTATTATTTTTTACCCAAATTATTTACGTAAGTTTTTATGTCAATTTAATCACTAAATATAATTTAATAATAATAATAATGTAATAACCTTAATTATTAAACTACTTAAGTATACTGAAATAAAATTAAATACATTTTTTTTTTACCAAATCAATTGCCATCAGACATAGTGATGTTTCACACACAGCAGTTATCTTTGACAAGGATATGAGCAGAACTCCCACGTGCAGTAGTAATGCCCCATCGAGATCATAATCAGTCCAGCTGTTGCTTCAGGTACGCACCTACCTTACATAAAAACTATTTGTTTATGGTCATTGGCAATTGCGAAGATATCATCGATTAGTTCAATTAGAAAAAGTCATATTTTCGTTTTATTCGATTTTTAATAATAATTTATGCTAAGCTAGTGTCCGAGTCTGAAAAAATAATAGACCGGCCAAGTGCGAGTTAGGGCGATGCCACACGGGCGTTGTCTGTGCGTTGCGTTGGCGTTGCGTCGACTGAGCGTGAGCGGTGACGCTCCGTCGTTCTACATACAGGGTGAATTTTTAGTCACTGGCAATACTTACAGGGGTGGAAGTACTCGTCAATATGAATAACTTTTATTATGGCACAAACTCTGATATGTCGGTAAGTAATGGGTAATGGGTAAGAAAAAATAATTCCGCTCCGTTTTCGGTTTTGGGTCAACATTCTACACAAAATATTTAAATTTTTGATCTGTAACTCATTCTGATTGCAAACTAGGGACTCGTTACATAATGGACATAGAAACGGCAGAGTGACAGCAATAGGGCTCCGTTTTGCCCTTTGGGTACGGAACCCTTAACCGATTAAAATAATGTTACTGAAAAATTAATTGTTGCCTGTATGTGAAAAAAAACTAGCAATTTTTTTGATTATTTTAATCGGTGTGATTGCTACGATAACTGCTGATTAGAAACTTATTATTATTATATTATTAATTAGTTATTTATACCCTTGTAAGCATTTGTTGATTACTTTTGTCAGCAAATAAGTATATAAGGTCCTAATAAATGAAATACGGTCCTTTTTAGGGATGATAGTATAGGTCATAAGTATTCTGAAAATTATAAAATAAAAATATTCGGTTGTAATTTTAATGAAAAAAAGATGTAGGTCACATACTATATATATACTTATATTATCATCCCTCAAAAGGACCGTACTTCATTTATTAGGACCTTATATAGCGCGTTATAAAATACCAATAAGCAGGCACTTTATAGTTCAAATAAGTACCTACTCAACTAAAGGTGTATGACAATGTAAATCGATGAACAATCATCACCGATCAACCAACAATACGGAGGGGAGGTTAAGCCCTCGCTATCTATTTGTTTAACATTCATGAAGAGGCACCCTCACTCCCTCGTACTCGTATTAGAGCATACGACACTCAGTTCGATGTCTTTTATTTGTACAACAAATTTTACAAAGGATTATTTGCTTCATAAAATAAGTAGCGATGATCTAATCCTCATTCAAAATCTGTAACGTTTTCTTCGTGATTGAGATTAGATTATTTTTCTATCAGTACTTGATTACTAGCATTCAATATAATAAATAACTAACTCTCTCGCGGTTTTACCCGCATTCATGGTATAAAAATTTGCTTATGTTTCTAGGCAACTTTCATTTAAAATTTCATGACGATTGGTTGTTCCGTTGAGGCCTCAAGAGGTATCAAACAAAAAGGTAGTTAATTCGTTAAATATTCAGCATATGATAGGTAATTTCGAGCAGCGCTAACTTAGAAGCAAAAAGGAAGATATCATGCTTACTTCACAATTTGACTAGGTTTTTAGACGAACGCGAACATATTAGCAAAGGCGATCCACGTTTCAGAATCCTAACACTTTGATGCTCTGTTAGTAACCCACTTCTTTTAGTAAAATATTATGTTCTTATAGAATGGATGAAATTCTACTAAAACTCCATACGAGCTAGGTTAAAAATATTTAATTTTAGTGGTAAAAGCATAATGGGCAAAATATTGTGTTTTTAAATTAACTCATCCAAAGCCCTCACACAAATACGAATACAATTGACCATCAATTGTGCATCCGTCGTCGAGTGTTGAGGGAGGGCCGCATTCCCTCACACCTAGCGTCAGCTGGCGATCCTCCACCCTCCGTACATTCCTATTAACTTCAATTGAGCCCGACAAATTTACATGAACTGCGGAGCCATGGAATACGCTATTCTTCACGCGATTCGCGATGTCGGTAACGTTACTCACTGAGGTAATTTTTGAGAAGTTAATCACTAAACTAGTTGTATTATCAGTAGATGCAATACTTTATGAATATAATATCAATTAACCATCACCAGGGCCCCGATTCTTTTATTCGACATATAATATTTTATCGAAAAACAATGCGGACATAAATGAAATTTGGTACAATTTAAGAGATATCCGCCATGTTTTTCAATGGATGTCGTAACACTAATGTCGAAAGCGCGTAGCGAATATCGGGAGCGAGCACAATATCGACATTAAATTGATAGTAGAAGCAAAATCGTGACATTTTATTTTTTTCATTATTTGTGATACATCAAGAATGCAGTTGGAAAATAAATCCAGATGAACATGATTTTTTTTATTTTAGTATTTCAAATTTCATGGCCTCACAATGGCACCCGTCCGCTACACCATATGGTTGGATCTACGCGACTCAAATCGCTATTATATTGCTTTTAATTGATAACAATTTAAACATATTTGGTGATTCACACTTACCAACCTCATTATTATTCATCGAGTCATTATCTCCGTGTTCGCATTTTACCAAACGATCATATCTTAAACACGAATGTGTTTTACCTTTATTTTTTTATCGTCACGCCTCTAATTTAGAGTCATGATGTCACTCTATTTTTTAAAGTTTCTTAATAGTGTGTAGGTGTTGATCTACCTGACTTACATTTTCTATGTTTTAATAATTTTAATTTTTATAATTTTAATATGTAACTTGCATTTCTTTAATATTATAACTTAATCTAAAAAGAGTAGGGACCACGAGTCTGTAGAATGTAGATTACTTTAAATAAATAAAAAAAAATACATATATAAGAATAATATATATACATTTTAAGAAAATTCAAAACATTTTTTAATATAGTTTATTTACATTTCACTAAAGTATGTAGGTACCATTTTGTTCGATAAATTTTTGCCATCTTGACAAAAAGTTATCGAAGTTTTTGACATGATCCCATCGCTATAGAAATTTTGGGACTTCTGATCAAAATACCGCGACAAGTGGTTTTGGCAGTCCTCTCGTGATGTTAACCTGACACTGCCTAAAGAATTCTGAAGAGACCGAAACAGGTGGAAATCTGAAGGTGCAAGGTCAGGACTATACGGCGGATGCATTAATACCTCCCAGCCAAACTCTCTTAATTTTTGCTGAGTGGCTAAAGATGTGTGAGGTCTAGCGTTATCATGATGAAAAACCACACCCCTTCTGTTGATTAATTCCGGCCGCTTTCTCTCAATTTCTTGCTTTAATCTCATCAGTTGTTCGCAGTAGAGTTCAGAATCGATGGTCCTGCCTGTTGGTAACAGCTCATAATGAATAATGACCTTCCAATACCACCACACACACAGCATCACCTTGTTGCGAGTTAACCCGGGTTTCGCCACAGTCTGTGAAGCCTGACCGGCCTTTGACCACGACCTTTTTCGCACGTTCTTGTCGTACGTGATCCACTTGTCATCACCAGTTATCAGCTTCTTCAAAAATGGTTCGGTTTCATTACGTCGTAATAAAGAATCACAAATGAGTACACGGTTCATTACGTTTCTTTCAGTGAGCTCGTGAGGTACCCAAATATCGAGCTTTTTTGTGTACCCAGTTTTTATCAAATGCGTCAAAACTGTTTTGTGGTCAATTCCCAGCTCTTCAGCTACGTCGTAATTACTAATATGCCGATCTTGCTCCACTTTTTCAAAAATGGCATCCATTTTATCCGTAATAGGGCGACCAGAGCGACGTGCATCTTTGACATCAAAATTTCCG
Source organism: Tetheella fluctuosa (assembly GCA_951216915.1). Classification (NCBI taxonomy): domain Eukaryota; kingdom Metazoa; phylum Arthropoda; class Insecta; order Lepidoptera; family Drepanidae; genus Tetheella; species Tetheella fluctuosa. The sequence goes on from OX578214.1 coordinate 5,006,613, forward strand.
GATTGAAAACGCTTACACCAAATTTGTGCTACTCTCACAGACACTGCACTAGGTCCATAAACATCGCAAATGTTTTTCGGGTTGCGTTGCATTTTTACCCTTTTTGTAGTAATATTTTAAAATGTATCGAATTTCTTCATTAGATTCACTCATCTTGACGGTCTGAAAAACAATTGAAAATCACACATTTTCCTAATTTCAATTTGGAATTATGTCCTTTAAAATTTAAACTTTTAATGATACCAAAACCAGCCAGATACAAATAGTATAGCCAAAGAGGTTTTATTACAAGTTCATACATACTATAATGCGAAATGACTTTTTCCCCATCTTACAAATTTATTTTTGTATTCTTTGTGTGATGTGAATTTTGTTTTATGATGTCATAATCTGTAATTGAAGAAGCACTAGATGTAAAACCCAACTGTTTATTTTGTATTGAATGTAAGGTGTATTCTTTGTTGGATATTCAAATTAAATAATAATAATAAAAAATAACGGAACTATGCAAAGGCAATACCTATTTAGTCTTTTTTACTTATTTGGTAATATTGGGACTATGCGTTCTAAGCCAAGAGACATCAATATGATTTTGTTTTAGTGAAAGTAACAATTGTATAATGACATACAATATTGGTTTTAGAATGTATTAAATAAGCTAAGCGTATCAGCTTTATGTTAGATTTTCATTATAACTAAGAATATTAGAGATAACAAAAATAGTAGATTATTTTCCACATTTGGCCCATAACGACGACAGTTAAAAGCAAATTATGACCTATAAAGTTACACCATTTTGTGGGAGAAATTTTATTATTCAATAAAAAGATGTAACAACAAAGGCACATTGAATCCTTGTGGTTTTCGGAGGCCGTAAATCAGGAGCAAGGACCCCTTGGTAGGCTTCGTGGTAGAGGCTTCTTGAACCGTCAAGGCCTCGTTGTGGTCATCCGCATTTCTCCTCTGTTAACAAACAAAGAACGCTTGGCGCTTGAAAGGTACGAACCATGTTAACAAGTTTGCTAAAGTTACGCGTCTCGTCAATTTGGTTGTATTAGAGTTGGTCCTAAATCATTAAGAAACTTTGTGCGTAGTAGCAGAAAATACTTTCATTAAAAAAGTTATATTTTATGACTTACTTGTCATTATCTTACCCATTGGTAAATATTTTTTCTTAGGTACCTACCTAGAAATATTTACAGTGTCTATAAAACATTCCGTGAGTCAACTTAATATTATTAAAATACTATCTACATTAATTACAATCCCTAAAACAGTTTAAAAATAACAACAGAGTAGGTACATTTAAGTAATCGTCGCGTGTCGATGTTGGCAGATAGCGATGCAATTCACAGACCATATTGCATCCATGTCATTTACATAATTGTTACAATGAGCGGCGCTTACCATATCGCACTATTGTGGGGACGACATCCATGAATATATTTTTATATATTGTATATTAAATATGCTAATTTGAATAACATTTTCGAATAGTCTACCAAATTGATGTTTGTAATAAAATTTAACCTTGTTACAGTATGTACGCTTATGCTCCTGTTTACATTTATGAAATTGACACAGCGCCTCTCGTGGAATAATCATGGAACTAATTTCTTTTCTTAAAAATTATTTTCTTTTTTTTAACCATGCGAACACGGTACCTATTAAACGTTGTAATTTGAATACTCATGTTAATTGTTATTAATTGCTGCCTACTATGTGAAAACGAATAATTGTAGCTAACAAAGCAGAATCGATTTTGTAACTCAACAGCGAATGATATGCCAAAAGCAATAGGTATCTAGTTAGTACTACAGGTCATTGTCACGCGTTCTAGAATATTCAAACTAGTTAACAGGATACTTTATTTAAAGTAAATTGCTAAGTAACTATTAAGATAACATAATTAATGATCCAATAAAACTTAAGTTAGTACTTTAAGGTTTATTAACCAAGCTGTATCAATACTTAAAAAAAAAGTAAAGTTTTAATTTAAAAGTGCAGAAAAGTAAAACTATATCATTAAATACTAGCTTCCGCCCCGCGGTTTCACCCGCGTTTCCGAGGGATCTTGTGTTTTCCCGGGATAAGAAGTAGTCGATAGCCTTCGATAAATGGGCTATCCAACACTGAAAGAATTTTTCGAATCGAACCTGTAGTTCCTGAGATTAGCGCGTTCAAGCAAACAAACTCTTTACCTTTATAATATTAGTATAGATATAATAGTCAATAAAAAAAAAAACCACATCACTGGTAGGTAAGCCATAATATCACGCTGAACTAACATGGCATTACAATAAAGAGGAATAAAGACAAAGAGCTTTGACCGCGCACCTCCAAATAATCCTTGTGCCAGATTCAATGGACTAATTGCACCTCACGTATGAGATAAACTCATTAACAAGGATAGACGCGAGATTCCTGTGCTAGCACTGCCGAGCTTATCTGCTAAGGTAGCACATTTATTGTTGAGCGGGAGCTATCTGAGCCGGAAATGTAATACCATGAACCTTTCGGTAGCAGACTACCACAAACAAAATACTTTTTCACTTCAGTAGCTCAAACATGTAGGTGTTGCTGCTGAGACAAAGTAACTTTTAAATATTTTATTTCAGAAAGCCACGAATATCTTATTCAGCCTTGGGTTAATCATACAATTTGAAACATTCACACTCTATCTCTTTCACGCCATTAGAAAGAGAGGGAGACAAAGACCAGCCCTTTCGAAGTTCCGATTTTGAATTCGACCTCAAAGACAAACAAACTAAAGAAATTTTGCAAAAAGATAATTATGTCTTTTAATTTATTGAATTTTTAACTTATTGTTGTATTTAAACGAAAATAAGTATTTACTGCAAATAAAACTGATATTTAACTTGTAAATATTTATTTCTAGTTTCAATAATGTTACGTAATATATTTTATCTCCTAAAGTGTTCTCGCTGCTGAAGTGAAAAGTTATGTGTGTTACACGAGAGCAAAGTTTTTTGCATCTCGTGCCTTTGAATCCCTCGCCACACTCAGGAATCAAAATCAGCACTCGCAGCAAAAACGACATAGCTCTCTTGTTGCACAAATAACTATTTCAATACAGTTTGTTCGAAAAGGGTCTTTACTTAACATGGCTTTAAAGTACAAACTCTACGACGATATGTCTAAATAGGTGTTAACTCCCTTTTAGACTCTCTAGCCAAGAGCATGGCTATCAATTTGAAAACCCGCTCCTCTTACCACTATCACCCATACCACATTATACGTACAAAGGCCTTTGACGCTCGTCGGCGGGTAGCGGGGGCGGGCGGGGGCGGGCGAAGGGCGGGCGGCCCGCATGATCGCGCGATCGCTGCGACCCATTTGCGGCTCGTTACACGCTGATAGCACCAAACAAAACACACCCCAAGTAATTAGGAAAAGCCTTTTCCAGATACCGTAAGCAGTTGTGACTTTTAAACTGAACTGTGTGTCATATGTGCGTATGTATGTGTTGTTTTCTTATGTTTTGCATTATTATAATAAGAGATTTGTAAGCGAGGAAAACTGGTACTAGAAACACGATATTTGGCGGATATATTCCTTTTGTACGTAGGAGTGAACAAAGAAAGGATTTTCAAAACATCAACCTCTAAGGGTGTAAAATAGTTGATCGTGGGCGAAAGCTAGTCTTAGTATAAGCACAGCGTAATTACATACAGTGGTCTATCGCGCTTGAAGTCGCGCGAAATGCCGCTTTGTACGGCAGCTTGGGCTCGCTACCGCCCCTCTCTCACCCCGCAAGCCCCGCACGATTGCTCTGTCTAGACGTGTCCGTTGGCCGACTGTAAGAGTTACATAGACTGTAGTATTGATCTAAAAAATAAATATGTATCTAAGTAGGTTACAATAATATAGGTGTTGATCATACATGAGTATAAATGGACCAGTTAAACACCAAAAACTACAAATATAAACTTAGCGATCTATGTATATGATTTTTTCATGTCCCATAAAACTAGACAAAAGAATTGTTTTAGACGAACGAAAGGTGCACACACTCCGAATGTTTACGAGGTGGAAACCGCACACACAGTTAATGTCTCTATGCGGTTTATAAAGAAATGCACGTCAGACCATTGAAATATTATTTAGATAATACTAGACATTTTGTTTTGACCACATTGTATTGTTTGATGCCTGTTATTTAATATTTTTAAATCACAGTTTGAAAACGAAAGGCGATATTTTTTTCATAACGCAAGCAAGATATTTTGACCTTTGTATTAAAAAATATGGATGCAGGCCGCCCAAGACCGGTCCTATTGGAGATCCTTAGGGGAGGCCTATGTCCAGCAGTGGACGTCTTGCGGCTGAGATGATGATAAAAAATATTCCATCCAACAAATGCTTCAGTAAATTGTAAGGAATCTTTCCATAAAGACATACTCAATCATAATTGTGTAGGTGTAAAAACTAACGTTGTTGTGAAAACCTGACAGGTAAATTCCCTGCCCTAGATTTTATAATAAATCTGATTATACCTACGTCTAGGAAAAACCGGATATTTAGGAAAATTATGATTTTTTTTACTTTGCGACGGATGCTACGTAAGTGCCTGTTTTTGGCCACAATCTCACCAAGGAACCTAAGTGATGATGTGGCCGAAGGGGTACGGACACAAAGTCGAAAGGGAACAGGCTCTTAAGTATGTATTTTTCAAGCTCAAGATGCTAGCCAGCCAGGCGGGTAGGTACTACAAAGTACTCTACCACCGTGCTATAATTTCCAAATGTTGTTGTCATCAAAACCCCAAGTTCATTAAAGGAGGCGAACCCACGATTTTTGTCTACCACTGAGTTATAATTTCCTTAATTTATGAATGAATCGTCTATTCCAGCTAAGAGCGTTGGTAGTCGCTAACAAGTTTTAATTATGTAGTAAAATTTAAATTTAGTTATTTTTAAATGTAATAGAAAAAATATTTATGAGAGGCGTAGGTACCTATATAAATAAACCATAATTATATATACACGTATACTTATAAGTGGTTCTATAGTGGATAGTATAATTCCCAACTGTCAAATAAGTGACAACTACAAGTTCAAAGATCAGCACAGGATCGATATCAATGGATCATCGGATGGGCAGCAAGATGCGTCGGCCGGGTGTAGTGTCGTGCCGTGAGCCCACCTGGGCCGTCGGGACAATACGCACCTTTTTGTCACCACACTTGTCAGGTAACTGCACAAATGGAATCATTGCTCATAAAATTTAATGACGCATTTTTCGTAAATCAAGCTACTTACTTTTATTGCTTGAGCAACTTATTAAATGTAGATAGATATTCGAGATTTGAAATTAGTCGAAATGATTACCACGCAGTCATAACGACTATCGCAATAGGTTACTTATTTGATGGTGAAAAATTCAGTAAATTGGGTGGTTTACTAAGTAGAGTAACTTAGGGTCAAACTCTGAAATCGCTAAAAATTAAGATTTTAAATACTTTTTGCCAGTTAGCAAAGTTAATCCTTTATTTGAAATAATATTTTAATTTACTTTCGTGATGTCAGAATTGGCCCTATAAGAATATAACTAATATTTTTTAATAACTTGCATTACATTAGGGTGTCAGTAGAAAGTGTAACGGTATTGTGCTTCGCAAGTCCTACGTCAATCAGTTGATGCGGGCTTACAATTAGACGCACGTGCCGTGTGGGAATAACTTAATGCGAATACAAATAAATTCTCATATAAACCTATTTAAAAGTAACGTATTATAAATGGTGATGTAACAGTTATTATAAATTGTTTTATCATCATCGAAATCTCTTCGCAAAATAATTATCAAACCATAATTACTTGAGTATTAATAAGTCGAAACATAATAATATAGCAATTCAATAAACATTGTATATTTGTGCTATATTCGAAAACATCACAATCGATAATACTTTAAAAATATCCTAAAATTTGGGGTTTTAAAATAAATTAGCCAGCTTCAAATGTACAATATGTATAGAATCATAAACATGTAGGATTCAGTACTTTTTTTTTTTGAAAACGCAATTACCTAAGGCTTGTTTCCACCTCAACATACTCGGATATTGAAATTCCCATTTTGGTCAGGTAAATAAAATAATAATAAATACTATTATCTTTTATATTTAAATTAACAGGTTTGTCGCATTTATAATCCCGCAAAAACCTCCGTCGCAGTTTTGCACATCTGTTTAATAATTACTTATTTCAAATAAGAAACAAATGACTCAATAAAGTCTTGGATATGATTTCCATTCGTCTTTTAAGAGAGGTGGAGTATAGCGATATGTCGCTCAAAGAGCTGCTCGACTGGGGAAGTACCTCCACCTTACAGAATACCGCAGCCAAATAACTTATAGTTGAGTTCCTGCGCGTGAGTAAGGTCGCCAGAGCTCATTGGGGAGGGGGGAAGGGTCGGCAACACGCGAGTGATACCCCTGGTGCTACAAGCGTTCATAGGCTACGGTAACCGCATACCATCAGGCGGGCCGTATGCTTGTTTGCCGACAATGTTTTATAAAAAGTATTTAGATTAATTTTAAACGTAATTCTAAAATAATATATTCTTACCAAAAAGTGTCAACCACCAGTGTCAATCACTGACTAAGTCAGATAGAAAAATGATAGGTATAAAAGATTGTAGACAGGATCAATAGGTAAGCCTTGTTTTTAAAATAATATTTTCTACGAATTAAATATTACTTATGTTAATACAACAATAACAAAATTATAAGTTAATTAGACAAAAGTGTAAAAATACGATTGCGTGTTTATTTTCAACAAAAGAGTACTCGCAAAGTCATAGAAATCTTGAGTTCAAAGCACTTTCTGGTGCACATCTGGCCGTAGGGACACTCTATTAGATGTAGAATTATTGCGTAATAATCTAGTCAGGCAGATGTGCGAGCTGATTGCTCTTGGTATATTTAGTTAACAGGTGCTATGTAATCACCACGTGGCTGCTCAGGGTTGTCACATACATTTATTTGGTTGGACTTTACCTGACGCCTTCCAATGAGCAAAGGCTATACATATCTAAATAATAACGAGTTTTTTCGCCCAAATTCTTCTGAACTTTACGATATATTTTAATTTTTTTTTCTTTCACGTCTACCAAAATAATAAATAACCCTGTATTGGTTGAAAGATAGTTTATTAAAACCCTGTATTCAATGGAACTGTCAGATACAATACAGTACAGAGATGGGTAAATCTAAAAAAATAATATTAGATAGGTATTTTCACACAAGATTTAAAATAATGGTAATGGTATAAAGATTATTGAGTATATAGTCCTTGATAGTAAACAATATTGTACCAACCCTACACTAAAACAGGAGTGAAACAGGATAAACCAGTTGTCGCGATTTTACAGAGTGGACATTACATAATGACTACCGATGTGATAATCGCCTATCCACGTAAGGAGTGATTATAAAAAAGATACCTGCACCAGTTTATGTTTATCCTATTAATTTAATAGGTCCTTAAATTATTTTTTATTTCATTGATTTATTAATAGTAAAATGCATTAGTGTTTATTTTCTTTTAAGCGATGCTATAAAAGCGTTTAGACCGCAATTAATGTAAAAAATAAATGGGCTTAAAACCCCAAATGTTTTCGCAGGAAATTTTAAATTAAAGTAATAAACATAGCAGGATTAAAATATTTAGAAGTTGGAATGATTTTTCATTTGATCTTTGATGCTTCAGGCAGGAGTAACTTGAGGAATTAGATTTTTTTTTTTTTTGCATATGTTGTTGATAATGTAATGGAAAACATCCAATATCCTATTCAGTTTCATTTTTCATATATAAATAATAATAATGATCTCGCCATGATTCTTTGAAGCAATAAAATGTAAATCTCTCGCTTGAATGACGTAATACAAGCTAGCACTCCGCGGTTTTACCCACATCCCTGAGGGATATAAAAGTATTCTATGATGTAATCCAGAACATATTCCATGAATTTTTTATTTGTATTATACCTACCTACCTTTGAGTCGCAAATATTCTCTTACTCTTTGTTGTATTTTCATTACAATATTTGGTATGCCTATACTTGCCACTACTTATTTTATATATTTCCTGATACCCAAAAGTTGTCTGGAAGTGATCGCTCATCTAAGCGATATGGCCTCCTATGCCTATATTGTATTTTTTTGTGTATATAAAATAAAACATTCTCCTGTATTTATATGGTGTAAACAAATAATATTTCATCAATTTCATTCATTCATTATATCTATGTGCTAAACATCCAAAGCCATTCCGTTAGGCTCATAGCCGTTATGCGTGATTGATTCACAAACATCCAAATATTCACATTTATAATATTAGTAATTAAAAAAAAAACTAATTACCTACACATTATTAGTATGTATTTAGTATAGTATTATATGTTTATCATTCTACTAAATAGTGGATAATAAAGTTTAATAATGTATTTTATTTAAGAGCCTTATTTCTAACTTCATTTAGACGTAAACTATAATTCTTTTCTATTTCTCAGTAAGGTTGTTCCTTTTAAATGCAATTCTGCATGTTTCACGTCACACATCTACAAGCTATTAGACACACTTGTTATTTGAGTTTAATATGTATTTAAATGATTATAGAGCCATTAGTTTGTTGTCAGAGGATCGTTTACAATCTACGGGATGCACCGCGTCGTGTGGGATCAGACGTCAATTTTTCCATTTATACCTTTTAAATTAGTTTAACTTATATTCTACATTATGTTGTAGGTAAGTATACGTAATGGTGGTAATAGTATTGTCGTAAAATCATCATCGTAGTAGCATCAACAAATTACGACTTAGTAGGTACACTTACATAAATATTATAGTAATTTGAAAACGATCCATTTTGTATTATTCTTAAATAGAAATTTGCAATTAATCTTCATTTGACACCAACTAAATAATGAAGGTGGTAGTGCCAGCACATTAACCTTGGTGGACATGATAAATCGATACTAGCCATCGGAACGCACGGCGCGTGCGCAGCGATGATTAGAAACAGATATCGAATCACGCAGGTGGTTTTCCTTGTAGAAAAGTTTTTGCACAGATATATATAGTGATAGCAGCTGCAACAGTGAAAATTGCAAGCCCCTATGCCTCTTCTAGTCATAATCTAGGAATTAATAGCTGATTGCTAATGACAAAATGGTAATGCAGCAAGTGTTTGGACAAACACAACGCAATTACCTGCGCACGTTAGATTCATTCCCTGGTTCCTTGCAAAGGATACGGGCGGCGACATATGCCTTGTCATGTGGGGTATTCATATATAAAATTAATTTAATAATACGTTGACCACAATTACAATATGTTTTCTAAACGATTACATTTACATTCATTTTCACGATAATACTCGGGCTATGTTATCAGCCACAGCTTATATAGGTACTTCAATGTGAATATAAGTAATAGGTAGATGAAATACTGAAATACACAACTAACACATCACTCTTATACATTAACTTCAAAACTTCGGACACTTAAATGTTTGTTATGTTAATTATCGAGACTTCCTCGGGTGTAAGGGAAAAAGTGCGAGTCAAATCATGAACCCATCAATAAATAGAGCAAATCAATGCAAAAACATTGCGAAGCTTTTGTATTGATCGCACATGCGCACTCTGAATGTAAAGAGGAATACCGCACAAAACGCTTTTCATTTCATTTGAATCACTCGCGCCGCGCTATGCGCGCACGCATCATGATGAGTCACAAGTTTTTATTTATAAACCAAAGGCCAGATACTCTACTCTGTTGAGGTTGTTTTAATTTTACCTACCATACTATTTTCACAATTTATTTACTGTGTTTATAGATATTATAACACGCTGAAAGAATAGTAGTAATATTGTTAGGTTTTAGAAGGTGGCAATTTTTTTTTACATACTTACATTTTTTACATTTTACATACACACGAGAGAAAAAAGCTTATTATACCGTTGCTTCTCTGATGCTTTTATTACTCTTAAGAAAAATAAACTAAATTTTTTAACAGGCCTACCAATGAAGTACGAGTATACATATTTGACTGCCTAACCGTTCCCTCACATAATCTATGGTCGCACATAATTAGGAGGGGGTGAGCGTTGTCTGCCAGGAATTCTTTTGAGATGAGATAAATAGAGGCTACAAGCAAGCATCGTCCCGATCAATGGGGTATCGTGTGTCGGCCACCTGCGCGGGCGCACACAATGTGCGCAATGCAGAACTTGGTGCAGCACTAGAGATGCTGCGCTCGCTTAGGGCTTTTAGGTATGTTATTTGCAGGTGGGATAGGTAAACGGAAATAAACGCCTTTGTGTAAATAGAAACATAAATTACTCGTTAATTGAATCAAAAAGAATAGGCACAGCTTTGTAAGTATTTACAATATCCGATTTTCATCAGTTCTCATTAAAAATTAAATTAAACAAAACTGTTTTCTGTTTTATGTGGTTCAGTTATTAGTCAAGTTACACTTGGCTGAGTTGCTACTCTCGCATCTATTAAATTTACTATTAACTTTTATAACATTTTCTATAGCCAATAAATGACTAAAGAAAATAATAGCGCTAACAGTAACAAATACAACAGCAATTACAAAGTAGCTACCTCATTGTAAACCAGAAAACCGTAAACAATAATTGCTATTGCAGCACCGGTTGTTAGCAACCATTTGGCAACTATTGTATTGAATCATAAAAATAGATGTCACACGATGATACGCCTACCCTAGAGTCCCGCTGACTCCTGAGAATGTCAGTCATTAACTTAAAATCGATAAGTTAAATCGAAATAAAGCGTATCGATTTCATCGTTTGCGGTTGGTATGGGAATAAGGTGAAGTTTTTGACGATTTGCCTTAAGTATAATTTCGTGACACGTGCTCGTTTTTACTATGACAATGTTTATGTTGGTCGTTCAGCTGCTAGGTAGTGATGTTAAAGCAAATCGATTTTGCGGTTCCTCCGTTGCTTTTAGTAACCGCAGTAGCCAGCTACTGGTAACAATGTTCCTCAATTTATTTACATTATTATATATTGTTTTCCATTTAAAGTAGTAGGTATCATAGTATCCCAAGAAAAAGAATCGTCGGAATCTACACATTAATGAATAAATCTCTTTCTTACACCATTTACCTATATTGGTTAATTTTTATAAAAGCTCACTGCACTCGAATTGAAGATACAAGCTCTGTCAATCGAGAACCCTCCCTAAACCATCCTAAACGGAGTGATTGTGGGAAAGGGCAAAGACAATAGCAATTATAGCACAGTTAATAGGTCCCATCAACTATGTGAAGGGTGCGTTCAAGGGTGACCTGTCTTATCTGTCAGGATTAGCTAGCTGGTGGAAAGTTAAGCTTTGGCTGATAGCGATATGATATATCTAAGTCAATTTATAAAGTAACTATGGATCGAGTTTGGATAATGGAATTATTCACAATTTTGTTTCTTTCATACGTTAATTTCTACAAATATCAAAGTAATTATTGTTACTTATAGTCACCATGGTATTAGGTACACTATAATGGTGCAGTTATTGGACGTTTCCTGACGACAATACAAAAGTCATACTGCATGTGCTGTGCCGCCTTGGGTGCGACAGGCTGGTATGGAGAAAGTCTAGTTGACAGAGATATTCAAGGCGTAATAAGGGAAACCAGAGCGGAGCAGGCTGCTCTACCTACTAAAATATGTTAAATAGGTGATTAAATAAAGAAAAGTTTGAATTCCTTAAAAAGGCACGTAAACAATTTGTTATTACTTATGTTCATTTAGAACACAGTAAGTTAAAGTATTTAATCACCAGTGTAATAATCAAAATCGTAATAGGTACACGCACAATAAGATCTCTTTAACCATAACAAAACGTATAATCACAGAAATCTAAAATAAACTACACAAAATTAGACCTTAAGTATAAGTAATAAAGATTATTTCCACGCGCAGATTTCCTTGCATTGCACTGGGGTACACTGTATTGTGTTAATATCACAATATGGAGCTGTCAGTTAATTGGAATAGATTATGGGAATGAGGGAAGAAGTCTGTTTTCGAGTGGTCCCGGGGGATGCTCCTATGACGAACGTTTTATACTTTTTTTTATCAAGTCATCGAATGACAATAGCGGATAGACGGATTATCACAATATTTGACTGGCGGTCGTGTGGCATCCCTGAAAATTGATACCAGTAGCGGTTGCTCTACAATAGAAGTTGGGATAAATAGGTTTAATATGCTTTATCATGATGTGTTTAAATAGATAATTAAGGTTTGATGACTTTTATTGTACAAGACTTATGCATTCCTTGGCGTTAATCGCTGCATAGTTTCATGACATTCCATTACACATCGATTTAAAATAATCGAATATGTCTATATAGGTCTCTTTTCGACTAATTGAGGCTTCCCGTGACAAGAGGGCTGGCGTATATTTTGCCCCAAGAATTGGCATTGCCATTCAGCGTGGCAATGCTGCCAGCCTTTTTGGCACACTTCCGCTCGGCAGCGATTTGGGGCAATTTTTTTATTTACTTATAAGTAAGTAGTTATTAATTTTATTTCAGTAGGTATTATATAAAGGTTATTATATTATTATTTAATATTTATAATATAATTAAAACTTTATAATAAATTGTCTATACCTATCGGATATGTTATTTCATAGTTCATTGATGTATTTAAGTATAAAAATAATATGATATTGTGCTTTAAAAAAACAAAATAATACATCAAGACTATAAACTTACATGTTTATTTCACTACATGTCCCTCAAAATCAACTACATCATGTTTATTAAAACATTAGTGACCTACCCCAACTAAAGCACCTATTAATACCAATTATGAGCAAATTGTCAAATGGACACAAGTGTAAGGCGTGACCTAGTGAAGTGAGGATGCCCGCATGTCTGAGACACTCGGCACTCGATGGGCAGACGGCCCGGCTCCGATTGAGTCATGGCACGGTACTGACCACGCTTAAGAGCATCTTGTGAATGATACTGTCTCGAGTGACCGTGATTCATTGATAATGTTAGTCTGGTCTACGAACAAAGTACCTACGTAACGTAGTAGTAAAAAATTGGAATTGCAATTTCCGATGCAGGAATAAGAGGTTTTAAAAATGAAGCATAATATATTTTACTTGTTTTATGTAGTGTCTGACGACTTCTGTATACTTCTTTGATGCTACCGAAACCACTGTAATCTGAGAATTCTATTTGTTACGATAAAATCACAAAATAAGTATGTTATAAAAGAATCAATGTTGCCGAATTATAGCGTGAAAGCATACATCGTTGTGGGTCGACGTTTTTATGGATAAAAAACAAATAAAAGATGTAACAAAGGTATGAAGATGCGCAATAAAAACGCAATAATGTGAGTTCTTGTGTGTTCAACAGTGGAACGGCACAATGAGCGTGACGGGCGTGACAATGGACTCATCGGCGCGTGCGGCGCAGCACCCGCTAAGCACACCTTGATGCGTGAGCGCGCGCACCGCACGGCGACACGCGTAGCGTAGCCTCGTAGCACTGTAGACCAAAAACCTAAGGCGTATGATTTTTTTTTTTTTTTTTAACATCTTACACCATCTTTGGATCTATAATACCTGTTAGCAATTTACTATTAGTTAATTTTGAGAAAAATCGTGGAAAAGCCTTTAGTAACTAGATTTTATACAAAAAAATAGTTTAATGTTATCGTCTGTTTTCATACTTTCAGACAATGCCGATCGGCAGCGGTGAAAGCTTCGAGTATTTTTTTGTGTATATTTTATTTAAAATACATACACATTTACACATACACATTTGCATAATTTATGTATAAATATATTTATAAAAAAATATTTTGTACATAATATACATATATACTTCTTGGTGGCAAAAAAAATCTTGGTAGCAAAAATATGAAACGGTCTCCTAACCTTGTCCTTTTAATAAAATCCAATAGCCAAAATATATTGGAAATAAGCTAAGCTCCCACCAATCTATTGTTGTAATGTCCGAAAAAAACAAGCTTATCGAACGATTAATAAAAACACCCTAAGTAACAAAATTGAATGCGGATCTTGGCGAGGCTATTGTAGCTTTTTTCCTTTCATATTTGATTTGTTGCTACAAATAAAGAACATGAAAAGCGTTTAAAAGGTACTTAATGTCCAGTAATTGGCGATCAATGAGGATCAGTGGGCACATTGTGCTAAAGTATCGAATGGCTACACGACCATTGTCCGAATTGGGATTAAAAAAATATATACAAAAAATCTAAGCCAAGCAAGCACCCGTCAAGGGTCAGCACTCAATGACAAGCTGTCGATTGTCGACAGATTAAAATAATATGTATTTAATTTAAAAAATGAAAATCGTATGGTAATGTTGCAGTTAATACTCGTAGCGTTTTAAGCCTGAAAATATATTTATTTCCTCATTAATTTCCTACCTTATTTATAATTTAATTCTGATATTTTTTATGTCCTTTCTTATGTATCATAAACCTATATACAATTAGTATTTTAATGTCTTGTTTGGGCCAGTGCTTCCCTAAACACCTACATGTAGCACGACTTTAATAAAATTTAAAGTTTTAAAAGTAAAAACATACCATATGCCTCCCCCCCCCTCGCTGGCATTCCAGGCATCAAATCCATTTAAATATTATTTTAATTAAATAATGTAAAACAAACATTGAATCATAAATAAATTAAAAAACAAGGTGTTCCGTAGTTCCTAACGGATTTAACCAAATATTTAACATTCAAACAGAGCACTCGATGCGTAATCACCCGGGCGGTGCGCGGCAAGCTGCTCCCACGCATTCTGAATAAGAAATATGAGCTGAACGGATACTGCTATTATCAAAACATTATTACAACACTCGAAACGCATCGCCCTTCTAAATGTAAAAATTAAACAACAATTGCCTTTAATATTCGCTCGCCGGTACCGACCCTCGACTGGTTTTATAAAAAAATCTGTCAATCTGCCGTAGATCAATCATCCTTGGTGAATAGTTGGAGGGGTGATCCAACACGATCCTCGACCACAATCAAACTTCGCAGATAATAAAAGGCGGTCCATATTTACGTAAACGCATCGATTTGATGTCCAATATTGTACTAGCGCGCATCCGACACTGATTTTCGTTTTGTTCGTCCCCATTCACTCCTTTGCAAGCTTTGTGAAGTTCGGTAAGTTTGAGTGACGTTTTTGCAAACGTCAAGTATGCGGATTGATTTACGTAAACTTGGCGGGTTATTACTATAATCCGCATACATTCTTAATTTATGAAAAAATTAAGCACCTAGTTTGCATGTATTGACTTATATGACTTCATAAGCATTGGGCTTACCATATACTTACATTTTTAATCTAGTATATAGTAGTCACAGTGACAAGACCTCAAGAACCAATTCAAAAACATTCCAACACATACATAATGTGATGACGTGGGTAAATTAAAACATCTTCATAGATAGGTACTTTGTATGTTTGTTAATTCTTTAATAACATTATAAATTTCGGAGTCGCTAAAAAGTTGTACTGTTGAGAGACCCTCCATTTTTATAGGGTAACCATAGAGTATTGGTCATCCAAATTAACTCAAGCTATTACCTATTTATCATGAGGACTACCATAAGCAATAACTAATTAAACAAATGCCCCGGCATCCTAGCTGTGTAATGGACTCTACATTAGACAAGACAACACACTTGGCAAGATGAGTAGAGCCGGAGACGCGCGCGGGCGCGTCCACGTGTGGGCACGCTTCAACGCACCCACACGTGCCCAGCCCACGCGCAATGCACGCGCACTACAGGTAAAGGTAATTTGCAGCGCGTGTCAGGGATAATGGTGATGATGTCTAAAGGAAAGGTGGAAAATAAGGTAAGTTTGACACAATTGACTTCAAAGGGAAGCTTCCATATAACATTTTTAAAACCTTATCTACTATCTACAATTCACCATTTTTGTTACAATAAACAAGAAGTAAACCAAATTATGTACATTATTTTGTTGGATGTAATTATATAGAATGATTGCCTGATCTATATTCGAGACTTGCCATTGAGTTACAGGCATAATACAGTAATTTATTTACAGCCATTTTAATGCTAAGTGTCAATCAATAGAGCCAACCTTCTATACAATTTATTTTTTACTAATATTCGATACTGATGATCGTAGAATATCTAAATAGAGTTTAATGAGTGTTTACGAGGCAATGCTGCAGCACCAGTAATCATGGTGTCAGCCGTGCACTTTATTACCAAAGCTAATCGTCTCCCCTTCGCACGATACGCGCCATCTTGGATTTTTATTAATGATCTGTCAATAGACTTCAATAATTTTTTAGTTAGGAGCATGGATGCTGTCAGTTACTTTGTACTCAACAGTACTTAATAATTCAATATAAACGTAGCAGTATTATATTTTTGGTGTCAGATAAAATAATGACTATAAAAGAAACTAAAAAAATATATACAGTGTGTGGCCTAGAATCGAGGATAATATTAAAAACGGATGCTCTATAGGTTACTAGTAATTTATTTATTATGGTCCCAACTAATTTAAATCAAAACTTTAACTTTTGATTTTTTCTAAAAACTTAATCGTAACTTCAATGTAATGCAAACAATGTAATAGCTCAAATCGATCGATTGAGTTCGTTCTGCATCGTACTTATTCGGAACTACTCGGAACGTCTCTTTGACAATTAAACAAGTGTGTCGGCTGATAGAAAGATAATACTTATTATCGCACTTCAGTCAGTGGAGTCATCCAAGTAAATATTATTATTTTCTGAAGTTAATTTAAGTTATTTTTCACTCAAATATTAAATAAACCACTTTCAAGTTAATAGTAAATTATTTATTGTACAATTAACAAATACAGATTAACACAAATACAATTAACAAAGTGGAAAGCACGTCGCTTCGCTACATACATACATGCTGTCTAAAATATCGAAGAATTCTTCATTCCAATTGCCGACTGACATTTAGAGGTCTGTTGCCCTCCTAGTGATGTCCGGGGACAAGAGCACGGTTATCACGTAAGCGTTGTACTGCATTTGTAATCACGCGAGCATTCCTCGGGTGCCTTCTGTTTGGAAAACGATCACGGTACAACACAAGGGCACGTGATGCATTACCACGAGCTTCTCCGTACAATAATATCATATCCACGAATTCATGTGAATCGAATGGTCTAGCCATTTTCACATAAAAATTGTGTAAGTAAATAAATCCAATTCAAATTAAAATTAATATTGAAATCAAAGAAATTCCGTGACAATATTCTGACGTTGCTAATTAAAATTATTATTTTAAATAAATTTACAAAGTTTAAAAGGAGATCATAATGTACAAAAAGAGTAGCAAAAAGTTCGCTACTCCTTTAATTTGGCAAAACCACGTATTGAATCTACTTGGTATTGACATGTCATGATGGATAAAATTGAATAAGTTATGTAAACAGAGAATTGTCATTGCGATATTTTATAATGTACTACATACAGATTTTAATTAATTTGAAACAGATTTTTATGTCGTGGAAAGTAGTGGGGATCGGTTTTATTCAAGGAGTTAAAGGTTACTTCTCTAATGGATAATGATATCATGATGTTTGTGGGAAGTTTTTTATTATGCTCTGTACCATGACTTTGACAACGTTGGCGATAATATTGTTTTGCAATAATACACTGATTATGAATCGTAACTTTAAATTCTTATTGTGTGTAATGCATGGGTTTTGGTTAACTGGGATCATTTCAGAAAAAATACTAATACTGTAGAGAGTCTCTGTTTTCAATATTATCCCCGGTTCTAGGCCACACACTGTATATCAAGTTTCACAGTCTGCCACATACAGAATAAAATAATCAGTTGAACCTACCTATATCTACCTAGGTACATAAATAAAATAAAATAATATGAAAATTCCATAACAACTAAAACTCGCTTTTGTTAAAGTCACATTAAAACAGACCATCTCGTTAATAGTAACTAAAATATATCGATTGTCCACAACAATAACGGCGCGTGTCCAACGTCGAATGATTAAAAGTCCATTGAAAATATAACTAAATGGGCATCGATACATTCACAATAGCTCACTGACCACAGGGAACAACGATTGATCATCGAAAACTATGAATACATCACTAATTTCTAGTGAATCCGGAAATTCATCTCAAAACTTCCCCATCCGCTTTGAATTTTTAATTTTTAGCTACTCTTTGTGTGAAATAATTTAGTATTATCGTCTGTCAATAAATATTTCAAAGCTAATTTGTGTAACCACGAGAATATGATACGTCTCCCATAACCATAACCGTACATCTCAAATGTACAAATATTGTTCTAATAACAATAAACATAAAGTATTCGCCAGAGTGTGTAACCCTTTCCCACCACTCTAATTTTACTAATGTGTTCCGTTAACAGAGGGGTCAATAAGTATTGGGTTAAATAAACGCATTAAAACGTTATTTAACCATTGTATTAACAAATTATTCAAACATTTTGAATTGTCTTTTTTGGAAGTAAAAAATGAATTCGTCGTTATTCCGGCATCTAAGATTTTCCAAGTTTATAGTGATATGACTCTTTGAAACATACCACAAAATGTTATTTACAATCATACAAGAGATCAACTAAGATATGGCTCAGTTATACCTATCAGCAAAAAAATTAAGTAATGAAAAAAGATGCGTCCGACGGCACACGCACATAATTTTTTCTGGTATCACAATTGAAATGAAATCCGTTCACATACATGCTGTCCACTGTCACAATCGTAGCTAATTGCGCATAATGAGTGGAGCAACACACGCAATATGTTTTTTGCTATTATTTATGTTTGCAAACGCCCTGCCGATTGCGCACCCTTCGGCACTCGCGGGTTGAAATAAAATTTAATGGTCCGCCAGATTCATTTTTAGTTTAGCTACAATTTAATGCGCCAATGTGTAATATCGGATTTCCGGCTTTTATACGCGAAAATGTTTTGTATTATCAATACCTTTTTAACAAATGATATCTGAAAATTTTGTATCACAAAAAGTCATGAAACTAACCTAAACCGATTTTCGATTGCAGTTGGTTTGCGTCTGGGCGTCTCCAGAACCGAACCCCACAACTGTCACTGCGGAGGCGAGGTAGATCGGTTGGGTCATCATAGTCTTTCCTGTCGCCGTAGTGCAGGGCGTCTTTCGCGCCACGCCACCCTAAACGATGTTAGCCGTCGGGCCCTTTCCACCGTGAACGTGCCGGCCATCTTAGAGCCGAACGGTATCTCACGTGACGATGGAAAGAGGCCTGATGGTATGACTTTGATTCCCTGGAGTCGTGGGAGGCCGCTGGTTTGGGACGCAACTTGTGCTGACACCCTTGCGCCATCTCACCTCCAAAATACATCTCGGGTGGCGGGCGCAGCCGCCGACGCCTCGGAAAGCCTCAAGCGGAGGAAGTATGTTTCTATTGGAGATGGTTACATATTCTTTCCGTTTGGGGTTGAAACTATGGGTCCCTGGGGTTCGGGGGCACATCGTTTAGTTAAAGAGATATCCAGACGCCTTGTTGATTTAACAGGTGACCAAAGAGCTGGCGCTTACCTTGGGCAACGTATTAGTCTTGCAATTCAACGAGGTAACGTTGCCAGCTTTTTGGGAACCATGCCTGCAGATCGCGATCTAAACGCAGTTTTTAATTATTTTCATATATTTTATTTTAATATTTAGTTTGTTGTTTTTATTACAAAAGTATGTATACGTTCTACTAGTACTAAAATTAAAATCATTTAGACTTAAACTAATTGAATATTTAAATAAAATGTGTTCACAAAGATAGATTTTAGAAGCTGAAGGTTAAATGCCCAGGAGACAACACTCGACGAGTATAACCGACGGTCAAGAAAGACTCTCGAATGGCGACCACCTGTCAGGAAAAATCAAGTAGATCAGCCTTCAACCAGATGACCTGTGAGAGCCATCTATCATGTCAGGGAGCCGCTACATCATAGCAGGTAAACGCACAGTCCTCCGTTTTGTAAATCCTAAGCTTGTATTTAGAAGTAGGCTTTTCCAGACTATAGATAAATAAATAATAAACTTTTCACTATCATCATCATCATCATCACATCATGGTCGTCCACTGCTAAACGTAGCTCCTTCCTAGTAGGTAGGTGCCACATCTTTCAGTCCTCCGCTTAACGCATCCACTCGCTGCCTCCTATATTTTTTGCTATATTTTTGGTCCTAGTACCGGGCCCGACGTCTCACACTTCTTTTGCATGTGGTCACTGGTCACCAATCAAGATCTACACCATTGGCTTAATTGTCTATAACGTATAATTCGATATGAAACAAAATCATCGTAACGATATTGTTTCCCACGCATCGCAAACGAACTTTACACTAATGGCGTCAATTAATTAAATCCACCAATCAAGGTGCGTTCCCACGTTATGATATCTGAAAATCACGCAACATCTTTATTCCTTTATTAGATTATTCCCCCATCGTTACCCCATCTATAACCCATTGTTTTTGGGGCGAGCGTGAAATGGGCAGACCACTGAGACCATAATTACTTTTGTAATATTGTAACATGTCTGAAAAAAACTGAGGGGTAGTTGAGTAAATGAATAATCTATTTTATTAATTTTGAAGGTTATTTTGTTAGTTAAAAGTCATTATTCTACTTACTTAAACATAAAATACATTGTGTCAGTATTTTAAAAATTAAAATTATCTCTGTTGGGAATTGATATCTTATAGTGTAGGTAGGTATAAGTAGTAGGTATAATCTACGTTTAAGCAAAGACGATCAAATTTATTTAAGTATCCTTTTCCTGAATTATTCATAATACGAATTCCTCTTACATTGTGTTTTGAAATGACATAATTTTACCAACAATAGTTTCTTTTCTTTTGTCTACAATCATGACAATTATTGCCGTAGTAAGTACCTACAAAAAAACTGATTCGCACAATAAATATAAATTTTATGCTATCAGAATACAATAGGCTAAATGTTTGGGATTTGCAACAATTAGTATAATGTAACTATAAATCAATTTCACTATACAAATGTACTCATAAGTATGCGGAAATGTTGCGTCGAGCCCATGTTTATGCAAACTAAGCCGTTTTTGAAAATTCAAATGAATTAACAAATGGTTGGGGTATAGCGCGGGCAAAACGTCAGCTTGGCAATATTATTTTTGCCCTTAACAAATTACCTACTTGAATAAAGTGACTTTTTGAGATTGCGTAATAATAACAAGTAATTATGACGTAATACATTATAATCATCGACATATATTTATACATCGATGATTATGAACGATTTTTTAAGTAAGTAAGCAAAAAAGGTTTGAAGAAACAGTTGTCAGTATTCGCGTGTTGCATTTTAAAAAGCGGGTAGATGGGGCGTCGTCGTCATGGCTGCGGCATGGCGCGGTGGCGCACGCGCACCCGCATCGTATAGATAACGGACGACAATAAATTAGTTACATACACACACCTACTGCCTTTCACAACAACACTATTTTAATACGAGAGTTTTCACCTTGTCGCTTTATCAGAAATATAACTTTTATAGTTTACAGCAAACTTATTTATAATTTGTCGGTTAGTACCGATGATTATTACCCATAACATTTCACAGGCACTTTTAGAAATAACACTTTGTAGTTTTAATATTTCTTACTTATTAATGTTTATTATTGACTTTTGTAAAACAACCATGAAAAGTTTAGATACTGTCTCATAAGGCGTAAGATCTTAATATATGAATTAGGTATTGCGCTTCGGAGTACCACATACTACTCTGTCAAGAATGTACCGGGAAACGATCAATAATTACACAATATGTTAGTTATTCTATTCATCTAAAGTTATTTTATCGCCTTCAAAGTATGCTCCTCCAGAAACGATACACTTACGCCAACGAATAATCCAATCATCAAAATCATTTTTTAAACGCTTTTTCCGGAATTGAGTTCAGTTCTCGCCGCGAATTTATTCTCCTATATGTCTCCTAATTAATGAAAACGGGAGCCACGAAGTGGTAATTTGAGTTTAGGAAAAAGAAAGAAGTCGGCTGGAGCCATATCTAGTGAATAAGGTGGTTGCTCGATGGTATTTGTTGAGTTTTTGGTCAAAAAATCGTTTATCATGATGGCCTTCATCCAAGAATTTTCTTTCCACAAATCTGGCCTTTTTCGTCGAATTTGCTCTCTTGAACGCCGCATGACGCTCAAATAATATTCTTTATTTACTGTTTGACCTTCCGGCAAGAATTCCGAGTGCACTACATCGCGATAGTCAAAGAAAACAGTCAACATTACTTTGACTTTCGATCGACTTTGGCGTGGTTTTTTCGGTTTCGGTTGAGTTGGAAGGCGCCACTCCGAAGCTTGTTGACTAGTCTGCATATCAAACTCGTAAACCCACGTCTTGTCACCAGTAACAATGTGTTTCATGAATGTTGGGTCGGAATTAAAGGGCGTCACACGCGGCGAAAATACTATAATATTTTATCTTAAGATATTATACTATGAAAAGAGAAGCAACATATATACTTATATAATTATTTGACTTTCTTTGGGTTCTGTTGTATTATTGCTTTTACTTTTTATGTATTGTAACCTATTGTAACCTAATATCCCCCCCAACCCCTCCAGCATAGTGGCAAAAATTGTTTTGACAGTTATTTCTTTATAATTTATATATTATTTTATTATTCAGGGCTTCACTTACTTATTTTATTTTTTAATTACTATTATTATTATTTTTTTCTTCCATTATTATTTATATTTATTTGTTTCAAAGGCTGTAAGTATATTATAGTATTCTACTTTTTGTTTAGTTTTCGTCCGTACGTCACCAAAGGCATGAGCTGAAAATCAGCGTTGTGGTTTTACCGCAGCATTATGCTGAGCTCAGGCCTTTTCTGACATTGCTGCGCGCTGGCGATCTGCTTATACTATTATTCTCATTGTGTTATTTTCTTGTCATTGTCTTGTTTTCGATGTGTATAATCATGTTTGTTGTTGTGTGCAGTTGTGTCAGAATAAATGTTTTCTTTCTTTCTTTCTTTCAACTACCTACCTTCACTTTCCTTCTCTTTCACTGGTATAGCGCTGTACCAGTGCACTATAATAATAATACTTTTATTTATTTATTAAGTATAGAAACAAACGGTCATACATAATAAAACATTAAAATAAACCTATAGTTTCCTTAATAGAACACTTTTTTTTGCATAGATACAAGAATAGTGTACCCTAATGTGATACAGGAAAGAGTAATCGACTCTAAACAACCTTATATACTAATTTTATTTCATTGAGTGTACAGCAAAATATATCTATATCTTTTAAATTTAGACTATTATTATACAAATCACACGCTCGCTTAATAAACATATTTTTAGCGTAGCAAGTTCTACTATATGGAATAGATTTTTATTTCGGCATTAGCGTTCAAGTTTGCGGGGTACTCTAAAGCAAATGTTTTCCAATAGTAAGGGGGCATCGAGCTGATTATTTATTTTATTTTATAATATAGTATCTTAAGATATCTCATATATCTTAAGATACACTTGGGTATGAAACATGTTGCCGCTCGGCTAGTCCCAAAAGACCTGAATTTTCTCCAAAAACTCAATCGCATAAGAGTTGCTGAGGACATGCTACGAGTTCAAGGCATCACACACGGCGAAGATACTATTCTTTTTTTTTTTTTTTTGGGCTGGAACAGGAAGGTGGTTGGTCCAGGGGACCTTCTTCCACCGTTACGCGGACTTTTGCGGTGAGCGCTGAGGGCTCTCAACCGCTACTTAAAACTAAACTAAAACTAAATAAATTTAGGGCAACGGTAGCCTGAGGGTGCCCCCTGTGGGGCTCGACCTCGGCTCAGGACGTTGCCTGGGGAATGAGGGAGGGCTTAGCATGCAAATATATTATTTGGGGATCGGTCGGATTGCTAATATGCAGCTCGGGCCGCTTAATCGGGACGAGGCTGGGAAGGACGTCGCGACGGTCCTCGCCGGCGAGGACGAAATCTAGGTTGACGATTTCGCATCTGTATTTGTTTGCGGGCTTCTTCGGCCTCGATCTGCGCTAGGGTAATGGCATCGTCTGGTTCGCTGAGGGCGAACCTAGGCCTACGGATACGGGAAATAAGGGTCGGGGTGTATGTGATAGTGTTGACTATCAAGGGATTCGCGTGGTGCGCTGCGGTATCAAAATATCGGCGCGAGGCGCGTTTTATAAATTGTTTGATTGTAGGGAGACCTAAGTCAAGGTGAAGGTTTTCATTGCGCATGTACCACGGGGCGCCCGTGGCTTTGCGCATGAAGCGGTTTTTAATCACCTGAAGGGTGTGGAGATGTTTGGGAGCAGCGTGAGCGAACACGGTGCTCGCATATGTCATGACTGGACGGATACACGCGGTATAGAGTCTAACCTTGCTTTTTAGGGCAAGTTTAGACCGGGCGTTGATCATACAGTGGAGTCGTCCTGCCACAAAGGCGGCGCGCGCGCGAACCGCCCTTATGTGTGCAGCGAAGGATAGGCGATCATCGAGGGTCACACCGAGATATTTGGCTTGCCTCTCCCAAGGGATCGGCTCGCCGAATAGTGTGACTGGGTCGGGGATGGGGGGACGTCTTTTTCGGTCGGTTCTATAAAAGAGAACCGCCTGACTCTTGGAGGGGTTGATCTCTATTCTCCATTTCCGGAACCATGCGCCTAGGGCGTTGGCTGCGGTCTGGAGTTTCTTAGAGATCGCGGGCGGGCTTTTGCCTGAGCAATATACGGCAGTGTCGTCTGCAAAGAGAGCGAACTGCGTATTCTTGACTCTAGGGATGTCGCTCGTGTAGAGCGTGAAGAGCAAGGGAGATAGTACCGAGCCCTGCGGGACACCGGCACTAATGGGGTGAGGTGAGGACAGGACGCCTTCGACCCGATATCGAAAGAGGCGATTCGACAGAAAGTCTCGTAAGATGGTCACGAGTCTCGGTGGCACACCTAGGGTGTAAAGCTTGTAGATCAAGCCTGTGTGCCACACCTTGTCGAATGCCTTTGCGACATCGAAGAAAAGGGCGCCTGTCATGTGACCTTTCTGGTAAGATGAGGAGATGTGTTCAACAATTCTATGGACTTGATGAACACACGAGTGTTTGGGTCGGAACCCAAATTGCTCGTCTGGGAGGAGTTTGTTAGCATCGGCAAATGCTTTAAGGCGGACATAAATGATTCTCTCATAAATCTTGCCCAGTACGTTGAGCAGACTTATGGGACGATAACTGGAGGGCTCGGACTTGGGTTTGCCGGGCTTGTGGATCCCAATCACGTGGGCTTCTTTCCACTGGTGTGGGAAAATATTGTTTGAGAGGGCGGCATTGAAGATGGCCGTCAATAACATGATAAGGGAGGCTGGGAAGAGTTTGATCACTCTGTTGGTGATCTTGTCCGAGCCCGGGGCCTTACGAGGGTGTAACTTCCCGATGATCGCTTTCACCTCGTCATGGGTCGCGGGTGGAAGTGGGTCGTCATTTGTGTTGACGTCATTGGCGACGTCGTCAGTCGGGGGAGAAGATACTATAATATATTAATATATATATATTAATATGTTTCATACCCAAGTGATTATTTAAAATGGTACGGATCGACTCGTGAGACACAGAAAGTTCAGCGGCTATCTCTCTCAAACTTGAATGAGGATTTTCAATCACTATTTACTTCACTTTTGCGATGTTAACTTCAGTTGAAGACGTTGATGGTGTACCAGAGCGAGGCAAATCTTCCATCACATCTCGACCGCTTTTGAACGCTTTGTACCACTCATAAGCACGTGTTTTTGATAAAATCGATTCACCGTAAGCCTTCTGTAATTTTCATTTTCAGGGACTCCGAACACGAAATTGGCGATGCAAAATTTAAGACAAACTCTTTGCTCGATGTTTTTGTCCATTATAAAATTCGCAATACACACTACGTATGATCTAACTAAAAACAGCACTGTATTTAATCTAAATAATAGATGCAACTCAAACTCCGCGCCAAAACGGAAAACAGTTGTGCCAATCTAACAAAAAAAAAAAAAGAATTTGGAACCATAAACAAATTATCCATTCCCGATACTTTTTTAACTGTATATAATAAATTACTAGATTTTTTGTTGTGAATTCAGCATTTTGACGATTAAAACCTTTTATTCTAGTGGCTATAGCTGCGGACGAGTTTGTATGGAAATTATCCTTTAAAATCCAAGACATAAATAAGTATGTAAGAACAAACTTAATTATCGAAAACATATTCATTCATTGAATATACATTTATACCATATTTATTTTCCAAAAGATATGTTGGATTTTAGCTTATTAACTTAGAAAGGTATAACATCCAATCATCCAATTCATAAATCTTCAAGGGTTGACTTCATAAATACAAATATGCAATCAATGAAGCACCCGGCAAAGCTGTTCCACGCAACAAAGTCACATAACGTAGAATCGATTGCGCATTTCACGACGGCATTAGTAATACTTGATAATAACAATTGTCACAAAATCTGAGGTTAATCATAAATGTGTTTGTCGATGTGACAGTTGGTGGGTGAGCCCCACGCGGGGGCGGAATATAGTGATGTAGCCTGCAGAGTGAAATTCGATTCGAACATTTGCGGATACGCTTTATTCAATATAGGTTGAACTTGTTTGGCAAAGTCGACATGAATTATGAATATCTGAAACATATTTGTGATGATGTGACGGAAGGTGGCAAGCACACAATTATGAAGGAATAGCCATTATCGATTTGCAATATTTTCTGATCCGGTTGCGGATATACTCAAAACAGAAATCAACATGAATATTCGAATCCAAATGCTTCACATACATCACTATTACTCTATTTGTTCAGAGTTCGACTCCCGAACGAAATAGTTGTTTGATTAACTCTCTTTCATGTCTGTAGGTACGTCGGAACGCGATTGTCTGCGGATTTGTTTAATTTGATCCTTTGTTTGAGCACCGCTTGTGTGGAAAGGCTTATGGGGAGTATGGGGTGATGGGCCATTCAATGTAGATTGTTATGGAGATTTGATATCAGTTTACCGCACGAAGGGATATCTCTGTGTCACCGACAGTTGACCTGTGCTTGATTTTGACAGTTCAAATGGCTACTGGAGATTGACCTGTGGATATCTCACTCAAAATAAACGTAGTACCTACAATCTGAATTGGATCCTAACTTTAAACATTTAAATATAGTAGTCCAAAATATACTTATGACTGTATTGTACATTAGTTAGTAATTAATATATGTAACCTTATATAACTAAAGATTACCAAGTTTATGATAGACTAGCTTTCCGCGATTTCACTTGCATCTTTTTTACCCTCGGGTTTAAGATGAACCTGTGTGCAAATTTTCAGGATTCTAGACCCAGCGCTTTTTTTTAATTGAATGGGCTTGCGTTAAAATATCTGTCAGTCAGTTTCTCGTTTATCACAATAACAATCTTATTTTTAAATTTGTCAGTATGATAGTAAACATAATCTTCAACATAAAACATCTCCGCTTCAAAAAATCGATTTTAAATTTATCGTAATTTTTTATCCAAACAAAGTAGGTAGCTACATACCTACTTATAATCATGTATTAAAACGTGTAGCGTGTGTGAAAATGTTACAATAGCGGCACATGTCGCTCTGAGCGCTATTGACTCACCGAGAGGTTCGGTGCTAATTTCCTGTTTGCCCTCCCGCCCCCCGCCCACCGAGCAACAAACGACAAATACTGAATTTATTTGCAATTTGCTAAAGGGGTATCAAATTAAATTATCTACATTGCCATGGAAGTACATTAAACCGGTTTGGATTAATGTTAAAACATTATTGTGATGCAGGCTTGTGATGGCGGATATTCTATAGGTTCCTATTTAAATTTTTACATACCTACCAGATTGTAAATACGTAACTCTATGTGTTCAATCTTAAAATGTTTTATTTCGCAATATTTTTAAAGCGTTTAAAAAATCTTAGAGATTCCCATAATGTCTGATTTGCTGTCAAGTGAGCAAACAACAACTTCTATGTAAATTGGTTTACCGCAGCACAAGGTTTAACGTTTTATTTGTCATGTTATGCGTGGTCGAAAACTTAGCAGAGGTAAAGTAAACTTGCTAAATAGTCCCCTCTACTTCCAACAAGCTAAGACACTATTTAAGCTTCCATAGTAATTCTCGAGTGACTTTTTATATCTCAGGGATAAGGAATGACTTGAGGATTTATAAATAAAAACAACCATAAAACATTATTTGACTATGGAACCCCAAGTTAGTCTGGTCTAAATGCAGTTATTATTGTTTTACAGTGACCTATATGAAAACTCCTTATTCTGAAGTGACGGAAATTGTTGTCAATTTCGTGAATGGGCTACTTCCGCAGGAACGGGCGGGGGGCGCAAAATATTCGCAGGAGTCGTGGGCAATACAACTGGTAGGTATAGTTTGGGCGTCAATTGGCTATAATGTGAAGCCGAGAATGGAAGGGAGCCAGCTTCGATAGCCCAATCAATTGATGACTGGTTTCTCAATAGTCAATATGACAGGGTTTGCACTAGACTACTTTTTTCTATCTTCACATAGAAATTGACCAAAGAGACCTGTGAAACTGAGAATTGCGTAACAACTGTATAATTTATATAGGTTTTTACAATATTCATAATATTAGATACCTACATGCAGACTCAGTAAAGTTTGTTGAATAAAATATTTTGGTAAATAATAGCAATGTCCAAAATACCAATCTAGATATTTCCAAGGTTCGGCAAAAAAAGAGGGAAAAAATTAGGAAACCTCGTTCCAGATTGTCGGTTGAGATTTGGAACTATTTCCAATCCCCAATAAAATCCACCTCAAGTTAACCGATAGGTACTATTAAAATAACGGATTTCCCGAAACAATCTATGGTTTGGATTAGAACAAAACAAAAGATGGATTAAAAATTACCGATAATGAGATTTTTAAATAACTCTAAACCCCTTTAAGGGTAATTTTTTATTTACGGCTTCTGTTACACTTTTTGCACGCAAACAAACAATAGATTTTTGAGAACAATAATGAGATAACTAAGGTAAATCAGATTAAAATCGTCGGTTGTTGGGCGGCGCCGTTTTCGGCCGCACTTACTGGTTTTAAACTGCTAATAACGTTAGAAAGTTTCTTTAATCCCTGCTAATATTCGAGTCTAAATATTCTTTTTGGAGCGCTTAAAGTGCGTTTATTATTTACATAATATTTTAGACCTTGTCGCAAATAGTATGTATAATCATATAGTATGATGCATTTAGGCATACATGGATTAGAATGTATTCTAGATCAGAACTTTAAACTTATGTAACTGTCATGTCATGTTTATATTCTGTATTGTGTGCTAGAAAAATAAATAAATAATAATATTTGTGGCTATTAACCGTCTTTACCTTAACTGTCTATGGAGATTCCAAAGATTTTGAATTGTATTCTAATTTTTAGTTTCATTTGGATCGCAGTTTATACCAAACAAAATTTACTTGTTTACATTCAAATCTTAATAAGTACCTATAGGTATAAGTCGACAGCTGCACTTGAGAATTCTTGCCAGTTTCCTTCTTGATTATATGCACTTACCACCTTTGACCACAATATAATTAACATGATGAGAATACAATAAAACGCAAATTTAAAAAAAAATATTTCAAACAAGTGCAAAATGTAAGTACCTATGCATAAGTGGTAAATAAATTATAGCTCAAAAGACATCAACACAATTAAAAATATTTAATTGATATCATAAATACAATATTTTCAATTTTAAAAATATGATATTTTAGTTGCTGCTAATTTGCACCTATCTACATAATTTCCTCAAATAAATGAAATTGATAAAATAAATGGGAAAACCTACTATCGGGACTTAACATGAAAATATCATACTTAAGGTATGCGAATAACAGGTAACCCGTAGATATTTCACCTACATTGTTTCTGCCTAGAAGATAGAAAGTAAATACTTTTTTGTAGTTAACTTTACTCTATAAACACCGCCGCAATAACATCAAAACATAAAAAGAGGATTAAATTTCGTAGACCTCAAATTGGATCGTCTTCCTGAAATGGGTTAATCTTTCGATTTAAGCAGGATTAACTTTAAAGTTTGCAATAGAATAACATTAAGTTCGTTCACATTAAAACTTTATTTCTAGCGGTCTTTAGGACTGAAAATACACCTGGAAATAAGCAGCTTAGGATAAACTGCTTGAGGAGACCGATTTAAAAATAAGCATATAAAAGATAAAATCTAAACGGTTTGTGTTTTTATCGATACAATCAATACAATGTATCTATGTGAAGATAGAAAGATCCTTGATGATTTTTAGGGTAAGTATAATACCACAGCGTAAAAAACATACAGAGGTCCATCGCGTTTGATGTCACACGAAATGCCGCTTTTGTATAGGCATGCGTCATTGCTGCATTGTATCCTTAGCGAGTGTATGGCAGCTTGGGCTCGCTACTGCCCCTCTCTCACCCCGCAAACCCCACACGAACGAATGCTCTATCTAGACCATCGTTTCTCAACCTTTTAGTGTAGCGACTCCCCAAATAGCCAAAATTAAGTTTATATCCTTTCGACCCCTTACAATATTACGGTTTTCTGAAGAGATTACGACCCCCCTCGGGGTCGCGACCCACAGGTTGAGAAACGATGGTCTAGACGTCATCATCATCATCGAAAACCCACTTCTGTGTGAGTGGGTTTGGTTTTCCGCACTTAGTCCTTGAACTGGACCATTGTACGTGATGGTCTAGACGTGTCCGTTAACCGACTGTAAGAGTTACATAGACTGTGATAATACTGTGTTATCAATAGGTAAAATTATAAATCTTTAAAATTATATAATTCATATTTAACGTTTTTACTAATATACCTAGCTATGACTAGTACCTATCTATACGTTACTGCGCAAGCTGCGCGCCCGCATTTTTCACCCTCTTTTGCTCTATATCATTGTAAAAGTAGGTGCATATAAGTACTTAGATATACTTCATTCTTACCTATAGTTTACCACTAGCATTATTTAATACTGGATTATTTTAAAAATTCCATCGATTTATTTGAACATCGACATTTCGACTACGCTTGGGGATTACTCAACACATGTTGAAAAAAATGATTGTTCAACGACACCACCCTATACTTATCTAATTTAACCGTTGTCATTATTAATTATGTATTTTTGAATATTATTTAGTGATGGAATCAGATGTATGTGAATTTGACCAAACGTACATGTACAATCGACAAAGTTCAAGCATGACCACCATAAGGCTACTTTTTGTGTGCAGCGACCAGCGACTACCTGGTTGTCGACAATACAAGTGGACAATGCGCTTATCATAAAACTAGTCAAAACAAATGAAATTACACAATAGCGGCTTTTGTCTTGACAGTGGGCGGGGCGAGCTATGATGACTGCTTGCAAGCGAAAAGGTTAAAAGATTGATCATGCTTGAAGTTTGTCGATGGTACAAACATCGATGGATGAAATATTTTATTCATTAAAATAGATTGTCAGACTCTAACGCACGGTTCTGAAGGTTCTACTTTATCTGAGTTTATTCTCAGCAATTAGGTACTCATTTCAAAACAAACTTAAATTTATTACAAGATAATTATATCACAGATTATATCCTGTAAGAGCTATATACTAGGTGATAATCTAAAGAAAATCCATATGGCAATAACTTAAAATAACAGGTAATAATAGTTTTTCATTCGCGTAATGTTCATTGACTTTGAATAGAACACGAATCAATGAAAAAATATTACAAATATAAATCAGGCTTTTATTCATAGTCTCATAAAGAAGCTTTTGTTTTAATTGAATTACTTACTAATAAATCAGAGGTGCGAGACCCGACATGTGCGAGCGACTTCATCCGAAGTTGTACATAACTGGATAATTAGGTGTTATACAAAATAATTTTAGCTATCGATCATTTACAGTTAGCACACACACATATATGACTAACTGCCAGAAAAACAAGATACCTATATAGAATATTCTAAAACTAGGCAACTACACGTCGCTGTCGCAAAAAATACCCGATACAGCTTTTCCTGAAAAAGAAAAAAACGCAACAATTTGGAAAACACCGATTGGTGACTGCGTGCTCCATTTTGATTGGACGGGAGGCGGCGTCAAACGAACGGCGCGTTAATATTGGATGTCCACATATCCCCACCTCACTTTATGGTAGGGGAAATCATCCCCGTGTTTATTTTTGTTGCTAAAGTTAGTGAGCTATGAGCGTTCGTTGCGCGTAGGTGCGTATAACAACATTTTATAAATTGCGATTTAGCGATTGATTCGCAAAAGTGTTTATATGGACTGTGATTTTAAGGACTGAAGAAACGTTGTGACTGTGTGTATTGGTTCATATTTTTGGAGATGGTGATCTTGTAAGTACACGAAATAGTTAATTACATAATCATTTTATTTATTTATTTTTGGGCTTCTGCCTACATTCAATAAGGTAATGAGATTTGATCATTTAATGTAGATACGTATCTATAGATATGTATAATAAATATTTTTTAATTTCTAAGAAATTTATTGAAATTATTTACATAGGTACTTTATAGGTATCTATCTATATTTTTTTTTCCACATTGTTGATATTGAATGGACTTATTTTATCGATGTTATGGTTCCGTCTTCCCAAATAAATGCGACAGATTTATAAGATTCATAGGTAGGAATTCAACATACCTACTAGGTACATATTTATACTAGGTAGGTAGATATCATCCTAGGCTTTATTGAACTAGAGCTAGCAGTCAAAAATTACCTTCATAATATTTTTAAATTAGAAAATAGAATAATAAGTAGGCTAGTAGATTAATGTTAACCTAGACACCTAGTAGGTAATTAACTTAATAGCAAAGGGCCTTACGTCGATAATAATGGTGCACC
This sequence comes from Tetheella fluctuosa, assembly GCA_951216915.1. Taxonomy (NCBI): domain Eukaryota; kingdom Metazoa; phylum Arthropoda; class Insecta; order Lepidoptera; family Drepanidae; genus Tetheella; species Tetheella fluctuosa. Next base: position 5,039,682 of record OX578214.1, read on the forward strand.
TTCGAATTTACAAAACCTTCAAAAACAAAGTTACGTTTGGTAACGTTTATTATAAGAAAGCAAGATCGCTTATGTCTTAACAAGCATCTTTATTAGTACAGATAGCTCGAGGCCTGAAAGGTAGGAGTAGGAAGTAGGTACTATTGTAGTTTAGGTACTTAAAAAAATATAATATTTTCATTTTATTAAGTCCACCAATTTATCACGGACGTGGTTACCTAAAACCCTATGGTTGGGTAAAATAGGGTTTTAAACTCTTAGTTAGAAGGATTAGGTATATTTCCAATATGTAGGTACTTAGATAGAAATTAGAAATACATCTACGCGGCTCTCTAGCATTACATAGAGCGATATCATATTATGTAACGAAATAAGATTCCAAAATCAATTCCTTTGTTGGTAGGTCCAATTAAGTACCATGGTAAGAATGTGGTAGGTACAATGAGAGTTTTTTTTTTAATACGCTTGGTTTGGCTTTGATTTTTTACTATGGATTAGTTTGTGTTTGACGATCTTATCTTGGCAAGTGATGAAGTGGTCGAAGGTGGTAAAGACAAAACATCTAGAAGGTAATTGGCTCTCAAAAGCAGCTGCTTTGCAACATGAGAGTGGTAGCCAAGTGGACACTGTACAGAGTACCCATCCTACCACCGTGCAATTGACACTTGTGTACCAAATCGTAAAATACCTACATTAAAAGCCTATAACAAACACTGGTTTCAATAAATAATATAATATCCCTCATTAGCACGTGCCTCTCCTTTGTTTAACAACTCCTACTATTACTATAAATACGAAAGTATATTTGTTGGTTTGTCCTTCTTTCATGCAGTAACGTATCAACGATTTTTTGTATAGAGGTAGACCAAGAACCGGAAAGAGGCAGTCTACTTTCTATCCCGGGAACGCGGGTGAAATCTAAGGGCGAAAGCCAGTATACCTATACTATCTAATATTATATTATATTCAAATTCCAAGACCTATTTTACTACTGCATTAAATACTTGTGTCTATTAATATGTCGATAACCTATTAATATGCTTAAATCAATGAAATACATAGCCAATAATAGTCCCCAAACGACGTGTTGACCAAACGATAAAATAATAAATAGGCAGTCAAACAGGGGAGGGTTGTGAAAGGTGCTGGACGGACCCCAATTGTATTTAATTGAAGCTCATTGAGACGGTGACGTGACTGACTCATACGCAACTGTAGCTTTTGTAACCCTATGTTTTTAAGATAGATCTATAAACTGCGGCCTTATTCATAAACCCTATGTGATGTTAATAATGTTGACTATTTAGATCACGTATTTATACACCACCTTCCTGACATTGTCAAACAATGTTGTAAAACCTAGACATTTTTCGTTCTATGTTGAAGTACTTACCTATGATTGAATATAGAAAATTATTTTGTTATACCACATTAAGGAAGGAAGGTTTAAAATTCAGTAGGTTAGCGAATCGATTATGCTACTTACTTTAAAGTAGGTACGTAAGTTTAAGTCTTTTGATAAGACCCGCCTATGTAACTTCTTAATAGGTCTATCTAGCTAGGACATCGTGCCTATTTTTACTAACCAACTAAAGACGCCACATAATGGTTTTTTTTAAACATAAACATAACAATTTAACATTGGCTAGGATTCTCATAGGTCTGATTAACATATTCATCAGTTGGTCAGTAGCTAGTTAATGTAAGTAATTAATGTGAAGTGAAAATGGGCATTATGGGCGAACTTTTTTCCCACATCCTAAATTTTTTTTTAAGGATCATAATAATATGAAGGTATTGGTACCTACCTACGATTAGACCTAGTACTTGTTCTTAATTTGAGACTGATTAAAAAAGGTCACTATGCCATATATAGCACGCCATAGGCTACCTGCAGCTAGCCTTAGATCGGGATAGAGCAAGATTGTCTTTCGGCGCTCTTTGGTTGACGCATTCATATCACATAAATTGTATTTCAGTTTATGTTAGATAATAAATAGTATTTTTTTCATAAATAAACTTTTATTGCTAAAACCTAATCCGCCATGAGTATTCACTCGAAATTGTTTTTCATATTTGGTATTTTGGCGCCACCTGGCGCCTAGAGCGACCGGTCCTGTCGCTCTACCCAGGGCCGACCCTGGCTACCTGCGTGCTAAATTTCATCATGACTGTTTGTTACATTGAGGCGTCAAGAAGTAACAAACAAACAAAATCACATTCGCATTTAAAATATTAGTTTACTGGCTGTCCCATTTTACCCGCATTCCCGGGATAACAATTGTGTGCCAATTTCATCACCACTGGTTGTGCCGCTGAGAGGTCAAGACATAACAAACAAACAAACTCATTTTCGCATTTATAATCCTATTAATTTAGGTATATGCTGGAATTATGAGACTGCAAATATAAAAGCTCGCAATAACAACTTATAGACTCTACTATCATATAAGCCTACGTCTGCAGACAGTATAGGTATCAAAATTGTTTCCTGACTGTAGACATCAAAGAGTCTTTCCCTTCTTTATTTACTCATTTGACTTGGAGTAGGGACCTCCTCAAAGTTATTTATCCAATTAAGGCGCGGCCTGCCCCTCAGACGGCAATTCTAAAGCAATTGGCTCAACGAACCTTGTGAGGGGAGACGGAGTTTTCTCCGCGATTTTAAACATGTTCACTTTTTGTTTGGGTGAAAATGATTAGTTTCAATTCTTGATTGTTTCTTTTGTACAAAGGGAGGTTAGGTACTTATTGAAAACTATTGTATTATAATATGTAGATACCTACCTAGAGATAACTGTAGTAGGAGGAAGCTATCATACGTACATGCCATATCTATCGATATAAAACTTGGTTTTTTTTTCCGTAATGACCGATCTTGTACTGAGCTTTATCTAACTTATTTTTAAATTCAATTTCAAATTTTTAGATAAGTCCTTTCAATACCAAAATGGCGTCAAAAGCTAAAAATATATGATACTCAGTTCCCAATCATTTTTCCAGAACCAGCAATCGTATGGACATGTCAGACGGACCAGCGACACCGGAATGGGACATCAACGACGCTGTGGTTCCTCGGGTAGCCAGCTTCGATACCTTCAGCGAGTGGTCCGATGGCCACGTGAGGAAAGTCTACCCGCCCGCTTGTGAGGAAGCAAGGAGACACGCTTCAGGCTGGGCTATGAGGAATACGAATAACCATAATGTACATATCCTGAAGAAGAGCTGTCTGGGAGTACTCGTCTGCTCAGCAAGGTGTCGACTGCAAGACGGTTCGAGAGTGCACCTGCGGCCTGCTATTTGTGATAAAGCGCGGAAGAAACAGCAAGGTACGTAATATGGACTAAACAAATCCTTAAGTAGGTTACCTCAATGATAAGTCAAACAATATTAAATATTATAACATAGCTAAAGACAATAGATACCTAGGTAATTCATTTTTTCTAACATTAACATTACGAACCTCAATACCAGACTGCAATGGCTACTTGTTTTTCCAAAACAGTTTCTTACCTTTATTATGTTTTTACCCACAGGTAAACCATGCCCAAACAGACTATGCAACGGCGGTCGTTTAGAAGTCCAACCGTGTCGTGGACACTGCGGCTATCCCGTCACACATTTCTGGCGACACACTGAACACGCCATATTCTTCCAAGCAAAAGGGGCTCATGACCACCCTAGACCCGAAGCGAAGGGAGCCAGCGAAGTAAGGCGGTCACTTGGCGCGGGCAGAAGAGTTAGAGGACTAGCCTTACTTCTAGCACGAGAGGCAGCAATCGCAGATAAAATATTAACAGTGAAACCTGATAAACAAATGACGCAAAAAGTTGGCAATACACATCCACAACCACCGCCACTTATTCCAGATAACCAAAGAGGTATGTCGTGAAACAATTTTTAAAAGTTGCGGTCTACACTATGCACGGTAGTAGGGTACCTACTTTTTAGTGCCAGCCTAGCTGGCTACCAACCTTCAAGTTGTAAATTTATCTCCTGCCGTTGTGTTCCGTCCGACAGCTGCACTTGAGAGCCAGTTCCCATATAGGCTTTGTGTGCTTTCGCCCATACCTTAAAGAATCACCTATACAATCTTGACACTATAATTAACTACTTTTCTTTCTTCACCAGTTCTCACTTGCACCTGCGGGCCATTCGAATGCTCATGTCGGTGGCGCCATGAACCATCAACGGAGGCCTACGCCCCCACGTGGTCACCGGCAGAACAACAGCCCTACACGTATGCTCCACCCGTTCCTCCAGCTCCCTCACTGCCTCAACAACACTACGACCCGAACGCTTTACCAGCAGACGACATCTTCCACCCAGAGGAAATATTCCAATTAGATCAACCCATCAGACTAGACTTTCCAATCGAAGAGCACACACTAGAATCGCCACCAACGTTTGCAGATCTAAACGGTGATAATTCAAGACCTGAAGACGGTTACTGGTTAGAATGGCAGCGTGCCGCTGGTGGTTCGGAGTCCAGTGAAACACCTTCTCCAGAACTATTCGGTAGTAGCTACCAGCAAGCTGAAGCGTTCTGCGAACAACAAAATTACATACCCCAAGCGTATTATCCTGAGGAGGCACAATATTACAACGCTGAAAGTACTAGAACATCACCTATAATGGACATGGAAGAACAAAGGTTTTACAGATACGGCCAGGACTGCACGCAGAATAATATAGAAATGCAGACGTGGAACTATTCCGATTGTGCATTCACGTCTAACGATCTCTCAGAATGTAAGCAATATTTTGATGCTCAACACCAACAAGCAGTAAATGCCTTCAGCGGCCTCTTATAATGCAGTTCCTGTACGTAGTTTGTAAATTGTATCTGTAAATAAAAGTATAGTGTAAGTTTATCTTTATTATGTTGATTATTATTATTGTCTCTGTTACAGAGCACACTGCTAATTACTGTAAATAATAAATTTGTTCCTATATGTTGGAGGATGATCACCTTCTCAAATTGGTTTGTGAAAAATAAAATACAAGAGTTTGTATAAAATCGTCTATTTATTGTATATAAAAATTACATTAAAATTATCAATTTTACATTTTGTTATTACTAACAATAAAATTGGTCACTACAAAATAGTCCATTAAGCGATCACACGATAGATTTATTATGCGTTTTCTGTCGCGAAACATTCCAAAATACTGTCCAACGCGCAACAATGACCCGATTATAATTTTGACGTCGAAAGCCGCAACCTAAGCTCATCGCAGCGCTGGCTGACCTACCGTAATAATTTCCAATGCGCCACATCACACATTTCGTGTAAGTTACCATAGCCATGTGACCGTTACCATAAATGTATAATGTTCGCTGTCGAGACGAATATAATTTTAACAATATTTTTTTATTTGCCCTCACGAATTAAGTAAGACAATTACATACTTAATTCGTCACGAATTGTTAGGTGTATGCTTTACTTTCAACAACTATGTACATGCAATAACAATAACTGTGTACTATTATTACTAGATCAGTGTATGGTGCCCGCCTGGAAGCGCTACCGTTCCTATTGCACAAGAATACGATCGCGCTATCAAGGCAGCTTCGCGGATAATGGGTCCTGTTATTTATAAACATTCAACGCTAAAAAATCCTATCAACTGCTTAACGACGTTTTATCCAGTATATCTCGACAATTATAACTCTTAATAATACGTACGGTACTAAATATCATAAGGAAAAACGTGTGATTTGGTGCTTCAATACATTAATTTTCCAAATATTACTATAAATGGAGCCAATTTTTTTAAAAAATTTTACCGATACAAACGTGGCTTACATATAATTTTAAATTTTGTGAATTAAATTTACGTTTTTAAAAATAGACCCTAACATGATTAGGATTAAAATGTTGATTATATTTGTATCGGTAAAACTATTCGGCAAGGGTTCGAGGAGAGCACAGCACGCACTATCACAGCAGTCGGCAAAAACCGATAACAGTGCCTCTAATCATATTTCCATTCACTCGTCGAGTACCTGTTAAGTTCTGGAACATCGGACTAGAGACACTTGTAGCCCCCCACGTTGGGCGCCACTTATAATAAGGCCACAAACAAATTTAACACCAAGCAAGTCTTCTTATTTTTATAATACAACATAACACTAAAATTTGCGCTTCAATAAGCGAAATACATATTACTGTTAGAAAGGCTAAAACAATTTTTGGACGCAAAAGTGTGTGTGCCTCAACATATTAAATCTTTATGATAAACCTTTACTTCTCGCTTCTATCTTTTTCCATGGACTTGTAAAACATCGTACGAGTCACTTTAAAAAATATTGCATTCAAATTATAACTAGTTTCAAATCTATTTAGGAGATAAAGAGTTCAAGTTGGAGCGAGATCGAGTGTAAAGCGTTATCGTTCGCAGAAGCCTATCGATTTTTAAAAGAGAAATACCTAAGAGGAACAATAAGTCCTACTAAATAATCACTATGACTTAGTTATCAAGATAAGACTTACAGGTAGGAGAATCTTAAAAATATGACTCTAAATTTAAAACCGTAATTAGACATGTATCAGACTAACGATGAAACAGTGAAACTGTTGACTACACAAAAAAGGGAGCTCAAGATTAAATTATAAATCCAGAGTTGCCACATGTCATATTTTTTGTGCTAATTTCTACGCTACAATAACGTCGTGACTACCATAAAAAGGTATTTAAAAAATAAAAATAACATAATAAAAATAAACGGCTTCCATGAAAAAACTATTTGTAAGGAACTAAAACAACACAACACAATATGGAAGTATAAACAGTAAATATAAATGTGAATTGCGAAATTATTTAAATAAAGCTTTAATACGACTACATAAATTTGTACTATTGAGAAGAAATAACGGTCCAATGAAGCAATTCGAATGGGAAGTCACTGGAACTTCACGGCTACTCAACTATATCTCATATAAAGATCTTAATATTATTTCGATAAATCAAAACTATAGGAAATAATAGCGATGGACAACATTAAGTTTATAACCTAAATGAAAATAACATTTTCATCAACTCATCCAGCTCAACTTGAATTTTAGTTTTTACTTTAATTCGCAGCCGTAAGTGTTTATGGATAATTTTGTACAATAATATTAATTTTCGCGCGATTTAAATCTTGGAAGACATCGAATAGACGCTCGAAAACATATAATTTGGGAAATCGCCCAATAGGCAGCACGTAAGTTTAAAAAATTCAATACAAAATTCATTTAACTCGCAATGAATGCGTGAACATATCTTATATTTCATCGATGTTCGACGTACACAACAGACAAACGCTTCTCATCCCCAACAAACTCGGGGAGGGATGAACTTGAGGGTTGTTCGTCGTGTTTGTCATTTTTTGTAAATGTCACAAATTTATTCCGTTTTCCGCGTAAGCACCTCACGTCACGATACACATCGACACTTTTGGCTTCGTTTTAGCTGAACAGCATTAAATATACGCTGCGAATCACGTTTCCATACAATGGGACACGAATTTTGGTCTCTGACATAGAATACAAAATAATTACATGTCTGATGACATGATGAGCCAAATTATTACAATTTCATGTAAATATAATGGGTGGATCGGGAAAAAGAAATCATACATTTTGAATCAGCAAGGTTAATCTTTTATGGGAAAAATTTGATTATTTTTTCGTGATTTTAGATTAGTTGCCATCGTAAAAGTTGTTTAGATGATGAACCAAACACAGGATTCGAAAAATTCCTAGAAAAACAATTATCAAGATACATTTTTGATTTAGGCGAACAGCGTGTCTGGCCTGTTCGGAATTCGCATCGAATAAATCCGTGTCCAATTGTATAGGATGATTCATCAAGACAGGTGAATATGAAAAGGGGAGGTCTGAAACTATAAGATTTAGAAAAAGTTGTCTAAGGAAATCTGGCGTAGATTTTAGATAGGTACATATAAGAAAAAGATTTTCAGAAAAACTGCTGACTCGTATATAAAGAGATATAGTTTCAGACTTTTTGCCATACTGACCAGTGTTGATGAATCATCCTGTATTTGGACATGCAACCAAATAACAATCAGCTAGAACCTAGTGTCACACTACACAGTCACTAGGTTCTCGTGTCGAGTGCAGGTGCGGGTGTGAGTGCGGGCGTGAGTGCGGGCGTCAGTGCGGGCGTCAGTGCGGGCGTCAGTGCGGGCGTCAGTGCGGGCGTCAGTGCGGGCTCGGGCTCGGGCGCGGGCGTGGGCGCCGGCACCGCGGGTCAGGGCGCGGCCTCCTCGGCCAGCTCCTCGACTAGCTCTCCCCCCCGGGAGACTGCTACACTGACGGACAGTTCCAGAGGCTCCTGGCCTGGGCAACGACCTACGCTGCACTCCATATCCGTCCTACAAAAACAAAAAACTGTCTTGCAAATTCTATATTACTTGAGCCTAACAAGGCAACTGTTAATGATGATATTCACGGTCTCAAGATGGTTACTTGTAAAGAAGATCATGAACATAAGTAATTAAAATTGCTAACTAATTGATGGCGTGAGAATTGGAGATCAAATTTCAAATAAATGAGTCCGCGGGTTGTTTGCCCAAATATTTTATTTAAATTCTACTCACATAGCGCTTGCAGTAGACAGCTGCATCCTGGAACTCTGCCACTGCTCGTTGGCCTCTATAGAGTCGAGTTGATCCTCCTGCGCCGGCGCACTGGACGTCGACACCGCTTCACTGGTCGACACGGGCGACTCTAGGTTAATGAGGGTAGCTGTTGCTACTTCCACTTTATTCGCCTCGTCAGTGTTCGAGCTTGTCGATTGACTCGTGTCTACTGACTTTTGTATATCTGTTGACAAGTGATTTCGAAGGTATTAAGAGGGAGATAAATAGTCGAGATATTAATGCCATCCTTTACACACTCGCCGAGACAGCACGAGACCGCCATACTGTACATTGCTGATTAATAATAGACAAGGACGGATATAGCGACTCGGGATGTCCCACCGAGTGTGTACAACCGGCGTTAAGCAAGTAATAGTATTTTTTAGGTATAACGGTATATTAATACTACATGACTGATGGGTATAATGGTGATAGACAAAAAAGCAAGTAAGATACAACAAAGCGGAACGAAAAAACGTGCGAGCCGTGGTGATGAATGGTGATTAAAATAAAATTGGATGAAGAGAAAAAAGCAAAGACCTGGGGCATGCATGTAGGTGAGCCATTTCTTGACCGGTCGATTCTCACCGAACACGGAGAGCACGCTCCCCTTCATTGCATCTGCAACGCAATGCGTGCGCGCACATGTTAGATATGACGACCGTTGTACTGACCAAATTAATTAAACACCCTTATTGATGACGATTATATAAATTTAATATTTTTTTTAACTAAATGTTTTCTGCTTTATGGCCGTCGACTGTGTCATGATGATGAATGAGTTGAGCACAGTTTTCAATATTAATCACAACTAGATATAAACATATCTATTGTAGCTGATTATTTTATTCATAAATAAATTTAAAAAAATCACTGCAAAAAGCACTGCAGGGACCATCTCATTCAAACTATATTTTGAATTTATTGTTAATTATACAGGTGTTTTTTTAGTCACTGGCCATACTTGCAGGGGTTGAAGTACTCGTCAATATGAACAACTTTTATTATGGGACCAACTCTGATATCGCAAGAAATAAAATGGATCCTTCATACATTTTGGTTGAGTAGGTATTGAACTTTTGTATGGACAGCTGATATTTTTTTGTGATCTCGAGAGTTAGTCCCATCATAAAAGTTGTTCATATTGATGAGTACTTCAACCCCTGCAAGTATGGCCAGTGACTAAAAAAACACCTGTATAATTAACAATAAATTCAAAATATAGTTTGAATGAGATGGTCCCTGCAGTGCTTTTTGCAGTGATTTCCTGCAAGTATGGCCAGTGACTAAAAAATCTTAATCTTTATCTTGAAAAATAATAAGATTGGTACGTGTCATCGACTCGTGGCAGACCAACCGAATCTGAAGGAATTCATAGATAAATCTATTCGATTAAGTATTTAATTCGGCATTAAATATTAATTTTAAAATATTTTAAGTTCAAGGTCGACTTCCGAACCGGCGGTAACTTCATTACCATTAAGTTTTCTATAGAATAAATGGAATTGATTTTGACATCGGAAAGAAGTTCTGGAATCAACATAAATTAATCGTGGTATAAGCTTTACTATACTAGGATTTTATTAGTTTGGTCAGATACACAACAAGTAAATTATAATTATTATTTATTTATACAAATAAGAAACAAACTGTTTTATGAAGCGCAGAGCTCGAAGCTAAAATAAAGTGCAACAAATGCTAAACTTTCTACAACATGTTAGGATCACTGCTGTGGGGTTTTATTAAATTTCGAACACCTTGAATCCAATTTATTATATGGATAAGGCTTCATATGATCACAATCTCACCATGGTAAATGGTGATGTGGTGTATGGTGTTACCAGCATACAAAGCCTAGAAGGCAAACTGTTTTTTAACATACAGTTAGGACCACGTTTACAAATTAACGTTAAAATTAAATACACTTTCCTAATAACCCTCATTTTATTGTGTGCAAGCTTAACAAAAGCTAATATTGCTCCATATACTACGCAAATATCATGAACAAGTTCTGTTTCATTTGATTGATTTGATAATTAATTAAATACAACAAACGCGATTCATTTTGAACTTTAACCCAACTAGATAAAGTTCAAATGAGAATGAGAGACAATACAAGAACTTTATACACAGAGTGATATCGAATAAGCGCATGTATTAAATTAGGAGGCAATATCAAATTAAACTCTTTGACATACGGTTGAAATTGCTATAAACACCTTGTATAGTCTCATTCGAATTTCAGCCACACTGCAAAGAAGTTTATGTTGATTTTAACTTACATAGTGTTATTGTTAAACGATAAAGAACTCTTTTCAATTTAACCTGTATTTTAAACGTGTTAAAGTTGGTTTTCAATTGCGCGGGCCGTAATCATGTATGATGGGGAGTACATACCCTGTTTGTGTTTGTGGTCGCAGCAAGGTGGATGCGGCTGGTGCGGTCGCGCCGGCTTCACCCACACACGGTAGAAGCGGGAACCGCGCGGCATCTGGTAGCGATTGCCGCTCTATACGTTACAAGAATGGTCATTAGTTTATTTTTATTTTTCATCTTTTGAGAAAAGTTTATGAATTTTTAAATTCGAACAATACCACAATACACATTATTCTAACATAAAAAAACCGGAGAAAGAAGTCTTAACTACTGATCATAGAACCATAAAATTTGGAGGATATATTATTATTCCATTTGTAACAGGATTTTCCGAAATTCACCTCCTAAGGGGGTAAAATAGGAGATCACGGGTGAAACGACGTAGAGGAAAGCTAATCTCTATAATACAACTGTAGAACCAGCATTTCTGTACATTGAATATATTCACCAAAAATTGTTCATAAATTACAGTTGTTTATATCTTACCTTTTTGGCATAGCAGTACTCCTTAGACTCGACCGAAGCGATGGCGTACAGTCGTCTTTCGCTTTCACTCTTTACTTGTATACTGAGATCGAGTGCTGGTAGACAATCGCTGTGTACGAAGTACATAATTGAAGCTTCCTGTTGAAAATAATATGATCCTAATGAATTATCACGTAAAAATATTTCGCACATAGTGCATTCGATTAGCATAAATTTTATTTTAAAAGACGCACAGGACAGAAATTATAATACTATAAATTTCAATCGAACATACGACAATTTTGGAGAAAACATCTCCATTTATTTATCTTGTTTTTTTTTATGGCTATCTTCTTCTACAAGACCCATTATCGCGCTCTGCATTACAATAAGTTTTATCATACTTTTCAAAAACATCTTAGTGAATTGAAAAAAATCTGCAACAGCCGTCGATATCTAATATAAACCAACCGATTTAAAATGGTACCTGCATAACGGTGTAGTTGCAGTGCGCGGGGTCCCACATGACGAGCACGGTGAGCCCGGGCAGGCACGAGGACAGGCTCAGCGTGCCCGCCGACAGGCCGTACGGCGTGTGGCTTCTAGACCGGGACCTCTTGCCGTCCTCTTTCTTTGGCGATGATCTAAAATACACAGAGTGAATCTGACATGAGCATGCGCTGCATGTTAAAGGAATTTATGTTCAGTTTATTCTTCAAATGAAATAGTGAAAGCCATGAAGGCTCATTGCAGAGGGTGCGTACTTACGATCAAATCGCTGGTGCAAGTTCAAACCACTGAGCTACAGAATAGTTTTGCTCTCGTACAGTATGTTAATTAATCGATATGCGGGATCCAATTTCAAACTACTACGGCGCTAGGCTATCGGCTTACCAGCTTCCGCCCCGCGGTATAAATCTTTTAGTATAATTTAAGTTAATCTAAGCTCTGACCTATTTTTATGTCAAGTTTAATCCAAAACCTTTTAACCATTTCACCGTAATTTTGCACGCAAACATACATACTACTTTTTGCATTTATAAGTTTAGTAGAATAATACAAACCTGCCATCACTGTCCTCTTCTTTACTTTTACTTTTATTTTCCGCCTTTTTCTCAAGCTCTTTCTTTAAATCTTGCACTTGCTGTTGTAATAATGCCTTCTCATTCTCTAGCGTTGCGAACTGTGACAAATAAAAATAAAAATTTTAACATTTTAAATTTATGACATTAAAAAAAATGCGATTACAAACATACATTTTCAGTTTAAGAATTGACCGTGACGTATATCGATGTATCATAAATGGACGAACTACCTACATACAAGTTTTTACGGAACCCTGGATGCAAGTCAGACTCGTACTTGTCCCGTGTATTTCTTAGGCTTGAGATTGTCACCAAACTCACCATGTTTAGTAACCATGAAAGCCTTGAACTATAAGAAGCCTATAAACCCCTTACACACCTACCTGAGTTTTAAGTAGTGAATCATAGTCATTAGTCTCAGGGTCGGTGAGCTGTTGTATTGTGTCACGGTACTTGCTGCACTCTCGCATTAGGTTCTGTTCGCGCTCGCGAAGCAACTCCAGTTGACGGTCCTTCTCTGAGAGAAGTCGGCGGGTCATGTCGTTTATTGTTATCTACAATTGAGAAAAAAACAACAGCATTACGAATCTATTTGGAGATAAACAAGTGCAGACACGCATAATATTTTCAAGGACATTTTTAGATAAAGATACTAGTCTAGTATCCTGACTCCGACACATACTTTCGGCACCATCTTCATCTTCATTTATGTACCTATCTATCTACCCATTGACGAGTTTTTAAGCCGGTCTCTATCAGTAGTCGCTTCCGCTTATTCTTCAAACCAAATTTAATTTCAATCTTAAAATAATCCAATTCCAATGTTAATTTGAGAGTGACATGATTCGGTACTCTTCAATTCTATTTCGTTCGTCCCACAAGACGCGCAATCTTGAAATAATTTGGCCCTAGTGTTTAACTCCAGAGTAGGAAACGTCAAAATCCAATGCCGATCGATCGGAATTAAAATCAAGAGTAAGCCTGCTGGTCTGTGCCAATTGCATTGCGGTACCGATATTTATATTTCTCTGGTTCATTATTATTTAATACTTCTTTCCGCTCCACTTTAATCCGCCTTATAAAGGAAATAATGTATTCCCGGGTAAAAAAAATAAATGTTAAAATCCTGGGAATAAGACAAAATTTCATGCAAATCTATTTAACCAAAGTCAACGTGACTGAGTAACAAACTTACTAACCTTAGTATTAGTATCTTATCTTGCTAATATTATCATATTCCGTAACGGCTAAACGAATTTGGAATAAATTAGGCACACAACTAGATAATGTTCTGGATACTTTTTATGCCAGGAAAATATAAATCCCTCGGAAACCGCGGGACGGAAACTAGTCATGTAATAAGGTAAACTCCCTAGAATTAAATCAGCAAACCTATTATCCTATTTATCATTGTGTACCAAATACATTAGCAAACAAGCTACCTGTTTCTCAGTTTCATACTTCGTCTTCAACGTAGCGAGTTCACTATCCAATTTGCTTTTCCACTCCACCTCACACGCTCCCACGGCTTCTCTTACTGCCTCTTCCTTGTCCACTTCAGCGTTTTCCTTTGTCTGCATAACTATAGTGTTGTGGCTGGATATCTCGATGACGTCGGTGCGTTCGATCTTCTCGAGGCTTGATTCTGACGGTGATCTGTCCATGTTTGTAAGAGCTACTAGGCGGAATCTGGGAGAGTTAAAATGATCATAATGATGTTAACAAAAAAAATCGTATCATCCCCAATGGAAGAAGATTATATAAAAGAAATTATATTATAGACAGGAATAGTCATTCTATGTTGGTAAATATTTATCAACCTATGGCAAGGTAAAATTGAAACTTCAACTCATGGAACCTAATTTTCTAATTATGAAGTCTAATCAAGTTTTTAGTAAAGACTATTTACCTGGATCGCATCGACTCGATCTCTGCTTTATAATCCATGTGCATCTTCTCTTGTAAATCCTTGATCTCTTTTTGTTTCTGCACCTCCAATTCTTCAATCTTCTTCTCGAAAGCGTTGATCTCCTCTCGCGTTTTGTCAAGCAATTCCCTCGTGCTTTGATGTTCTTTCTCTAACCTGTCCAACTCCTTTTGGTGTGAATTTCTTAAATCTTCTTTCTCTGTCTTTAATGTGGCGATAGCATCGTCTTTCTCGTTGAGCGTGGCTTTCATATCGCTCAATTCTAATTCATGGTCTACGGTAAGCCTTTGTGTTTGTTCACGGAATTTAATTGACGTTTCTTCGTTGCTCTGTTCCCACGCTTTTAATATATCTGTGTACATGCCCTTTATGAAATTCTTTTGCTCATTTACTTCCGTTTTTAATTTGACCAACTCTTCCATTATAAATACTACATTAACTTTACATAAGCTATACAGTTTAATAAGAAATTGTTGTAAACTCTCCATGTTTATTTTGTGGGAGTCCATATTGTCCTGAAAAGAAAATGGAATACAATTTTACTATTTATGATAAGCGTAAAAGGATTAAAATCTAATCTAGATCTAAGCAACATAATGAATTCCAGCCCGTAAACAAAGTAGCACTGATATACTAAAACGCATCTCTCTAATGTATTCATAGTGAACTGATTTCTTACAGTCCTTTTAGCCGATGTGTTAAATTAAATACATCACTGTGCAGAAAAGAGAGATTATATGTATAACGAGATAAAGACAAACGCCTTGTATGGCTTTTAATATTATTACAACTATACCTTAAAATATACAAGTTTTGGGATTGGATTTCATAAATAAATAATCGTTTAAATTATATTTAATATTTTCATTTTCATTTTACCCAAAAAAAAAAAAAATTGATTCTTTTGATAGACGTTAACCGCTCCATTCTAAATGTTTGCCAAAGAATCATACATATATGTTATCGTATACGAAATGGAGGGTTCTTAATGATGACAATGATTCGGTTATCACCATCACCAAACACATAGAAGTGAACCTTGGTTATGAGCTCAGGGAAAGTTTACATTTAACATAGAGATTTCATTAAATGTAGACTTTCATAGAAATATCATGAAAATAAATGACTACGCAAAATAAAAACTATACGGGGCCGGTGAAGACAGGAGCAACTAAAGAACAATACGCATCCAATCAAATAAGACCTGCCAATGTATTAACAATATCTTTTCGTAACATAATTTTTTTAAAAGTCGTTGACATTAGTAATTTTTTATAAAAAATGGATCAAATTAATTTCTGGAATAAATTTATTATCGTGGTTAAATAAATCAAGCAATTAGCTTATAACTTCCAACATTAGTCAATAAACTATCCCGAATTACTAGAAGCATTTGTGTAGAATGTATTTATGCAAGTGTGTTAATTTTGTTACATTTAAATGGAAAAATAGGGACAGGTCTTCCAAGAGTGGCATGTAAACCTGACAGGGGGGTATGTAGTGTAAACCTGTCGTTCTTCCCGGCCCCATTCCAAGCTCGAAGGTAGCGATTCCTCGATGTAAAACTCTGATGTTTCAAACTCGTCTCTCGGGCTCTCGGTAACTTCCAATATAACCGGTAGTGTTCGCACCTCGGTCACAGTTGAGACTGCCATAGTTTCTGGAACGCATATCGTCGAGATGTCCACTTTCTGTTTCTGTGACGTGTGTCCACTTAAACGCTCGAAGCCCGCGTCCGTTTCGGATTCGAAGTCCCTATGAAATATTTGATTAGTTAGTTTTTTGAAAATATGGTAATGTTCCTGTATATAGTTTATTTTATCTACTTACTTGTCTAGGTCTACTTGGACGTTGACATCTTTTTCCTGGAGATCTGATGCACTTAGCCTGAAAAACATATTTTATTTATTTAACTTTTTTGGGAAGACCAACAACTGTACAAAATAGACTAAAATATAATAATATTCATCAGGAAGCCAATAACAGGTCTCCACGAATATTTAATTACTTGTAAATGAACACAAAATAAAGCGATGGTGCATTATAAAATAAATACGTTTGCTCCAAGTCAGTACAACGTTTAATTTTATTACGTAAGTATACGTTAACTCAACGTACTCATACACGCCATACGTACCTCTGATGAAAAAACCGTACTGTAGTCTCCATATCATAGGCTGGAACATCCTTTGCTAACTCTGGGAAGGCATCGGCTATGAACTGAACATCATCAGTAGTTAAGTTTGGTAGTCGAGCGTCAAAAGCAGGCGGCGCTTGCGTCGCGAACGGTGCAGGTAACTCTACCATCCCGGGGAATAAACTCCTGAGGAAGTGACCTTCGAAGAGTGTGTTGAACTCCTGCCGCCTGCTGATTTCCTCGTCGTGGATTTTTGATAGTTTCTCGGCGAGGTCGTTTGCCCACTGGAATTATTAAATGGTCTGATACATATACACAAAAAAATATTATCCCATAAAATTGTTTCCAACATTGTAACTCCAAATCTGGACATCACTTATTTTTTAAGCATACGTTGTTAAAGTCGACTGTAAATGGCTCTCATATATAACTCCTTCTACCTAAGTGTAAAACTTATTGTCTTCAGAGATAAGAAGACTGACGCATAATGCGCCACCCATCTCACCACTAGACCGGTGGGCAAGCTTATCCATTATGGTCCGGCTATAGTGTAGACTGTATAGTAGGTACAGTACAGTACAGTACAGTACAGTACAGTGGAGCGGTCGGTAGGTACCTTGAGGTGCGCGCGCGAGAAGGTCCGGCGGCGCGCGACCTCGTGCACGGCGCGCACGAAGACGGCGGGCGCGCGGTGCAGCTGCGCCACGATGCCGAAGTACCGCGCCAGTCGGTTGAAGCATTGGAACGAGAGCATCGCGTGCGCATCTTGCACTGACATCGAGTTCTCGATCGTTAGTACCGCCCTATAATAATAATAAAATGATCCATACAAACTGAGTAATGGTTGATATAATATGTTACTTTTAGTTTTATCTCTGTGGTAATTGATTAGATATGCACTCAAAACCTAAAAGAATGTGTAGATACCGAGTATATTTTTAAGGGCCGATAAAATTTGCTACAACTATTTTTAGAACAGGATAAAGAATAAACATGGAACTAGCCACCTCTTTCTAATGACCTTACCGAAATATAATTATCAGCAATTTTTTTGTGTCCGACCGAAGCTTCGGTTTCGGCTTCGGCTTTGGTCCAAATGGGCCGAAGCCGAAGGTTTCAAAACTATCTTAGAAACTATCTGCATAACGACTATATCAAAATCACAAAAATAGCTCACCCTAATCTCGCCTTCAATATATGTGACAGTTCATCCTTAGACTTGGCTATGCGGCGTCTAATATCTACTAGAGTCTTGTGCCCGTTCAACAGTTTCTTCAGTTGGCACCAGTGGGACTGCACTAATGTTGGCAGTACGGACGGATCGCATGCTGTGTTCAGGCGTTCGCGATACTGGAAATGGTCGTAAAATAATGTCAATATTTTTTATGCAAATAATCATCGTGTAAAACGTATTATGGAGCCTTTAGCAGAAACGGATGTAATAATATCATTTTATTAATTTCAACTGAAATTTTAATCCAGAAATTCGAATTCAGAGATCTATACCCAAAAGCAATTGATAAGTAGTAGGTGGTAGTACAATGTCTGTCTTGTGTTTGACCATTATCTCACCGATGATGTGGTCAAAAAGGTAATCACACAAAGCCTAGAAGGCAACTGGCACTCATGTGCTAAAGTACTTTATCAATTTTTGTGATAAGTACCATAAACCATTCATCACATTACTAGCGAAAATCGAAAATTTCACTCAGTGTTATGCAGAGTTATGCAAGACTAATAAGCAATTGAGAGACATACATGTATATATAAAGAAATTACCTGTATAAGAGACGCAGCCTGATCATGCTGGTCGCGTTCTAATTTCTTCACATCGTTAAGCAGTTGATCCAGCCCGTAGAGGCGGTCTTCAATGCCTTTGATCTGCTTCAGACCGTGCAAATTCGCGTACTCTAGAATGTGGTATAGCTCGGCTTCGCGCTCTTTTAGAGGTTCTGCGTCAATCTAGAATCAATCATTACGAAGAATATTATTTATTTTCCTACATTCATCACCATGATGAATGAGCAATACTCTTAATTTATGTTCAATATTACAGCCATCTTTGTTATTAAATACATTATTGATAAATCTGACATTATAGGTTTATTTTTGTTTCGATTATGTTCCTACAATATGGAGTCGTAAGTTCGATTCAGTTTAGTGCACTCTTATAGTCCTTGAGACATGCAATAAAATATTGATGTTTGTTCAATTTGTCACAGTATCAACCATTCACCAAAGGCCGTGTCTGCAACTGAGCCATAGGCATCTAATGATTTACTGCTAAAACCTACGCCAAACACTATGCAACATATAAAATATATGTAGATATTTCACTCCCCAGTTTTTCCATTATAAATATCTGATAACGCGCGTTTCTGCGCCTCGATAATAAAATTATATAGGAACTACTGAATAGTTGGATGAGTAAAATCTTCTCGGCATTACAGCTTAGCATTTGTATTGTATAAAAATCAATATTTATCTATCCGTTTGTTTGTTTGTAACGTATGCGCTACTATACTCTCCGATCAACGTTAAAGTTTGTGAGTTTGTGAGGTCATAGTGGGTAATCTCAGGAGCTACTGGTTCGAATTGAAAAATTATTTTAGTGTTGAATAGCCCATTTATTGAGGAAGGTTATAAGGCTACTTTTTATCCCGGGTAAACATAAGATCCCTCGGGAACGCGGGTGAAACCGCGGGGCGGAAGCTAGTATTGAATAAAACTGTAGTTTGTATTCAAACAAACATAATTCCTAGACATAGTCACACAAGAAATCTCGTAACCCTAAAACACACTTTGATAAAGATTTAATGTTTATACCGATAAAACTCAATACCTATATAAAATCAAGAGGCAAGTACGGGAAAGGTACCAAAAACAATAGAAAATGACAATACATGGCAAATTTATCAGAATCAATTTCATAGTACACTTATTCCACAATCTCTTTCAAGTTTACATTGCGCTGCTACCTCACAGTCTATTAGTTAAGCAGAAGTAGTAGTCTCGATAAGGTTTCAGAATATAATTGATAATTAAGTGCAAGAGCATTGGGTCAAGCATAAAAAATAGCACTTGAAATTAACAATAATTAACCCAATTAATTAAGTCGTTGACACAGAATTAAGTCCGCTAGGTGATCTGATTTTAATTTAATTTATTATTGTTTCACCTATTAGTTTAATTTCCACTAATATGGTTTTTTTTTTTAACTTTGTATAGGCTTGAATCCGCGACAATCTCACTATGGTAGGTGATGATGTGGCCGAAGTTGGTAAGCACACAAAGCCTAATAAAATATTCTTACCAAAGCCAGTCCCTTCTGACAGTAATCCAAGATATCATGTAAAGAAGCCTTGTTTCCTTGTGCTAGGATCCAGTGCAGCAATGTGGGATCCTCCCTCTGGTATGATTGAGCCTTGAAGGCGACTCCCTCGTCAGATTCCTCAGTTTGCGGTAATGCTTCTGATGACGCCCTGGCACCTTCTTTACTTGTCGATGCATCTTTTTGATTGAATACTGAAAAAGTACACTTATAGTGAGCATTTTCATCGTGATATTTTGGTTACATTAAATAGTATAATATAATAAATAGTATTAAATACTTCAATAACTTTACTGACCATCGTCCTCAGATAGTTTGAAAGCTTCAACTCCAAAATCTTGATTAGGTTTGTTGTCAGAACTGTCTAGGGGCTGATTGACCCTATAGGGTTGACCTTCTAATTCTGTCTCCTCAAAAACATCAAAGGCGGAGAATCGATGCGCTTCTGCATTCAATTGTAAGGCGGGCAGAATCGGAATTTTTCCCAGTGACTCTAAAACTTCGTTTAGCCTGAAATTATTTAAGTATTTTCACATAAAACAGTTAAATGAACTCGCTGACAACCATGACACCTCGTAAACCGTAAACCTTAAACGTGAATCATGGAGATGTTTTTTTATAATTGAGGGATGCAATTAAGAAATAGCATCAAATGGACAATGTTATTATTTGCCACAACAATTGGCCAGCTTCACATACTTCTATACATATTTTCCACACATAAAGACTTGTAACGACCTCATGTCTAGTTTGTAGAGGTTCAGAATAATTTTATTATAAAGCTTGGGGAAAAGTCAATACTTAATTCTAGTAAACATTAAATGAGTCATTTATTTTTTCATATCGATAGGGTTTCCTACTAATTTAATTAATGCATAGGTAAATGTTAAAGGATAAGACTAAGTCGTGAAACCCGGATTTTACAGCAAAATGCATGTATGATAAATTCAAAGAAACGTGCTTAATAATCTGCTCAACTAAAACGATTTACGCAAATGTCTCATAATAATAAAGCATTTAATTTAAAACAAACGAGTTTTATACTAAAATTAGATAAATACAAGGTCACACGCGACCATCCTAACGGATCATCTAATGTAGGCGGTAACGATCGACGAAATATATCCGCGTGCCTGTTCATCAGCCAACAATTATCACACATATAATCTAACAGATAAATTAATTTTCCGTTTACTTCAATCATAGACGATATCAATTTATAATTACATAATTCTTATCATATCAATATTGTTCGTCCAGACATAGTGACCGAGTAATTTAAACAAGAGTAGGTCAAGCTTTAGTCAGGGTCAATAATATATATACGTAGAAAAAAAAATATCAGCTCACTAAAAAGGATAATCATCTTAAAAATCAATATCAGACATTTTTGAGGACTAAAATAGTTTTCATATTAATATTTAAATGACATTATGTGAGAAAATACCTATGTACCTATTACGGTATTGTAAAAAAGTTTAAAAGCAAGTTAGTATGCATAGTTTACGCAACAAATTGATAGGTAGGTCACGCTATTATAATTGTGACAATCTTTGGACGGTGTGGCATATTTACACGTGTGGTGGTACGTAATTATGCGCATAGGACAACAGTTTTGTTGGACGTACTTTAAATATAGTACTGAGTAATTTTATGCTTTCAAATAAAAATAATTTCGCACCTCACACACGGCCATCTGTCCCCAAACTAAGCAGAGCTTGTTACTATGGAAGCCAGATAACTGATATACTACTTTTCTTTTGTAAGTACATACATATATAGATAATTACACCCAAACTCAGGACAAACAGACATGTTCATGCACACAAATGTTTGTCTTGAGTGGGAATCGAATCCACGACCTGTGGCGTGATAGATAGGGTATCTTACCAACCACGCCAACCGGCCCGACCAAAATAGTAACATACAATAATACCAAGGCTATAACCGCGACAGTCGTGTTTACCATTTAAAGAAACAATAAATCCAACTTTACTGTAATTTATTCATACTAATCGCAGTGCATAGACGGACAGTAGGTCAACTAAATACGTTAAAATGACACAATAGTAACTTTTGCTTATACTCTACATCTGTGACGTAATACGTTTTTATACCTGTCTATTGTACAAAGTTTTACATGTACATGTGATGGATACTATGAATAGTAAAAAAAAACTCTAAGTTTATTGTATCTAGTATATACTGGGTGATTTATTAGTCGTTGGCATTACTTGCAGAAGTGGAAATAGTCATCAATATGAACAACTTTTACTATAGAACCAACTGTGAAACCACGAAAAAAATATCAGCTGTTCCTTACATAAGTTCAATACTTCATCATCTTCATCAACCTACATCAGCCCACTGGACATAGGTATGTCCCAAAACACACCTTCTCGACCAACATGTATGAAGTAACCGTTTTATTTTACGCGATATCAGAGTTGGTCCCATACTGAAAGTTGTTCATATTACAAAAAAAAACATTCTGTATACTTAGGTATATTGACGTCATCACAATGATTTAACCACCGCAACAGGTCGTGCCATTAAACTCACAATCGAGTATGATTGGAGTACTCACTAGATTAATAATAATTGCGGGAAATGATAGTACTCTATGATTTACTAGTATTTACTTATTTTACTGTACATATTTCAAAAAGTTACTTACGCGCTCAATTTTTCGTGATACTCCTCTTTTTTTAGGCGGTGCTTTCGAAATGATTCCTTGAAATTCCGTGATCGTTCGCAGAATTCACTGAATATATCTTCTAAGTTGGCGACAACTGCCGCCCAGCCCTGTTGCGAACACAAACCAAGTGGGTCAAGATCGATTGATTTAATGAAATATTTCCCTTAACTAGTTTTAAACTAATTGCACTGACCCACATTCACAAATCGCCTGATATACTTACTTATCTTTCGTAAACATATTTGCAATTATTCGGAATAAGACAGGATGAATAATGTCACTTCAAGAGAAGTAAATCAATTTAAATACAGTATTTAAAATTTTCTATTTATCTGGCAGCAGCATCGTCATATGACTTAAATGTAGTTTGACATTTAAATGAACTGTGTCACTCTTTCGAGAAAATACATAGATTTATTATGTTTTGTCAGCTTTTGTATGGTTACTACATTTTTTAAGCAAATGAGATCCTAATCACTCTTATTGGTTACAGACAACTTATCATATCATATAGTTTTATGGGTAACATTTAAATTTATTTCTAATCAACAGAATGTAGCAAAAAGGTGTATACACTTATATGTATGGCATGAAAGTACTTGTGGAAAATAATCTGCTATCTCATACAAAAGCCACTCACTAATTACCTAATAAACCAATATGTATGGAACAGCAGAATATTAATCGCCAATTCGAGTCTTATAGTAAAAAAAGAACATTAACCATTTAAAATATGACTACACTTTATTGCACTGTATTTTCATGAATAGTCTGACCTGATGCTGCAAATGCTGCTCATGCACCAGCTGATCGCAGCTCCTGGACACCTCGTGCGCGAGGTCACTGAACTGCTGCGCGAGGGCCGCGCAAGATATGACAGTGTGTACAGTGGGCTGCAGCGAACAGCACCGGTCCACCGCCGCCCGGAGCTCCTCCACCGACTTGCCGTCGAACGCGCTACGGATGTCGCTCGAGAACTCACCAGAGCTCAGCTCTACTATTGGACTGAGATCGCACACTGGAACAGGTGTAACTTAGTCAAAATAGCCTAATATTAACAAATGCAACAGTTGGTACTAGGAGGGAGTTGGAAGACCAACTGGTATGAGGAAAAGCTTTTGTCCATTAGTGGACATATATGGGCTGCTGATGATGCTTAACAATATTTGTAATAGTAAAATGTTATTGGTACATAATGTAAATAGTTCAAAGGATTTAGTAAAACCAGCAAGATTCATGGCATTCAAAATGTTTGAATATAAATATTTAAATTATTTAAACAAAAGTAGGATCGATTTGACCAATATAGTTTAACACATCAGCAATAGGAAATGAAATGATTCGGTGTTGATAAAAATAACAAAATATAAACACACCATGAATATCTTGCCAATATCCAACTTAAAATGCATTTTTAACCATAAACTGAGAATGAGCAAATAAAAAAACAGTAAAAGAAAATTGGACAAGTTTCAAGGTTATGAGACAAACTAGAATGCTAAGAAATTGGAAGTAATTCAAGATGAGTAATAATAAAAAAGACTCACTGGATGGTTTCAAATGACTCTCATTAGCAGAAGGTTTGCTAAACATGTATATTGGATTGGTGTCTGTGCCGGCACTATATGAAGATACCATGTGATCCAACTGAAGTACCTCACCGCCACTTACAAGGAGAACTAAAGAATTAGCTGAGACTTTAGTTTTTCTCTCAATCGCTAGTTTTAAGCTCGCCACACTGAAATTAACAAAACAAATAAGTTCATGCAACAAAATGAATATGCAAACAAATTAATCAATTAATAAAAATATAAACTTCAGAATTTATTGACTCTCTTCTTTATCACATTGTTGTTTATCAAAAAATATAATAAATCTAAATATATAAATATATTTAATGCTTTATGATTTGGTTGAACCAAAATGGTACAATGCTGAATATGCCTCTGATGGCGCCCATAAACAGTCAGCATACCAGACTCACCAATTATTTAGACACACCAAAATTTAAGCCACTTTTAGTCAATTAAGTTTAGTAGTTCAATTGTATCAAAAGTTGAAGCTGCTAGAAAGCTTGCAATCCTCTCAAAGGTCAAGCGGTACAGCAACACACCGGAACAGTTGCTATTACTCTATAAAAGCACTTGTCACACATTTTACTCAACACCCGAGATCCAATAAACTGCTGTGCCTGAAGACATGTTGGAAATGAATCTCTAAATCAAGCAAATCCCGCAAGCTAAGCCATTGCCAAATGGTTGCATGGTGGTTTTGCATACAGGATATATAAAGTTCCTACCTGAATCCATCCTCCCGAAACACTGAACCATAAGGCTAGGGTGCATAGGTTTCTTCTTAACAAATATCTCTATACTCTATGTGCCAACTTTTGTCCAAATCCATTCAACCATTACAACATGATTGAGTAATAAAAACATACACAAACTTTTGCATAAATTTTCCAGCACTTGATGGCATTGTAACTTATAAATAAGTATTACATTTGTAAATTAAAATATGCTTACTTTTGCAGTGTGAGGCCCATATCATATGTGGTCATTTGACCAGCATCCACATGAAAAACGTACAGCATTTTGATGGTTTTCTACTAAATCTCTAAAGCTAAAATTCACCTCAATAATACATCAACTGCCTACATTTGTCGTGCATCTATAGACACTGAAACAAACAATCTTATTAGATATTTGTAATATTGATAAATGGAGTAAACTATGAATGATACAAATTTTCTAAGGGGGAGACAAGTTGTAATTTGAAAATAGCTCCTTAAATGGTAATATATTTTAAAATAAATGCAAACTGAATGTTAATTGCATGTAATAAGGGTCAATTCTTATCTTTACTTCAAAGTTCACCCAATATAATCAGAATAAGATATGTTCAATATTGTACTCTGCTTGCAAATTTTCCAATCAATAAATGAAAATACAGTTTTTAAGTTACTTGACATTCTTTAAATCTAGATAAATTACTATAAATTATAATTGTACAAATAATTACATAGCCAAAGGGATCATATAAATTATAGACTTACAAATTGCATACAGCATTTACAACATATTATAACACTAAAAAAGATTGTATACATGTTTAGGTTTAGCTACTTGGTTGTTTATCATTGTGACCTCAAATAAATATTAAATGCAGGATAATTACCTGGGTATCTAACATGCTATTTACTATGATGAGGAGTAATCTTAGAATACATTGAATTTGAAAGATGATCAAAAGGAACTAAAAAAGTTATTACGCACAAAATAAATAAATAAATAAAGGTAGGTTTGTACAGGTCCAATGTTCTATAATAACAAAAACATAACATCACATCAACATAGTAAAACTGAAAATAACAGTGGTTTTTAATCAACTTGCACATGTTTTATTATGTCAAATTGTCATATAAAACATATCACGCTTGATCATCATACAGAACGAGTTATTTTTTGCGTTTGAGAGGTGAGATGAACAACAAAAGATTCAGCACTTACGCAGTCTGGATATCACGCAACAGCTCAGAATTCACCACGATACTTTGTTCACGTTCATTTCAAATGGCGACCAATAAATCACTTGTATTGTTTTAAGCAAATGAAGCGAAAAGGAATCTAAATCAAGTGTACTGAGTAAAATTTGAGCTTCGAAATTGCAAACACCACCATTATCGCCAATCGCTCAGCTTACAGCTAACAGCTGACAGTTATTAAGTGGTATTGCCACATACAGCCAAACAGGATATTTACATACAACAACGTAAAATAACTACCATTACGGTGTATTTCGGATTGGCATAACATAAAAACTGGCCAAGTGCGAGTCGAACTCGCGCACAAAGGGTTCCGTACCATTATCTATAAAAACGGCAAAAAAGTCACGTATGGTGTGTGGGACGCCTTAAATATTTATTTTATTTTGTTTTTAGTATTTGTTGTTATAGCGGCAACAGAAATACATAATTTGTGAAATTTTCAACTGTCTAGCTAGACGGACGGACAGACAGCGAAGTTTTAGTAATAGGGTTCCGTTCTTACCCTTTGGGTACGGAACCCTAAAAATGTATATAAAAGTATAGCGTGATAGATAGAGCCTCTGCTTAGCAGTGGCAGCCCTCTGACTATCAGAGGAACAGATTTAATTACCTACTGATACTCGAGGTTATTCAGACCTGCTCGTTTGCGGTCCCGATCGGGTAGACTAACCGATTGAGTAGTTTACTGAATAGGATGACTCCTATCCTATCCAATCTGGAGTAGGTACCAACAATTTAAATTTTTGTTAACAACAAGAGGTCTGTATGAGTCAGCCAGGGTGGGGCAAGCATGTGCCCCACTCTACCCCACTGTGCTTACGCACATGTAAATTAGCTCATGGTTTTGGTATTTTTTTTAAATATGCTAGTTAGAATCGTTATCGTTTTATTTTTCCCGTAATATGTTTGAGACTTCTGAGATATTCGGTGCGATAAATACGATGCCAATAAATAGGTGCACGAGATCATCAGCAAATGGGATGATTGCGGGCTCTTGCGGCTCTTGCGGTGCGGATATATGTGAATCTACAGCATTTTTCTGAAATGCGCCGTACGCGCCGCACGCGCTGCACTCACCGCACTCACTCGCCGCACGCGCTGCACGCGCCGCATTTCATAAAAATGCTGTATACGGATTACATTAGCGCGCGCGGATCACATCATTAGCTTCGGCGCGTATGGCGCGGATAGGTGCGCGGGGTTGTGTGTATACTATTTCATACAAAGATTAATAAAATGTGATGCCTGCGTCTGCGGCGCGTTTGGCGCTTACGGCGCCGGAAAGTGCGCGTCTACCTTTTAAGCGTGGTTTAGTAAGCTTTTAAAAATAGGTGTTTCAAAATATGGCTATAGCCTTACTGTTACTGTGATTTGCGGGATTTCTTATTTACGTAATATAGTCCATAACTAAATTAGCTAATTAAATAGACATATTAAAACGTGTTTAAATATTTACAAATATGTACATATATACCTACTTGAACTAACAATTTTATTACTATGAGCAATGCGAGTGGGATGCCATCTTTGTTGGCAGTTTGGCAGTTGGCTCTTTGTAATTCGTAGTTAGATAACATCAATAAAGCAATTTGTACTTATATGTTTTAAAATGTTCGAAATAAGTCCTGAAGTAGAATATTTTTACATTCATACAAATAATGTTTTTAAATATTTCTGAATTAGGTTATTTATTACCATTTTGCACTTAACAAGTTTCCGCCAAAAAGTCAAGTAAGTATTTTTTTTCTAGTATGGCAATGTTATTACATTAAGCCAGTGCAAGTAACATGACAAGTTAGCCATTGTACAGCGTTGCCAACGTAACGGATTTCCCGTCATATCTAGCGGATTCGGTTATAAAGAAACGGAAGAAATATTATGTTGACGGCTAGCGGATTTGTTAGCGGAATTTAGTAGAAAAGATTATTATTTAAATAAAAACAGATTTATTTTTATATTTCCATTTTTTTTTTCAAAAATCAAAACGAAATTGGTATTTCTCATATGGCAACTCTTTCTTCGTAAATAGTACACATGTACGGGAATGTACCACGTCATAGACAAGGTAGCAGCGAGCAAAATAATGTTGCGATCTCTGCCGTTAACTTCTACTATCAGAAATGACTGAGACCCCAAATAGTGATGATGATTTAGATAGATTTAAGATTGTTGCACTTAATTTTATTAAACTTGAACTATATTTTTATTTCGCTTTTTAATTACCTTAATTCAGGTCTTTCAACGGATTTTGCTTACGAGAAAAATGCAAGATTTATCGGATTTCTAACGGAATATCGTAAAAAAGTCGGCGGAATTTCAAAATTATTATTAGCATGATGAGTTGATAAATACGCTGTGAGTGAACTCCACAATTCCATAACGTCGGCGTCTTCGTTCTATTAGCGTTAAGGCGTCGCGCGACGCCTTGAAGATTTTGGTTGCAAGGATACCGATTTTTCTCAACAATGACTAAAGCGAACGAAATTAAATTAATTGTTATAATTCATCATGTATTTGACTTTATTTTGTCCATTGCATAACACGATTGGTTAACTTTTATAACACAAAATAATTAATCAAAAAGATTTCTTTAAAATAAGAGAATCCAATTTTACCGACATTGAGGATCGATTTAAGGTTCCAAAATTTCTACATATATTAATTGAAACTGATACTATAATTTGCACATAGGTTTTATGAGATATATTTGTAAGTAGTTTTTAAATTAAACAATATAAACCATTTTGTCGCATACGCCCTTTCCGTTTACGCGGGTTTTCTATGAGAGGTCGCTATAGTAGGGAGCGGGACGCAGTAGTACGTTGAATTTCAGTACCCTGAGTGTAAAGAATTGACGTTAGTAAACGCTTACTATCACGTTTGCGACATTTCTCTATAGGAATTGGGGCAGCGCCTCTCGCGGAATACTCAAAATTTTTGTAAACGCTAACTCAGTAGTAAGCGTTTATATACGTCAATTCTCTACACTCAGGGTACAGATTTCGAATATTTCAGGGTCAAAGTAGGTAGGTAGTAGGTACTTTACTGGCTTGAAAATAGCGCTGAGTGCGTTATTATTCTAAGGTGCAGAGCAAGATCGCAAATTACAAATACTTATCGCATTTTTGTTACATTGTAGACTTTTGTTTGTCTACAATCTCACTATAGTAAGTGATGATGTGGCTGGCCGAAGGTGGTAAGCACGCAAAGCCTGGAACTGGTTCTCAAGTTCAGCTGCCGGAACACCAATAGATGTTTGGCGACAGATTTTGAATAAGTGGTAGCCAGGCAGGCAGGTACTACTAAGTACCTACCCTACCACCGTGCTATAGTAATATGATATTTTCCTTCACCGAAAACTCAAGCTCATTGTAGGATTTGAGCCCACGACCTTCACCGCGGCGTCCGATGTCACTACCACTAAGCTATTTTAGCCTTAAAAAATCGCATGCTGAATCTGGGCCCCCATATTACGACTCAAATTCCAAATACATAATAGTACCTGGATGACCGAGCTTTGTTCGGTATTTTTTTTAATGTCGTTTTCTAAAAATGAAACCTAGCTAGATCGATTTATCGCCCCCGAAACCCCCTGCATACTAAATTACATGAAAATCGTTGGAGCCGTTTCCGAGATTCAGATTATATATTTATACTAGCTGACCCAACAGACGTTGTCCTGTCCAACTCATACACAAAATTTCATCCATATCGGTCCAGCCGTTTATCCTATCTCTCAAGTTGGACCAGACTGCTCACGGTGTGCCAATTTAATTTAAAATCGGTTAAGTAGTTTAGGAATCCATCGCGGACAAACATCGTGACAGGAGATTTATATATATTAAGATTTATATATATACAAGAATTGCTCGTTTAAAATGTATTAATAATAATATATTAGATATCTGTCACTTTCTAAAGTCGTGTAACAAATAGATATGGGCTATCTGATAACCTGGGTTTTATACAAGACTCGCTTTAAACCATCTCACGTAATGAGACGGATGTTTTATGAAAAATAAAACAAAAATGTTTCAAAGCACCATTTTATTCCAATTCTAGGTTAGGTATAACAAGCTGCATTAGAAAATCATTTATACCTGTCTGTTGCGTATTTTATATCCTTACATACAATGTTAACATTTTGAAAGCATACATAATTAAATATCAGTGAGTAGGAATAAACGGTACGTAAATAGGTACTTACCATAAGCGTTATCACCTCTAAAAAACGTTGTTGTCATGCTTAGTAGTATGTACATTATGTAGGTATAATATGAGTTGTTTTTACTTAGCTCCATCTACATAGAACAAAAAAGACCTTGATTATTTTGTTGTGATTTAACATTGTATTTATTGAAATGGAATGTTAGGTAGGTATTACGTCTATTAATTTATTTCGTGCATATAGTAAGAATCGTCCATTGTCTAGGTATGTATGTAGTGAGTGCAAGTCATTCGGTTATAAGTACCTATGCAATTACGTAAGGCATTTAAATAATCTGTTTCTGATATCATTCATTGATAATGATAGCTATCACAGTGATTTATGGAGAATTTATGTCCTTACCTACTAATTAAGGACTTACATAATTTATTATGTTTATATTTTTAAACATGAGTTTTACATAGAATTAGAAATAGCATGAATATACTTACTATTTACTCATTAAATGCTTACCACACAAGAAAATGTTTATAAAAATATATTTTTACTATAAATCTACTTACTTATTATTAATTGTCAATGCCATAAATAATTATAGCAAGTCAAATGTACTTAGATACTTTCAAGGTGAGACAGCATGACCTCTATAATCAATAAATCTTGTAAAAAATTCAACAAACTTTGTTCACGTTTATCAATACAAATATCACGTGATTATCACAGCTTTCATTTCATTGCATATAAAGTGATTATAAATGTATGATAAACCAAAGGGTTAAGGCACTTACACAACCATTTTTGTAACAAAAACATATCTATACATTTTATCATGATTATGTATTATTCCTATTTTTTAAATTTCAAGTTAAAAGTACTCAGGATTCAGGACTCAGGACTCAACCACTGAAGTCAACCAAATATTATTATTTTACAAAAATAGTCTTAAAGGAATGTTTTCATAAATACATAATATTATGTAATAGGGTACTTGCCTGTATTCAAAATAAATTATCAAACACTAACAAATGTATAAATCATCTAAAAAAAGGAGAAATCACGATTATTTTATTGAATTTATCCTTTTTATGATTTTTAATGACCAACGAAGCCTTAAAAATTAAAGCTTTCGATAATTATGACATCACATGCTTGTATTTCATACAAAACTCCATATAAACCTATCGTTTTGACATTTCATAAAAAGTTGCTGATTTGATATGTCATCAACATCCCAATTGTGAAAATCAACTTGACCTTAAAATGACCTAGTGAGGTCAAATAAGAAATCTTAGGTATTGTGATAAAATGTGGAATGAACATCATCTAACAAAAAGAATATAAATAAAATAATGAATGCTATTATACATATAAATAAACTTATCACCAACACAGCAGAAAAAACCATCACCAGTCTAAAAATCCTAACCATTTCAATTAATTTATAAAACTGAAGGTTTCTGCCATTTGTATGATCCTGAGTATTTGAAGTCATTTTCTGCAAGTTTGCTATCAGCCTCTTTTGGTCCCCTTGAGCCATACATGTAAGGCACTGGCTTAATATGATTATCTTCAAGTTTTTTCAATACCGGGGTAAAGATACGCCATGCTTCTTTGAGTTCATCATTACGTACAAAATGCATCTGTGTGCCTGTGAACACATCTAGAATTAATCGCTCATATGCATCAGGCACATCAGCTTCTCTGTATCGCATACTGTATGTAAGGTCCAGTTCAGTCTCCACCAAGTCAAATTTCATACCAGGAGATTTGCTCATTAGTTTCAAGTATAATGCTTCACCAGGTTGTACTCTTATTACCAGCTCATTCCTCTTAGCTTTACCATCAAATATATCACCAGGAACATCTTTATATTGCACTCTTACTTCTGCTTTTCTTTCATTTAGTGCTTTGCCACATCTGAGTATGAAAGGCACTCCTTGCCATCTAGCATTATTAATTTTAAGTGCAGCAAGTGCATAAGTGGGAGTGACTGAACCTTTTGGAACAGTGGGATCATCAAGGTAGCCCAATTTTTCTTCACCCTGACCATCTGGATTTCCTACATATTGGCCAACCAATATGTCATTAAGCTCAATAGGACGAATGTGCCGCAGCACCTTTACTTTTTCATCTCTTATATCATTAGGGTTTAGAGTGACAGGTTTCTCCATAGCAACAAGTGATAGAATTTGAAGGAGATGATTCTGCATTACATCTCTGACTATACCAAAGTCATCAAAGTACCCACCTCGTCCTTCTGTACCAAATGGTTCCTTGAATGAAATCAGTATGGAAGCAATGTTCTCTCTATTCCATGATGGACTGAAAATCTGATTGGCAAATCTTATAGTCATCAAATTCTGCACCATTTCCTTGCCAAGATAATGATCAATTCTGTAGATCTGCTCTTCTTTGAATAGACCAGCAACATGGTTGCTAAGTTTGTCTGAGCTTTCATCATCTCTGCCAAATGGTTTCTCAATTATAACTCGGGTGAATCCTTTAATTGACACACAAGCATTCCGTATATTTACAGTGACATCTTCAAACACTGTCGGCGGTACGGCTAAGTAAAATATTCTGTTAGCAACCGGTCCTTTTTCGTATTTGGTGATATGCTGATTCAGCATTTCATAGTCGATACGTTTGTCGTATGATCCAGCACAATAATCATTATTGTTCCAAAACTTTTCAAAGGTTTCTTCTTCACCTGGTCGTACCTTCATATATTTCTTGCACTTCTCTCTGACTTCGGCGAGAGATTGTTTGGTGCGGGCATAACCAACAAATTTCGTATTTTTCGGTAAAACATTGTCGCGATACAAATACCATATCGTCGGGTAAATCTTCTTTTTTGCTAAATCCCCTGAAGCTCCCAGAAGAATAAAAGTATGAGGATATTGGAATTCTGTTTTATTTTCCATGTTTATTTTTTTAAATCACGAAATAATAAATTGTTGTTTGTATGATCGAAAACAAGTAACTAAACTTTACCAACTTTACAAACTTCAATTTTAAAGCACTGAACACAAATGACTGATCCAAAAATTAAGAGTTTTTGATAAATAGCTGCAAACAAGTTAACCTTACGCTACGACGAACGACGAACCTAACTAAATATGAACAACGTGTAGAAAGGAAAGGAAGGAACTTAGTTTGACTATGTTTTGTATTTCAAATAGAAAAAGGTCAAATCAATACTTGAATCCTATTAGTTAAGAATATTAAAAAAAACGTCAGTTACCATTTCCCAACCAATAGTAATTTACTTTTAAAGGTAATATTAAATTTAAATGTGTATGAACCATTGAGAACGAACGAACTAATTTGCATGACATTAACTTGACTTTGAGCGAAGTAAGTAAGTAGCTCCTTTTCTTCACTCATCACATACGTACTAAAGTGATATCCACTAAAATAATTTTATTACGCATAATAGTCGATTATGAAATGAAAGAGACTAATTTTAGCTTAGTTAGATTGTATATGTAATATATACCCATGTTGTTCCGAATAATAAAATACTTTAAATTAATAATTAATATACCCAGCTATGTTATTCTGTACTTAAACTCGACGGTGAATTCTCGAGGTGACTATTGTCTGTCTCACTCGCGAAATCCTGATTACCGAGTTTCACGAGCGAGACAGAGAATAGTCACTTCGAGAATTCACTGTCGAGTTTTAGTACAGAATAGCATAGCTGGTCACCCAGGTACCATAAATCTTAAATCAGATAGATTGACTGATAATACATAAATTACACTTCTCATCAAAAAAATCGATACATAAATTGCACATCTCATCAAAAAAATCGAAACACCTCTGAAGTTTGGTTCTGAATGAGTTTTTTTTTTTATACAACATAGTCGGCAAACAAGCATACGGCCCGCCTGATGGTAAGCGGTTACCGTAGCCTATGAACGCTTGCAACACCAGATGTATCACTCGCGCATTGCCGACCCTTCCCCCCGCCCCGATGAGCTCTGGCGACCTTACTCACGCGCAGGAACACAACTATAAGTTATTTGGCTGCGGTATTCTGTAAGGTGGAGGTACTTCCCCAGTCAAGCTGCTCTTTGTGCGAAATATCGCTATGCTCTACCTCTCTAATGTTCTTATGTTTCATATTTTAATGTTTCATGTTTTTTTTTACATTAAACTTGCGAATATTATAAGGTATCGTTTAACGAATATTAATGTTTAAAATTAAAATTAAATTAGTATAACTATCGTATTTTTTTCAATAGGAATTTTGAAGAATTTTTTTGAAACCGTACCGCGTATGGTAAGCCGTAAGCAGACATTAGAGCCCGGGCTGCGTTCAGTAACTACGCCGTGTGATCGCCCGACGATTATCATAGCGTTCAGCAAAAAGTATATAATCACTACGTTTTAGTAGTGATTATAAGGCTGGGAATACAACAAAACTTCAGAGGTGTTGTTGCAGTATCGTTTTGATTTTTCTGATGAGAAGTGTATTTCGGAATACCTACCGAAAATGTACTCTGTAATATCTACTACCGAATGGAATTTTTTAACATCCTGTCAAAAGTGACAAACGTCAAACCAATTTCTGAACGAAATCTTAATTTTCTGTGAGACGTGACGCGTTGTTTTATGTCATTTGTGTGAAAGAATTAATTAAAATTGGGTTATTGGTGAATATTGTTATAAAAAATCAACTATAGTTGCTTTATTGTGTCATTATTAAGTACCGCAACGAATGTGTTTCATATAATATCTAAAGAAACTTGTGTATTTTGTAAGGGGGTGTATAATTTCATCTATAGGTATATTTAGTTCAACGACCTTGTTACTGACAGGTTCATCGTTAGCGACTGAACTGTTCTATGAAAGTGGTATACCGTAAACGATAGATCTATTACTGCAGAGGATGGAGCCCTCGAGAGAATCAGGTGAGTACCATACATTACAGTATAACATCCGAAAGTACTGTAACAGTAAGGGTATGTGAAACCTGTGTATGTATGTGAGACTGAACTGAACTGAATAAGCCCAACAGACAAGCATTATATTATGCATATACATACAACTAATTATTTGTGTCTCTTGGAATCGTTTTGGTACTTGTGAATCTATCAATATAATATTTTGTTATTTAGTAAGTGTTACAATATTTCTATATACCTAAATTCATACATAATTCTAGTTTTGTGTACTGGATGTTCCTACATGTATATCAAATACATATTTTATCCACAGAATGCTACAATCAATTGCCAAATTCAATTGTCATGAATGTTCCTTTGTATATCACTTGCAGAATGAATTGAATATACCTACACAACTTAAACAGCTAATACATATTAAAGTAGGATAGTAATACAGTTTGCATACATTCTAAAAATATTAATTATATGAATTGCTTAGATTTAGGTTTGGCTTTCAAAATGCATATTTGTTATTTGATGGACAATGCAGTCTACCATAAGACATAAAGGGTTACATTTATAAACAATAACTGCATCATTGTTCCTTCAGTTTATTGTGTCTTGCTGTGACTAAACCAGGGTTTGAAATTATCAAGATAAATATGCCTCTTGATAATTATCAAACATATAATAAACTTTTCATCTTCTACAAACTTCAACATCTTTGTTTTGATTATATTATATAACTAGATTTTCCGCATGGTTTCCCCCACGTTCCTGGGATAAAATATAGCCCATGTTACTCAGGGATAATGTAGCATTCTAAAGGTGAAATATTTTTTTAAATCGGTGCAGTAGTTTTTGAGTTTCTTCATTATAAACTTACAAAAATTCAAATCTTTCCTCTTTATAATTTTAGTGTAGTATGAAATATTTACGATTATATATATCTAAGATATCACCGACCCTGGACTAAACATGTGAATAACCTTTAAATAAATACAATCAATAATTTCTTCCTACATGATGGTAAGAGTCAATGAACTCTGCAGCTCTGGTATCAATCAAATACATTAGTAAGTATAATGTATTCCATTTACTGATACAATACATAATATGTTATAATAATATATTTTAAATGACTGGTAGGTATATACCTATATACAGCATATGATAGAATCATGTGGTAGAATCATTTGTAACATTCATAAGTGCCTTATTAGGGCCTTAACTGAATAAATGATTTTTGAATTTGAATTTGAATTTGATATATCTGCCTATATCATGTAATAAGTTATTAGGTATACTTACACATTTTAACCCTGAGTATAGATTTTAATTATATAATGAGTTGAAATTATTATATACATGTAAACTAAAGCTTTGAAATTTTTATTAGAAACAATAGTATATTTCTGCTTCTTATTTCTTTTTCTGATTTAATTTTATAGTAAAAATTGTCTGAAATAAAATATAAGAGTATACATACATAATACCTCATTATAAGTAACCAGCACATTAAAGAAGTAAAAGATATGAAAATTCCATCAAAACTTATATACTGTATATATGTACAATATATAAATTTAATACACTTGTCACTATCAACAGCCCAAAATAATAATTATTTATTTAATTGCTTTAACAACAATAAGTTAGTTTGTAACAGAATTGACAACATATAATTGATTGTAATGTTTTTTGTTAATATTTGTGAGTATTTTTCCAATAGGGTATTACACCCATTTTTGAAAAGTGTCTCAATTCGTTCCTAAGGTGCTAATAAGCCACCAAAAAAAACACAAACTTTTTATTCAATCGATAAGTGCCATGAAAATGCATTTAAATTTTGCGTACTTTGATGAAAATGCTGGACGCCATGTTACTCTACGGTCATGACGTTATTTGGTCGTAAGTAAATAAATGCGATGATGATATTGGCCTCAATTAGACTTATAAAATTTTATAAATTAAAAATGAGCTATTATCCTTTTTATTAGTGTACTGTTCCTGAATGCATGAATACTAATGTAAAAATAATAATAATACTTCAGTTGAAACTTTTTAGTTTACATACAGCACCATATGAATGACGTCATTATAATGTCGGCTACTGTTTCACTTGTTTAGAAACAGATTAAAAAAACTGAAAATTTTGAAATGAATTTTAAGTTATTTTATAAACTCTAAAACTAACATTTTCCGACTGCTTATTGCCTAAGCTATCTAAATTGTACATTTTTAGATTTTTTCTCATATAGAGTAAAATACCCTATTATCTAATGTATCAATAAATTGGCCCTCTGATTTTGGTAAGATTGACCCCATAGCTATTACTGTTTAAAATAATTACTAGATCTTAGGAACATTACCTATACATAATCTTAGTTAGTTAGTACAGTCAGAATTACCTAGAGGGCAGTGTTATTTTAGTACATGTTCTGTCACTAGATGGCGCTACATGCATTAAAACCATTATTTTGCAATAAAATTACAATCAACCTACAAAGTAAATACTTAATTTTTTTCTGATTAAGAACTCTATCTTTTCTTTACACTAGGAACCTTTATGTTATAAAATACCTATTATTACCTTCTAAAACAGAATTTGTTCACTTCCTCTATCCACAAACAAACAAAAGGCAGGAGGTATCAGTACTAAACTGACTGCCCTAGAGCCACACTAGAGATTGTATCTTTCCAACATGCCCATTACCAACCTTAGACTAAAGAAAGATAACCAATTTTAGATAAAGAAATGTCTTATAAATCATGAAACTTGCACATAATTTTGTTTCTGATAGAATGGTAAACATGTGCTATAAAAAACTGGCCAAGTGAAGGTTGGATTTGTGCACCAACAATTTATTAAGTACATTTGATTGCATTAGAGTACACAACATAGACTACATTGGACCATTAGTAATGGCAGACTTCCCACGTCAATAAAATTGTTTTCTGTAGAAAAATCTGGATGTTTGTCGAAAGTATAGGATTTTTTCTTTTGATAATTAAATTTTACACTAAGTATATATTTGTGTTTTGTGACACCAAGGATTTAAAGGAGTTAATCCATAATAATATGTTATTTAATATACTTTTGGCTAAAATTATATGGCCAAGGTTTTTCCAAAGGGATATTATTTCTAAGTACTAGTACCAGCTAGAGTGACCAGCTATAATTTCTGAGTGGACATTTGGGAATATTGTACATTTAATAAACAGTAATAATTTTTTAAACTAAATAATGTTATCTTATTTTAAAGTTCGCTCTTATGGATACCTGCTAGTCCGAGAATCCTTGTTATTGTCCAAAAAATTAAGGTTTTTGTCATTATCAAGACACTACATTGAAAGATCAGATTTGAACTCGAAGTATTAAATTATGCTCCATCCATCGGAGTTTAATCGAATGTGAATCTAGCATGGTAAAATAGGTTGATATATCTGTGCGCAAAACTTGTCAAATGAAAGGTCGAGTTGTCTGGCTGGTCATATTGCATGGTGCGGTTCGAAGGACCACAGCACGTGTGATGCAGCGCGACAGGCAGCGCGGGCGGGTGGCAGGGTGAGGGGTGCGCAGTCGTGTGCAGTGGACCACTCGAAGTCGCACAAGGTCAAGGAGAATGATTAACAACGAAAATACAGCAAAACAAACGGTGGCGGCGCGGGGTAGGAGCGGTGACGCGAGCGGCAGTCAGAGCAGCGACGCCGCCCGCATCGGCCGCGAGTCTGGTGCCGCTCGCGACATACACTAAAATCGATGCACGATCCGCAACCGGCATTCACAACAAATCAACACAGTAATTTAGTTACCTTTGATGAGTGACGTCACGGTAGACCCCTTGAACATTCGCCGCTTGTGACTGTGATGCATCATCGTTTTGACAATGTAGGGCTGTCTGCCTGTCAACTTCAAAAACCACAGCGCTTTTGGATCCAATAAATTTATAGTTTTATATTTTTTTCAATATCATCCAGACAGTAACATGTACCTTGAGCTTGGGCACGAATACGATAGCAGTTATTGACGTTATGTCGTTAACCAAGTGTGTTAATCTTGATAAGTTTTGTAGCGACTTATATTTATGAAATTAAAAGAAATTTAATGCTTTTTTAATAACACAATTTTAAGACTCGTTTCTTATATAATTTAACTTTTTAAACAACCAAACGTTCTTCATAAGTTCTATGGAACCTACTCAAAATATATTTAAACTCCTATAGGAAAGAACATAGTAAAGTATTTAAACGTCCACCAACTTGCTTTTCTCACTTTAAAACACCTTTAGGAAAGAACATAGTAAAGCATTAAACTTAGAATTTAGTTGCTTTTCTCTTTTTTTTTACGTTTGACTGCCAATATGCCAAAAACATAGATTAAATTCATCGTTAAGGTATTCTTGCTCCTGTAAGCAATACAATAAAGTTGTAATGTTTTAATGTTCGTATGTACGACGTACGTCTTTATCTGACACGAGTCGTAAAGAGCATTGCAAGGTTGCAAGTGTATTGACTCTAGTGTTTTGAATAAATTTATCTCAGTGCTCTATTGCCCTATCCGTTGGATTTCCATTCATGTATCTAAATTCGCCTTTTTGTTGCGAGTTAACATAACTTTCCTCTTTTGATAGTTTGACGTCAGAATGATGTAACCAACTACCGAAAGCGTGCCAAAGTGAACTACTATGATGAGACCGGTACCTCGTCAAAGTCTCATAATATTAGGATTATTTGTTATCTTTTAGCTTACGCTATAATGATGCTCCTCTTATTCCATAATCTTTGAGAGAGTTTTGTCGAGGTTATTTGGTTTTATGATTTAAATTCCTTAGTTAAAATATATGAGGCGCGTCGATAAAAAAAAACATTATTATTGATTGATTGTTTACTTACACCTTTAAATATTATGTAGACCCCTTATCTTTTGCTCACATAATGTCATCATGACAGTCTTTTAACTCTTTCGTAATTTTCATATAATTTGCGCATAAGTCAACATTTAGTCCACTCTAGAATTATTAATCTTGCATGGTCTTGCAGTGTTGCCTAATGATATTCTAAAGTTACTATTAGGGATTAGAGGTTAAACTTTTCCAATATTTCTGTGATAAAGTTAATTTTAAATACAAATAGCTATTCCTTGAATGGATAAATAAATATTCTGGGACATTATTATATAAATGGTACGTGTGCTAATAGTTTGAATAGGTGTACGTTTATTATTTTATAGAGCGGCTATCCAAGACGATTGTATCATTGTCAAGGTCTTCTACTTTATTAGAATTCATTGCCGCCCTCATGCTAACTCACTTTTGGAATACTAATACGTTACATTACTTTTAGTTAATGTGAATTCACAATAGCTCGTTTCCTTGTTTTTTTTTTTCGTTTGAAATTATTGTTACTAATTGTATTTTGTGACGTAGATCTGTTAACTGCGATTTAATCTACTGTTACAAGCGATGATTCTTTTGCTCAGCAACAATCTCAAAAGTAACGCAGCTTTTTGAAGTTTATTTTGATAAATCCCAGTGAAACATTTCAACCTCATCAGATATCTCATTAAGTTCCTAAAGCGACATCCCCAAATCATGATATTTCTTGTGAGTACAAGTTTCGTGAATATGCGCATTATTTTTTGTTCATATCCATGACTGCAACTTCTGCTTCATCGGTTAACTTAAAATCGATATATCTATTTCCATAATCGATTAAGGTGAATTGTTATAGTATTTCCAGACGATGCTTTTAAATAATTTGTAATTCGACATAGCTAAAGTCTGTATAATTGTTTTCATTGCGTGTCCCTAATCGCAAGTGTGAGCGGCGTCATGCCCGCGGCCGCGGGAAGTGCTCGGCGTCTTGGTCACGGCCAAGGTCTTGTACCAACCGACACATTGAGCCGTCGTCATTACGTAAAACATAGATATATGCTAAAATACCCCCCGATTATGCTCTCCATTGAAAATGTATAGTTTATCGATTATGATTCTATTAGGACATGTTTCTCATTTATTGATCTTATTGTCACCCGAATGTAATTAATTACTTGGATTTTGAAATGCGCAAATAATATTACTGTTTTTCACTCATTATGATTCAAACTATGCTTACATCACGTTTTCTTACTCAGGTTACCTATCTATCTATAAATTGAATTTTATCGCTTGGTGACCCACTTTGTAAATATGTGTAGGTACTGTAAATGTTTAAATTTTATGATTTGTAGTTGGAAAAATATTGTAAAATTATAATTTTATATAGTATACACTCGTCGCTGTGTAATGAAAAAGCATTGTTTCGGGTCGAGTTCCGGTTGGTCTCCCCGCACCGCGCGTCCTCTGGCTCGCCCATAGTCGAGTGGCCAGCAGAGCAAGCATCGCTCAGCGATCTCATGCACAAACAAAAAACACCTGTAGTCGTCAGCGAATCGCCAAGGCCGCAGGCCCCCGCGGCGCGCTTCTTTCTGCGTTCCGTTTACCCATATCTCGCGGCGAATGCACGTCGCCCGCCCCCGCGCTTTTGACTCACCGTACCCGCTACCCGCGCATCGCACGCCCGCTGCGCCAAGGGTCAAGTCTAGGACGGCCGTTTGAGTTGGTTTGGTACTCTTGCATTACTAGTGTCT
The DNA here is from genome assembly GCA_951216915.1 of Tetheella fluctuosa. NCBI lineage: Eukaryota > Metazoa > Arthropoda > Insecta > Lepidoptera > Drepanidae > Tetheella > Tetheella fluctuosa. The sequence goes on from OX578214.1 coordinate 5,081,592, forward strand.
CGCACGAAAAGTGGCACATGCCAGCATGACGTCATTACAATTTGCAGGGACTAACATTTAGGGTTTCCTATTTCGAAATGAGGCACGGAATGTTTGTTGTCCGTCTGTGTGTTTGCCGCCTGCCAAGATATTTTTTCAATAATGGCTATGGAGATAATATTACGATGAATCAAATCTAACTCACTAGTCTCACGAGGCTTAGTCTCTTAGTTCTGCAAATAATATTTTTTTCAAGCAATAAACAGAAACAGCTTTTCAAAGCCACAATGTTTGACTCTCATCCATAATTCATTACCTATAGTATTTTGATTACCATTTTGGCAGAAACGAAGGTTTTATAAGTTAATAAGAATTAAATAATTTTCCGAAAAATATCAGGCCCTCTAAAAAGGCCATTCAAGGAATATTGCTAATGCAATTCATTTTTCGAATTATCGGCAGATCTTACTTATTTCAATATGTTTTATGTAAAATAGTCACTACAAATAGTCACATATACGTATACATTAATTCATTAAAAGATTTGGTATTGATGAATCTGCCGTAAATTCAGAAAAATGAATTGCATTAGCAACATTGCTCGAGCTTCCTTTTTTCGCCCCCTGGACTAAGTAGTACTTATTTAAAAAAAATCTCGACGTTCGTATGACAGTGCCAAATATTTTTTATTCCAAATATTTTGGATTCAAGCAAAGAAAAAATATCTTAGGAACTTGAAACCCTGTGTGCGCAACTTTTATTTATTATAAATTTATTTTATTTATAAACTATTTTTTATTTATCTGAAATGTATGTACCAGACCTACATACTCCAAGAAACACCGTGCTGAATTCTTATAATAATGTTCTCGCTATGTTACGTCTAACGTCATTAATAAATACCAGCTAGGTGCGAGTCGGACTCGCGCACCGAGGGTTCCGTAGAAACTTGTAGTATGTAAATTTCAAAAATAAAATCTCATTTATCAATATTTTGGTATTTTTTAGTAAAATATACGTAATAATAATAAACATTATCACCATTTTCAAGTTCATAGGACAATGGGAATTAAAAAAATCTTCGAACAAAATTGTGACAGACGGACGGACTGACAGACACGTGAGTGACAGCAATAGGGCTCCGTTGGGAACCTTCGGGTACGGAACCCTAAAAAGTTGAAAAGTAATATTGCATTAAAAGATAATATTTTCCAACAAAAATGAAAAGGAAAGTGTGTGTACTCATTGAGTTCGATAAGGTGTTGCGCGCGCGTCGCTATTGTCAATGTTAATTGTAGGTGGCGGGCGCGCGTCAAGTCAAGGTCGGCGCAGATCGATAGCGTCGACACGGAGCGGAGTCGTAGAGTGGGGCGACAGTCGGGCCTCCATCACAGCACTGCTCCACATGCACGTATGCATGCACGTCATGCGGTCCAAAGAAAGTGTATGAAAGTGGGAACATTCCTTGATAACACTGCAATATGCTCTACGCTCAATGAGCACTCTGTAATGCGCGCCTTAGTTTTTGCATTTTCTCGACTATGCATTTGATGAACGACAAAATCGAGGAGCTTAGCACCATCCATACATACATATTGAATGATCTGCAAATCTGCATACAATGTATTTATTGATGATCCAATAAGTATATTTATAAAAGGCATTTACTACAGATATTGCAGGATCTACTATATTACTTCTACACTTTGATCGTCTTTGCTTCTACTATAAGTACTTACAAGAGACGCACCTATCGTTTAAAATTCTTATAAAATTAATATTTGGTAAAATAACTAATTGTGTAATATATCTGTAATGCATAATCCTTTGAGGAGTTTATTGCCGGTAGTGTTGGTGTCCGCTTAGTCAATGTTGGAGCCATAGAAATTGGTTGGAACGATTCCCTTTGTGCAGTCCGTCAATCTCGACAATATTATAATAGCTCAATTCATTCGTTTCGTGCCCAAAGGCGACGGAGTAGCGTTTAAATAAAGCTTTTGTCGCATTGACGATGGCGTGTTTTCCATTACCTACAATAGTTAAATATTGATTTGTTACGTTTTTAAATAATATTCGGCGAATAAATCGCCGAATACATTATTACACAGAGCTTTTAAGATGATTATAGCTGTGGTAGTATACAAAGTAAAAAAAGAGTCCACCCACGTAAGAGCTTATATTCATTCTGAAAGATAAATACTCCTGATGTGAGAAGCTATCAATTTCATATACTCAGGGTCGTCAAGGATACCGCTTGATTGACAGGTTTGGGTAATGTAGTCCTATAATATACACCCTACACGTAGCGTAAAGGAATATGGATGGATTCGCGCCTGGGTGATTTCTATTGAATTGGGCGTGAATAATACCCAACCGCCTACGCCATAAATAGTAAATAGTAAGAGTAGCGTTTAAATAAAGCTTTTGTCGCATTGACGATGGCGTGTTTTCCATTACCTACAATAGTTAAATATTGATTTGTTACGTTTTTAAATAATATTCGGCGAATAAATCGCCGAATACATTATTACACAGAGCTTTTAAGATGATTATAGCTGTGGTAGTATACAAAGTAAAAAAAGAGTCCACCCACGTAAGAGCTTATATTCATTCTGAAAGATAAATACTCCTGATGTGAGAAGCTATCAATTTCATATACTCAGGGTCGTCAAGGATACCGCTTGATTGACAGGTTTGGGTAATGTAGTCCTATAATATACACCCTACACGTAGCGTAAAGGAATATGGATGGATTCGCGCCTGGGTGATTTCTATTGAATTGGGCGTGAATAATACCCAACCGCCTACGCCATAAATAAGATAATCTTTATACTCCTTTAATAGCTTTTTGATTTGCGAAGAAATTCTTTATCGTTAATGTTTTGAATCTAAATTATGCTTGATTGAATTTGATATTATATTTTTTTGAACATTTAGGTAAGATATAAAATTATTTGCCAAATATTTTGTATTTGGAAGCTACTTAAACCCTTATTAAACTTGTTTATGTACGTATAATTTTATCCTTAGCAACTCCAGTTATAATGGAGTTGAAGTATTGCCTATTATCTCCCACAAAATGGTGAAATCATTAAATTACAGCCGCCTTTATATGTGGTCTGGCCTGGCTATAATCTAATATCATGTGAATTATCTTCCAGTAACAAACCCCTAAATGACGTCACCGTATTATTGATTCCATTATTATTAGAAATCTTAGCGTCTATTATTTACTAAACCCATCCCTTTATATATTATACGACTTTTTATGCTGAAGCATCAAAGTTCTGTATTAATATTAAATTAAGTTTTGTTTTAATGTCCGGTTTCTGAAGTATGTTATTGCTAGTTTATCTAATGTCGTGGACTGGAGTAGATAAACCTTCTGATAATTCACCTACCAAAGATAAAGTAACAAAGAAAGTGGTAAAGCGACTCATTTCTATAAAAGAAACGTATTTTCTGATCCGCTCATATAACCCTTTTTGGAAATAACTACGCATGTGTTTATTTGTATGCCGGATAATGTTTTGTTATCTATGAGTAACGTTCAGGACACGTGCAACGGACGTCCCCCACACACGCACCAAGTCAACCCCAAGGCCGAACATATGTCCTCATACAAACAAACGCTTGTGTGGTATGAACGCCTTCTTTGATGGAATCGGTTTTGCCAAAAAAATATGGCGTTGATGTCGGTTAGATTTTTATCGTTTATAACCGCAAGTCATTTCTATCACGTGCTCTTTCTTCCTTATCATATTGATCACTTAATTCAAAAGTAAAAGATACGTCATGATGACACAAAATTATTTCGTATACCTAATGTCAAATTGTAAATGGATTTTGCTCAATTTTAGTAATTTATTTCTGCCTACTGCTTTCCATCAGTAGTCGGTACATTACAAATAGCGTCAGGTTCAGCAAAGTGACATAGCGAATTTTTATATGGTAGGGGCTATCGTAGGGAGTTCGGTCCATGAGTGACGTAAAACTTAATTACAGAAACGCGCCGCAGATCACGAAGGCCAACGGCTAACAACTACAATTATTTAGATGATTCAATTCCGACATATAACTATAAAATATTTTAAATTATCTAGTTCAACTCAGAATCATTTGCAGCTTTAAAAGCAAAAAATGCGATTATTACAACTCGTTTTCGACATAAAATCAGATTTATTCACGTATGATTGTATGCGGACCTTGAGCGCGCCTGGTGAGACCTTCACGCCGGTAACCGCGCGGAAGTTGACGGGTACCATTTTTTGTCAAATTCGAGCTCTTTGGGTTTTAGTGCGCATTAGTCACTAGTCAAGCATCAGCGTCGAAGCTCGTGGCGCAAGTTGCACAGTGCACTGTGCTATCGTTGCGTTGCGTCGCGTCCGTCGGCGTCGGGTGCAATAACAGCCGCTATCACAATGTCACAACGATGTCTGCTTTGTCCTCGGTTGCGGCGGCTCTGACGCTCTGTCCGCGCTCCGTATCTCCGCTGCCGCCGTCGTCGCACGCTCAGTCGACTTCGCACTTATTATTTAGAAGCCTAGCGTCATAAACATAATTCACGGGTTTGATCTCTCGAGCGCAAATTGATCGTGACCGTCGCATCTCCCGCGCCACTGCGCTGTGCCGCTCGTTTGGCGTGTGATTTTGTGCAGTTTTATAACGAACATCGCTCGTGTGCAGTGTTACAAGTGATGTGAGGATGCTAGTGCGTGGCCATGTCGAGCTTGGCGAAGAAAGACAAACCGACAATGTCGGTGACAGCGCTGATCAACTGGGCGCGCCCGCTACCGCCGGGCCCGCAGCAGCAGCAACCTATGATGGCGCAAGCACAGTCCATCAATATGCTGCAGCCACTTCCTACACCCTCCAATATGCCATCTGTTGATCTTGACATCCAATGTAAATATGAATTTCATATATATTTATATGTACTTATAGGTACATAGGAATAAGATTTTGTTCTTTATTGAGATTCGTTCTGGATGGTACACACACATGCATTCTATAGTTATGTGACGGCCAAGGATAGGGCTGCCACCTATCCGAATATGTCCGGTTTTTAGGCTGTTTATTCGGCCGGACTTTTTGGCTTGGGTAGAATATCTGAAATATAAAACATGCTAGACTGTTTCAGTTTATATTTAGGTATCCGGTATTTAGTCATGACTTTTGAAATATTTGTCCTAGTTATTGTGGTATAAATCCAGATTTTGTAAACTCCTATGATGAAATACCTACTGAATGCATGTCACCGAAAACATAGTGATGTGAATGAATAGGTAGGTTATTAGCTTATAATAAGTAACTAGCTTCTGCCCCGTGGTTACACCCGCGCTCCGGAAAGATCTTATCTTTTCTCGGGATAAAAAGTACCCTAATATATTTATTTTATTCCAGGGTATGTACCAAGTTTGTGCCGTTTATTCGTTATTGGGTCACAAACAACCAAACTTATAAATTTTCACATTTATAATATTAGTAGGATAGTAGATAGATTAAACAAAATCGGTATTGAAAGTATGGTTGTATGTATGTATATTGAGTGTTCAGTAGGTAGGTACCTAAGCCTCAGAGGAAGTCCTAAGCTAAGTAACGGTTGATTGGTGTATTGTTTCATAATCTTAAAATATTTCAATACATGAACATGATTACACCCATCCCACATTTTGCAGTCACACAAATGTTCAGATCTGCATTTATAGCTAAAGAGATTGTGTGTGAGATAAAAGATGAAAGGAAAACTCAACTGTCTGGATACTGGAAAGAACCTACAGACAGACAGTGATACCATATTTACTAATCTGTGGTGATACATGGGAATAAATATCTAGACACATAAAATGAAATAAGTACAAGAAAAGTAGGTACCTACTGCGTAACATCATAATCAGGAGCTATAATTCAAACTCGTAAATATGCAATTTATTATTGCATGGCCATTGACATAAGTAATATAAATTCTTTATTTTTATATCAGTAGTCTTTATTTAGTCAATTGCGCATATTGATTACTGTATTAAAGGAATACACAGGCATCGGGTCTGTGGGCGAGACAAAGCTTCCTTAAGTTTCTCATTAGGTACGTTAGGTACCTTCCCTGCAAACGAGCGTAAAACATCTCATGATGTTAATTTAGTTGATGTGCCATCAAGCTGGAGAGCATTACAAATGAGACCTTCAGTAATATGTATAAACTGTAAGACCAGACAAATATGATTCGTAATACAATGGTTTGTTTCTTTACTTAAATGCGTTTCAGTTTTAGGATGATTCATTTTTTGTTGTCAGCTCCGTGTTATTTACGACACAATGTTCGCCTCACGTTTGCCGAGTGCCGACGCTCACACTTTGAACATGTTTTAAATCTCACATTTCTCAACGATTTTCGTTAATTACTGAAGAAATTGCGCGATATATCTCGTTTCGCGAGAGTGAAAATTGTGATTGCGTTTCGTATGAAAATCTCTTTGATTATACAACTCGATTATAAAGTTAATTTCAGTAGTTGTGCTCTTTATAAACTAACTATAATTACTTATGTGTTTGCAGAATAATGTTACACGAAACCTGTTTACAGACTATACTATAAGATCTCTCATTATAATAATGTGGTTTTGGCTCAGTTCTTTGGAATTCAAAGACATGAGTGAGACAAAATATTTTATTTACTTAATCCTTCGATATTTTGAATTAAAAAAAAGAAAAGCTTGTGTCAGTAACTCGATTTCACTCTACTATTCACTACAAATAATTAGGTATATAATAATATATATATAGCTGAAGTAATATTTAGGAATTTCATTCATTTGCAAATCATGTATGTTTGGAGCTTTGGAACTGCAGCGACTAAAGTAAAAACAACCATTTTGCTTATCTTGTAAACATCTTTTTTACATTTGAGACCACTCTGTATAGAAGTGAATTTGTCAGTTTTTACTAGTAAGAAACTGAAAGCAATCACATTTGTAGGTTTCCATCAAAGGGGTGAACTTTATAGTTCTCCAGAGACTCGACAAGGACGACTTTGTCCCTATTGTCAATGTTGGGAAAACTTCTAAGTCGATGGAAGTATAATTCTCATATCGAATATTAGGTACTTCCTACAAATGGCAAACTTACAAGTAAACAATAAGTAAAATTGATAAGGGACGGCCTACAAACGTTGTTTCTAGAAATAGTGTTGTTCATACACAAACTTATATAATTTAGAAGTGAGTACTTTGCGTTTCTAGAACAAAGTAACGAATGATTTATGTTGCAAATTAGCCTAAAATATAAGTATGTAGATCCCAACTATAACTAATAGCACTTTTGTTATATTTTAGAAAAATACTTTTACCTTTATTTGACCTTCAAAAGAGACATTAGAGGATTTGTCTGACATGTGAGGTTGTGTTTGACTACAATCTCACCGTGGTAAGCGATGATGTGGCCGAAGGTGGTAAGATAGTATATCATACTAATTATATTAATACTAGCTTTTTCGCGCGGTTTCACGCGCGTTCCCGGGATAAAATATAGCACATGTTAATCAGGGATAATGTAGCATTCTAATGGTGAAAGAATTTTTAGAATCGGTGCAGTAGTTTTTGAGTTTATTCGTTTAACATTAACCCGCCAATGGGATCGCTTCACTAGTGATATGACGTACCATGGAAAATGAAGTATTCCTATTGGTCGATATTTCGTCACAGAGCTCTAGTGAAATGCAGCCTAGGGAGCTAGCGATGAAACCGCGTGGCGGAAATCTAGTAAACAATAAATAAGACCAAGTAAGAGAACAATGAAAGAATTTTTACCAAATTCATATTTAAATTTAGTTAATTCAGCTTTCCAAAATATACGTATCTAAATATTTACGTATGTATCCAATTTTTTAAGTATCTTCGTTATCTAGCTATATCTTCATCTTTAATAATAGTAATAAATATCTATAGGACTCATTATTATTGTTAACATACGATTTCTTATATTTAAACGCGCTAATCTCGGGAACGACTAGTCTATTTGATAAATCTATTTTGCGTTTAGCCCGTTTATTGAGGAAGGTTAGGCTATGTATCATTTTAGGGCCGGTGAAATCGCGGGAAATACCTAGTAAGAAACACGATAGCAAGTGGCTTGAGCTCTCGGTATTGTGATTTTTTATGCTTGACAGAAAACGTCGATAAAGTGATATAAAATCGGACGGACAACAATACTCGCTCGACACACTAGAGTGCAAGAAGTGTGAAAATTATTACAAACTAATGAATTTATTTATAGCCATTCCCTCGGGAATAGTGCTTTTTCGTTCTCTGCCAAATTCAATTCAATTATAATTTTATAATTAAATTATAATAATGTATCAGAGCGGATTAATTAATATCTCGGAAATAAGAGTCACCGGACATGTTTCTTAGATCAATATTTTTCTTTTATATTGGGCCACTAACAAAAGACAGCATAATCATTGCACCCACTGTTTATAATATTAGCAACAATACGTTGCCGGGTAAATGATTAGTACCTAATGGTCTTGCTTGCTTTATGAACTGCAAAGTGATCGATGTCGTCATGTATTTAGGTAAATTTTGTTTCAATTTTGGCTCATGCAGCAACAAATTAACAAAACATCTGTACTTACTTTAAAACTATCCATAATATGGATAATGTGTACTATAAATTTCTACATCACGGATAGTTATAGCACAGTCTATGTAGTTTTTACGCTGTGGTTATAGTGTACGGGTGTTTTGTAAATTAGGATCTGTTCGGCTACTTTTGTTGTTGACCGTTTCCGAAGTCCCCGTCCCCCTATTAAATTTATATTGGCTTGCTCTATGAAGTAAATAGCGATGTCGTAAATGTATGTTCTCTAATTCGTAGTTTGATCTGTCAATAAATTTAGATTCCGATTGACTTTTTAAATTTCCAGGCAATTGTTTCTTATTCAATTACCTTGGGGGCCACCCTCACCTCGCTCGCATAATGTACAAGCTTTACACATCTCCTATTTTACGTTTTTTATGTAGGCGTGAGTAATGTATTTTACTTTAGATCATTTCAAGTGCCTTGTCAAGTGGCGCTTTGCAGATATTTCTATGTAAAAATGTATTCTTTATTCTCAAATAACAGTTTGCTTACAAGCCGTCGCGTCGTCGTAAAGCTAAATAAGTCGTTTGAAGCCTCTGAAATTCTGAATTGTTATTCTACTCTCCTTATTGAAACTTGAAATGTTATTTTCTATTATGGATAATTATTTTGTATTCGGGTGATGTATACATAGAAAATGTATTTTCTATTACAAATATAATTAAAGTTATAATTACTTTTGGAACTTTTGAACTACTTAGATATTTAAATAATTCATATCGATTGAGTCTCAGAGTGTAACTTTGGTATTATACCAAGAGGGTATATTCTTGAACATACATTTTAATTTCTAATGCCATTCACTATGTATATGCTTTTATCATAAATGGCTTTCTATTGATTTAGTTAGTAAATTCTAGATTTTTTTAAATGCATATGTGAGTTTGTACTACCTACCAACGGTATCTACATCTTTTCTCGTAAACATGATTTTCATTTCTAATATGTTCATGTATATGCTATTATCATAAATGGCTTGCTATTGATTTGCTTAGTACATTCTAGATGTTTTTAATACATGGCTATTTTGCAATCTTATACAGGTGTAATACTACATGCTACGTATTGATGTACATAATTAATTCTATTTGTGAATTAATAAGAGTCTAAGAATTGAACTCACTCACAATTTTATTAACTCTGTAGCTGATGTCACTATGAGAAATAGGTAAATAAGTATTAAATATGGGTGCGAAGAGCATTGTAGATATAGATACTTAACAAGTAAAATTCAAGTAAAAGCTTACTTTTAGAAAAATATTTAAGTAAATACAGCGTGACATTATTTCAATTCAAATGATGAATTGCAAGATTGCTACAATTCACTGATCGCCCTGATCGATCACTGAGGTGAAAATTAAACATGAAAATACATCGCCGCGAAACGTTAATTCGATTAGATAAACCAATTTGTGTGTCTAAATCTATTTACCACATACCACAACAGTAGAAATGAAGCTATCCAAAAATACTTGTCCTTTAACAAACGTAGTTAAGCAGCCTAATAATGCTGAAGAACGTAAATCGAACAAATATAAAAATGATTAAGTATATATAAGACGAGATTCCGATTACGAATCAAAATGAATCGATTGGTATTCTTAATGGACTCTTAGCTCAATTAGTTACGGCCTTACGGCAGTAATTGAGAACATGGTATAAATAAAATATTGGTTAGCTAGCGATATTGATCGATCGCGTAGCTTCATGTGAATTTACATATAGAGAAACAAAATATTCTCACCGACGTATAAAATATAGTGCTCCCACACAAAAGTTATATAACGTTTTACACGATAACCTGAAGCTTATTAAATTTGTTGTAAAGTAATATTATACGTGGGAGCACCATATGGTAATTACATTGAGACTAGATTACTTATATCCAAGCCCCAAGGCAATATTTGTAATTCTTATATTCAATCAACGGGGGAATCAATACTACCTACTCATTGCATTATAAGTAGAACCAATATATTAGTATTATGACGTCACAAAATAGCTAATGTATATATAATATACAAGGTATTATGCTAGGATAAAATTATGTACTCGGGTTTATATGAATAAATTGCTTTCAAAGAAGTTTTAAATAAACTGTGAAACGCCGGTGGGTATGGAACACCTGATCTATATCAATCATAGCAACAATCGATTGATAACAAATACCTAGCAGTGTTTTACCTAGAATTATAAACATCGACGTATCTACAAGTATGTCTTCGTCATGTACTTATTGATTAATAGGTTCGGTATGTGTTACATTTTATTGTGTTAGTGTAGGTATTGTTACAATTTGATCAATCGACTTAAACTGAATGACTCATGATATGATGTGTTATTAAGATACTAATAAATAGTAAACTACGTAGCAGATTTTTTCAAAATACAATTGAAATATAATTTACTAGCAGTCCCCTTTGGTTTTACCCGCGTTCCCGAAAAAGAGGTACCCTACGTCCCTCTCCATACCATAGGCTATCTGCGTACCAAATTTAATCGCGATCGATCCAGCGGTTTAGGCGTGAAAGGGTAACAGAGTTACTTTCGCATTTTATGATATTAATGTGGATTATTATAATAATATAATATAATTTATATATCTTTACTCTGTGCAGCTAAACTAAAGTTTTTCTAATGGACGAAAGAAGGAGGGAGTTTGCTCATGTTTATTTGTTTTTTGTCTGCTGCACAAACCCTCAGACTAATGGACCGGTTTTGTTGGTTTTTCTCAACAGCCGACATGCATACATTTTTTGTTTTTCTGAGTAGGTATATTGTTTATGCATATTGTGATATCAATTGCCAAATCATTAAAGTCAAATCGAGAATGAAAAAAAAATATATCAAATGGTAAATAGTCATGTTCGTGACAAGATAAATTTAACTTTTGTACTGCCTCTTCACTATTACTAATTATGTTTTAAATGTTGAGTACATATTTTGAAGAATGTCTAGGGATAATAGAGTTTATATTTATAATTGGTGACTTAAAATGATATGTACCTGGCGTCTTCTCCATCCAATTTCATTGAGGGTAGGTCGTGTAGACTAGTTTAAGTTAATAATGCAATATTAATTGCAGGGCTGAACCTAGAAGGGGGGTTCATGTCGCCGATGTCGCCTCCGGAGATGAAGCCTGATACGGCGATGCTCGATGGGCTCCGAGACGACGCTACTTCACCCCCAGCGTTTAAGAACTACCCTCCAAACCATCCCCTCAGCGGGTCCAAACATCTCTGTTCTATATGCGGAGACAGGGCCTCGGGGAAACATTATGGGGTATACAGGTAAATGAGTTTAATTTTATTAATATTTATTCCGACTAGAATAGCTTTGGCATATTCTTTGGTGTAGAGCAACTTTACAACTTGGGTTCTTGGGTTGGTTTGGCTTTTTTTTTAGATTACAATAGAGTAGGTACTTTTGCCCCGTGGTTTCATACGCCTATTTTACGCCCTTAGGGGTTGAATTTTGGACAACCCTTAGTGGACACTGGTTCTTCATATAATGTAGGCAGCGTTATATAAGGAACCTGTATGCAAAATTTCATGATTTTTACACCATTGGTTGGTGATTTATCAATCAGTCAGTCAGTTTCACCTTTTATATGTATATGTGCACAGATTACAATAGTGTTCTTGTTATAAGACGATCTAGGTAAGCGTTGTTTTGATGAGTTGATTATGTTTTTGTTCTAAGAGAGGCATAGCGATATGTCGCTCAAAGAGCAGCTCGACTGGGGAAGTACCTCCACCTTATACTTATACATATATTATACTTACCCCTGGTGTTGCAAGCGTTCATAGGCTACCTACGGTAACCGCTTACCATCAGGCCGGCCGTATGCTTGTTTGCCGACAGTAAAAATAAATATATACATAATATCTAATAATAAAGAATCACAAGTGTAAGTTACACGTCTGGCGTCGGCATTCATGGTTGAAGCTTTGAATTTGTGTGTTATCCCTGCTCCCTCTTCAATCACCCCCAGGCCAGATGTCCCAATCCCAATACATATTATGTAATAGATAGAGTAGATGAGTAAACTTTTTGTCCCATTTTTTTTTCACAATTTAAATGGTCAGGCTCGGGCCCTGCATTTTAAAAAAATCGTTGTGTAAAAACATTGGCTTATGCCAGTTCAGTTCGGATGCGATAAAAAAGTTGTTATATGCATAATTTCGTAAATATTTACGTAACTAAAATCGATAAATTAAAAAAACTTCGACGTCGTTTCATCAATGTTTATCTTATAAATTATTTTCCATCTAATTTAATGTTACCTACTGCAAGTCATTATGTAAAATGTCACCTGAAACAACCCAAAAGTCGATAGATTTTAGAGAAAATACATATCTTTGTTGAGAATTTTGAATAACTATGAACAATATAATGTTTCTATTTGCCGAAATATATAACGCTGTTGCGAGAGAGGTCATCAGGATGTGGTGAATGATGACATTTTTCATTTTGGAAATCCCGAATGTAGTTCTGTTAATGATAATAATAAAATAAAACTTGTAGGCATGTGTCAACGAAACCACAAATGGCGTATGATTCGCGAAAAATACTGAACTCATTTATATCATCCACCTGTCAGAAATAATTAATTAATTTCGTAATAATGTTTTTTTAACGCAGTTGTAGTACGTGAAGTGAATAAATAAATAAAAACAAAATAAACAACTCTACTTATATGATAGGTAACGCTAATAGATGGAAATTATATCCCTTCATTTAATAGATCGGAGATATTTTAACTAATTAATACACTTATCATTCTAATAATTCATAAAAAATATAGTAGAGTAAAAAATATTCTTAGATTTGATTTGTAAAAATAAATCAGAAGTATTTAAATTATGATTTTTGATTGAACATCATTGATTAGATAGTACCTAATTAATATTTAAAAAATGTGAACGCTTCTGAAGCAGTAGTCTCGTATCATAATTATTATTACTTAATTATAATACTCTACTGGTTTGTCTGAAGCTTAAATACGTATTTTCCATTAAAAATAAGTGCATCAACACACCTACCGTGTAAACAACATAATGTAATGGTAGATACGTGTGTGTGTTATTAAATTTAATGCCTGCGATATAGAAAAATCAATAATTAAGCTTCTTTTTTAAATAAGCTAATTTATATATCGCCATGGCTGGACTCTATAACGACTCAGCCAAAGCTCTATTACAGTCTCTAATATGTTTCAAGCGCGGCTCTGTGACATTACGGACTTTTTGTCACTTGGTGCCCGTCCATAGGACCCCACTCAACCCTTGTTTTGAGTAAACCTCTTTACTAATGCTAATTATAACACCTAACTCATTATTACACCACATACGTTTTTGTACACATACCATACGAAATACTTTATTTACGATACGTAGGTAAAACAAATAGTTTTATATGTACTAACCTCTTATTTTATACAGTCTAATCAGTAGATTAAAATATGTAAATAGTAGGTAAAAATATGTTTACTAGAAAAGATAGTAATCTTTTCTAGTAAACATATTTTTACCTTTCATTATTAAGTTGAATATGGTTCGCTAGTTAAGTACATAAGAAAATACAATCCTGTCTAGACACCTACAGCCATGTAACGTCTGTCTGCGAGTTAAAAAGTGCTATACGATATACGAGGCTATATGTTATTGGGTGCGTGTGAATTGAATATTATGTTATGGCATGCGCAAAATTAAAGATTTTACACATTCTTATTATTATTTTAACAGTTTAATCCGACTTTTCGTGCGTGTATGGCGTTTTTGAACTATTTAAACACTACTTAAGTATACGTGTAACTGCTATTGCTATTGGTTGGTATCTACTTATAATTTACAATTCTATCGATCGTCGGTTGCCTGTAATGTAATTCGCGACATTTTTTCCCACCTTGAGATTTTTTTATGTTGATTTGACAATCACATAGTCGATGGCAGGTTCATGACATTTCCTCCTTGAAACTTATTATAGAGGTTGTATGAATATACTGGGGTCGATATTTATTTTTCGCGATAGCATATTTTCGAAACCTATACTTACTATGTTCGTCACGTTGAACAATTTTGACTATGGGACCAACACTGAAATTGCGATAAGTAGTTTTCTAGCATGCTCGATTAAAATATACTTTTTTTTTTCGCATGACGAGCAAATGACCTTGCATATGTTTAGAAAATATGCCATCTTGAATTAACACCCGATATATAGGTAACCTGTGTTCTCTATATTTACAACAAGTTTTAAACTCGGTGGTGCCTCAGTGGTACTGGTGACTTTTGCTTCTGACTTGTTATTACTTGTTTATTATTTTTACAATAAGATATTTTACTCAGACATCATATTACCTATCGTTTTATTTCTGGGATGATTAACCTGTGTTACGGTTTGTTGACTTTAGGAATAAAAATATTATCAAGTCACCAAAAAAACTTCACTAAGAATTAAACGATGGTCCGCGGATGTAGCTCAATTATTATTATAAAAAAAAAAGTAAAATGTGTACCTAATGCCGTACAAAATTGCAGTGATATAAAAATGCAATGTGCTTAATATATGGGTAAGAGGCCGTTAAAAACTGGATCGAACCACGAACCCTTTTTTGGAGCAAATTAATTTACCAATAAACACACCTAAGTTTTGATAATATGTAATATCACTTATTGCCCATTATCACATATTTTATGAAGGTATAGCTACTGCTCAAGCTAATGCCCAGCTATTTGTCAAAAGTCTTTATTATTCGAACTACTCATCATGAGATGAAACGAATAATTTTGTATATAATTAGCTTAGCTTAGTATTATATCATCGCGTGTATATTTAGGTATATTATCTAATATATTTTTTTGCTAATATCTTTAGACATGGACGTTATAAGGTACTTCTTCATTCTCTAATGACCTATCCCCGTATAAAATGTATTGTAACATTGAACATGTGTACATGTGTAGTTTAATCATTTTTTAAAGATGCGTGATGATCTAATTTGGTCGTTAGATAGATTTATCGCTTAATTTCGAACGTTTATTATACTATAAGCCTTTGTACGTACATTTGTCTTCTTTAATAGCTTTTTAAATGACGCTGTAATATTTTTTATTGTTGTAATATTTTAGCTAAGGTTTTGTGATTATATCTAGCTAACCCATTATATTTACTAGTTTTGTCAATGGAAACATATAGATATTCCTGTGATATTTCAATTTCTAGCGAAGAAAATTATTCTTTAGAAACTAATAATGCACAAAATAAAATTACGGTACTAAGATGTTAGAAATTTTAATAATTAAGCTGAATGGTACAAAGGTTTGAAAACTTTAAAACCTCTTGCTAGACCCATAACATTACAATTATTTTATATTCATAAAGTAATGACGATTGTAACAGCGATATTCACCAGAAAGATTAATCTTGAATGTCATCAACATTAATTTAAAAAATATTCTTAATTAGAACCCGTTAAACAAGTCGTAAAATAAACTTATAGTGCAATAACATGAACGAGTTAAGTACCAATATATCTTTAGGGCGTTCACCAACTTGAAACAATGACGTGAGTTGTAAAAATTACTTAAATTCTACTTGTATTTTATATTTGTTTGTTGGTATGTACATATTTATTAATGAATAAAGTCGAATGCTTACATTGTTCTGTAGTAATGTAAAATAACATTAATAAATATCTTATTTGTTTGTATTTTTTTATTGTAAAATGTAGCAGGTTTCTAAAAGTGTTAGCAAATATTAGACAAGTATTAGTCGATTCTAATATTGATTTATATGTATATAGTTACGTAAAGGGTGTGATTCACGAATCGATACATCCGGGAGATCGCCCCTTCGACCTAACAGTTCTTTAAATAAATATAATTTGCTTATGTATTTGCGAAGTGAAAGTAACATTGCTCAATGGCCACCTGTGTTGTACGTACTTGCGAAATTCGCACATGTCGCTTGCTCAAAATGTAATAATAATTTTATGAACAGCAATACGAGAACGAATTATTATGTACGTGCTGTTTTTGCAATACGGTCCAATCATTATCGCTTAAAGGTATTTTGTTGCTGCACCTAACTACGAATAAGGTTGTGTGGGTTTTAATTTAAAGTTTCATTACTAAACTGTTGGTAATATTACATTGACTCATCATCATTAAATAAATCTACACTTTAGTTAGAGCCTTGTAAGTCATTTCTCTCCTCTATTATCCTATGGTCTGTCAAAACCTGTTCATATTTATATTATTTTCCTTATCATTATTGATTTAAAAGCTATTTTACAGAATATTGTGATTCAGTTATTAGTTATTTTATTATGTGATGGCACAGAATACTAGTAATGGTCCGCAGTCGGCAAAACGCGCTCACTCGAAATTACAATAGATCATAATAAAGCTAAATTGGTTCATGTTGCATACTTGTCATCGTTATGATTAGGTGGCAGGCACAATGAGAGCCGGGCTCAATTAGCATGTAAGATTTCGTCACCCCGTATTTTGTGGGATGGTCTTTGCAATAATTAGTAGTTGGGTGAGTTAGTGTGGACTGAGCTTTACTTTAACTTTTCGATGTAGAGTGACAGCGGTGACAGCTGTCAATCACTTAAACTTTATGCCGACCTAATTTAAAAAGCATCTCGAGGATTACAGCTGTTTGTTCCTTCTTTTTAGTTAAAATAAAGAAATTAACACTTTGTGTTTTGTGTTTTGCGATATTTTCTCAAAAAAATACATCATTGTTGTATTTAATAGTCTTACATGTGAATTATAAAATAGATCTTTAGACAGACAGGTTCTTTACCTACTTACTGCCAGTGTGACACAACTTTTGTTGTAACTATTTATTAGACAAAGGTATAAAATATATAATATACTTATTCAATACAATGATATAAATATACAATAGAAAAAAAAAATAATGGTACTTACGTAACAAACATGCATTCTCACAAACATTCACAATTATAATATTAGTAGGATGTGTAAAACCCGAATACTAGAATTTCTTTAAACCATCTCACGTAATAAGAGTGGCGGCGTTTGTTCGGGATCTCGTTGTATCTAGGTAAACATTGATTACTACGAGTAATGCCAATTTATTAATAATCTCTATGAATGTTAATGCGTTAAAGGCTAAAGCTGATGATGTTCATAGGAATGCACAATTTATTGCCGCCATAACTGACGTAGCATTACATAAATCCTTGTGATGTTTTTGTTGTCATGTAGGATGGTCTGTTTTACGATTTTATGCAAATCTTCAACCCATATGATATGATAATACTTTGGCTCAGGAAACTGATGTTTTATAAAAAAGATTATTATAAACCTTTGCTTAAAGAAATGCATGTGCGTTTCTTTCAGTTTTAAGAAAAAAAATAGATATTATCGATGCGTGAATAGCAGTCATTATAGTTCAAGATCCCAGAGCGATCTGACATAACTTAATTTCACATAGATGAAACCTTAGCTTCTCAGTAGCGTCTCATGTTCTTTGAATACCTGCGTGCTTGTGGAGCTCGCCTTGTGACACCTGGCCAGGTACCAGGTATGAAAGGTAACTAAAAATAAGAGCTATTTAAGTTAAATTTACATGGCTATAGGTATCTATTAATATCAAAGAAAAAACTTGAATTAATATCAAAGAAAAAAAATACTGCATAAATAAAAAATAAATAAATAATTATAATTGCATAAGTTGATAAAAAATGCTATGCAATAGCTTTACCGCGGCAGTCCCCGAGTGCCACACGTATTTTTGTTGGTAGTATGTTTTTTTAATGATTTTCTGGTAGGTATATCCTCGGCTTCGTCATATCCCCTGGAATGATTCAATAGCCAAATGTAACCCTTTATCATAATAATAAATTAAAAAGAAAGATGAACAAAACATTCGCTGTGATATCATTGAATTTTGATTCATAATAGGTATATTGTTGTTTGCAAAATAAAAACATGTTCATTTAAATTTACGATACGTTCTACACAACATGTTACACAACTCTTTGGCTGCGTTGACCTTAACAGCTTTACATTTTCGTGAAACATAACAAAACATAAAATGTGTCATTTTCGCTACATTGGCAACAAATATTTTTAGATTATTTACTTATGCCAGTTACAGGTCTAACTTAGCCAAAAGACATCTTGAACATCTGCATACTTCATCCATCATCTATCCTTCATTCGTCAATAATATCATCAGACAGAAGCGAAATGATCTTATCGACTTGCATCGAGCTCATCCCACTGATAAGAAAATAGCTTCCGCCCCGCGGTTTCATCTGCGCTCCTTTATTATTAAGTTTTCTGAACTTTTCCAATTTTCTGCGCAATTATTACTTTTTATAATAATAATAATAATAATTTCATTTATTTCAGTCTAAAAGACCATAAAAATGTTAGTTACAATTTACTTATTCTATATTAGTACATACCTACATTACATTAAAAACATTATAAATTAAAAACTATCTTACATTAAACATGGAGGTCCTGGTACCCATGTGTATGGTGTTCCAGTGCCTCACCACAGGGCAGTCAACCCTGGCAGGTATGGTGTTCAGTAGGCCGTTGGTGCTATCCCGCACGCGGCACATCAGGGAGGCAACTCTATTTCGAACTATCACGCGAAAACTATTAGTGCGAGTATCGGCAAACATACCTGATGCGCTACAAAAGCGGGGCAACCCCAACAGCATCCTAAAACCATTATTATACTGGACACGCAAGGCATTGAAGGATCGGCATGTATAACTGGTCCACAAGCTGCAAGTGTAAAACGTCTGACAATATGCCTTAAACAATGAAAGCTTGACGTCGCTTGTACACCTTGCAAACCTGCGGGCCAGCATATTACACCTCACCGCCAACGCCCTGCGCTCCCGTTCCATGTCCATATCATCAGAGAGGTCCTCGGTGACCCAGTGCCCCAGGTATTTAAATTTGGTAACTCTACTCAAGTTTACTCCTCCCAGCCTTACTTGTGGTACATTATTAAGTGTTTTATTTCTGACCTTAAATATGAGTAGTTCACTCTTTTTCGAGTTATACCTGAGGCCATGGGACTCCGCGTACCTTTCACATATATTCAATAAAACCTGGAGTGCCTTGATCGATGGGCTCAGCAGAACCATGTCGTCAGCGTAACTTATATTGTTAACGAAACATCCATCTATTGAACAGCCAACGCCAGCCCTACTGAGCTCATCGATCAGATCATTAACGTACAAGTTAAATAGTCGTGGTGAGCTCAGACCCCCTTGTCTCACCCCGCACTCCAGCCTGTATTCTGATGAGTATGAACCAGCCCATCTAACAACATTTACCTGGTTCTGATACCAGTACCTGAAAATACTTACTATCTCCCCAGGCATGCTGGTATCCCTCTGGAGCTTATCCCACAGTACGTTGTACGAAACGAGGTCAAATGCCTTCGACAGGTCCAAGAAACAAGCATACACAGGCGTTTTTCCTTTGACATAGTACTGAAATTTTTACTAATTTTATTAATTTTTACTTTCCGGACCTTCAAAGTTTTAGAAAAACTAAAAAAAAAGATGAATGAAATCGGTAAAGTCGTTCTCAAGTTATGGCGTGACCAAGGGAAATAGGGATTCATTTTTATAAATATAAAAATGAAATTAATATCAAACCTTTTTTTCAGTTGTGAAGGCTGCAAAGGTTTCTTTAAGCGGACAGTAAGGAAAGACCTGTCATACGCATGCCGCGAGGAGCGCAACTGTATCATAGACAAACGGCAGAGGAACCGATGCCAGTACTGTCGGTACCAGAAATGCTTAGCGTGCGGTATGAAGAGGGAAGCGGTTCAAGAGGAAAGACAGCGGGCTGCACGAGGCGCCGAAGACGCTCACCCTAGCAGCTCTGTTCAGGTTAGTTGGAATGTCGGAATTCTCACATAATAGTGCGCAATGCATGATGACGTCAGACGCGGGTAACTGGTCATCTTAACTTCTATAAATGTAAGTATAAAATAATGTCATGCATGAAATACTGTCTAACTATCACGGTTCATGAGATACAGCCTAGTGACAGACAGACGGACGGACAGACAGCGAAGTCTTAGTAATAGGATCCCGTTTTTACCCTTTGGGTACCCTAAAAAAACAGCAGCATGGATTGGGCAGCTTGTTCTTGCTTTGAAGTCTTAAATCTACTGAATAAATACTTGCAGTTCCTATATTTTAAACTATTTCCTCGTTTCTTTTGTAATAAATGTGTACAGGTATACCACGCAGCCAACATAGGAACCTACATTGTATAACGAGAGGTTGTTAAAATCTACAAGCTATTGTTTTATCGCTATAAATCTTAATAGTCCTGCAACTACAGCTATGTACTAGAACGAAGTCGGGGCGAGTGTTGAGTCTCATATAAACATAGTTATAATGAAAATATATATGTTGCGATAGTTGTAAGCGTTGGCTCATAAACCAACCTTCACCTGGAAAAATCGGTGCTAATATTGGAACAACGCGGCGGAAAGAATTTCTCGGTATGAAGAAAACAATTACTTATAAGTACCCTGATCTTATTCAGATTCTATTCGAATTGGATTTTATTTAATTAATTTTTTTAGTAAATTTATTTTTATTACATGTATATTCTTAGAACTACGTAGACTCAAACAAATTTAATTCATCAAATAAAAGGTCCTTATTGATTTTGACAGTCCTCAGAATACGAGCATCTTTTATATCGCAATTATTGGGTAGACAAGAGCAGAGACCCCTCAATGTCGATTTATCAAATTAATTTGTGCTCGAGCTCTTAAGTACTTTTTCTTTGGTTTCCAATTCATAAAACACAAAATCGATCACCAGTATTCAATAAAGAAATGTTAGACGAAATTAATTAAAACGGCGTGTACTATAAATAACCTTGCCAACGACGCACCGCAGAACAGATTTTCTTTGTTTATTGCTCGCTCGCCTATCGATCTCTTTTTGTGTGGCTTGTTTGGTAAACGTGTTGATGGAGCGTTCTTTGTGAATTTGTGCTTATAATATTGCATTATACTTATGCAGAATAGTCTTTAACAACTTATGAGTTGGCGTAGGTCAGCATAAACATTTTGCAAATTACCCTTTCAATACATACGTGACCAAATAAGCTCTACATAATAAATCATGTTAAAAAGAACTGATGGCATAAGTGCTTGTCTACAATTAATTTTAGTATTTATTCTAAGTGTCCCCTTCTGTCAATAGAGGTATAATTATAGTCTCGGCTCAATTTGGTTTCCAGTGAAACATGAGTCACGTCTAAATTAGTTATTTGTGTTTGTAGTTATTGTGATGGACGATATTCTGTGCAATTAGATCATCAGACATGATTATTGACATGATGTTTGTCCACCCACTGTCTTGTATCGTACGTCTTCCATTTGTTTTTGATACTTATTACAATTACTCTTAATTTGTATAGCGTCATATCCTGAATAAACATAAGGTTGAGGATTGATTTCATTGATCATTAAAGAGATTAATTAGCTATTATCTGTGTTTTTTAATGTATGACATCATCATAAACCATGTTTTTAACAGCGACATAGTATTATTGGTCATTATTTTAGTTGATATACGTACTCAGAAACTATTATTTTAAAATACATATTAATTACCCTTGGCAGTACTTTTGACATTAAATAAATTATTCTCTTATAATCCACGTAGGTGTTAATAACGCAGGAGCTGTCAATCGAACGGTTGTTGGAGATAGAGTCCATGGTGGCGGATCCCAGCGAAGAGTTCCAGTTCTTACGCGTCGGCCCAGACAGCAACGTGCCGCCCAAATACCGCGCTCCAGTCTCAAGCCTTTGTCAAATAGGTAAATAAATATTCTTAACTGTCTGTTTGATATCCCTTAATAGGGGTACCTACTTATGAAAACCGAAAAAAAAGTTTGATGTCCTTTGTGGGTTATAAGAGGTTCTGACATAGAAATGATAACCAAAAAAGTGAAAAACTATTATTTGGCAGAAGTCAGAAAACATCATGTCGGTCATGTTGCGACGAAACATGGAACTAACAGTTTTCTACTGTATTGACTATGAGCTGTCATTAAAATCGACAAGTGGCGCCCTCATTCCAATCTTATTTTTGTGATCATAACCAGATATAATTTAAACTGAATATAGATACAAGTAAAGTTGCATAACCATTTCGTCATACACCATTTATTCTTATCACACTTTATAATGCACATTGTTAGTTTAATTAAAACATGAACAGGAAAAAGTTGCAACTGCATTTCTGTCCTCGCTTTAAAAATAACAGTCGTCCTACTTTCGTGACATAACAACAAGAATATGCAAATGAATACAGTATATTTGCAGGAAAGATAAACGATCATAGCTGAGTTGGTTCAGCTCCAGAAGTTTTTCACGTGATTGTTTTTTTTAATGCTTTATTTTATAGTAGACATTATGTTCTAACTTGACATTATAAAATTATTTCTATACAGAAAGATTACTTCTCAAGATAACTTAAAATTATGTTCCGCAGGTTGTGAATTGTGAAACGAAATAATTTTGTTATGTTATGTATCGTGAGTTTTTATATATATGTCGTCATAAAGCGCAGTGTTGTCTGCGATCTTGACCTCTAAGTATATAAGTATTTATATGTATAAGTAACATTAGACAACTTGAAATGGAAATCTGAGCAACAAACTTCGTGATTTGAGTGATGAGTCGCTTACATTACTGTGGCTGTCACAGATATGACCCTCGCGCGAGATATGTAGCAGCGAAAGTAAATTATTATTTTGTATAACTCAGACACAATATTTGGAATAGGCAACGAAAAGACTGCATTTACCAAACCGGATCTAAGCTAATCAATTGGCATGGCTCATTGTTACATTTTCACTTTATCATTATTCATGGAATAAAAATAAAGCTAAACTAAATTAATGCAAATTTCAGGGTCATCCAAGACTTTATTTGAAGTAATTATTTAATGTACTTACTTAAATTAGTAAGATCTACGAATATGAATTTGTGAGTAGGAAAATATCTCAAAGAATAAAATTAACACTCATATAACGAGAGCGAACTAGCCTATAGAGATATATAAACTAGAAAATGTTAAAACTTCGTAGATACTTATTATGACGGACAGATAGACCAACCAATTGTACTGAACTTGCAGTGCGTGATCCTCTACCTACTAGATAGAAAAACGTAAAAATAAAATTCAACCACACAAAAACATTGGCATGTTGATATGTATTTATGTACATAAATACATTATTATTGTGGCATACATAATTTGGAACTGGTTTAAAATGGCGACGTTTTTTCGTACCTACAAAATATCATGTTTGCCAAGTCCTATTGCTATTGTTCGTAAAACTCTTATGTACTTCATAGTTTTACTTGTGGTTTCATCATTTGTTGGCAGTGATGAGAGTCCTACATTATAAGAAATATTCAGAAGAATTTCGGATTATGTTCCCATGATAGCATAATGCATCAATTGCATCATGCGTTCAGTATTTAGTTCGTGATCTCGAACCAAACAAATGTTTCAAAGTATTTTCTAGTATACAAGTTCGTTAGAATTTATAATAATGCAGCAAGCTCGTACACGTGAATGTTTACTTGATCGATTCCTATCCGTTGAAACTTGATGATATTAATAGCCATGACACTCTGAGCATCTCACGTTCATAACATCGCTATCGCTTTTATTATTACTTTCGCAATTTTCCCAAAGCGATAGCACATTACCTACACTAAAAACCTGAAAGATATTTCTGTTTCACGGACCCGTTGGTGAGTTTGGCACGGGAACTATTTTTCTATCCCCACGGGTTTGTTGCCGTACCTACATATTTTATTTAGGAATTCACTTTTTAACTAATGGATCTAAATATGCCCACTTTGCAATTCTAAAGACACGTTCTTTTGTTTTTTGTCAGACACTGTTTTGACATGTTTTGATGCGTTGTCTCTATTGTTATTGATTTAATTAATTCTGATGTTTAGAGATAAACTTGTTACAGTACCTACAGTATTAGCCTCGGTTAGTTACACAATTGTGACGTAGATATTGCATACCAACAGCATAACGCAACGTAGGTAAATTATATCAGTGCAATGCAAATGGACCCGGTATAATAAAAAATGTGTTATTTACTGTAACTTTATCCTTGTCACTTGAACAGATGCGAAAAAACTGATCGCTCGTTGAAAGATATTCAGAATAATAGTTTGTTATTCAAGTTTCTCGGAATTCTTACATTAAAGTGCCCATGGATAAATGCTAATGTGTGCGCTTCAAAAAGAAGGTATTTTTTATTGTCCTTCAGGTACTAAAAATTGGTCTAGTCGAGTTTGTCACCATGTTGATTGATCAGGTTTAAACGATAGGCTAAAGGATTATAGTAACAACAATGAAAAGATAAAGTGAGAAGCAAATCTAGTTATCGGATGCTAAGCGATAGATAGTTACCTATATCAAATGTGCAGTTCCTCATTCCTAATAGAACCTACCTATGCTTTATCTGACATGTATAGCGACTTGCGATGTATTGATTATGACTTACTTACGACTATGGACATCCTATTTTTAATAAACCTAATCTGCTTTTAGCTCATTCAATAAATATAAATGGATGGTGGATACTTTGAGGTACCAACTCTAAAATCTCTTTTCAAACATTTTGGTCGATTAAAGTTGATATTTTGTTTAAACTTTAAGATTTTTGCCTATTTTATTAAACACGTATTAAATTTTTGGTTGTATCTTGCACGTTAGCCATTTTAGATACAGATAAACCTAACATAAACTGTCATGATATATTGGATACCTCCCTTACACCATATAGAGGGCGTCATAATCAAACGTGTATCTTTACATCGCGATATCAAGTCCCGAATGTATAAAACATGCGTCTTAACATAACATAATAACATGTCGCGATACATAGAGGAAAATTTGGCTCCGTATGATTTATCGGAATCCCTTTTCCTTATTTATTTCTCTGGCTGAACGTTGTTTTGCTCAGTTTAATTATAACAAGCTGTATTTGAAACATTATTAAGTAGGTAGGTAGCGGCCTTACTTATTAACATTCTATGCGGTGAGTAATTGCTTAAAAATGTTGATTTACTTCTCTCCAAATTTAACCATCGCGACGTATTTAATTTATAACATTATTGTTGAGATTGATATCTTGCATCGTGAATTTACTGACCCTGCTGACATGGTATAACGTTTTAGCATTCCGCGTGCGTCTAACTAAAACAGATCTTTTTTTTTCGGTATGCCTCATGTTTTTGTAGGTATTTAATTATAATGTAGATATTCAAATATAAATTACATCAAAGACGATCCTAATTTAACGAGCAAATATTTTTTTTACTATTTTATTTAGACCTGCGTTCCCGAGGGATCTTATGTTTTCCCGCGATAAAAAGTAACCTATATATTGATCTATGATGTCATCTACATGTGCCAGATTTCATTCACATTCGTTCAGCCGTTACATCAGCTGAGTAACAAACAAACATACGCACACACAAATTTTAGTAATTTATAATATTATAGGAAGATGTTTTAACAATGGGTGAAATACATAATTTAACTTTTATGCAGACATAGTTTTTATAACTAACTAGCTTTTTCGCGCGGTTTCACCCGTGTTCCTGGGATAAAATATAGCCCATGTTACTCAGGGATTATGTAGCATTCTAATGGTGAAAGAATTTTTGAAATCGGTCCAGTAGTTTTTGAGTTTATTCGTTACAAACATACAAATCTTTCCTCTTTATAATATTAGTATAGATAAATAGTATAGACTAGTACACACTGCACATTATTGTCTGATTTCTATTTTTAACCGACGAAAAAACGGAGGAGGTTCTCAAGTCGACGCGTATATTTTTTATATTAACACAAATATTGTTTCAGTTTCACAGTTCGCTCTTTCAATAACATAAAATTTACTATGGCTTTATAATTTTCAGGCAACAAACAAATAGCAGCGCTCGTGGTATGGGCACGTGATATCCCGCACTTCGGCCAGTTGGAGATGGAAGACCAGATGCTCCTCATCAAAGGCTCCTGGAACGAACTGCTTCTGTTCGCGATCGCATGGCGGTCTATGGAAGTGAGTACAATAGGTTTAAAGAACTCTAATTAATGAATCTCGAGGAGCTCTTGCTTGAGCTATCGTCAGTGATAATTTTTAATTTTATACATACTTTTTCGTGAATAAATTAATTTATACCTAATACATCGTAAACCCTTCCGAGCTCCCTCCATAGTACTTATCTTCAAGATCTAAATCTGTCATATCCAGCGGCGTGATCTGATAACTGTACTTGAGCTTTACATGTAGCTCAGTGTTTCCCAATTAGTGGTACGCGTACCCCAGGGGGTACGCGAAGTTGCATCAAAGGGTACGCGCGGCAATCTCTTGACTAAGATTTAATCAATAAAAACAAATGCCCAAATATATTTTTAATCGATCAGTGTAAATATGCACCATGACTTACCTCGAAGATGACTTGAGACTGAAGCTGACCAAAGAGCAAGCAGATTTTTCAGAGTTATGCAAAGAAAATCGTACACATTTGTCACATTCAACTAATTTTCACCGTCATTAGATGTCAAAAATACTTATTTCATTTTTTTTAGTTATCATTCCTGCAATAAGGGGTACGCGAGTTTGAGGTTTATCTTGAAGTGGTAGGTATCTTGACGCAGGAATAACTAATTGGGATCCGTTCTGGCGTGATTGAGTAACAAACATCCATCCATACATCCAAACTTTCATATTTATAATATTAGTAAGATTATTATATTATTACCAGCTTTCGCCCCGCGGTTTCACCTCCCTCCTTCACCTCAGGGATCTTATGTTTCCCCGGGATAAAAGTAGCCTATATCCTTCTGTACCATAGGCTATCTGCATACCAAATTATCGGTTCAGCGGTTTAAGCGTGAAAAGGTAACAAACAAACTCACTTTCGCATTTATAATATTAGTTAGGATATATAATATAATATAGTAGGATTAGGAACTCGTATATTAGCAGAAGATATATCATACAGAACATACTTATAAATGAATCTAAACGATTGAATCCCGTTTCAGTATCTAACAGACGAACGGGAGAACGTGGACGGCTCCAGGAGCTCTGCGCCGCCACAACTCATGTGTCTTATGCCAGGTTGGTAATATTCTTACTTACTAAAAGCGAATTTATTCTCTAATAACCAAAACTATTCCAATAGATATGTCACAGGCAAGTTGTAAAATACACCTGTTTATAGGTCTACGCATCTTTGGTTTCGATGGTCTTAGGCGGAGCAGTATATTAGTATTTAGCGATGCATGAATTGACCAAAAACATTTTGCAAAAGGCTGGGTTGACGTTCAGTCTGCGTTTCATATTTATAATAATTTTAAACGCCTTAGCTATTTGTGCAGGATTTTTAGGAGCTGCAATCTAAAACGTTGACAGTATTTGCTTAATATAAGTTTTAGATGATCTGTGCGTAAAGGACCGAAAGAGTGATTATGGAGGTGGTGGCCATGAGTGGAAATTCAGAGGACGAGTTGCGAAGTTGTGATATAGGGTACTCTTAGAAGAGTCACTAAAGGGTGAAGGACAAACGTGGGGAGGTAACGCAGATGAGGAATGGTCTTGGGTTAACCTTGTAAAAATAAACTGCCTAAATGCATTATACGTCGCGACAATTAATATTATATATGACTAGCAGTCCCCGCGATATCAATAGGGTATTTGCCTGTATTCAAAATAAATTATCCAACACTAATCAATGTATAAAACAACTAAAAAAAAAGGGGAAACCACGATTATTTTATTAAATTTATCCTTATTATGATTTTTAATGACCAATCAAACCATAGAAATATAAAAACATAGAATTAGTATACCCCTTCGTTAGTATCGGAACCAGCGTACCCAACTAACACATCTACAAGATAATCCTTATTTCATAACACAAGCAAACCCTCTCTATGATTGGTGAATTTTAATTTTGTCATAATAGCCAAAAGATCAGTCATCGCGTATTTAAAAAAGAACATAATCCTGTTACGATAGAGTTGATTATTGTCTATTTCTTTTAAGTATATACTACCTTTTTCATTTAATTATATTATAATAGTTTGACGAGCAAGTTCCGCTACTTGACGCTAGATGTCACGATAATAAATGCACTCAATTATATGACGTATTTCCATGAGCATAATGTTGATATTTGCTTAATGAAATCATTCGATTTTTTCTTCTTTAGGGATGTAACACTGTTCTATTCTACTTATCGATAATTTATTATTTAACTCGCTTATATTCTCAATACCGTAGACAAGTCGATAAATATAAAAAAAAATTGTCTGTAGTTAAGTGTTGAACATAATTTTTATTTTAATAAAATCATCTTTATCGGGATAAGAATATAATTTACATGTTTTCTATATAAAATTAAAAATATAAAAATTATCTAATATAAAATCAGAGTTGTATTATGAAGAGGTAATATAAAGTTTCTAGGAGATAATCTCTGAAACTATTTATTCGATTTTACGAATTCAAAGCTACACTACAGATTAAATAAGTTATTACTACAGTTACGAGTACACTATATTCTCGAGTGGCATTGGCCATGTTCGATAATGATACTAGCTGCTTCGGCCCGCATCTACGTGTATACGTTATCTTTGGCACCAATAATTATCCATTAAATTGCGTTAAATCCGTAATAGTTGAACGCATTTTGATGAATTTTGGTATATAGATTGATTAAAAGTCGGAGTAACACATAGGCTATACTTTTTATTACGTATCTCACGTGGTGCGTACGAAGCCACGGGCAAGAGCTACTTATTCATAAAACATTTCAAAGGTTTAACTATCAGTTTTATTGCGGAAGGCTTACTAAATTACTCTATGTGTTCATGTGTATCATTACAATAAATTTTTACTAGCTTCCACCTCACAGTTGAGTAGCCAAGTAGACAGTTACTTAAATAACGTTTATGACGTGATTTCGTCTTATAAATCGATGAACACCGGCTGCACGCACGAAAAAGTGTCACGTTTCGCCTGAGCCTGAGCGTGCAAGCGATAGAGAGGCACTTTCAGCCCATTTATCTCTCTTCTATGTCAAAATGCATCAATTATATCAAATTATTATTATTGATAATATTAATAATTATCAATAATGTTAATTGTTAATTTATCGAAAAAAATGGAATTTTCAATTAATTCCTTTCCTTAATGCTAATTCAGTGATAATAATTCAATTCAATTCATAAAAGTATGCAATTTTCCATAAATGTTTCTTTATGACGTTATCACGTAAAACTATCGTCCGTAAACCGACTTTACAGGCAACCAATTTTTTGAGCAGTGAATAAGGTCGAATAGCGTTTAAGAGTGAAGATTTTTTTAAATAATTTATTTGGTGTTTTATTAAGTAAGGCCGTATTTGTCTAATGTTAAATAATATCAATCATTACATCATACATATTGGATAGTTGGCGTGTAAATAGCCAATTCCGGATGTAAAATTTATGTTTATTAAATGCCTAAAATTATGGAAGATCGCGGTTTACTCGAAAATGAAGATTGGACCGATACACCCTCAAATGCTAAATATCGGTGCGGTGAAAGAACGAAGGCCCACGTACCTTTAAATCCTGAAGGTACACCTGCAATCCCTTCAAGAGGGAAGTCACGTCACAGGCCGTGGGAGATCTTCGCCGGCCGGCACAATCCTGTGTATCCTTCTTTCTCAGAGTACTTAGTTATTAATTATATGCAGCGTGTTTTTTAAATATAATATTTTCCAATAAATTTTTGTGTAGTCTTCGCAACGTCAAAGAGACATAACATTTTAAACATTTTTAAATCAATATCTTCCTTTGTAAGGAAGGAGGCATCGTTCACCAAAAAGTCTTACAACGAGCCTGATCTGATGACGACGCCATCTATCAGAGGCATTAGGCAACCCAAATTCATTATCAGTACGTGTGCCTTCTGCATGATATTTAGAATCAAGAAGGCGTATCAATCAAATCAAAAATTAAATTTAGTATAACAGATGTTCCGTAATTTTGGCAAACATCTATTTCCTACCTAAAAATGGTACAAGCATCAGTGCTTAACCATGCACCCCGCCTTGAAAGGTCGCAAGAGCTTTCAAAAGAAGAAGTTATGAGTTATTATATTACTCTTATAAATGTTAAGTACCTAGTCTAAACTTATGACTAATCAGAAACAATACATTTGAAAAGCAAAAGCATTAAAAAATACAATTAAATTATAATTTATTATTGCGTTGGAATTGGATATAATTTAGTGACAGCTCGTTTAAAATTACCGAATTTAGTTTTAACCATGGCAACGCGAACTATATTATCAGTGCCTTTATAGACCTTGATGATAACACCAAGAGGCCAAGACAAAGGAGCTGAATCGTCCTGTCCCACGAGTACGACAGATCCGATTTCAACTGGTTTATCCGGAGTAGCCCATTTCTGCCTGACCTGAAGCGTATGCAGATACTCTAAACGCCATTTCTTCCAAAAAGACTATACCATACTATCTAACAACTGTTTACGCTGGACCAGATTAACATGCTGATTAGACAAGTCAGCAGCAGGCAAATACTGCAACGGAGAGGACATTAAAAAATGAGCGGGAGTAATAACTTCAGGATAGGGATCCGAAGACACGACACTAAGTGGGCGAGAGTTCATAATGCACTCTATTTGCACCAGCACAGTCTGTAATTCCTCATAAGTGAGAAGCTGAGTTCCAATCACACGATATAAGTGCCTTTTTAAACTTTTAATATTAGCTTCCCACATTCCACCAAAATGAGGAGCCCTGGGTGGAATCATTTTCCACTCTATACGGCGGGTTGTTAACTCATATAAGAGTGACGAATTAAGATTAGAATTCAAAATAAAATTAAAGAGTTCATCCAATTGAGCCTTAGCACCAACGAAATTAGTTCCGTTATCGGAATAGATATAAGAAACTGGTCCACGACGGGAGATGAATCTCTTAAAAGCAGCGATAAAGGCATCTGACGTTAAGTCAGAAACCAGTTCTACATGTACAGCTTTGGTAACCAAACACACGAACAAGCAAATATACGCCTTCTGTGCATGTTGGCCCCTGCGTCTAGTAAGTGTTATGCGAATTGGACCAGCATAGTCCACTCCAGTATGTACGAAAGCTTTAGCTTCGGACACGCGGTAAGTAGGAAGATCTGCCATCTTTGGAGACGGATGCGTTGGATTCGTTCTAAAACATGTGTTGCACTTCCGCAACTTAGACCTAACTACAGTCCTAGAATCTAATATCCAATATCGTTGTCGCAGAATTGACATAAGTAACCCAGGCCCCGTGTGACAATTCACTTCATGATAATGTTGAATAATCAAACCAATTATATGATCACGTTTTGGAAGCAACATGGGATGTTTGACATCGAATGGAAGGTCCGATTTGGAAAGTCTTCCGCCAACCCGTAAAATGCCTTCTTCATCAAGGAAGACAGCCAAACTTTGAAGCTTTCTAGACGGTAACTTCTTACATTCAAGGAACTTAATGTCCTCAGCGAAGTGGACAGACTGAACAGCACGAATCATAACTCGTTCCGCAACTATTAAGCCCTGAACAGATCTCGGGAAAATATTATCCTTTGGACGTATAACTCTAAGTATATAAGAGATAACTCGAAGTAATTTTTCCCAGGAAGAAATTCGTTGTGATAAGGTACACAATAGCGGTTCTTCCAATAAGGAAGTTACGGTCAAGACATTTGTCTTATGTTCTGGAAGTTCACTACAATTGGAAGGGGAAAATGGCTTGATTTGCCAGTTTTCAGGATCACAATGAATCCAAGATGGGCCGTTCCACCAAAGATCATGAGACGCCAATTGTGACGGCAACATGCCGCGTGAAAGACAATCGCTAGGATTTTCAACGCCAGGCACATGATAAAAGTTTTGAGGATCTAAATTTTCTTGACACTGAGCGACTCTGTTGCTTACAAATATAGACCACCGATGTGGAGAAGAATGAATCCAAGATAATGCAATCGTGGAATCAGAAAACGCGTACAGTTCTTTAATAAGAATGCGAGCAGTGTAAGTATCGCGTACAGTTTTAATTAATTTAGACATAAGCACTGCGGCACATAACTCGAGGCGAGCAAGAGTTGTTATTTTAGTTGGTGAAACCTTTGACTTAGCGCATAGTAATCGAACATTGATGCCAGAAGGGTAGGTATTGTGTACATAAACTACACACCCATAACCATTCATGCTGGCATCGCAGAAAGCGACGAGACGAACAACGCAGTCAATAAAAACCCCTACATGGCGTGGAATTTTCAAATTTTCAAGCAAGGGAAATTCTTGCACCAAAGCGGAAAAGCGAGAAATAATGTTTTCCGGAGCAGGATCATCCCAACCCATATTACTGAGCCACAATTCTTTAATAAGAACTTTGGCATATAAAATTACAGGTGCAACTAAACCAAGCACATCGAATAATCGCGCAACTAACGATAATATGCTCCTTTTGGTACATTTCTCGGGAACATAGGAGGAGGTGAAAAAGAAATTATCCCCGGAAGGATCCCAAGAAAGGCCTAAAACCTTGGAAGCGCTTACATCAAATTCAAGCGATTTGCGATGCGAGTCAGGAAGACTACGCAAAAGGGTGGGGGAATTACTCAACCATTTAACCAGGTCAAAACCACCTGAGCTAAACATACTTATAAGATCCTGAGAAAGCTGCATGGCGGTTTCTTCATTTGGTGCAGAGTAAACCAAGTCATCCATGTAAAGATTGGTTCCTGCTATCTTAGCAGCTTCAGGGTAACATGGACTATCGGAAGCCAGCTGTCGCACAGTGCGCATAGCTAAAAAAGGGCTTGACTTAAGACCAAAAGGTAAAGAAATGAAAGAAAAAGTATGTAATGATTCGTTTTCATTAAACCGAAATAAAATGCGTAGGTATTTACGCTGGTCAGCATGTACACCAATACGTAAGTACATCTGTTTTATATCAGCGTTCATAGCAACAGGAAATAATCTAAAACCTAATAACAATAAAAACAGGTCAGCCTGTAAATTAGGACCAATATGCAAAATATCATTTAATGACAACCCTGTATGAGTCTTAGCGCTTGCGTCTAGAACTATTCGCGGCATCGGTTTGTCAGGATGAACGACGGCATGATGTGGAATATAATATCCAACGTCCGATATTTCCGATTCGTGAACTTTAATAAGATAACCGCGATCAATGTACTCTTGAATCACCTTATTATAGTTTTCTCGTAACATTGGTGTCTGGTAAGATTTACGCTCTAACGCCATGAAACGTCGATGAGCGACGGCGCGACAAATGCTAAGTTCAGAAGGATCTTTACAGAATGATAATGAAACGGTATACCGACCTACATCGTCACGGGTCACGGTAGAAGTGAAAATATTTTCGCATTCCGTCTCTTCGGGTGATAACCGACGCATGGTAGGTAGTTCCTCTAGTTCCCAAAATTTCTGAACTATATCATTGAGAGCTAATGCGGTAAAAGAACAAGTGGGAACGACTTCCTTATTTGGGAAATCTCCCATAAAAACGTATCCAAAAGAAGTTAATAAAGCGGGTGGAAAACACGGACCAAAATCAACTCTATTCCCCATGTAAATATACGGAAAGAGTTGAGCGCCTAAGACATCGATGTCTCCGGGTATATTCCAATCTAAATCAGCGAGCGGAAGTTTATGATAATTTATATTACTATCTAATTCAATAAATTGCGTGGGCAATTGTTCAGTAATACATTCCACTACCAAAGCGTGGATAGTGAACTTTTGATTTACGTAAACTCGTGATTCAATATCCAAGATAACATATCCAATGACTGGACGTGAAATTGAACCAACACCTTTGACAAAAGAATTACTCAAAGGTACTATTGGTAAATTTAATTTGCGGGAACAATTAGATGTAATTAAATTATTTTGTGAACCGTTGTCAATTAAACACCTCACTATGGATCTCAGCCCAGTACTACCCTTAGGATGTGCGTATACTTGTGCGGTTGACAACAAGACAATCGACTTCGACTTCGCTTCGGCTGAAAGCAATACTGCGCTATTATGCGACTGCGGCGTGGACGTTGTACTTGGAGTACTATATGACGCGACTTGCTTGCAAATATCGTCCTTATTGGTAGCAGCGGGAGAAAATGCGGACACAGCCAACGGAGGCGCGGATGACACCGTCGTCGACCCTACATTATAATTATTTATTATTTCAGCGGTAAGAGTATGCGTAGAATTTTCATATTTACTTTCAAAATGTAACAAAGTATGATGACGTTTTTTACAAAACTCGCAAACAAATGACGAGTTACAATTACTTGTATTATGCGTAGTACTCAAGCAATTTACACATCCGCGTTTGGATTTAATAAAATCAAAACGTATTTTAGGATCGCCTAATGATTTAAATTGTGCACAATTATAAAGATGCACGTGAGCGGTATCATTACAATAGGCACAGCGCGATGCAGCAGGCGCAAGCGGTAGAGCAGAAGAGGTCGCAACCGATGTACGTATAGGTACCTCACTCACGACGAAAGACTTAGAAGTCCGAAGCGCACGAGTATCGCGTGACGTAGAAGCGGGCGGTTTAATAAAGTTTCCGATTCGCGGGTTCGAATACAGATTAGACGAATTCGAGCGTTCTAATATTTTTGCCTGATCTTGAACAAAACAAATAAGCTCTTTAATGGTAGGTATCTCGACGTCCCGCACTGAGAGTTCGAAACCTTGTGCAGTTTGCGAATCCATTCGCTTTAATGCGCAATATAAAAGCATAAAATCCGTCAGATCGGCAATGTCTAATTGTTTTAAAGCAGAAACTGAAGCAGAAAATGTACCAATAAACGCGTCCAAACTATCTGCATTATGTGAACACGCCTTTATATCAAAAATGTTATTCAAATAATGAGTACCCAAAGAACGTTTATCTTGGTACTTTTTTACCAAACTGTCCCATATAATTTTGTAAGTATTACCCGTCGGAACTATGCCGGCGGTCACCTTTAATGCATTATGAGTAAGTTTACCCACAAGATATTGCACACGCTGCGAATCAGTCAGTTGAGCATTATTATGAATGTTCGATTTGAATGACTCGTAGAAGACAGGCCAATTCTCAGTTTTACCATCAAAACTCGGAAGATTAATCGGTGGTAATTTAATAACATTCGCGGAACCATTCTTTTTATCAACTAAATCGCTTCGAGATGATAAAACTGTGGTAGAACTAATTATTTTATTCCGTACATGCTTTACACGGATATACAAATCCTCAAAAGACTCCAGACATGCGTAATCGGGAGGTATCTCCGGATTTAAAGTTAATCCTATTTGACTTATTTGATCAATAATAGACTCAAACTTATCTTGAATATTATCAATTGTTTCTGACTCAGTCATAAAGTTTTCATTCGACCTTGAGTCGAAAGAGCTTATATGTTTCGATGCATCAAACAAACGATTCATACGAGCAAACAACAACTCCTTCTTCTTTTCTAATATAATTAACAAATGCTCCTGGTTAGCTTGCGTCATTGCTACAATATAATTATGTAAAGAATTTATGCACAAACCAAGCACACTGCTGCTTACGGTCGCCAAATATACAGCACCTACCGATCAACAATATTATATCGATATGGATAGGTAATGTATAAACCTAGCGGGCTCTTACACAATGACGAAAACTAAACTAAATAATATTTATTAATAATACTAACAATTAAAATCAGTATTTCACCACTAAGTACGTGAAATAAGTATGTGTTTATAAACACTGAATAAACACAATAAATTCTAACAAGAAATAAACAAATGTCACTTTATTACCTGTCAATGGCGAAAAGTATTTAAATATTTTGACAAAAATATATTAAATCTGTCAACAAATTATAATGCGGATTATGAACTAGATTTTTACCAAAATTACGTAAAATCTATTGTCATGTGCGGTAGGTATGGGTTATGAACATAAACTTTGCCAATAATTACGCAAATTTATGAACTAAAAATTTATATTATGTTATAGATATTTTACCAAAAAATTACGTAAAATATTTCATGAAAACTGGATAGAATATCCGACTCGATAAGGACCAAAACTATGGATAGTTGGCGTGTAAATAGCCAATTCCGGATGTAAAATTTATGTTTATTAAATGCCTGAAATTATGGAAGATCGCGGTTTACTCGAAAATGAAGATTGGACCGATACACCCTCAAATGCTAAATATCGGTGCGGTGAAAGAACGAAGGCCCACGTACCTTTAAATCCTGAAGGTACACCTGCAATCCCTTCAAGAGGGAAGTCACGTCACAGGCCGTGGGAGATCTTCGCCGGCCGGCACAATCCTGTGTATCCTTCTTTCTCAGAGTACTTAGTTATTAATTATATGCAGCGTGTTTTTTAAATATAATATTTTCCAATAAATTTTTGTGTAGTCTTCGCAACGTCAAAGAGACATAACATTTTAAACATTTTTAAATCAATATCTTCCTTTGTAAGGAAGGAGGCATCGTTCACCAAAAAGTCTTACAACGAGCCTGATCTGATGACGACGCCATCTATCAGAGGCATTAGGCAACCCAAATTCATTATCAGTACGTGTGCCTTCTGCATGATATTTAGAATCAAGAAGGCGTATCAATCAAATCAAAAATTAAATTTAGTATAACAGATGTTCCGTAATTTTGGCAAACATCTATTTCCTACCTAAAAATGGTACAAGCATCAGTGCTTAACCACATATTATTATGTACTTAGTAATCACAATTGTAAGTTTAAAAAATATCGATAGCTCGTTATCGATAACTTCAATCCCTAATTGAGTAGCTAACCGTGCATTTGCATGCTTGGAATCTTCGAGAATATTTGTTTTAGCTTGAAAGCAACTAGACCTTAAGTCTTAAAGAATAAAGTCAAATTTCGTTTGACTTATTGCATTAATATAGTATTTTCAAATTTTAATCAAAATAAAATAAAATTGGACTTACCGATGATACGATATACCACCGTTGGATACATTTATGGTACGGCTATCATTTTTGCACTCTAAAATTGCACAATAGGGCATTTTTATATTTTTTTTGTACACTTTTACACAGTGAGAGACTAAAAGATACTGATGTGCGCAATTGTGGGCGGCGCTTGACATTTGCGGAGCTACGCAAACGAGGGGCTACGCGGGCCACGCCCACTTGCTATTTCTATTGTTTTTATTGTACTGTGAATCAAACCATAAAGAGTATGCTATATAATTATGACGTCACATGCTTGTATTTCATACAAATCTCCATATAAACCTATCATTTTGACATTTCATAAAAAGTTGCTGATTTGAATGTCAGTCGGGTATTTGACTTTTTCTATTGCAAAAAGAATTTTTCAAATCCGACTGGTAGTTCCAGACATTAGCGCGTTTAAACAAACAAAAAACTCTACTCCTTTATAATATTAGTAAAGATGGACAAAATTAAATATAATATTCCTCACTACGCATACGTAAAGAAGAAAGAAAAACATTTATTCATGACAACACACAACATTACATACAAAAATTACATCAATTTAAAGAACTATACACACAGACAAACATTTTCAATAATAACTATCCAACAAACAAACAATAATGTAATGTTGCGCGATACCAGGAATAGGTCCCGACTCAGCAAAATGCTAAGGCTAGTTTATAACTAACCTTGCGTAACTATAGTTGCGTATCACATATTTCTGGAAAAGTATCGGTACAAGTTTCCTAAAAACATTAAATAAATTTGTTTAAGGTTTAGAACATTTGCCAGAAAAACGTAAAGTATGCTCTTATAAGAGTTCGCTTGATTGACAACGGAAATTAAATCTTGAGCTTGATAGAGAATTAAATCATATTAAGTATTTGGGGTAGTTATTGGCTAGACCGTAATTTCAGATGGGCAAACTAATCAACTTCACTACATAGTATAAAACTAAGTCGCTGTCGCTGTCAGTCCGTCCCTATGTATGCTTAAATCTTTAAAACTACGCAACAGATTTTGAAGCGGTTTTTTTAATAGATAGAGTGATTCAAGAGGAAGGTTTTAGTATATAATTTGTCAAGTTTTTTTATACATTGGCTAAAATATAATGATATTTGTTGGAGGTGTCGTGAAAAAATAAGCCGTCTGGGAGCGTTCAACGAAAACGCTGCCTAAACTCTTTGAGATATAGGTCTACAGAAAAGTCCGCGATAGCATGTCTCTTAAGGATAACATACTATATCCCTTTTAGTACTTTAAAAAATGGGCAATTATAAAGCTGTAATTGGAAAGCTATTTACACAAATACGGTTTTAATCCTTATCATTTTAAATAAATTAGAGGCTTTAAGCATTTCATGTATATTATTTTACTCTTTTACACCATATAATTTAAATGAATATCTTAGGGGCTATCGTAAATAAAAAATTACGCGCGAGAAAATAAATTCAAGCGGTCTCGCATCAACGCGACACGACGACGGGCCACCTCCGCCCGCGCTCCACTGTCCGCCTGTTACCAGGCAACAAGCTGATGCATAAAATGTAGGCATAATATATTATGCTCTTCTACCCATGCGAAGCCGGGGCGGGTCGCTAGTTATAGATATTTCTAAACTGATCAAAGCTCAAAACGAATATTTGCGCATTATTGTTAGTTTTATGAAGAACTTTCAACCATTATCTATACTAATATTATAAAGCTGAAGAGTTGGTTTGAACGCGCTAATCTCAGGAACTAATGGTTCGATTTGGAAAAAATCTTTCAGTGTTGGATAGCCCATTTATCGAGGAAGGCTATAGGCTACTTTTTATCCCGGGAAAACACAAGATCCCTCGGGAACGCGGGTGAAACCACTGGGCGGAAGCTTAATTTTTTATAAAGCTCGAAGCTATATTAAAATATTTTTTTAATAGTGCGTGACATTTCACGGAGAGGCGAAAATTATAATCAGCCCACATCTATCAATCACCTTCAATCTAGCGGTTAGAACGCCTTACAAACATTTCTCAGAAATGCGTGGCCACTTGCGAGTTCAAAAGAGGTCGCTTTGAAAACTATGTTAGTCTTTTCTTCTACCGTCAAACTAATTACCTACGTCAAAACGAGACAGAGACTCATGACGTCAAGCTGGGAACATGGAGATATGCCTACAGGCATATATAATGTGGAAACGCGTCGGTGCCGTAAACAGCTAATCTAGTTACTAAAGTAACATATAAAATCATTGGCAAAAAGTAATAGTTATTAATTCATGACCATAATAGGGAATATGTACAATATCAAGATATGTATATGAAAATATCAATTTCAGTCTTTATAAAAATTTTTTTTTTTTATTAAAACAGACAATAAATATGGGAAATACAATACAATTCATATGGAGCATTCAATCAAATCGTGCCGTTAAAGTCTCCGCCATAGTAAAATCAATTGTAACATTTATAAGTGCCTTATCAGGGCCATAATTGAATAAATGAGTTTTTAGTTTTATTGATGCGATGAGAAATGTGATAGTAAATACAAACTTTATTTAATTATCTTATTTCTCATTTTTCAGGCATGACGTTGCACCGCAACTCCGCTCTGCAAGCTGGCGTGGGTCAGATCTTCGACCGTGTGCTCTCAGAACTATCTCTCAAGATGCGCACGCTGCGTATGGACCAGGCTGAATATGTCGCACTGAAGACTATCATTCTTTTGAACCCCGGTGAGTTCAATTTTCAATTCTAAATAACCAGAGTATACAACATTTTAGTCAAGTCTTTGAAAAGATGGTTAGGTTATTTTGGCTGACTACAGTCAAATTAATAAATTTGTCGCCATGACAACCGGCATGCTCCGGTAGCTTAAGGCGCTACCTAAACGCAGGACACCGTAAAACGCATAGTTTTTTGTCGCACAGTTTGGCGAATAGGTACATACTACAAGCCAGAAAAAAAATGAGTGTATTGTCAAATGTTCAAAGAAAAGACTTATTATTATTTTTTTCATAAAAATAAAATAGTATCATGACAAAAAAAGTATAAAATAGAGCTCACAAAAATATTTTTCGTCGCACATATCTCAAAATTTTGAGCGGTAACTATCATATTTTTTGTAATGATAATAATGGAAATTCAATCAACTAAAGAATTACCTAAAAAATATTCCACTTAGCCATGCATTTATTTTTTAATTTAATTAAAACTGCAAAATTACTTTTATTTTGTTGGTCATTCAATTCAACTAACATCAAACGCATCGCTGTTTTGAACCTTATCTGTTGCCACGATGCGCTATTCTCGTTCGTTCGCCAGTGTCATCTCAGTCGGCTTCGAGATCTTAGTGAGAGTGGTCGTGTTACGCTAATTTCGAATTCGCTCTTAGCTTTTTTCGTACACAAATTTATTATTAGCTATAGAATAGATAATAAGTTATTTTATAAATATTGACTTTTATTAGATTTAATTTTCAAATAGGTACTTAATATTAAGTTTTTTTTTGTGATTATGGACGCATTTATATTATACTATCATAAGGACTCATTAGGTATTTTATATTTTGTGTTTTTTTCGTGATTCGTGTTGCTCTGTGTTGATAACAGCAATTATATAGAAGAAAAGCACAATGGGCAATAAAAGAAACAAAGTACTACGACGGATATGTACAAGAAAACGACGTAAGAAGCCTCTAGTATCTCAGTAAGTAGTAGTGCCTACCTATCTATCTATAACTATATATTACCTTTGTATATATGTCACGCTTTATTATTGTATTATATACATACAAGAATAATTACAATCATCATCACTGCATTGATCGCAAAATAATTTATCATAATCACAATAACGTTCACTCTGCGCCGCGACCATAGCTAGCCGGTGAGCGCTAAAATGCCGCAGCTAGCGCTCGCTTGCCGGTGAGCGCTAAGATGCCGCAGCCACCTCTCGCTAGCCTCTGAGTAGCGCTCGCTCGCACTTTATTGAGTAAAGTTCAAAATAATAAGATAATGTTATAAATATCTACTTATTCCGAATTGTTTTCTATTCAATTACAGAGAAGCTAAGAGTCAGTGTAATAACCCCACAACATCACTCACAAGTCTGACTGCAGTTATTCCAATCTCGACAGATACAGACACTGTTCAAGAAGCAGATGATGGGTAATTACTTATAATATATGACATTTTTTTTTTTTTTTCATTTTATATCTTCTTTTATTCTTCTTTGCTTCTTATACAAAAGCCAAAGTAAAAAAATAAAAATATTTTGCTACCTAGGTCCATAGTACATAAGAACAGAAACACTTATTTTTAGGACTTTTTTTATAGCGTCGCGCTATGACCCTTATATACAGCGATTGGGGACACTCATAGACACAAAAAATACTAAGGTGTCTATGTCCTAAAACGTCACGTTACAGAGTTATATGCAAAAAAAATCAAAATCACTCGTTTCAGCATGATTGACAAATGACATACTTCCACATTATTCTTACAAACACTACATAAGTACATAAACCATTTATTTTTGAATTTTTTTTTCAGACAAACTGCCCTAAACGAGCCGTACCGTATAGAAACCGTTTCTCAAGAAGATGCTTACCTACCAATACATGGTCGAAGGATTATACACATGATGTACTTCATCCAGCAGCTTCAAAACATATCCAGCCATAGTTCTTTGTTTAATTGTAATTTAAAAGACATGTCATTGATAGGGGAAAGCAGAAATGGTTTGATCTCTAAATATAAATTTAAATGTAACATGTGTAAAAAAGATTTTGTAATTATAAGTGAAGATCAAGAAAACACATCTAATGTTAACGCAAATTTGGCTGCGGTTACAGGAATCACTTCGGCTGGTATTGGTTATTCACAGTTTCTCGAAATCACCGCACGATAGATATACCAATTTTTTCAGAAAAAACTTATTCAAAAATTCAAGACACCGTTTATGAAAAATGGGAAGAAACAGCTCTAGAGTCGATGGAAAAAGCTGCTATGCGTGAGCGTGATGCCGCTATAGCTGAAGGGAAATTTAGTAAAGATGATATACCCATAGTAGATGTATATGCAGATGGAGTTTGGTCATCACGTTCGTACGGTAATAATTATAAGGCATTATCTGGTGCCGCAGCGATTATAGGCCGCAAATTTGGGGAAGTCCTATATATAGGTATTAAAAATAAATACTGTCAGGTATGTGCTCGATCAGAGAATAAACAAATATCAACACCAGATCACGTTTGCTTTAAAAATTATAATGGGACTTCAAGCGGCATGGAAGCAGAAATTATTTGCCAAGGATTTGAAAAATCTATTGAAATGTATAACATAATCTACGGTAGGTTAATTGCAGACGGTGACTCTGCTACTTACGCCAAAATCCTAGCCCGCAACCCATAC
Source organism: Tetheella fluctuosa (assembly GCA_951216915.1). NCBI lineage: Eukaryota > Metazoa > Arthropoda > Insecta > Lepidoptera > Drepanidae > Tetheella > Tetheella fluctuosa. The sequence goes on from OX578214.1 coordinate 5,124,764, forward strand.
CCAAATCATGTTGTTCAAAAGATAGAATGCAGAAACCATTTGTTACGTAATATGTGCAACAAATTAAGAGCTGTGACCAAAGACACAAAATATCCTTTAGAATATAGAAAAACGTTGTCAGAAATCAAGATTATGAGCATTCGTAAAGTTGTGATAACCTCAATACAGAGATATAAAGACAAAGAGAAACCAGAATCATTAATAAGTTTCAGAAAAGACGTAGAAAACTCAATTTATCATGCTTTCGGCAACCACGAACAGTGCCAAAATTATTACTGTACAAAAGATAAAATTGCCCAAAGCAATATTGAAATACAAAATACTATGTTCTGGTTCAGAATAAAGACGATCATTCAATCCATTACATCAAAATCTAGAAGTCTGCTTGAGGATGTAGATACTAACATAGTAGAATGCTTCAATAGTGTCGTAGCAAAGATTGTGGGGGGAAAAAGAATAAATATTTCACTTCGTCGTGGTTATCGTGCACGATGTTCTGCTGCAGTTTTGTCTTTTAATAATCCTAATCCAAGACATACACTTCACAAAAAGATGTTAGGTCGAAGCCCTAAAAGCATTCTGATAAAATTCGAGGAACGACGACTGAAGAAAAAAAAATTCAACCAAATAAACCCTCATAAAAAGAACAGAGTAAGAAATAAGATAAGCAGTAATATTCAACATGATTATGGTGCTCAAAGTACTTCTCCTGATATGCCACCACATGAATTAGTAAGAGCTAAAGAGCTATTTTTGACAAATTTAAAACAATTAACTTTAGACAAAGAGAAAATACAGCTTTCAACAATAAATCAGAGAGATAGCAATGACTGGCTAGAACTAAGGAAGAATATGCTTACAGCATCCAATTTTGGCATAGTAGTAAAAAGAAGAGAAAGTAGCAGTAAAGCCAAGTTAGTGCAAAATATATTGTACAAATCAAATCTCAGCAATGTAGCAGCGATTGCACATGGAATAGAAAACGAACATCTCGCTTTGCAACAACTGGCCAATCAAGAAAACGTCATAATTGAGCCTTGTGGGTTATTTGTGGACGACGAATACTCTTTTCTTGGTGCCACGCCAGATGGTTTGATAGGCCAAAACACAATTGTGGAAATTAAATGTCCTTTAGTAGTTTACAAAAACGGCCTAGAAAATGCCATAAAGGCAAATAAAGTACAAATATGGAGATACGATAAAAAAACCAAAATCACCACACTAAATAAAAATAGTATATGGTACTACCAAATTCAGGGGCAGCTCCATGTTAACCGAAAACAAAAATGTTTATTTGCTGTCTGGAGTGGCGAAAATTATCCCCTCAAAAAAGAACTCATAGAAAGATCTGATGTCTTCTGGGAGACTAAAATGAAAGAAAAACTTTTGAAATTTTACATGGACTGGCTTCTGCCAGAAATAGTAGATTCACGTCAAGCTCGAGGCATGCCAATAAGAGAAAAAGTATCGTCAATACTTGATCAAGACCATCAACAGACTGAATCGTCTCGTAAGAGGAGACTGAGTTTAACGGAGTCGCCAATAGCTCTTTCTTTTTCAAGCGACGACAATTATATAGAAAATGAGCCATGTCCTAAGAGACGAGAGAAAGAGAAGTTTGTAGGATTGTCAACTACTTCTGACACTTTTGATGAAAATAAAGAAAATATGCCCTGTTGTAGCAGGCAGCTAACTTTTGATGAGATGTAGGAGAATAAATAAATTATTATGATTGTTTGAACATTTTTAAGGTTTTTTATTTCCCCCCCCTTCCTAAAATTTATACAGTCATAGAATACATACAGTCATATATAAACATATAAATATGTTGTAAAAACAATAAAGTGAGCAAAAACCAGATGGTTCATAAAATACTTACATATATCCTTATAGGTAAAGAGGACATAATATAATAATTTTTAGCATACCAGAGAAATGGATATTGTTATAACAAAAAAAAAAAAAATAATAAAATGTTGACAAAATAAAGAAATACTTATTTACTTATAGATTACAGGAAAACCTATAAAGAAGTCTATGATATGGTGAATATGGGATATACGTACGGAACCCTCTCCACGCGAGGGCAACTCGCACTTGCTAGGATTTTTTGTAGTTTTTTATCCTTGCTGGTATCAGCATGAATAGGCCGGCTCAAACGGAGAAGTCGGTAGGACTTACAAAGAGTAATATAATACATTAGGAATCCTACCCTCTCACAGAAGTCGCTAAGGATAGGTTTTTGGTAGGGCAAGTCCGTCCACGCTACGCGAACAATGAACGAATTCTGTTCGTTCGTGGCTCGGCTCGTGCTCGGCTCGCGTAGCATGGACGCACCATTAGATGTCAGTTTTATCAATCAATGCAAAGAAAGAAATTAGTTTCAATTTTTGAGGATCGGAACTTCATATAGTTAAATCTTCCTATAGTACAATATTTAAAAAAATGCAACATATTGTTGTGTCAGAATAAGGATAGCGTCAGAATAGCCGCGCGTCCTATCATAAACGCGGGCGGCCGGCCGGCCGGCGCGGTGCCGCGGCGGTCGCCCCGCAGTGGGCGGAGCTATGTGGTTGTTCTTCCCCTGCTTCACCCCCTCAATAATCTAAAATTTTGCTTCATATAGCGCCTTAACTGCTAAATCGTATCAAGTAAGTTGATATGAGATGTGTATATTAATTTTCATTTTGTTATTTTACAGATGTGAAAGGACTGAAAAATCGACAAGAAATAGATGTTTTACGAGAGAAGGTAATGTCAAAATCGCTTAGTCATATTCCACCAATTTAATTCGCCAACGTTTCCGCTAACAGACCTTTCGTTTTATGCCTTTGAATTACACATTGATTTTAATTGTAGACTGACTTTAACGTTTGAATTTGCAATTAGTGCATAATAATTAATTTAATCGTGTCGTATTTTTCCGCAGATGTACTTGTGTCTGGACGAGTATTGTCGACGGTCGCGCGGAACAGAAGAGGGTAGGTTCGCATCGTTACTTCTACGACTACCCGCATTACGCTCGATATCGCTGAAGAGTTTCGAACACTTGTTTTTCTTTCACCTCGTTGCGGACGGGAGGATAAGCGAGTACATCCGCGACGCGCTACGCAACCACGCGCCACCTATCGACGTAAATATGATGTAAACACAGCTTCATATACACATACGTACCTAGAGGCTTATTGTTTGTACAAAGCAATGGTGCTTTGTTAGTGGCAATGAAAGTAATGATTATGTTAGGTATGATTCATCACAACGTGACAACTGACTGAAGCAGCTGATATGAGTAGAAGGGTAGAAAGGTCGCCGCGCGCTACGCATATGTACAAAGCTGAGAACGGTACGGCTAAATAATTTTATGTTATTTAATTTTAAAATTACAATACCAGTAAAGGTTTATTCTTGTGCATAATGTTGGAAATAAATTAGTAAAATATGTTGGTTAGGAATTAAAATTAATGAATTAATGAAAGGCAGAATTAATTAATGAAATTATTATGCATCAAAAAGATTTGTTCTAGTATTTCTGTATGAAGACATAGAATTATGTAGATATGCTACAGAAACCCATTACACAATTTATTTCCTTAAATCGTATGAAGGTTAATGGTTCGAAGTAAATTTTACTCTACTTTTCTGCGTGGACGCAGCTTAGGTTTGTTTCTTACGGGCAAAATTTTATCCTCTTAGGAAATAAGATGTTTCTTCGTTTTACTTATCTGATTGACCGATAAATTTCAATGTTAAAGTTAAGCTGTGCTCATTGGCGAACTGTCCTTTATCTAAATTGTTATAGTTATTGGTGGAGCGGGTCGGGCGTCGTGTATGTACATTATAGAGCGAACACACATGTTAGATAGTGTAAATGGGGCCGCCTCTTTTATTATAATGTAGGCTTAGTATAATTAACATTAATTACACATTTGTTTATTAGGGAATTCTATTCTTCAGGTAGGTGTCCATAGTGAATTAATAATATAATTAATAGTTTTAGTTTAAGATGTAATTTTTAACATTTACCAAATCTCAAAGCATATAAATTTATTATATCTGTAATAAAATGTTAACTGTCCTGTTTAATCGGATTTTAACATACGGAAATTAATGCGTCGATGAAATAATTACTTACAGCTTAAAAAAAATCACATTTACACTTGTTGGTGCTTTAAATATGCATAATAGACATAGACATGCATATGAAATATGCATAGTAATCTTGAAATTATTGTTAACATGAAATATCCTTGTCTATGACTAGTTTATGAATTTATAGAAAATGTAAATATATCTTTGCATGTACAATTATGTAATATTATTATGTTTTTAGATGAATAATTTATAAGTATACAACATAATTAAATACCTCACCAGATATGGGTGGTGGGAATAAACGGTTTGGATGGCCTACGAAGGGGTTATGAACATTTACAGACCACTTTATTTTTATAATATGTACCTCATGAATGTTTCGCCTATTTTGAATTCAATAACTAAATTAACCAGTATTAATGATACAAGCTAGACTAAAATCAAACTGAAATGCTGGATGGAATTTCCAAATAATGGGGTGTTATTAAATGTTGTCGTTGGAATGTTTCTTAAATTAAATGTATTTAAAATTTCTATAGTGTTTATGGTAGCCAGAATGTAGTGGAGGTCTCAATTTAGCATGATATTGTGTCTAAGTATTTGACTAATATAAATATAAAAGTAGAGGGTTCTCACTACATTCTATTTGTAGGTTTGTTGAAAAGGATACACCAGTATTTCTGTTGAATATGAAGGCGTTAAAATGTTATACAATGATATTATTATATGGATGGGTTTGAATTATATGACGGAGATGTTGCAGCGGTTGTGAGATGATTTATAATGATGTTCACTAATTATCTGACTAAATTTAAGTTATATTTTTTTGTATAGACATAGCTCCTAAGATAAATAGTGATTAAAATAATTATTATCACAATATTTACTTTCGTTTTATTGTAGCTGTTTAGTGTAAATATGGAGAATGCACATCAAATTGGACTCTGGATAACTGTTTGGTTGTTAAAATAAAAGTACTTGAAATTAAAATGTATATTCGATTTTAAAAGTTGCAGAAATACAAACTTGAGAATATATTCTTCGATATACGTAAGGCACAGCCAAGCAATAGTTACTTAAAATAATATTCCATATTAATTACACTTACATGTTACGTTAACTGAGAATAAATGGAGATACAAATAATATAATATAGTTTTGTGGGACGCTTAGTAATTACATCAGACATTACGTTTGTGTTTATTTATTAAAGTGTGACGCTTCCATAGATTCAAATGCTTCTAGTTTGACATTGATCCTGAAAAATAAAACAGATATGATACTACTATTGTATTCCTTTCGGGTTTGAAAGCTTTGACATTTGTTTTGATGACGACGTTGAATATTCGGGCAGTGAGGACATTGAGCCGAGCATCGCATTAGAAGAATTATTATTTGAATTTGTTTGCGACAGCTCGCTAACTAATGCTCCATTAGAAGAATTATTATAAACTAGTTAAACCCGGCCCCGCTTCGCTGTGGCTTTCCATTTTTTTATATTGATGAAAAAGCTAAACAAAAAAAAAACGATTCACAAACAGAGAAAAGGGTACCAAACTATGTTGTCTTTGCCTTCACGTCACCAGAGAGTCAGATCATCTAGGCTTCATATGCACCACCCCATAACATCACTTACCACAGTGAAACCGTAGGCAACATTTTTTTTTAAATCAACATCTAACTCATCGTCAAATCTGAAATACTAAATAGTTGTTTACTTATCGAAGGCGGCTTGCATGTCGTGGACCTTAGTAGGATGGCAGACGATGGCCAGCTTGCTGTGGTCGTCGTCGAACAGCGAGGGCAGCCAGCGCGCCGCCGCGCCGTGCGCCGCCTCGGGGGTCACCGCCGATATGGCGCACACGAAGTCCCTAGATATTACCCGGGTATAAGTATAAGAGGTTCGTTACACATACTGTATTTTTAATATGTATTTAATAATTTTTAATATTAAATAAAGACTTTAATATTCGATATAAATTACAATTTGATACCTCCAGCTTTTTGGACCTTCATACGGACAGGATAGTGGTGCTTCATGGTACGGGGGTGATGTTGCCTACCCATTGCCACTCTATTGCGAAAGGGACGTTTTGCATGCAGTAGGCATTTTGCGAAAGGGACATTTTTTTATTTATTTTTCTTTGTATAGGCTTGTGTTTGACCACATTCTCACTATGGTAGGTGATAATGTGGCCGAAGGTGGTAAGCACACAAAGCCTAGAAGGATCTGGCTCTCAAGTGCAGCTGCCGGAACACACCAATAGGTGTTTGGCAACAGATTTTCAACTTGAGGGTGGTAGCCAGCCAGGCGGGTACTACAAAGTACCCTACCACCGTGCTATGGTTTCCTCACGATGTTTTCCTTCACCGAAAGCTCAAGCTCATTGTAGGATTTGAACCCACGACCTTCGCAGCGGCGTCCGACGTCACTACCACTGAGCTATCATCGCCTTAAAAACATTCTGCGATGGAGCCTAGCTTGAGAGACCTATGGTTCTTGGTTGGTTATTACTGCTTATTATATTTAAAAATATAGCCCACTACTTGGATCTCAATATAGGAAAACTTACCTATTATATGTGACGTCAACCCGCTGCATGTAGTTAAAGAGCGATAGTTTTACAACATCCGCAGGGCATTTCTCGTTTTCAACTACTTCGAATAGCGCCGTGCTTTTCGCTGATGCGAAAAGATCTTCGTCGAATTTGGGGTCTTTCAGATATTCCTCCTGGAAATTAAATATAGGATTGTAGCTTTCATAATGAAGATTCTCACCTCTAAGAGTTTGCACTAAATTTGTAGTAGCTATTGCAATAATATATTTCAACAATAGCTAAAGCAGGCAGGCAGGTTTAGAATGTGGCACAACTTTTTTAAAGATCACATGGAACTCGCGAAAAAAAAACTGCTGCTTTTTTTTATTAAAATAGGAAATAATTTAGGGTCTATCGCATTTAAATTCTTGATTATTAATAATAACTGCGGCGATACAAAGGACTGTTCTTAATCTTATGAGCTTCATAATTTAATTGAATTCATTCTTCTTTCTGTTTACTATAATATATACTTAGGTGGGCTTACCAGAATGCTCTTGGCCTTGGTGTAAGCGGCGACGGTGTTGGTCGCTCGGTACAGGGAGAATATGAGGCGGCCTTCGTTCGGCGATGTTCGGATACCGTATCCGTACGATAGTCCACAGCCACGGATCAGTCGCCACATTGGACCCTGGGGTACATTATAGATGAGTTTAGTTTGGCAATGCCATCAATATTTCTTTGGAGTTATCTTTCCAAATAACTCGTCAAGTTCGTCTAGCTATTGTAGTAGCTAATTGAGGAGCGTCTGCCGTTTTAGTCATACGATTTTGCGCGAATGGCTTTGATTGATGCACCTAGTAGAGCATACAGTCGGAGGCGTAACTATTTCTACCACTACTACGTCACTAGCTTTGGCTTCCATTTTCTTTATAAGCCGCATGACCAGACGAATCATCAAATAAGGATTCCACGCCTGCGTTGTCATAATAATTGTCCAAAAATATAAACAATCTTTCCATGTGTTTTTAATCCAATTTGTCACAATATAAAATAATTATAAGATATTTTACATGTTAATTAACATTTTTAACCTGTCCTTGATGTCGAACTAGTAATTAATTTAAAAAATAGGTATTTTGACATTTGATAGATACAGAGTGTTTACTTTTTAGACAACTTATAATGTAACAGAGTATAGCGTCCCCCCGCTCCCGCCCCCGCCCCCGCCCCACCTCGAGCTGCGTGAAGTAGTTGAGCGCGACCGTGAGCGGCGCGAGGTCGGGCAGCGCGTGCCCCAGCGGGCCGGCCGCCAGGCGCGCCGCGTGCGAGGACTCGGCGCCGCCCACGCCCGCCACGCACCCGCCGCCCCACCCGGACATCAACTGCGCGTCCCAGTATAGACGAGGGCTGGAAAATGACATATTACATTACATTCGGTAGCTTTGGGATCGCGGCTAGCTCGGGCTCAGTGTATCCGTGTAACTTATATTATAATCACGTTAGATCTTATATTTTTTCGGGTATATTTTTTAAAAGTACCCTATGTGTTATTGCAGGATATGATCTATCTCTGTGGCGAGTTTCATCCGAATCGATTCAGCCGTTTATGCGAGATCGAGTCCCTAGCATCCAAACTTTCACATCCATCGGTGATGTGTGTACATTATCTACGAAGAACTGATCAAAACTCACGGAACGGGCGTGATCTCATTCTCCCTTGCAAACTTTTTCCACGGCTCCGTACTAAGCTTATATCTTTCGAAATCGGTCGCGAGATGCAACCATGCGTTCTCGGTTATGTTCCTGAAGGTTTGCTTCGCTTCATTTAGTGCCGTTTCCGCAGAATCTCCGCCGCCGTTCAGTAGCTCGATGAGATCTTTGAGGAACTTCTGCTGCCTTAGTACTGAACTCCAGTGCATGTTGCTGTCTTTGCTGTAGACTGCATCGCGAGCTAGGTCGTATACCATCTTGTGGCCGTTTCTGCGTACCTTGGAGTTGGAAGAAAATATATGATTTGTAATAATAGCCATTTATAAAACGACACTATTTGCAAATGGAATGCAATAATACTGGGTGGATATTGTGCAGATATAATTTAAATAAGTTTTATGTACCCTACATCCAATGAAAAAACGGAACATCTTTTTACAAATCCTTTCCAAAGACAATGATTCACTTATGATCGTTACCTGTGCGACATCATTTAGCATTCTCTGTGCGAAGACCAACAGTCTCTCTTTAGTAATTTCAGCCGAGTACAGGACTTCATATAGATGTTCCACCACTTGGACGTAATCTTGCGGTTCACACTATAACACACGCGTTTTTTAACATTAAATGTAATGCTTGTTTATAAATATTTTTGAGTATATTGAACTTAAAATTATTCTGTGCTTAATATATGAAGCGCCACAGGCCGCGGGTTCGATAACCAGCTAGGACAAACATTTGTGTACATGAACATGTCTATTTGTACACTACAAACAGATCTAGGTGTAAATATCTATTTAAGTAAATATTTACACAAGTTTAATCATTTGTCAGGTTTTCATAGTACAAGGTCCGCATAGTTTAGGAGCCGTGTGTGAAGGAAATTCCAGTTTATTAACTTTTCTAACTTCACATTCCTAATTCAAATTGTAACATTAAAAATATTTTATTGCCTTTTCAGTTGTTTCTTATACATGTTTTGTAATTATAATAAATTCTATCTAAGCTTGTCAAAAATCTATCTTTTATCCATTTTCTTAGCAATTTTACTTACTAAATGATACAACAGTCTGGGAAGCCACTATTATAAAGCTGCTATTAAACTAACTAAAAATACTGATTAAATGATCATATAAATCACGTCACATTGTTTGACAATGAGAAGAAGTTGATCGATAAATATGTGACAACTTAAACAGTTATTTTATGAGTGACATGGGCACAAGCATAGGTACTATTTATTATAAAGATGTCTATATGTACTCACTCTAGTCTCAATATGTACAAAATTCCCGAAATGTCCCACAGAGAAGTTACCAGATCTTCCAAAACCGATGTCGTTTCCTAGAAACACAGTGAGCTCCTCAGTAGTAGATATGACCTCCTCGTGAGATATAAGTTCATTGCCGCGACGCACGGGACATTCGGCGAACGCGTTCATGTGAAGTGGCAGCCATTTGCGGGTCGTCTGGTCCACTGACGTAGTGTCGAAGATTAGGTTTATCTGGAAGATTAAACGATATTTATTAGATGGCAATGTTTTGTGCCAATTATTTTAGGACAAAAGGATAAACAGCCGGGGTTAGCAGATACTTTGTCAACTGCAGGAATAAACAGTTTTTTTTTTTTTATACAACATTGTCGGCAAACAAGCATACAGCCCACCTGATGGTAAGCGGTTACCGTAGCCTATGAACGCTTGCAACACCAGGGGTATCACTCACACGTTGCCGACCCTTCCCCCCTCCCCGATGAGCTCTGGCCACTTTACTCACGCGCAGGAACACAACTATAAGTTATTTGGCTGCGGTATTCTGTAAGGTGGAGGTACTTCCCCAGTCGAGCAGCTCTTTGAGCGACATATGCTCTACCTCTATTTTGGCTATATTCTGACCGTAGTACGCGGAGGAAGAGCAAAGCAAAGTGAGTTGTTCTACACCGCATCTCATAAGGCAGCTATCTATAGCGCGGCACAGCATTTGTGGTCAGAGTATAACAGCCGAAATTACTTAACTTTACCTTCAGGCGGCTAGAGAACTCTTAACTGTCAGAGTTAACAGATAATTTTAGTATTCCGGGATTAGCAGTGGCCGGGCTGTAAATATTTGACGTTAGTTTGTTTGTTTGTTACCTTTTCACGCCTAAGCCGCTGAACCGATCGCGATTAAATTTGGTACCCAGATAGCCTATGGTATGGAGAAGGACATGGGCTACATTTTTTCTCGGAAACGCGGTTGAAACCGCGGGGGACAGCTAGTAAATTCATAAAGGAATATCATAAACGCAAACGCGATAGTACCACTAGCGTTAACTAACTTCATAAGCATTCAAATCTGGAAAATAACACTTTATATAGCGGAAATAAAAAAAAACTCCATAATAACAACCAGGACATTGTTCCCGCATACTTCCATACATTTATACTTATTATCATGAATACTTACGTAAACAAAGTTGGTCTTAAGGCTATGCACCCTGGTGTAGAGAGGCAGTTCTTTAAGGTCGAAGTGTGGACAGGGCTCCGAGTCGGAGCTCCAAGTGGCGATGTTGTGGCACTTGAGGGAGTCGCACGACGGCACCGGTACAGCTGCCAGGGTGCCGGCCGGTGGGGGTCGCTGGGACATTATTAAATTAATAAATAAATATTGATAACACTTATTATTGACCACAATCTCACCATGGTGATGCTGTGGACTTAGGTGGTAAGCACATAGATCCTAAAAATCTAGACCTCAAGTACAGCTGCTGGAAGTCACTGATTGGTGATTTATTTAATAACATAAATATAGCTCACAAAATTGCAGCTTCATACCTAACCGTGTATTAACTGGAATGGTTTATTAATTTTTAAAAATTATATATTATCCGATACCACTAAACGATTTTCTAGCTTGGGACAACATAAAGGTTATTATGATGTTATTGTATTGAAATCAGCAGACAGGAAAAAAAGATATAGAAATTTTATAAAGTCTATGCGAGCGAAGCCACAGGCTAAAAACTCCAGAATAAAAATAAATAATGGTAATATTTCACGTTCTGGGGCCTTACGAACTTGTGTGTACAAGTTATCTCAAACCTCATTGAACTCCATAGCTTCTTCAAGTAGTTTAGCTTTCTCTTGTAATCCAGCCTCACCTAGCTGCTCTCTTTGTTCCTGTATCCTATTCTTTTCCTCTTCCGCCATTCTGGAATAATATATAAAGTTTATTTACCATAAATAATGTTACAATGTATTGTACGCTATGTATAACAAGAATACTTTGATTTCTTTTTATTGCCAATGTCTCGATAAACGTACTTAGCTTGCATGTCAATGCTTGGCGATCCGACGATGGTGATGACGTCATCGGTGAAGAACCTCTGCAGCAAGCCGAGCCAGTACTCCGCGGGCTCTTCAAGCAGCTCTTGAAGACTTTCTTGGGGATTCATGCGAGATATAAACTGAAAAATTAGAAGTTTGAGCATAGACATAAGATTGAATACCGTGTACTAATAGAATTCATACATAATTTTTCGACAATACACCTTTCTTTTCAACTATAGAAATGCTCATGACTCATACTCCAGCAATAAGTATACGTAACAATTGATAAACATAGAGAAAACGGGGTTGTTTAAATACATGTTAAAAAACAGATTAACGTAGCAGAGTATTGCACTAAAAGTTAATAAGTATTTATTTTTTTAAGTGCCTACCTTCTTGGGAAATGTACTTAAAGACAAATTAAGAAAAGAAATCATGAACTTACATCAACCTCATTCTGCGAGTACAAAGCATCACCAATGCACCTGAACGCGACGGCATGATGCGGATCGGCCTCGAGACTGGCGATAGTTTCCCTCAGCTGCTTGCGGACCAACCTCTGCATTCGGACCATGTCTATGGGCTCTTCTCCACTGCACACACTCTTTAGTGTCTTTCGGGCCTCGTCCCGGGCTATTTCCAGTTTATCCACGGGTACATTGTCAAGCTCGATTTTGATGACTGATGCCAGATTCTCAGTTAGGTTATAAGATACCTGTGGAAGGATTAAAATGTTTAGTAACTAGCTTTTCCGCGCGGTTTCACCCGCATTCTCGGGATAAAATATAGCCCATGTCACTCAGGGATTATGTACCAATGTGGTAATGGTGAAAGAATTTATGAAATTTGTTCCAGTAGTTTTTGAGTTTATTCGTTATAAACATACAAAAATACAAATCTTTGCTCTTTATAATATTAGTATGATGATATACAGGGTGTAAGGGACAGTTCTCCGCAAACTGACAGGGTGCATTCAGCTCCTTATTTTGAGTTATCATCCACCGGAAATTTTCTCCGGAAAATTTTCATATTTTTTATAGTTTTTTCAGTTACTATTCCTTTATTTTAAGGTAAAATTAAATTCTCTGTACACAACACTCCATTTATGTAAATAAAACAGCTAAAATCAAAAAATCAGTAATGGTTGTTGAAATACTCTAACGAACGACGCGGGGAGGGCAGCTGACGGCTCGCTACGTGCGTTTTGCCACGGTAGCGATACATTGCGTATGAGGTAATAAAACAAATCAGATTTATTGGATTCCCATGACGTTCCGGAAATAATTTCATGTACCGGGCATCTTAGTATGATACTGAATTCACCCCATTAGTTTGCGGAGGGCTGTCCCTTACACCCTGTATATGTACTGATGGGACTGGTGTATTCCAAACAGGTGGTAGTTAATATTTCAACGTTTATAACTGCCAAAACTGAATAAATAAGTTTTCAGTTTGAGTTTGACATTTAATGCAAGATATCGGAAGACACATGGAGGTTGTCTTGCTGAGAAGTAATATTCAAAGAATAAGGAAGGGTATTTGACTGACATTCAAATAAGCAACTTTTCATGAAATGTCAAAACGATAGGTTTATATGGAGTTTTATATGAAATACAAGCATGTGACGTCATAATTATATAGCATACTCTTTATTTGGTCATTAAAAATCATAATAAGGATAAATTTAATAAAATAATCGTGGTTTCCCCTTTCTTTTAGATGTTTTATACATTGGTTAGTGTTGGATAATTTATTTTGAATACAGGCAAATACCCTATTCTCACAATATGTCACGAAGGGGTAAAATATGATGGAGAAGTGTGGATTTGAATACTGAGACCTCTGCCAATCTATTCAGGGTTGTGATGTGAAGTTAATGTATTCTTTATGTGATGTTAATTCCTCCTTTTACCCGACTACGCGACATCAAGGGGGTTATGATTTTCACGCGTATCTGGGTTTCTTTATACCGAAGCATCTTAACGGCTATTTTTCGCCGACATATCGCAATAAGTTGAACATGAATGTGATGCCTCGGGATATATTTCACAACTGATAATGCGAATGTGGGTTTGTGGTGTCATGTTAGATATAGGTCCATTGTTACGAAGGCGCTTCACATTGCACTTTTCATTGACTCAATGTATATAACGTTGTAATATGATCACTAAAACTACTTCCCTACAGATAAATATCGATACAGCACTCGTATAAATTGAAGATATCAATTTTGTAGCAGACAGTCTAACATTATAACTATATCACTATAGTTTTTAATCCACGCATAGAACTTTACTCATAAAAGTACCGTAACTAACTGATAGACAACACAGCCCAAATCAGTAGATGTAGAGATTTTAAATTTGGGGGAAATACTCCTTGAATACTCTAAAGGTGAACTAAGAGAGAGATTATAAACAGCTAGCTGTTCCCCGCGGTTTCATCCGCGTTCCCTGTATAAAAAATAGTCTATAACCAATAAAAGTAGCCTAAGTCACTCCATACAACATCAGCTATCTGCCAAAGAAAGTCCCGTCAAAATCGGGCCAGCCGTTTCGCCGTTAGCCAGGACAGACAGACCTCTGTCTGTCCTGGCTTAAAAATATATATTCGTATAGATTAAAAGGTATTTCGAAGGTCCAACCACTTTAAACTTTAAAACATGAGTTAGTGTTGCAACATTAATAAGTGTAATAGTATAAGATGGTACATATACATATACATATACAGATACATACGTCCCCCGCCCTCGCGTCCTCCCGCTCGACGAGCGCGCGCTGCAGCGGCGCGGCGGCCGTGTCGCACAGGTAGCGCAGCAGCGTGGCGCACCCCGTCAGCTGCTTCTGTGCCCCGCGCTCCGAGAGCGTGGGGCCGCGCCAACCGAACAATACCTGACACGAGTACAAACAAACAAATATACAGGGATGTTTTGTAGTCGTTGGCAATATGTACTTGCAGGGGTGCCCGGGTGGAATTACTCATCATCGTGAACGACTTTTACTATGGGACCGACTGTTAAATCACGAAAAATAATACAAAAGTTCGATACCTACTCGAACAAAATGTATGAAGCGAGTTACCATGGCTATGGTAATCATACCTGTCCACAGTCCTCAGTATCCGCCGGCCACTGTTCCTTCAGTTCTCCGTACTGTGGCGGGGGTGGTATGGTCTGCCACGGCTTGACCCATTCCTCTGGTGATTCCACTTCTCTCTGTTATGAAAACAATGATCTTATGATATGTGCCCGTCCAATAAATAATGTATAACATAAAACATTTGGAATGGAGATTTAGGCCGCGACAGGGACGTGCGCCAGACCTGAATTTATTTAGTTAAACTTACTTTAATTTCAAATTTTCACAAAAAAAAATATTGATTAACCATCATAGTATAAGAGGCCTGGGTACACAGTAATGTGCGTAAGTTTCTATAAAGCCTACACAAAAAGCGCCACAAAAGTTCAGATTAATTATCTACAACTGTCCCCCGCGGTTTCACCCGCGTTCCCGAGAAAACATTCTGTACGATTCTGTCTCCTGATAATAACGAACACATAAAAGAAAGATTTATCAGTGTAAGTGCAGTTGTTTGGAAGCTATGCGCGTACAAATATTTCGGTGATTCATTTTTATTTATATATATTATAGATAAATAGTATATTTAATATATATATATATATATATAAAATCTATCTATCTATATATATATATATATAGATAGATAGATGAACAAACGTCAAACAAAAATATTTCGACTTCAAAATTTTTGACTATTTTTAACATATAGCATTATAAAAATAAAAGTACAGATACGTCTCAACACTAATAAAAACTTCAGTTTTGGAAAAACGCCAAATGTAAATCCATAATGCAACAGATTCTGTTTGACAAAGATGCATCAAATGGAATAATTGATTTGACCTGGCTGGTATGAATCTGTCTGTCCAAAGAGAATTCACGAAGCATGCGAAATTTACAAAAATAAAATGCAGTCAATGTAAAATGCCATTGGTGACCGCCGGGCGGCAGTATATTATGCATCTCATCAAAAAAATCGAAACACCTCTGAAGTTTGGTTTTGAATGAGTTTTATGTTTTTTTTTACATTAAACAAAAAAAAGTTATAATGCCAGTTAATTGCGGATATTATAAGGTATCGTTTAACAAATAGTAATGTTTCAAATTAAAATCTAATTCTTTCAACTATCGTGTTTTTTTCAACAAGTAGGTATGTTTTTTCAACAAAAAAATTGTAAACTTTTTGAAACGAAGAAGTAAAACAAAAGTTTATAAAAAGTATATCCAGTATCTCGTATTTTCTCCCCAGGCTCTAATGTCTGCTTCCATGCGGTACGTTTTCTAAAATTTTACAAATTCTTCTTAAAGGGAGAAAATATACCTATTGAAAAAAACACGATATTTAAACAAATTTAATTTTAATTTTAAACATTAATATTCATTAAACTATACCTTATAATATCCGCAATAATCTGTTATTATTACTTTTTTTTGTTTATTGTAAAAATAAAACATAAAATTAATTTAAAACCAAAATTCAGAGGTGTTGTTGCAGTACAGTTTCGATTTTTCTGACGAGAAGTGTAAAGACAAGATTGACGGGTCATTGTACGAAATCCCGCTTTACTTCAATGGTTGATATATAATTATTAAATTAAATTATTTTATTGTAAAATAGGTAAATCTACATACTGTTTTAATAAATTATTGAACTAGGAATAAATTATGAAATATCCATTTGTCACTGATTAGTGTAAAATACAAGACAATTATTTCCAACGAATGCAGGTGTGAAACCGCTGGGTACAACTAGTTCTTGTGCTCATACATAATTTTATCAGATCATAAAGTCGTCGAATTAATGACAATGTATTTGTCCATGTCTCACCTTGGCAATGATGTCATCCTCGACAGTAGCTAATGCGTTGAACACATCAGCAGCATTTATTTGACCAGTCAAGATTATTGTTAGGTTCTCTGCCCGGTAGAATTTTTTATGGAAATTCCTTACCTAAAAAAAAATGTTATGTAAATTATTGGACATATAACTGATGACTTGCCTTCTCTTAAGGTGACGCCGCGTTAAACTAAAAATCTGAAATTCAACGTGCTGCGTCCCGCACCCTACTATAGCGACTCAAATTGAGCCTCAATGTCGGTAAAATTGGAATCTCTTATTTTTAAGAGTTATAAATGTAAACCAATCGTGTTATGCAATGGACAAAATTAAGTCAAAGACATGATGTATTCTTACAATAAATTTCATTTCGTTCACTTTAGTTATTGTTGAGAAAAATCGGTTTCCTTGCAACCAAAATCTTCAATGCGTCGTCTTAAATATTGCATTAGTATTATATTGCATTTTTTTCTATATAATTGGAGTAAATATGATGATGCTATGATTAGTCATCTCATTATAGTTCTTATGAGAAAGTACCTTATGTTAAATCGTCTAAAACAACGTGGTATTGTTAACACGAATCAGCAACCAACATAGGCGGAAAGCAAACCCAAAAGTGCGGAAAGTGCGTGGCGACTGTCTCTTTTCTCAACCCTGATACCTGTTACGAATTTAAACTTTCGATTCAAGTGGAATTAAGTTGAGTTCTGAACACTCTCTTATGTTATAGATAAAAATCTATTTCATAGGTATTTATTTAATTTAAACTTACTTTTGTATTATCAGTGGATATCCTGAGATTTTTCATGATTCCTCCAGTTTCTGATGAATAGCCATTGTTAGGGTACATCGCTCGTAGCAATCTTAGCTCGCATCTGACAAAAGACAACACTTATTTAGCAAAGATATCATTATGTGCTCTTGTTAAAGTAAAAAATACTCTAATTTGAGATTTTGACATGGTCAGATCATGATAAAAAAAATATGAGACTACCTTAGTTAGGTAGGATCTACCATAGTAGAATATAGTTTAATCCAACCAAATTGGTTGATATTTCTGAGAAAGTGGTAACACAAAAAATAACATATTGCATCAAATATGTAACCTTTTCCTTTTTGAAGTCAGATAATAAAGATTTTTTGCCACTGCTTGGATTTTGCCCAAATATTTGTGTTTATTTATTCAATATCATACTGAATGTACCTACTGCTACTATAATTAGTGTTTAGTTTTACGTGGGTTTGTTCCATTACCCTTTACCAATGGTAAGGTGACCTTAATCTTTATAGATTTGGTTACAAACAAACAATATGAATAAAAAATAGAATATAATTATATAGGTTATAAAACACATTGATTGGACACAACATATAGGTTGCAGATGAATTAAAGATGCCTTTGCTGAATCTGCTCCATAAGTTTTATAATAGCCTACCCTACTAGTGACTCATGTATGAATGGGGTTTTCCTTTATTTATTAATTTCTTTATGTATTCATGAGTCTATAACAAGACTGCTCCATTACGTACCCTTCTGTTTTTTTTTATCAATGGTTAATGCTTACCTACTATCAGCAGTATTCTCTCTACCCTGCATCTCGCAGTATACAACTCCGGCATTTTCACCATCTCCATCAATATGATGTACTTCAGTAATAAACCCTTGTTCGGTGAGTGTTGGTCTTAGAATATGATCCAAGTATATTGGCAGTAAAGTCAGCATGCCTGCATCACCGGCGGTGTAAATCGTATAGCATGTATGGTCTACGTCCGTCCATGCATTAGTACCATGGGCCATGCAACGGTTTGCAAGTAAATCCAAGACCCCTTTATAAGGGTAACGCTCCGACCCGAGGAAAATGAGATGTTCAAGTGTGTGGGGTAGTCCATCATCGTCATGAGCCTCCGTTGCTATATGCAAAATATATTGGATATGAATTTTAGCACAATAATAATTATTTGGTACTTTATCCCTATACATTAATTAATTTTTATTCTTCTTCTCTCTATATCTCTAACAATAATTATAAATTTGTAGTAAAATAAAATAAATATTGCATAGTTTCTCTTGTTGAATCAAATAAATAAAAATACAATAACTTGTGTTTGATGTTCAAACAACAACAAAAACCAGTAAATATATTATGTACAAACCGCCTAAGGCTACTCTCTGACCAAAATATCCTTTTATCAGTTTGAAAGAAACCAAAATCATTTACATTTTTGAGTAAATATATAATATGCTAGGCTTTGACGAAGTTATTTGTGTGCTCTTTCTGCAGATTTCATACATTTTTTTTTTTAACGTACCTACAAGAGAGAACATGACTTCGCTAAAAAAAAATGTGTTTCATAAGAGGTACATAAAAAAATTGTGCTTACCTCTCTTCCAATTGTTTGTAACTTACCAAGACAAAAGAATCCGTTCACAAGAGGCCCTTCAACATCCGCAATGATCACGGTTATCCCGGTTTTTTCAGACACATATTTATTCACTGGAATTACATCGGACGCTTTCGTTGAAGATATTAATTTAAAATGAGACATTTTTGATTTCTTTATCAGTATTATATTTAGAATTGGAAGTTAAAGTTCGATATTTATTTAAATTAGAAATAATACACCGGCACAGTACAACACACACATCCGTGTGCGATTATAGAGATGTGTCAACTCGAGTTGTGCTTAATTCGAGTTGACTCAAGTTAATTTCTCCCTAACTCGAGTTTGGGCTGGCGGTAAATGAACGAATCAATCAAAAGAGTGAGAGCGCGATTCGTTCGTTGGGTGCACGTTGGGTACTCCCCCGAATGACACCGACGATGACACGAAGTTTTCCGATCATATCAAACTATATTCAATGGTCACAATATTGAGATTTGACGTTTGAAGTTATTTTACGTTATCCTTAAAAGTTAAGTTATCTGTAAAGCTGTAAATTATGTATATAAACTATAAAAACCTTTTTATTTTAATCCTACCTACGAAGTTTAGCAATGATAATTCTCCTAACAGAAAGTTGGATGGAAGAACAAATATGTGAAAAAGTAATTCGTAACAAATCATACACTCAGTTTCTTCCTGCTAACTCGAGTTGTGTAGTTCGAGTTCAATTCGAGCTACCAGAATTTCAACTCGAGTTTACTCGAGTCGTGTTTATTCCGAGTTGGCACATCTCTATGCGATTATTTTATTTTTATTTAGAGATGTGTCAGTCAACTCGACTTACTAACTCGAGTCATCTCGACTTACTAACTCGAGTTGTGCTTAGTTCGAGTTAACTCGAGTTGATTTCTCCCTAACTCAAGTTTGGGCTGGCGGTAAATGAATGAATCAAGCCAAAGAGCGAGAGCGCGATTCGTTCGTTGGGTGCACGTTGGGTACTCCCCCGAATGACACCGACGATGACACGAAGTTTTCCGACCATATCAAACTATATTCAATGGTCACAAACGTCACAATATTGCAGATTTTAGTTTGAGGTTATGTTATGTTATCCTTAAAAGTAAAAGTTATCCGTAAAGCTATAAATTATATAAGTAAACTATAAAAACCTTTTTATTTCAATCCTACCTATGAAATTTAGCAATGATAATTGTCCTAAGAGAGAGTTGGATGGAAGAAAAAGTGTGTAAAAATGTAATTTGTAACAAATTCATTCAGTTCTTCCTGCTAGCTCGAGTTGTGTAACTCGAGTTCAATTCGAGTTAACTGAATTCGACTCGAGTAAACTCACGACTCGTGTTTTTTTCTGAGTTGGCACTCTATTTATATATATTTTTTTTAGGAACATGTGTGCTGCAAGAATACGAAATTATGTTTTCCTAAAATAAACATATGCTAAAAGTAGCTAAAATAAAATAAACTAGAAAGAGAAAATGATTATATGCACAAAAACAACATTATATAATATTACTTTATTTTTAAGGTTACAATAAATCGAACGGACCTGTAATTGCATGCAGCACTGAAAACGGTTTTTGTCTAAGCCTGGTGTACCACCAAATTAAACAACTATTGGCCATTTCAGTTTTCCAGTAGATGTCTCCAAAGTTCAGAAGTCTTGATACTATTGATTTACACATAAATAGGCGTAAATAAATTTTTGTATATGGCAGCACTGCTTGCTGGTATTGTCACTACGGTCCTAAAATTTACTAAACTGACAGCTGTTTTTCAAATGACGTGCCGGGCTGGTTGGCGTGGTTGGTAAGATACCCTTATTACCCTATCTATCACGCCGCAGGTCGTGGGTTCGATTCCCATTCAGGACAGACATTGGTGTGCATGAACATGTTTTGTCTTGAGTCTGGGTGTAATTATCTATTTAATTATATATTTACAAACAAAAGAAAAGTAGTATATCAGTTATCTGGCTTCCATAGCACAAGTTCTGGTGGGTTTGGGGGTCAGATGGATGGTCGTGTGTGAGGAATATTGTCCCAGAATATACTATTTACATTCGAATTTTCTGCAAGTGTCAGTGATGGTAAATAAAACGAGGAAACGGTCGAGTGGAGATTACTTGGGAAATAAACAATCTTGTTTACTGAGCATGTAGCCACTGACCAAATCCTTTTTATTGGTATGTATTTGCCAATATCGAGTTAATATTAGAAAACCTCAAATCACTTAAAATTTCCACTCAGTCAAGTCAGTCAAAGTAAACTGGCCGTTCTATCAAACTTATCACATAGGAGGGAGACAACTCGAAAAGTCACGATATAATGTTCTGAATATTACACGATTTTCTGAAAATAAAATTAAAACCATATACCCTCATTTTTAAAGCTCCCATATAAATTAAGAAGAGGTAAGTATAAAATTATCTCGATTTATTCGCATGGCTATGGAGCTTTCCATGTTTTAATATTTTTTTATTTTAGCGATATGCAGCTATCTATGAGGATCAAGGGCTCAGTAACAAGATTAATTTGTTTTAAGATAACAATGGCACAATGTCAGTTGTTATTCAATAGATAAATATTTGCTCGTGACATTTATAATCAGTAAAGAAAACAGAATATTTTAATTGATAAAATATATAAAAAAAACTGCCAAGCAAGAAGATAAGGCGTCATACCAATATAAGAATAAATGAGAATGTTTGTACGTATGTACAGGTACGTTTGTATGTCTATACACTATGTTACCTCTCAGTTCTGTTACGACTGAACAGATTTTCATGAAATTCTGTATATTATAGTTACCTACTTTAGCTCTTAGAATAGGATAATAAGGTACTTTTCATCCCTATTCCGGTAATGTGGGTGAAACCGTGGAGCGGAAGCCAGTAGATATAATAAATAAGTAATACCACAGGCTTTGATTCACTAGCGCAGCGGCAGAACGTCAAAGTATCTTTGTCGCGGTCCGCTCACTTTGGGTATGTATGTGATGATGTGGCCGAACATGGTAAGCACACAGTCTAGAATAGAAGCTACAAAATTTTAACTGACATTCAAGTGCTAATTCGGAACCCACCGCACCGTTAGGTACTATAGGCATTATAAGTAGGTAGGTAGTCTTTTAAAAAAGCTAGGGTATAATAATACAAATACACGTGATAATAGATATCTACCTATTGCGTTTTACGGTTTTTTTACTATGTTTAGGCCTGTGTATGACCACAATCTCACCACAGAAAGTGACGAAGCGGCCTAATGTGGTAAACACACAATGCATAGAAGGGACTGGCTCTCAAGTGGAGCTGGCGAATCATACCGGTAAGAGGATGGTGTTTAACTTGAGGGTAAAAGAATTATATTACATTAATTATATTCGAATGAGAGGAATGTCTGGGGTATCATTCAACTAGCGAAACCAATCTTTACGCGTTACAGACACACAATGCGCAGTCCGCTCCCGAGAAACGCTCCATAGTGATTGATATCCATTAGCTACCTGTAGATACCTAGACGGTCTAATATCGTTAGTATTAAAAGATATGCATGAGACAGGTTAGTTTTCTCACGAAGAACTTTGACCAAGATGTCTACCTACGTCAATACAGGCGGCTTAGATATCATTCTAAATGACGTAGGTAAGTACTTGGAACGAATCTTCTTACTGACGTCAGAAACTGCGGTTTAAGCTCAATGCATTATTATTTTTATCTCTTGAGCTTTTATGTTGTTTTTCCCTGTCAGTTGATGGAAAGTACCATTGTGTCTTTATGATGAGGTTCAAAATGTTCTTTGTTGGAGTTCAAATGTTTTCAATATTGGTCCTATATAAAGTCTTTAGTAAATTTCCATCATTACATAATATATAGGTGGTAGGTAAGTTCTTTGAAAATGACAACAATTGTTGGTAATGACATTTCTGAAGGGTAATTAAGCGTAATGAATGAAGGAATTATTAATTACTAAGTAAGTACCTAATTGATACTACTTTTGGAGGTTCTTCTATGGGGATTGAGGACAGATAAATCACTATTAAATAAAAAAAACTTTCTTTCTTTCTTTTCTTCTATTAGGCTATTATGATATGGATTAGATAATTATAACAGCAGTTATGATATTGATGTGAGATAGTCATCCATCAAGTATTCATCCATCAGTAATGTTTTGCACATAATTATCTGTGATGAGACTTTCTAGCGAACGGCGTCGGAAGCTGATTGTGTTTTTCTTGTTGGTACACTTTGGTGTCAATGGAGAGAAGCGTTCCTGTGTTGTTTCTATCTCCCACGGTGACAATATCGTGTAAGTATCAGTGGTACAATCACCAACGAGCACCCCACCGGCACCATTTCCGTTAATCGACGTCGACGCTCACAGAGTCTCAGGCACGCGAGGCCGCTGCCAGTGTGTACCTATACCGATTTGCGTACTCGCCGCTGAGTGTCGAAATAGTTGGCTGATAATAAAATAAAACCTAAATTATTTAAATACAGTAAAGTTTGTTACAAGATTATTGGAATGAAATGGTGAGTGTTTATATTTAAAAAAAAACATTTGTGATTTTTAGTACCCGCTAAGATTTTTATACTTATTAGAAGTTAATTTTATAAATTATAAAAAGTTTCAAGCATTATTTCAGCGTGGGAAACCATTTTAATAAACTTTTCAAATTTAAATTGTTAAATAATGCAATGAACCTATTGTATTGTAATCGTTGCTGTCTAAAAACAAATGCACGTTGTTGCTGATAGTTTTTAATTGTTGATCGGTTATTTTATTGTTCTTCAAAATAATATTTATTACAAACGTGGTATGAATAAAAATATATTTTAAATTACTAGGTAGGTATTCTGTGACTGATGCCTAAATCTAAAATCATTCAAGTTACAGACACAGATAATTATATAATCTGTGCAAGTACCTTATTTATAGACCTCATAACCCAATCGTGTTAAGAATGTGTAAATGACGTTATGACCTACCCTAAATAAATTACTAAGAATGCTAATTTAATTTTAAGTAAAATAGTAAAAGTACTTTCAGTAGGCAGTAACTTAAAGACCTAAATTAAAAATTCTTACCTACAAAGTATAATTATGGTAAACAAAGTGTCAGTTACTTCACACTTTGCATTTGCAGCGCTCGCAATGTTTAACGAAAGTTGTGTCAATAATTAGCAATATAAGTAGGTACTACTGTACCTACAAAGGTACCTACTCCTTTATAGATATAATCCAACTATTATATATATTATATAATATTTATAAATATAAATGCGAAAGTAACCTGTCTGTCTGTCTATCTGTTACCTTTTCACGCCTAAACCGCTGAACCGATCGCGATGAAATTTGGTATGCAGAAAGCCTATGGTATGGAGAGGGACATAAGCTACTATTTTTCTCGTGAACGCGGGTGAAACTGCGGGGGACAGTTAGTATTGATATATATAAGAGGTGGAAACGTAGGGTCGCTCCACACTCATCATACTCAGGTCATAGGCTACTTAGGTACCTAATATGCATCATACCATGCATTATAACGATGGCTGGCTGTCACCTTCAAATTGAAAACCACCTGTGTGTGGAAGCCAAGGGGGGATCAAGTATTGTGGTTTGAGAGGGCCTTGACCCAGCTGAGAGTAGGGTAGTAGGATATATCAAGCTTAATTTGAGATTTGTCAGGGGTGGATTCAGATGTTTTTCGGGGATTGAGCCCTATAGTAGCAAAATTGTGAATGGAGCCAAGATTGTCCCAGATAGCCGCGTGTGAAGAATGTCCCAGGAATTATTATTTATCCTAACTAATATTAGAAATGCGAATGTGAGTTTGTTTGTTTGTTACCTTTTCACGTCTAAACCGCTGAACCGATCGCGATGAAAGGCACGCAGATAGCCTATGGTATGGAGAAGGACATGGGCTACTTTTTTTCTCGAGAACGCGGTTGAAACCGCGGGGGACAGCTAGGACATAATGCGGATACATAATGCATAATTGTTATTGTATTTTGTGAAAAATTTACTGTTATCGTTTTGATTTCATCGTTAATCATCATTAATCTGACAGATAATATAACTTTATCGACATTGACAAAATGGCAGTGCGGATAATTACCAAGCTCGAGCGTCATCATTTTTACTATTGTCATAATATCTGCATGTATGAATGTACTAGCTTCCGCCCCGCGGTTTCACCCACGTATCCGAGGGATCTTATGTTTTCCCGGGATAAAAAGTAGCATATAGCCTTCCACGATAAATGGGCTATCCAACACTAGAAGAATTTTTCAATTCGAACCAGTAGTATATTGTACAGGAGTTTTGTGATTTTGTTCCGCTATGTTGCTGACCGTACCAAAATTTAAAGGTGTCTCTCTATATACGTACAACTATAATAATACCTATGTTACCTATGATTTGGGTGAATTGTATGTTGATGAATATTGTTGAAAAAAATGAATCGTCATATTTTTAGACATTTAAAAGCAACTAAGTAACTTATTGATTATAATTAATTAATAAATACCCACGTGATGTGTATCAATTCGCTGGTGGTATGAAGGATTAAGGTATTAAATAAGCTGATAATCATAAAACAACAATGATATCTAATATTTAGCGAAGAATAAAAAAATCCTCTTTGGTAAAACATTTTTTAAATATAAACAGTAGAAGGTTAATAGAAAAAACCGGATCGAACAAAAATAGATGAGGATTTACGGAAGATGAATATAGAACATTTCACGAAATGGAATTTATTACACAAAACTATTTCCTCGTGTGGAAGAGTGTGATTACCAACTCTATCTTCAGTATTGAATAAAGATAATTATGGTGTAAATAAAGAAATAAATCGTCTTTTAAAATAAAACCATCGATTTTAAAAACGAAAAGCTGGAAGGTTCTAAATATGAAAGAGGATTTTTTTTTATTTTAATCAAATGAAAACGAATTCTACATGTTTCTAAAACGACATTAAACCTGTAATAAAAAAAAATACACGAAAATAACCTAGGATTTTTAGGTATGTACCTTAATAAGGATACAAGGAACAATTTACCGTTTGATACGCTACTACTCACCTTCAAGGCTGGATTAGCCAGAGACAATAACAAATTGTATGATATTAGCCGTGATGAGACCCTCATTACGTTCTCCTTAACGGTATACCAATGACAATGTTTACGAAACAAACGGACATGCGAGCAATTCTCGTGGGCAATTATTCATAATATGCATAGGTGAGGTATATTTGAATATGTAGATAAGATTGAAAGTCAATCTTACTACTTACTTATAATTTGAAAATATGTCTTTCTAGTCCAGTGGTATCTACTAACATTTTAGTGATGAGAAAATTTCTGTCTTACCATGGTCCACCAACTGTTTGGAGGTAATATACAGTAAATGTAAATGAGTAAAGGGTACATCTATAAATAAAACACGCATGCAAATTGTTCAAAACCAAAAGTATTTTTATATTTTTCGATATTTTTAATGATTTAATATTTTTCGGATGGCTTCGCGGACCACTTCGGGTGCTTCCAGGGACCACCAGTGGATCGCGGACCACCGGTCAAGAACCACTGTTCTACTGTCTCTAATTTCCTTCGATTTTCACGCTAGTTTAGTAGATATGGCTGCATGCGAATCTATTTTATTTTTTGTTTTACTATGACAAAGAACCTTTACCCTAAATATCACATAAAGTGCTTTAATATGCCGTGGTGACTTAGTGGCGGACGCCCCTGTTAACGATCAAGTGAGAGTTTGTATAGGTTCGATTCTAGTACCTATCTCTTAGCTCCGTATACCGATTTGTATCAAAGTTATCAGTGAAGTAATATTAAGAAAAATAAAAATATTTTAGTGATCACTAAATACGTACCTAACATAGATAGGTACTTAATCTAACTTCATTTATCAAGTATCAATACTGATTAAATTGAAATAATAAAAAAAGTTAATTCGTGTCGTTACAAAAAGTAAACTTAAAGTTCAAAACAAGGTGTATTAGTAAGGACATGGTTAGGACGTAGTTAGGACGTGGTTAGGACGTACAATTGGAGAAATACTGTCTTGACCTTAGTTAAAGTCAGTGCGTCAGGAAGAAAGGAGGTTCTCATCTCATATACCTACGTATTTACATTTACCCGTTTTGTAAAGTGTTTCCTTTTCGTATGATGTTTTACTGCAGTATTGGAACAGTTTTGTATAGAGTAGTAGGTACATATTTTTAATGGTCTAAAAAATTATACCAAAAAATAAAACATTAGTTGTAACATTGAAACCATGGGTCCATGGGGGTTCGAGGCTCGCCGATTTGCTCGGATTTTATCATCCAAGCACATCGAGGCTTCGGGAGACCGACGGGCTGGGAGCTTTTTCCGCCAACGCATAAGCTTGGCCATCCAAAAAGGGAACGCTGCCAGCCTGTTGGGAACCTTGCCTATCGACAGCAGCGAGGGCTTTGAGGATGTTTTCTATATATCATAGTTTGTATTTTTTACTTTAATTGTAAATATGTAAATAAAATAATCTTTTAATTAAAACAAGTTGTCTAAAATTATTTAGACAGTAATAACAAAAATAGATAAATGGAAAGATTGACGTCATTTATTTTTTCTCAGAAAAAAAAAATTGAGTGTCGTGGTTAAATAGAAACGATTAGATTTTTTAGTTTAGCAGAATTAAAACCATAATAAATTTTGCATAATTTGGCGATATTTTTTGTTTCGAACACATTACCTACATGTTAGTTTTTGAGGAGGTAGAGGATATTTAAACTTATTGTGGATATTATGATCGTTCAGCTCATATCTAAGAACTACATAGAAAAGCCACTCCTTACGCCACTTTACAATCCTACGCCCTATCCCATCCATTTTTGTCACCTTTTACAATCCAATTTAAGAGAAGTAGAGCATAGCGATATGTCGCTCGAAGAGCAGCTCGACTGGGGAAGTACCTTCACTTTACAGAATACCGCAGTCAAATAACTTATAGTTGTGTTCCTGCGCGTGAGTAAAGTCGCCAGAGCTCATCGGGGAGGGGGGAAGGGTCGGCAACGTGTGAGTGATACCCCTGGTGTTGCAAGCGTTCATAGGCTACGGTAACCGCTTACCATCAGGTGGGCTGTATGATTGTTTGCCGACAATGTTGTATAAAAAATACTGCTATCTGGGTTGGGTAGCTACACAAATAATAACCATGAATAAAAGGATATAACTATACTATAGGTTAGTACCTATAGTTGTTTAGTAACAACTATAGGATTTGCTC
Source organism: Tetheella fluctuosa (assembly GCA_951216915.1). Lineage (NCBI taxonomy): Eukaryota > Metazoa > Arthropoda > Insecta > Lepidoptera > Drepanidae > Tetheella > Tetheella fluctuosa. The sequence goes on from OX578214.1 coordinate 5,153,016, forward strand.
CCATAGGAGTACTAGTAAATATGCCCTATTTAATTTTAATTATAATAATATAATTCGAATTTGCGAAGTTTGAAACATAATAAATTTATAGATACCTACCCATATGTCTTAGATTGTAAAATTATAGATAGGTGCACAAATCCGTGGTGCACAATTGATTTATTATAAGCAAGATTTTTTTTATTTATTTGTTATATCGGTTATCATATCTTGATGGGTTAGGTTTGCATATTATGCATGTCATGTTTTGTCTTTCATTACGACAAATTAGTTTTCGCCTTTTACAATTATCGCTTTACAAATATAGCCGCAACAGTAACTTAGTCTAGTGAAATTGGTTCAATATATGGAAGTATAATAACTTTGGAGTCCTACACCTTCCAAGCACACTTGACTAGTTATTAAATACAATTTGTTTCAAGGGTTCTGCTCCAACACTTATCTCATACATTTATTGTTCTTACATAGTTCCATATTTAATTATGCTCTATTACGTGCGCAATCATGGAGGATTCAATCATACGAAGTAGGTAGGTAGTCAAAAGTCATGCAAATACTAAGTAGGTACCTATTTTACATGAAACTGAATCAAGTTATCTGCAAATATATATTTTTTAAATGTGACTTTCTCTACTTCATCATCATCATTCTCGACCTGTGTTTACCTACTACTAGCTTACACCTGCTTACTCTTGTGACAATTACTTCTGATAAGTTGACTCGCGATTCCTGGAATTCTATTTTTTTGTAGGTAGTTTTGGGACGCGCGTCCCATTCGCGAGCCTACCATTCATCAACCTATCAGCTGCTTCTGGCCGCTGGTTTTGCTGCATTATCCATCATTTGATCGTTTTCGGCAACGATCCCTCTACTCTACATTATCATTTTTAGGGTTCAAACTGTCTGTCATGGTCATTTTATTCCAACGACCTTACAAAGTCGATGACATTTTCATAGATACCTATAAGTTGTTATAAACTTGTTGTTGTTGTATATTGACAAGTTTTTATCTGTAATATAAGCTAGATATTCACCAACATACCAATATGAACACCACACCATAGTCATATAATCATCACCGCTTACCTCGTGTGCAGACTCCGTAACATGTTTGCGAAACCTATTGCGTTTACAGTAAATTTATATTAGGTATTATGTTGCAAGGCTTATGGTGATTTGATATTTGAACCATACATTAATATTGCAACAAAGCCGCAAGCGTAAAACATCAGATTGTGAAATCACTGACTGAATGACGTGCTTGTGGAAACTATTTGGAGAAGGGCCTACGCGCTACGGTATTACCTACTTGATAAATGAGAGCGGTAAACCTTAATAATTATTTGCATTTCCTTTGCGGTAAAGATTTCTAAAATTTTGAACTCTACCAGAAGTTCACAAAGGTTATCGACGGATGGGAAAGGTGGAAGATTGCATTACAAAGGTCTACGAAAGTGGGGAGAGTGGTTGTGGAAAGTGGACCAGAGATAGTGGACTATAGACAAATCAAGACAAAGTTCCATATCCAATAGTGGACGCTTAATGATATCTGGCGATGATGCTGACCCTACGCGTGTACGGTTTTAGGGGGAAACAGTACCCTGAGTGTAAGGAATTTACGTAAATAAACGCTTACTATCACGTTTGCGTTTACTAAAAATTTGTATGGAAGAAATTAGTTCCATGAGTATTCCACGAGAGGCGCTGTGCCGATTCCTATAGTAAAATGTCGTAAACGCTAACGTGATAGTAAGCGTTTTCTAACGTCAATTGTTTACACTCGGGGTACAGATGTGTATTAGTACCTTCATAAGAAACTATAAATGGAAAAATAAATTATTTTAAAAAAAAATAAAACCGACTTCAAAGTGTGTTTGCACTTAATCAATATAAAAAAATGATGTTAGAACTCGTTTTGAAGTCAGCGAAAGAATTTAAAATTCAGGAACACACCCTTTGTTAAAAAAATGTTTTTATGTAACGTTACTCTGAAAATATTGCATAGATTTTAATTGTAATATCTCAATGCTAAGCGTCAATGCTTATAACAGAAAATAAATAATATTTTATTGACACAAAAATAGCATAAAACACACAACGATAACATAAAAATTATACTTTATAATTAATTTGTTGAACCTGAATCTGTAATGATTTTTTAAATAATAAATCTGCACGCATCTCGTAAATTGATCCAAGGTTGCGTAATCTGTACATATTGAATCACGATCGACTTATAAGTATGCCATTGACGGGCTCTATAAAGTACATACACATAACACACAACATTGGCACTGTATGTACATTAGAAGATTGGATGGCATGTCTCACGTCTCATACCAGACGATGGCATTAAAAACCAGCAGACGAATCCTAACATGAAACTTGTCAAATAAGTCACTAAATGGTTTTTCATTAGGTATTTCTCGTGTTGACATCAGTTAATTCATGAACATATTGCACTGATGCGTAGATACTATTATTAAATACCAGAAGAAAAATCATCATATTTCATTGTTACCAGTTTTTTAGGGTTCCGTACCCAAAGGGTAAAAACGGGACCCTATTACTAAGACTTCGCTGTATGTCCGTCTGGCGTCCGTCCGTCTGTCACTAGGCTGTATCTCAAGAATTGGCATTACATTTCCTTTAGGTTATAATGTTTATGTACTCAATACATTTATTGTGCTAGAAAGAGTCGAGCACCGGCTTGGACTGTCAATGACCTCTCTTTTCCGTCATAGGAATCATTTGTTGGATACATGCTCAGGAATAATTTATGATATGCATAGAGGGAGATATATAAATAGGTATTTATTCAGCAGTGGAGTTGCTGTATTTTTACTTTGATGCAAGACATAAGAGAACACAAAGAAAGGTACTACGTTACATAAAAATACGGAAAGTGAATTTAATTGATTTTCAATTAAGGCATTTTGATGCTTACTTTCATGCATATTAGGTATATTGCATGGTAAATTGCAGCAACAGCTCATAAATTATTTTATGGTTTTCATAAATATTGTTACGAGCCTACAAGATGAAAGTAGGTGGCGTAGAGAAAGTAAAGTTGTAGTGAAGCAGAATGAGGCAAAGGATAGCCTATCTCTTTCATATCCAAAATTGCAAATCATCTGATTGATCAAACTGATTGAGATTGAGGAAGTGATAGTTCATAAAGCATTTACGTTTGTTACCACAGTAGATATAATGCGGGTCGTTACAGATGTAGGCATCTGTGTATTTTAAGTACACCCGGTTTGACCACAATCTCACCGTTATAAGTGATTATCGGGCCAATAGTGGTAAGCATAAAGCCGAGATGTGAACTGACTCTCAAATGTATCTGTCTGAAGAACATGCTGGCAAGCTCAAGGTCATTGTAGGATTTGATTGAACCACGGAATAATTAACTTTTTTTCCTCTGTGATTTGAACTCACAACCATTGCCACGGCAATCGTCGTCATTACTAGCTAACTATCATTGGCCTAAAATATTACGACCACGCACGATGGATCTAACGACAAATTGATTTAAATGTTCATTTCGGACTTTTTGCTCAGAACTTGCAAAGTGACGTAGGTAGCGTTTTTATATTATTTTCATGGAATCGTGTATGTTAGTGATAATATCGGTGACGTTTTAACCAATTAATATCAATCCAACTGTACCAGTGAACGTTATTTAAATGAATGCATGTATCGTGACTTTTCAGATTGTCACAAAAAGTTCGAGACGAGTTTTAGTTGAGCGGCCACTATTTTAATAAAACCTGACTGACTTGTACGGACTTGATTATATAAAAGTTATTTAATGTGACTAGATTTTACAATTAAAACTTGACATTGGCCAAATACTAAAGCTTGGTGGTGCTATTAAAAAAAAAAAATAGTGTTCAAGTTCAAAAGCCTTTTTTTTAACCCAGGAAAGTCCTCATGGATACCCCGCCGCTCCGGGGGGAAGCGGCGGGGTTATGTCAGACTCCTACTGAATAAAAACCTGGGGTGTTCCTACATGTCGCTGCCGGCTGGGTATACGGGGGCGCCGAAGTATTCATCCGCGTACCCAGCAACAACGGCCTGGTGGGAGGCCGCCTCTTCGACGACGTCATCGCCGACGCACAGTGTTTTTTTTGGCCAAAAATCGGACATGTAGTTTTTATAATGCCTTAGTATAGAGTATTCGAATACAAATGCACGACGAAAACTCCCGTGCGGCCATTTTGTATAGTTTTTATTTAATCGCTGTTCGAAAGTTGAAATCCCGGAATTCCCAAATATGTGAAAAAAAATCTAACGCGGAAGTTTTATGGATAAAACAAATTTTTCTTTATTACATTAAAAGGCCCCAAGACAAGGCATATTTCAAGCCATTCCCGGCTGTCTTACGACTTACCGATATCAAATAAATCACGATAATATGATTTATGATTTTATTTTTTTTTGGTCTCGTTTTTCGTTTTGGGAGGTTGCAACTTGCATTAATCAGAAGCTTATATGTATGCCCAAATAACAAAAAAATTATTACTTCCCTAAGCCGCGGCCACAGCGAGAAAAGTGACATTGAAAAAATCCCGGGATCCGGGATTTACTACATTTGATTTTGAAAAATACATTTTAACCTAACCTAACGTTACCCATGACACATAAATAACTATCGGCGTCTTGACAAAGACGCTAAAGATGTCTTTGACTGCAGATATGATGCGCATACAAATCAGCCGCTGTTTACCAAATGTGACTAATCTTTCATTTTGCAACCGTTTTACAATCTACGTGCTTAGTATTTTCTCTCTTACATTATTAACTTTATAAAAATAAATTACTTAAATATATGCATGCATTGAAAGAGTTTATTGATACGTTGTGACTTGTATGCATAGCTTGTAGGCATAACGCACGGCTACTGAAATCGTGATTCTGTTAGCAATTAGATAGTTCGTCTTAGTAGCTTATATAAATTTGAAGAACCTCACGTGATAATGAAAATTATAATTTGTAGATACTCCTAGGAGTAGACGTGGGTGCCGCGTTCAAAAAAGCCAGCGGCGGCGCGCCGAGCAAAGCTAGTCGGCGGTGGCGTGGCAATATTCGATTTTTTTTTTAAATTTTAACCTTATATAATATAGCCAAAATTGTTCTACTACATTACTCTAACGCAACATGACTCCTCTTTCCTTTGTTTTTCACTTATCTCTATTTATGGCAAAATTTAATGTGGTAGCATCCAGAACTTTGCGCTAATAACTTAGGAGCATAATCATTAACATTATTTACAGGGATTATTTATTTAGTTTGATAAATAAAACAATGATTAAAATAAACACATAAATGAAACTAAATGGTTATTCATCCACATAGGCCTTCAAAGGCACTTCTGAACAATTTTACAATCAATAAAATTAGAACTTGCAAATTTTATAATTGTCGTGGATGAATATAATTTTGTTCACCCTGCTTGGAGTTTTTGCTAGTTCCATTTTTAATAAATTCACATTAGATTTTTATTTTTCATACCACTATGGCGGATACAAGCATACGGCCCACCTGGTGGTAAGTGGTTACCGTAGCCTATTGACACTTGCAACACCAGGGCCATCACACGCGCGATGCCGACCCTGCAAAAATATCTTCACACCTTTCTTGAAGAACCCCATGCTGTATCTCTTGGGAAAACCACCACTTAGCTCTGTTGAGCACACCGAGCTTCTTGGATGCCAGCTTAACCTTGTCACCCAAGTGACTACGGAACTGAACGCCACTAGAAATGTCCACGCCAAGGATCCCGATGCTCTTAGAGATGTTTAGGGACGTGTTCTGGAATTGTGGAGCCACAGCAAATGGGGTTTTCTTAGCGGTGAACGCGCAGGCTTGTGTCTTAGTGGGGTTGAAAAGGACTAGGTTTAGTCGACCTCAATCGGAGACACTAGAAAGTGTACTCTCGATTTCAGACACAAGTCGTTCGCGACTTTCCTCCACCATGGCACGAGGAATATTTGCACGGCCCATGTAATGGGCGTCCCCAGTGCTGTCGTCCGCATAGCAATTCTTAATAGACAGCATACCATTGATATGCAACAGAAACAGTGTTGGGGACAGCACGGAGCCTTGCGGGACGCCAGTGTTGATGTCCATGCTATCGGAGCAACTACCGTCAACGACGGCTCTTTCTTATGCATCTGCTGGAAAGAAAGCTGGCGATCCATTTGCATAATCCCTCTGGAAGCCCGTATGCTGGTAACTTCGATGGAAGGCCACGGTGCCAGACCCGATCGAATGCCTTCGCCACATCTTGGCTTACTGCTAATGCCTCACTTTGAGTCTCAATGGCGAGTGACCAACGGTGCGTGAGGTACACTAAAAGATCACCAGTTGAGCGACTGTTGCGAAAGCCATATTGTCGGTCGCTCAACAAGTCGTGATCTTCTAAGATTCTCAGGAGTTGGTTGTTGATCACTCGCTCCATCACTTTTGAGAGAAGGGAGGTGATGGTGAGATACACGCAATTCAGTATTAAATTCAATATAAAATAGGTACCGTTTTCACAAAAAAACTTCCACACACGAAACTTTATAACGCTAACGTGTTTAAAAAACAGGCGCAAGCTACAGACTGGCAGCAAAGAGAATACAAATAATGCGACTGGCGAGTGGTTTCGTCCACTGACCAATCACGCTCGTAAGAGATCACGTGACCATTATTTCACGCCGCGCAAAATGACCGGCGGCGGCGGCGGCGCGCCGGGTAGACCAAAGGTCAAAACCAACAACAAACAACTGTTTGTTACTGATAGATAGAATGTCTATAAAAAATATATAAAAAAATATTTCGCATAAAGTTTTATTCACAGTTAAAAATTCAACATCAATTTTATGATAGTAGGAGATTATATTGCAATATAAATCAATAAGATTCATAACCTTACTTGAACAGTACCTACAGAGATTGATACCAAAGATAGTGCAGGATTCATGTTGGTAATAAAGTCGTACACTTTCTCCTTATAACTTTCACATTACTATAATATCTTTTAACACAGTACATAATCTCTTTTTAATGTGAAATTCTTACGCATTACCGCATTGAGTATTTATACAGGCTGCTTCATACTTTTTGGTCGAGTAGGTATTGAACTTTTGTATGGAACAGTTGATAATTTTTTCGTGATTTCACAGTTAGTCCCAAAAAATTGTTCATACTGATGAGTACTTCCACCCCTGCAAGTATTGCCAGTGACAAAAAAATCACCCAGTAGGTAAGTATAATGTCGTAAGATCAAAGTCAAGAGAATTAATTTTGATTACACAAATGCATTAATAATAAGATGTTGAATGGAGAGGATGATTATTATGATAATATAATGTCTATATTTGTTTTACCTGCTTTTGTTTTTGTGATATTAAATAAAGCTTTGTCTATTGTTTTGATTTCACGAGTCATAATAGATTTTCCTCGATTATTACTTTAATTTTCCACCAATTTACGTATTCTTTGCATAATTATATGCTCGGTTTAGTATTCCTATAATTCTTTTATTTATATTTCTCTATACCTACCAATTGCGTTTTATTCATGAAATAATTTATGCTAATTAGATACATACATAATTAACTAATATTTACCCATGGGGCAATCACTGTTTGTTTGATTTCTCTTTGTCATACGTACATCGACAAATTCTTCCTTGATGACTTCTTGTCAACACAATCAAAATAAACTTCATTTTGTCCTCTTGGCACACTGACATCTAACAATAGAGGGTAGTGGGCGCGCCATTTACGACATCTAAAGCTAAATCTGAACTAAAAGATACTTATCAATAACTCGTCATCTATAGTTAAGTATCTATAAAGTTATAGTCAGTAAAACGTAAAATGATTAGGTAAAATGCATATAACTATAGTTTTATCAATATTTATTAGGCGATGTGGTCGCTCAGCAACAAAGCCTATCAATAAAAAAAAAAAAAAAACTATTTATCTGTAAATTATTAAGCCAGGATATTACTAATCTAATTATGTTATTAATTTCACCTACTATTTTATTAAGCCCTCAACTTATGTCAATGTTACCAATACGTGAAAATAAATAAAGATGACAAAAAAGTTAAATATTGACTTCCTTTCCGTACATCTTTCGAATATCTTCAAGAGAGGTTTTAGTTTGCAGAACGTGACAAGTCTCTCACGAACAATTGGTAGGATTACATCGTTGTCAAAATGTCAACAGTTCTGTGAAGATGGGTGGATTCATACACCGAGCTGCAACGCATTTCCTGAATGTTCTAGACGTCGCGATGCATTGTTATCACATTTTTTTTGTTTATCTGAGAACGGGTGTTTCAAATTAGCCGATAACGACAGCACCAACCCGATACTATAACTTTTGAAGTGAAACTTCTTATGCGACTTCCAACAAGGTTGCGTTAAACGTTTAACGCTATCATGGAGGGGGTATCAATTTCTACCTTTTCCTATTTTCATTTCCACATTACGAGGTTTCACTTCTTCCGCGCGGAGGGACTCCATGCACTATTTTAATGATAATGATGATGATACAAGAGCTCAATCTCAATCTCTCAAAAAAAAATTATATAGTTTTCACTTCTGTCGGCACTCCCGGAGTGCAATTTTTTTTTATGCCAGAAGCCTGGAAAGCAGGCAGGCGGTCCACCTGATGGTATGTGGCTACCGTCGCCTATGGACATTGATAATACCAATGGGATTATCAACTAACCGAAATGCATTTAATTATTATTGTCACAATTTCAGTTTGCAGGAGAATACATTCCGGTATTATGTCGGTGTCGATATTGTATAATGTGAAACGACGTTTCACCAGAGGCAAATCGTTTTGCAGACAATTTCAGCACCCTCGTCTTTCGTCATAAAAAGGCAAGGCTATATGTATGGTATATGTAAAGTAATTCACAGTTTCTAATTGTATTACATACATACATACATACCATCGCCCCGTATTATAGAACGAGAAACAAAACTTAAATCTAAATAAAAGATTAGTATTGTATCTACCTAGTTACTTTTCTGCAGGTAGCACTAAGAACTGTGCCAGAAATAGAAGAGCCACGACCTTCGCCGCGGCGTGAGACGTCACTACCACTGAGCTATCATCACCTTAAAATTACTTTTCCTGAAATATAATATGCCTCTTTTGAATTTTGACTATTAGATATAATTACTGTATAAGTATAACATGGTTTACTGTATTCCTATTATAAAATAGGAATACTAAAAAATATTAAAACAGATCACTTACAGATTACTTATGTAATAAAATAATGACTTTAATTCATTAAAGTTTTTTTTTAAAGTTATTCCCAAACATTCGCATTCGCATTCGTATATTCGTAAATTGGCATTCGCAATGTGAAAAATATGACATTCGTAACATCCCTGGTAGATAATACTGGCTGTTTTTATGCCTTTGCCTTAAAAAAAAAGTTTAAGAAAGTCCGAGTTTTATTTATTTCCACGCAAATATGTCATAAAACGTCGTATGACATACGTGCGCTTTGATAATTACAGCCTCTGCTTTAGAGATGATTCCGATATCATGTAACATGTAAAAATCATCGATATTTAAAAATCATTTCATCATGCAATGATAACGACAAAATCATCAATGATTTTATATCATTACCGAATGAACAAATTACGGGCTTTGCGGGCGCTCTCTGTGACAGTGTGACTGTGACTTGAGGTCACAAACTACCAATTTTTATATATAATAATTATTTTTATGATTAATAAATGCCTTAGACTGCCATGAATATAGTAAGGTAAAAAAAAATATTTCACAATACAACCCATGGCTTACTAAATAACTATAATTATCATTTCACAGCGACGTCCCGTGCCACGATAATTTCATCACTCGTTCATGAAGTGCCGTGATCATGAGGCCAAAAAAAACATTGATGATTTAGTCATTGTCCCTGTTATCGATATTTTTTTGTCATTGTCATGCTGTCATTGATATTTAAAAATCATCACTCAGCCCATCTCTACTCTACTTTCCTGTAGCCCTCGCCTACGGCTCGGGCTAGCAATATCGCCTCGGCTGTAATTTTCAACTTACCGCACTTATATCATAATGTACTATTTGGTAACCTAATAGGTATTATTGTTTCGATTAGGTACTTTCAATTTGAGTAGGTACTTATAATGTATCAGAAAGATTCTAAAATTACTTTGTAAAATTGCACTTTCAGGCATCAATTAAATCAATAACACGTGCATTCAATCAGTTTTGTATAATTTCAAGTCTACACATGCCTTTCATCTTACCTGCGTAAGCACACGTTACCCACGAGTATAATAACATAGGTTAATTTAGCTTGGGGTACCTATAGGTATCTTTTAGTGTCACTTTCTCGTACTTTCCTAAGTGTCGAAAGTTTCTTGACTGTCACTTTCATTTCAGTTAAGAAAGAGATTCCATTGAACACGTATTGTGACTTGTGAGTTAATTCACACGTTGCGTGTTCTTACGACCTTGGTGTGAGAGGTTGTTGTACCAAAAATATAATTTTTATTACCTGTGATTTATTGATTTGCGAAATGCTTTTTCCTTATGCGATAGCAATTGCGAATAGGGTTGATTAATTGTTTTACTACATTTTCAGATAACGATTATTATGTCCAGGACACTGGTGTGTGCGAAATGTACGACAGGGAGTAACTATTTAGTAATCTGTGGACAGGGGTTAAACAAAAAAGACGTGGAACGAGCACAACAGGCTTGGCTTATTTGACAACGAATTGGCAATCGCCTTGCTAATGTCCTAATGTGGTGATAACATAGTACCATCAGCTAGACGGTCTGCCTGCTTGTCAACCTTAGGAGTGTTTTTCCATAGTGATAGATAGAATGCATCAAACAATTCAAAAATTATTTATTCACTCCCACATAAAATCAATGAACAGTTTTAGCTCTTAGCTAGGTAGGTACATACATTTAACTGTGGGAGACAGGAGCCCAAACTAAGTTTCCCTGTGCTATGAGTCTCCTGGCAACAATACCTACAGCTTAGTGGTGAATTGTGGTGAATTTCACAAAAAAAGCCCCCAGAACACTTCGTCCGCCATTCGGCATATCATCAGCCGAAAATGAGGGCAACCTGATTGTAGTGGTAACCTTTGAAGAGGTTAAAGGCCTGACTTTTGAACTTTCAATTGACGTAGGGACGTGTTGTAGGTGTACCTACTTATCTAAGTTAAAAAAAAACTTAATTCGTTTATATATGTTTAATTATTGTAGAAACTTATATTTTTTTACATCTTGTAATAGGTATATTTATGTACCATTTACGCAAATAAAGAAAAAATCATATTGATGACTAATATACTTAAAGCTATCCGCGGCGTGCGTTGTAATGCTACTTTTTTTTCGGGCTTGCGCACAAGTCAACGCCAACAACTTACGCAAAGATCATCGCATCGCATCGGATGAATGGTTTAGGAGCGCATACCTAACAGACGGACATACAAACATTGATTTTAATGTATTTTATACCTAAACCTTTCTCATGAATCACTCCGTTCATTGGTGAAAACCGTATGAAAATTCGTTCTGTATGACAGAAAGATAGACGCGGCGGGGGCGGGGGACGACGACTTTGATAATAGGGTGCCATAAAAATGCATTTAAATTTTACATTTTCAATTTTCGCGCGTAGTTTGATGAAAACGCTGGACGCCATGTTACTCTACGGTCTTGACACGGTATTTGGGGTATGTTCCGTTATACACTGCGAGCACTGTTCAGTTCTCTTACTGGGGAGAAATTCGTTCCGTTATAGATGACAGTATAATGCCGCAGTATCCTAGGGAGATATATGACGTCATAAATCGTCGCCATTTTTGTACCGTGAGCACTGGCGTTTTCGAGGTAAGGTGCTCTCAGTACTATGATCACGTGATCAACGGCGTCCAGAATGACAGTTTACATATACGTGGATGACACACCGTATACTGGACTGGGTTCCGTTTTAAACAGTACCCAGTATAGCTAACTATAAAGGAACGGCTTCTCAGTATACTAAATGACGTCACACCTTACAGTGCTCGCAGTATATATCGGAACATACCCTAAGTCTCTTGTAAGTAAATAAATGCGCTGATATTGGTCTCAATCGGACTTATAAAATTTTATAAATTAAAAATGAACTATTATCCTTTTTATTAGTGTGCTGTTCCTGAATACATGAATACTAGTGTAAAAATAATAATACTTCGTTTGACACTTTTTAGTTTACATACAGCACCGTATAACGTCATTATAATGGCGGCTATTGTTTCGCTTGTTTAGCCAAACCAACAGCCAAACACATAAGAACTGAAAACTTTGAAATTAATTTTAAATATAATTAAGTTATTTTATGAACTAAAACTAACATTTTCCGACTGCTTATTGCCTAAGCTATCTAAATTGTACATTTTTAGAATTTTTCTCATATAGAGTAAAATACCCTATTGTAGTGGTCTATTATACCTAGATGATGGCCTATGATTATGTACCTAACCTATGTTTTCTGTCTCTTAAAAGTATATGAGTAAAATTCTTTCAGGGACGATGAGTGTAGATTATACGTATTTATTTAGATTAGGTACCTAATTAACTAATTTAATTATTTAGAGAATGATGAGCAGAAAATTTGGTTGTAATCAATTTGTTCATTCAGGTACTTATCTATTAGAACTTGTACGGTCACATAACGTGAGATGGACTAAAGCAATTCATGTAAAATTGCGGGGCTATCTTAAAGGGGCGAGGGGTTTTAAGATAGCCCCGTCTCTTTTTGTTATATGACGTTAGAAAGTGACGGATAAACTTAAAACCTGAGTTTTACTAAACTTACTAAACCATGTAAGGTAATAAGGGTAAGCGTTCGATTAGCCAATGCTAATAAGCTTGTAAAAAGTTTGTAGGTTGTAAAACATAGATACTTAATAGTTTATAAAACCTGTAATCTGAATCTAGTTTTTAAACCTACGTCACTTGCGTCAATTAAATTAAAAGTTTTTATACTTTTAGGGTTCCGTGCAAAGCCTCCCAATGGACCCACTGTTGTGACATCTCCGTCCGACCGTTCGCCTGACTGTCTTAGGCTACCTACACACTATGCGGTTAACCGCTTTCCGGCTAGCCGCAATCAAAAATATGTATGAAAATATAGTGTGTTTCCATACACATTGTGTGTACTATTTATTTCATACAAGTAGTCAACCAGGCCAGCGGCCAGCCGTCCTGGCCGCATTGCGGTTAACCGCATAGTGCGTACCCGTACTTAGGCTTCTAACTCATAAATAAACCGTAAACTAGGGGGTTTATATTTATACATTAGAACAAATACCAATAATAAGTAAAAAAAATATATATGAGCAAAGTGGGGCAAAATTTTTATAATTTTTTCCCAACCTAAGCTTGTAGTGTATCGTTGCTTGAATTTGCTTTGAAGAGGCGAGCACGAATTACTTTGGATCCGTGAAATCACGCTATGTTGGAATCGTTTACTATTATACCAACCTGAGATTTTTTAAATAATGGTCGTCTCTTAAACCGATTTAGGATCCAATAATAAAGGCTAGATATAGGTTTTAAATACATTTTTATTTTAGTTAAGTATTCCTATTACTTGTTTCAGATGCTCACCAAACACACATTCGTCAAGTAACAATGATATCCAAGGTGCAGTAGTAGAATTTAAAGTTACATAATTAAAAAATAGTTCATAATATTACATTTCGTCAAGATGTCCGACGGAAAGATGAATGTCGACAACAATATGAACAAGACAGAATTAAATAACTTCAAGTTTGAGGTCAGTAAAGTACTTTACCATCTATACCTACTTCTATACCATCTATGATTTATATTTTTTAATTATATTTTTTCATTAAAAGCAATCAGTAACTCTTCTCAATAACATAAATCGATTAATTGATTTTAATTATATTGATTGCGTCGATCGTAGAATGTATTTTTTTTAACATTGTATTAATTGGGGTTTTTTTTCACTTTTTGGAATAGGCTTGTGTTTGACCACTGTCTCACTATGGTAGGTGAAGTGGCCAAAGGTGGTAAGCACACAAAGCCTAGAAGGAACTGGCTCTCAAGTGCAGCCGGAACACACCAATAGGTTATTGGCGTTAGATTTCAACATGAGGGTGGTAGCCAGCCAGGCGAGCACCAAAGTACCCTACCTCGCTATAAAATATAACCTTAGCTTGTCAATAGCGAATATTTCGTGATATGGATATCTACAGTTATGGTGCGGATAGTTTGTATAGGTACATATCATCAGTCTTATCATTTGCGTTTTGAGGTCCATTGGAAGTCAGCGTCACTCTCTTAGCATCTCATACTTCCTACTAATGCTATCCTATAATCCTACTCCTATTATATTATAAATGTGAAAGTGTGCATAGATGCGTGGATGTTTGTTACTCTTTCACGCAAAAACTACAGAACGGATTTGGATGAAATTTGGCACACCGATAGATGTTTTATCGGTGTGCCAAATACATAGGAACTTAAGATAAAACGTAAGATCCCTCGGGCACGCGGTTGAAATCGCGGGTCGGTAGCTAGTCTAAACGCTCGCTTCTTTGTGTCAGTTATAATCTTCCGTCTGTTGTAGTAAACTAATTTAGTCAGACTACGCTTTTTCCACGTTATACACGGTGGCTATGTATAGCCTATACATTTAAATTGTCCTTTATATTGCCAGAGCTAAACTCCAAAATTGTACTGCTTTTCGGGTTGAGATACCTAAGTAACATTATTAGGTACCTACACTCCATCATAATATTACCACCTAGCTACATAATATTACTACCTACCACCTTTCTATGAAATAAGAACACAGACAGGTGGAAAATAACATATAGGTACTTACTTATAAACATAAATATTATTACAGGAAGTATTACAACGATCGGTTTGAAGTACAAAGTCCTATATAATTCTTTTTTTTACAAGCGTTTATTTACTTTTTTAAGGTATAAAGTATTTTATTTTATTTACCTAACTGTAGACAGGCTGTTGAATGAAAAATAAAAGAACACCCTTTTTTTTTACTTTATTAAAACACGATTATAAATTTATTAAAAAGTACGTACTAGCTATTTATAGTTTAGGCACAGGTTTAGGTTCAACGGATTTAGGATGTGAAATTGAATGCATATGACATTAGAAATAGCGTAAGTAACAATTTTATTGAACAACGATTTTCTCATTATTCGTATACTAGATAACGTAAACGCAACCGATAACAAGTTTTAATAGCATCCGTAATCACAAATAAGTGTAGGTTTTAATTAAAAATAGCTACCTGTCATTGAATTAATATTATTTCATTCTCCTTCTATAGTAGAGGACATTGTTATTAATGACTAAGATTACCCATATTATTAAATCGGGGTCATCAGAGCTTCTCGGTTGGGGTCCCGATTCGAATGATGAATCGATTGGGTGGTTAGATTTAATGTATGATCTAAACCTGTATGTGGTAGTCTACTGAATCGAATGGCTGTTCCTACCGATCGGAATGGCAACCGAGTAGGTCTGATTAAGAGAATGCCAAAATAAGATTATAGTGAATTTAAAGATGTACCTACCTAGTAATTACTAAATGATCTTAATCCTAATCCTAACTAATATTATAAATGCGAAAGTGAGTTTGTTTGTTTAATTTGTTACCTTTTCACGCTTAAACCGCTGAACCGATCGCGATGAAATTTGGTATGCAGATAGCCTATTGTACGGAGAAGAACATAGGCTACTTTTTATCCCGGGAAAACATAAGATCCCTGGGGAACGCGGGTGAAACCGCGGGGCGGAATCTAGTTATGTTATAAAAATAAGTGAATACGTAAGAATATATTTTTTAGCTAATAATATTGTAAGATTTGTGACCCTGACATACCTATGTATATTCTGCACGTAGGTAAATGTAATTTAAAGATTGACGATGATAACTCAACATGACAATAAATGTTCACCCAACCTATAATAACACAGGAACCACCTAATCCACGTCTCCTTTAATTGAAGGTCATCCTCCACACATTTTGTTGCAACGCTATTGACCTACAATCTTAAACTACAATACCTTATGGCTAGTTCACACTAGCTTGATGATCAACCGAATTAACGTTCGTTGGCTTGGTTCGCTAATACGTGGTAATGTCATCAACACTACTTATTATAAACATAGTCCCGCTGCGTCTGGCTGTCTGTCTGTGCAAGATTTGCTCCATAAAATAAGATTGATTCACTACCAGGTAGGTATAGCTAAAATTGATAAAACAACACCCGTGTTTTAGTGCGTGGGGCCAAGCAGATATATAACACGAAATTCTAGCTCTTTTATTATTGGTAGTCAGTTCAAGGAGTCTAAACACACACCCATCGTAAACCATGAATTAAATTGAATATGTTTTTTTTTAATAATTTGAATAAAATTACTTAATTCATTTTGCCTTGTCTTCTCTATACAAGCTGGTATTTTTTATAATTCGCATTGGTTGGTAAATCATTATATGGCCAATGTACCATCGACAAACTTCAAGCATGATCAATTTTTTAACCTTTTCGCTTGCAAGCAGTCATCATAGCTCGCCCATTGTCAAGACAAAAGCCGCTATTGTGTAATTTCATTTGTTTTGACTAGTTGTATGATAAGCGCATTGTCCACTTGTATTGTCGACAACCAGGTAGTCGATGGTCGCTGCACACAAAAAGTAGCCTTATGGTGGTCATGCTTCAACTTTGTCGATTGTACGTTGCTCCTGGAGTGTACGCACCATTATCTTCTGTGTTTCACGTATAAAAATGATTTATGCAACGCACCGATTTAATCATTTATTGCGTATTAATTTCTATAGTAACCTAGGTAAACAAGCAAGCTAAAGTTACAGCTGACTTAGAAAATGTTTGTTTAATCGTGCTGAGTAAACAGATCCACAAACAAACACAAGTTACTAACTATTAGTAGTTAGATACATTAACGTCGCTCATACAACTACTGAAAGATCATAAAAAAATAAATACGTCATTATCATAAATTATTCAGTTGTAAGTTTTGCTAGCTGCAGTTCATGGACGAGAATCCGCAAGCGACGTCGTCATCACACGGCAACTATTCTCCAAGTAGGTATAGTCCAAACTCCACAGTACAATTAATGCTAATTTTATGTGTACATTACTATTAGCTGTTGGTGGCAACTCAAACACTTACCTTTATCTAATCTTACACAAGCATATTTGATTCACCGATAAAGCATTTAGTTTGTGTTTATCAGTCATCGGGAAATCATCTGTGTTGTGTTGTTCAATATATAAAGTTTGGTGCAGGTGAAGCCTATAGCTGACGTGGAAAAGGGCAAGCGTAGTGGACCCTCATCGAATATACAGTGGAGTAGAGTGATCGCCATGATCGTTGCTATCGGAGTACTTCTGGCCGCGTGCTCCGTGACCTGGGTGTTCCAAGATTGGCAGACTAGTCTCCAAGTACTCGCTATCCTTGTCGTCGTTTACATCATCGCCTTCTACTGGAGATGGCTCTACATTGCCGCCAGAACAGCTACTAGAGACTTCTCGTAAGTTAACGTTCAATTAACATTTTGGTGCTTGCTAATAATTAATTAGTATTTCGTTGCTATAAACAGTATTTTTGCTTTAGTGCATTATGGTGTTACATCAAGTTATTGTGGCTAACGAGGAAATTTACGAATAAAAATTGGTCCATGCCAGATATATTCCACGATGTGGTTAAACGTCATCCAAATAAAGCGTGCTTCTTGTTCGAGAATGAAATATGGACATTCCAACAGGTATGTTAATGATGATTTACTTTGCGAAGGTACGAAAGTATGGCATACGTGTGAACAAAAACATTTATTGTTCTATGCATATATAGGTATGGCTAACTTTTTGGTGCAACAAAACATAATCTAGGGAAAAATATACGCTTTGTTTTCCAGCAGACGTTTCCAACAATTGCCATTAAAGTCGTTAATTTTATTTTG
Organism: Tetheella fluctuosa; assembly: GCA_951216915.1. Taxonomy (NCBI): domain Eukaryota; kingdom Metazoa; phylum Arthropoda; class Insecta; order Lepidoptera; family Drepanidae; genus Tetheella; species Tetheella fluctuosa. The sequence goes on from OX578214.1 coordinate 5,171,069, forward strand.
TAGGCCGAATCACGTAATTGTGTGTAATAATTAAATAAGTACCTACTGACGTATTTAGGTGGAACCTTGAACTTACTCGATCCTAAAGGCGGCATGTTTTCAACAGTTCAAATATTTACCGATTTGTCTGTAAGATTTTCGTCAATATGACCTTGGTGTTGATGTTAGCAGTCTTACAATAGATAAGAGGTACTTACTTGGAACGTAGAAAATAAAAAAATAAAAAAGGAAAAACTAAATATGGGATTTCCGAGGTTTCTTTGTTGTAGGATCTACTCAATCCTCAGTTATTCTCCTAAGAAAATACACCAGTTATGTTGTATGTAATCTATTTTATTTAATTTCAATAAATAGATCATCCTGCTTTAGTAAAATCATAACGCAGATTTTGAAATCTTAAATCTGAATTGAAAGAAGTGTGAGAACTAGATTGTTGGTTATTATTATAAAAGGAATACTTACTTCTTTATTTACAACAAAAATACAATAAATAACATACATAATTTTTTCTCTAGGCTGCCCCCCGATGACGATGGTCAAGATTCCTAGCACGATGGCAGCGTTCCCTCTTTATTGTTTGATTGAGTTACTTATTTCAGATTGAAGAATTCAGTTTACGCGTGTCAGCGGTGCTCAAAGCACAAGGAGTTAAGAAGGGTGACACGGTTGGCGTCATGATGAATAATTGCCCTGAAATGCCAGCAATATGGCTCGGTATCACTCGTATAGGGGCTGTGGCACCACTCATCAATAATAACCAGACGGGCAACACGTTGATTCACTCTATCAATGTTGCTAAATGCGACGTGGTCGTGTACGGATCTGAATATGCTAGTGGTGAGTTTGGCTAGTCTCGAAGTGATAATTCATTAGTCTTAATGTCTCAGGAACTAATAATGCTTTTTGTCAAAGTAATTTACGTAAAATAGCCCGGTAACTTCTATCATACAAATACTTAATATCTACATCTGTAGAACCAGCGTGTCTGTAACATACCAAAAGTGGAGTGTGGGTGATGTAGGAAGAGTAACAGAATTAAAAGATTTTTTTCTGTCTATTTGAACTAGCTAATCTTCGAAATCATTGAATGGAGTTTCTACAAGTCAATGCCGCTTGGCTTGGCGCTTCGAATAAGCTTTATTTCATTGAAATCTGCGGTAAATAATGACTGCGTGACTGAAAAGCTAGAATAAATAGTGAATAAATTTGGTAGCAGACAATAGAGAAATAGTCACAAACTATAATTTATATGGATATAAATTGCAATTTATTCTCTCTCGATCTCTCATTTCTACTTAAATATTTAATTCTTCAATAGACCGTTGTCACCGTTCCAGCATTTCAAGAAATAACGACGGAGATCAATACATCGATCAAATTATTAAAATTTATACGTCGACCGTTGAATACATCTGAGGAATCTGTGAAGGTGGTCGCTGCTGATAATGACTTCACATCGATGTTGGAATCGACAGCACCAGCACCATGGACTGTCTCTGATGGCGAAGGCTTTAATGGAAAACTACTGTACATCTATACTTCTGGAACTACGGGTTTGCCGAAAGCTGCTGTTATTTCTAGTTCGAGGTAAGATTTTATTCCTAAATTTAACTAACCAACTAAGAGGTCAAAGATGTAACGCTGAGAGGTACCTACACCAATACCAACTAATAAACGAAACCACAATCTATCAATATTTTTCTATGTTATTGTGCTCTCTTCTATTGAAGCTTTTTGCACTAAGTCAAGGTACCTACGAGTAATTGGTAATCCCTGGTATTGGTTATGTCCATAGGCGAGACGGATCCGCTTACCAACAGGAAGAATTCCTGCCAGCTTGTCTTCTGATATAAATGAAAACTCTGTAACAAAAAAGAGTTAAGTATGAGAATATGATATGATATAATTTTTCAGGATGGTATTCATGGCATCGGGAGTCCACTACCTCGGAAGCTTACGAACCTCTGACGTCATCTACTGCCCCATGCCTCTGTACCACTCCGCTGGAGGCTGCATCACAATCGGCCAAGCCTTTATTTTCGGCTGCACAATTGCTCTCAGAACCAAGTTCTCGGCATCGGCTTACTTCCCAGACTGCATCAAATACAATGCAACAGTAAGTGGAGTGAAAGCTTTATTATGCTCGAGTGAAAGCGTGGAGAATGTCATGCAAAAAGGTGCTAATGTAGGTACATTTGAATGAAATCTATAGCCAGTAGCCTTCAGGTATTTATTGCAAATACGGTACAATATTGTTTTATGACCAGGATATAAAATTTTACTGAGCGCGAAATCTTAGCAATAAACACACTATTTGCCGTAACGAAGTTTTAATGAGTATCGATGTAGTTTAAATTTATGTATTCAATCAGAAAAAAATATTGTTTTACATTACCATTTCATTAACGTCAAATGTTTGTAAGAACCAGAAAGAACAAAAGAAACAAAAGCCATTTGTACTTTAAAATGTTCAATGTTTCCTTTTTCAAACCACCTTATTATTATGGTTTTTGTTGTAATTTTTTACCCATGGTTGTAGGTAAAAAAAAACAGTTTTTATTTGTTCGAACAATAAGTTTCTTTGTTTGAGTGTATGTCTGCTTTCGATTTGCTCGTTTGCAAATGTTTAGTAACACTCTTGACGAGATTCTTAGATAGTATTTATCTCTCAGCACACTAAGGGGCCCTGCAACATAGAAGGTACCTATGTTGGATTGTAATGAAAAGATATACCCAACTAAAAAATATACAGATTTGTCGGGAATATAATATAGAAATACACCATTAAGTACATGACGTTAATTTTATTGTAGATTGACTCGCCTTGGTTATAGAAATACACATACATGACGTTTATTGTAGACTGACTCGCCTACTAATACTTATTATAAATGCGAAAGTTTGTGCGTGTGTGTGAGGGTGTGTCTGTGTGAGAGTGTGTAGCTTCGTAACGGCTTAAAGGATATGGATGAAATTTGTGACATAGGTTGATCATACCCTATAGGATGCTTTTATATCGGGAAAACATGAGATCCCTCGGGAACGCAGGTGGAAGGAACCGCCGAGTGGAAGCTATCATTTTTCTATAATAAAAACAACAAATATTTTTTTTTTATTTAAAACCCAAATCAAAAAGAAACCTACTTACTCCATGCGTGTTGTGATCTCTATTTTTATGGAAACATGTGAAAAATCTGTAGTGTTTTTTCGCAGGCGGCTCATTATATCGGAGAAATGTGCCGGTACGTATTGACGACTCCACCTACAGCGACCGACAAGCAACACAAAGTACGGACAGTTTACGGCAATGGCATGAGACCAGCGGTATGTTATTATCAACAATAAATGATAATGTTTATTATTATGTACTTTTGAGACACGCATCCCATTCGCGAGCCAAATTATTATATACCTACATAAAGAGAATATAAATTAAATATTTTTGTCATGTTCGTGGCTCAATCTCAATTATTCCTCTGTTAGGTATATCCGTACAAAATAGGTCTAATTTATGATGATGATTCGCTAAGGCAAAGCTATTAGCCATATATGTAGGTATTATCAAGTGTATATTACCACTTAAACAAATGGGATTTTTTTTAGATTTGGTCAGATTTCGTAAAACGATTCAATATAAAGAAAGTAGTTGAATTTTATGGTGCTACAGAAGGAAATGCCAATATTGGTAAGTGTAATCCTATTTTTCATTTATCTATTTCATTTTGCAAACTCTCTGACTGACTTTTGAAAAGTACATGGACACACTTTTGAAAACTATCCACATACAAAAGTGGATAGGACTTCTCTGAAGGTGCAGACGCAAAGAATATTATGCTGACAGCTCTTACTTCTAAAAATAACACTTAAATCCACTTGACAAAAAGAAAACTTAAAAGTAAGAAGCTTATATGAAATAGTCTAAATTAAAAAAGTCGCTATCAGAAGGCAGCGTACCCAGAATGCTGGCGGCATTGCCACGTTGAATGCTGATTCTCTGACCAAGATATAAGCCAGCATTCTGGTCACAAGTTGCTTCGACCATGCGTTTGGATATTTCGCGATAAAGATGGTGAGCTCTCGACCCCCACGGACCCAGAGTTTCAACCCCAAACGGCTCAAATATATAGCTTGTATCTATGTTACTATATTTGCGCCGCTTGAGGCTCTCTGCTGATAACGCAGCGCCGCCAGCCTTATTTATTGTTTCTGGAAGATGACACGGTGCCAAAGTATCGACACACGTGGCATCCCATACCAAAGGCCGTTTCAACTTCCAAGGGATAAGTGTCATTCCACAAAAACGCATATTAAAAAAATATCATGTAATTGGTCGAATCGAACATAATTTTTGCGAAGTAAATATTCAATATGGACTAGGCTTAAATATTTATAAATAGTACCTATAATTAAAAATATTTTATAAAGCAATGTCGCAAGAATAATTCCAACATTTTAGCTTTTACGAAAAATTCAATCATCAATAGTACTGAGTTTCTACAGAAAACTGAATTTCATAATACAGAAATTGTGTCGTAAAAATATTCAATATTATGTGTTTTTTTTTTCAGTAAACATTGACAACAAGACTGGTGCTATAGGATTTGTGTCTCGAATCATTCCCGCTGTTTATCCTATAGCAATCCTCAAAGTTGATCAAGAAACCGGTGAACCAATAAGGGACTCTCGAGGATTATGCCAAGTTAGTAGAAATATCATTATTTACATAAGTACCTATATGTTTTATAAACCATCATTTTATCAAGCGATATATATATGTCGCATCACAGATGGATTGTCGAATCCACTGCTTTACAAAACCTCTAGTTGTTTTACATAACAACACCGTTATGTAAAACACCTGAACGACGTTCAGCTGGATTGTCATTGCGCTACGTTTTACAAAACGTGGGTAGCAAGCAACCCACGTTTAGAATTGAGAATGGCTTATCTGTAGTCACAATTAAAGAGCGTTTTGGTATATGATATGATAAAATAAAAAATAAGTAGGTAAATTTTTACTGTTACAAACAAATACAAAAACATAACCACGAAGTGAATGGCAAACGCGAAAAGCAGCGAGCGATTGCCTAACTTCTAACCTAAAGTATTCGTGTCGTTTCAAGGCGATGATAGCTCTGTGGTAGTGACGTCGGACGCCGCGGCGAAGGTCGTGGGTTCGAATCCTACAATGAGCTTGAGCTTTCGGTGAAGGAAAACATCGTAAGGAAACCATAGCACGGTGGTAGGGTAGGGTACTTTGTAGGACCCGCCTGGCTGGCTACCACCCTCAAGTTGAAAATCTGTCGCCAAACACCTAATGGTGTGTTCCGTCAGCTGCACTTGAGTGCCAGATCCTTCTAGGCTTTGTGTGCTTACCACCTTCGGCCACATCATCACCTACCATAGTGAGATTGTGGTCAAACACAAGCCTATACAAAGTAAAAAAAAAAATTAAAAAAAATAGGCGTTCAATTTCACACTGTTTTACATAACGTCTATTCATGACCCGCTGCATTGATAAATGCAAAACATTTATGCAATTCTGCGTACCTATTCGAGTTCAGTTATTATAAAAAAACACTAAACGTAGTTCAGTTGTTGTACATAACGGTGATTTATTGTAAAACAGCTGGCGGTTATGTAAAACAGCCAAGCAATCCAACTGCGGCATATACATTTTTAAATGTCATACCTCCATAAAAAACAATAATCAAAAACGATATAAAAACAAATAACATGTTTTTCTTTTCTTTTCAGTTAGCTCAACCGAATGAGCCTGGTGTGTTCATAGGAAAAATAAAACCGAACAATCCTTCAAGAGCATTCCTTGGCTACGTGGACAAAGCTGCATCAGACAAGAAAATTGTCAGAGATGTGTTTGCGCACGGAGACTCAGCTTTTATATCTGGTATGTTTCTTTATTAATTTATCATGTCAACAGCAGATGACTGAGGGTAAAATGTAAAGTTCTGATTCAATCGCTCAGTTATTAGGCCACCGCCACTAATATAAGATCTTCGGTATATTATCAGGTGTCTAAATTAGACGGCTTAATATTACTCCACATAAAATTTCTTATCAAGCTATTATCACATTTTTAGGTGATATCCTGGTGGCGGACGAGCTCGGATACCTGTACTTCCGTGACCGCACTGGTGACACGTTCCGCTGGCGTGGTGAGAATGTCAGCACGACTGAAGTTGAAGCAGCTATTTCCAGATTCGCCAATCAACGAGATGCGGTAGTTTATGGCGTTGAAGTAAGTTGAAGTATCTGGATATGATATCCTACTAATAATATTATTAACGCGAAAGTTTGTAGGTATGGGTGCATGGATGGATGTTTGTTACTCATTCACGCAAAAACTACTCAACGGATTTGGATGAAATATAGCACACGGATAAAATATATTTGGGCTTAACATATAGAATACTTTTTATACCGGGAAAACCTAAGATCCCCCGGAAAGGCGGGCTAAACCATGAGGTGGAAGCTAGTATTGTAATAAAAAGGAAACATAAGCATCAATCTGTTTAGATTTTTAGTAAGTTCCTGTATGGCTATTAAACTTGTGCTCTTTATTCCACAGATTCCAAACACAGAAGGTCGTGCAGGCATGTGTGGAATTGTGGATACAGAAAATAACTTAGATTTAGAAAAACTTGCGAAAGATATCTCAAAAGATCTGCCCAAATACGCTAGACCAATATTTATACGAGTAATGACCAGCCTTGATATGACTGGTAAGTTTAATCTTTCTATTTTGTAATTAAATGTCTGCTTAAAGAAGCATATACATATTGAAATGTATAATGTTTTAGTTGGATTGCTTAATTAGCTGTTGTTTTACAAAACGGCACGTTTTGTAAACCACGTTATGTAAAACATCTAGCAGTTTTGTAAAACAGTGTATGGAGGAGCAAGGTGGTAGACTCCTCCATTGAAAAGGGAAGACCTTCCGCCAGGCTGGGTCATAGTGCCTGGGGACTGCGGTCCAACTGTAGATGTTGGAATCTTGTATGTATGCTAAGTCGTCGTAGTACTTTGTTAGCGCGATGTAGAATCTTGTTGCGCCATCTATCCACGGGTAGCGGAGGTCTTGATAGATGTTGCTACAAGTGGATTCGAAAATCCATCTGCGACATATATATTTATATTTAGGGGTTGAATGCAGTAAGTTATGGGCTAGAATCAGCGCCGACCCTAGCCCTAGATCAGGGTACCTACTTTGTTTGACGCTTTCATAATGTCACATAAATTGTATTTCAGTTTATGTTAAATAAAAAGTAATTATGTACTTTACTTACCGTTTTTTCCATAAATCAACTTTTATTGCTAAAATCAAATCCGCCATAAAAATATTTTTTACTCGAAATAGTTTTTCGTATTTGGTATTTTGGCGCCTCTTGCCACCTGGCGACTAAAAACATTTTTTTTGGCGTGGTGGTTTCACGTCACATGTCGTGAGTTCGATTCCCACCCAGGGCAGACATTTGTGTGCATGAACATGTTTGTTTGTCCTGGGTCTGGTTGTAATTATTTATTTAAGTTACTAGCTAGTCACGGCCAAGCTTCGCTGTGGAAATTAAAGCTCGTCAATAACTATTAAACAAACAAAAAACGATTCACAGACAGAATTTTAACTATTTTATCTTTGCATATTTATATCATAATAATATTAAGAAAAAAAGTAGTATATGTATAATGTTGTATCAGTAATCTGGTTTTCATAGTACAAATTCTGCTTGGGATTTGAAATCAGATGGCCGTGTGTGAGAAAAGTTCCAGGATATTTATTTATAAATTGTGGTGTTTTGTGGAATGTGTTGAATTTTTTGACTCATATTGTTATTTTTATTATAGGTACTTTCAAAATGAAAAAAGTAGATCTCCAGAAAGAGGGGTACGACCCATCAGTTATTAAAGATCAGTTATATTATTTAGACCCAAAATTAGATAATTATGTACACTTAGGACAAGAGGAATACGAAAAAATACTTTCAGGGCAAATTCGACTGTGATTTATTATTAAGGTTAAATTATTGTAAGTATTTACTATAATCAAGACAATGAGTGCCTTTCTGTGATTGAAGTGACTAATAAAATCCTAAACGAATTTAATGACGTAAAAAGTTTTGTGAATTTGGCTGTCATTATATAAATATGTTAGCTATATTTAGAATTTTAGATATTCACACAATGACTAACATCAATATTTTGCTAAGGTATTCCATGTTATTCCAACTATTCATTTTCATAGAGCAACACGGATCGGAGGGTGTTGCTCTATGCTCCATAGAAAAAAACCCCGACAAGCAATCGATGATTGCAGCTGCAGGCGGCTATTATACCTACACTATATTGAATTGGTAAATTAATAATCTAGCAATTTTACTCTCTATATATTATAGATGATATTTTGTTGTAAATATACAACTTAATGTAATATAATTTATCTAGCAATTTTTTGAAAAAAACTCGTGACGACTGCTGATTAACTACTAAGATAATAAAATTGTTATACCTATATTTATATATTATAGCTACTGCTATTTTTTTTTAAATATAGGTAATATTACTTAGACTGAGGACCAAAGAGCGCAATTATGTATTCGTTTGGGCCACATAACGACGCAAAATGAGATGATATTCTTTGAACAAAATATTTAAATTAATTACATAAACAAATAAAATAAATTATTTGACCGATTTTGCGCACTGTTAATTACGCTCATATAGCTTCAGTCTTATTATGTCAATCAATATCTCATAGGTTCACTGCTCAACTGTATTTTTTATTATTTATGCTTTTCCTAATAGTTACTATAGGTACTGACAAATAATTTATGTTTAATTCCAGTCGTGATTTAAATTTTAAGAAATAGGTGCCTTTGTTTAGTAATATGTAGGTATAATTATATTTTATCGGAATATCTTAAATATCTGTACCAATTACTTTCTACCACTACTGTCTGTAAGTATTTATAAGTGTTTCGTACTTATTTTGTGTGACAATAAATTTGTTAATAGGGAATTATCAATTTGAAATAAAATGGTTTTCAATAAGTATTTTTTTTATTTCCTTTTCCACTTCAATTATTTTGTTTCTCGCTACACTTACTTTTATTACTTAATTAACTTAATTCTGTAAATTCCCAAACGCCTATTACACAGTAGATCGTCATCAGCACTGAACAATAAAAACAATAGAATTAGTATGCCCCTTCGTTAGTCCTTATTTCATAACACAAGCAAACCCTCTCTATGATTGGTGAATTTTAATTTTGTCATAATAGCCAAAAGCTCAGTCATCGCATATTTAAAAAAGAACATAATTCTGATACGATAAAGTTGATTATTGTCTATTTCTTTTAAGTATAAGTATAAGTTTTCAATTAATGCTCACTGACATATTTTGACGAGCTAGTTCCACTACTCGACGCTAGATGTCACGATAATAAATGCATTCAATTATATGACGTATTTCTATAATCATAATGTTGATATTTGCTTAATGAAATCATACGATTTTTCCTTCTCTAGGGATGTAACACTGTCCTATTTTACTTATCGATAATTTATTACTCGCTTATATTCTGAATACCGTAGACAAGTCGTTAAATATTAAAAAAAAAAACAATCTGTCTGTAGTTAAGTGTTGAACAAAATTTTTATTTTAATAAAATACGCTTTATAAGAGAATTATCTTCTTTTTCGTGATAAGAATATAATTTACATGTTTTCTATATTATTAGAGTTGTATTTTGTATGAGGTATTACGAAGAGGTAACATAAAGTTTGTAGGAGATAATCTCTTATTTTTTTATTTATTTAAAATTTATTTATTTATTTCTTTATTTATTTAAAAAAAAAACAAGAAATGCACATTTTGAATTAAATTTTTTAAAATTGAATACGCCTTTTTGGTTTTATAACATTATAAAAGATTGATGAATGTACGAGGTTTGAAAGCCAATTTGGCAAATTTGTTTTTTGTTTTTGATTTAGCTGCTGTACGAGGAAAAAAGTTCTGAGGCTGGCAACTCTGGTCTTTCAGTCCTGTCCTGTCAGTCTGAGTCAGACAGACTCATTGTCAGACTGACACTGAACTGACAGGATCAATCACTGATGTTTCTGTCAGAGTGTCTGATACTGTTGCTTAAACATCGATAGTTTGACTATCGATAGTTGACCTTGTAAACTATTCAGGATATCGATATCATCGCCACATGTCAATACAATCGATACTATCGGTAGTATCAATAATACTTTTTAAGCAATACTATTGATGACGGCACTACTATCGACACTATTGATAGTTTTGCATCCAATGGTGTCGATCGTATCGATAGCATTGCAAAATTGCCGTTAAAAACTCAAAAACAATCGATACTATCTAAAGTACCGATACCGATTGTTTTTGAGTTTTTAATGGCAATTTTGCAATACTATCGACACTATTGTACGTGAAACTGTCGATACTATCGATAGTATCGATAGTATTGCTCAAAAAGCACTATCGATACAATGGATAGTATCGATGTTATTGAAACATGGTAATACTATCGATAAATTGCTGTTACTATTGGTTTTGCCTTAACTATCGATAAACAATCGATAGTCTATCGATATTGAACTATTGATATGCAACACTACTGTCTGACACTGACAGAAAGATCAGTAGTAGTGCTCTACTCTTATTTCAATCAAATTCGCCTGTGCCTTGATTTTTGTAATTATTTTCAATTACATAAATGCATTACTTATTTATCTATTGTCTTAGTAACAATAAGTAGATTTTAATTGATATTAAATTTGCATGTTTACTGTGTTGACAAAATTGACACTGTCAGTTAACGCAACGCGACGCGAGTTTTTGATTGCGTTACCAAAATACGAAAGTTAACGGGACATGAGAAACACTGACAATCAATTATTTTCTACTCGCAAAACTTAATAGGGGAGTGCAAGTGTGACAACGAGGCGCACTAATTCACACTTTCACAGTGGGTCGTCGATCGGCAGTCAGTCGCATTTCGCTGCGAAAGCTAGTAGTTATGATGTTAGCAGCTGCCACTATAACTGCGGCCTTTGTGGCCGTCTGGCTTTACCAAGGCTTCCTTTGCACGCTAGCCTTCACTGCCAGCCTCATCCTTCTGTATGGAATCATATTCCATTCAAGGTGCTTGTACATAGCTCTGAAGACGGCCCCTAGAGACACCAGGTAAATATCGTTTGTCATCTTATAACTTTGCTTGATTCTGTATCAACCAGAAAATACTTTCATTCTCAATTCATACTCAATCAGAAATTCTTACAAAGTTATGGTTACATGATGTCTTCAATAAATGACTTATTGTAGACATTTGATTACTCCATAAACAAAAACTTTTTTCAAAGAAAGATATATTTTTTTAATAAAATATATTTTGTATCTACTTTTAGAGCCTTAATTACGTACATCAAGATACTATGGTTAACACGGAAGCTTGCCAAGAAAGATCTGACAATACCAGATATATTCCATGAGGTTGTCCAAAGACATCCAGATAAACCATGCTTCTTATTCCAAGATGAAGTATGGTCCTTCAAACAGGTTGGTAGGAAATTCAATTTCAAATCTAATGCCATACAAAAGAAAAAAAAAACTTATCTTTTTTATTTGTTTTTATTAAAAAAATTTTGCTACTTTGTATAGGCCTCCGTTTAGCCTACAATCTCACCATGGTAATTAGTAATTACCGAAGGTGGTAAGCACACAAAGCCTAGGACGGAACTAGCTCTAAAATGCAGCTCCTATTTGTTACCTTTTCACGCCTAAACTGCTGAACTGATCGTGATTAAATTTGGTACGCGGATAACCTATGGTATGGAGAAGACCATGGGCTACTTTTTTCTTTGGGAACACGGGTGGAACTGCGGGGGACAGCTAGTATTTAATAAATATTCTTTGATGTCTACTAATTAACCATTGTAAGTATGCACATAATAATATTATACTACAATGACAATATTCAAGACAGACTAAAAAGGTCATATTGAAGTGTATCAATGACGATTATTTATATATAAATACCTAATTTGTTCATAATAGAAAATGTCAGTTTAATAATAATTGCTTTTATTTTTCTTTGTGTGAATTTGTTGTTGAACTCATGTCCATAAGATATAAATTATTCTATGCTAGTAATGAGTTCATCATTATTCAGAAGTTTCTGTCACATTCACTTTAGTGTCATTATTAACATTCCTGAAGAATAATCCTAAAATATAAATAATATAAATGCGAATGTGAGTTTGTTACTTTTTCACGCGTAAACCGCTGAACGGATCGCGATGAAATTTGGTACGCAGATAGCCTATAGTATGGAGAAAACATGGGCAACTTTTTTCTGGGAATCTACTAGTAATATTAAATGTGAAAGTATGGATGGATGGATCTTTGTAACTCAATCACACTAGAATGACTGAACATATCTGAATGAAATTTGGCACAGAGGTATATTATAGTCTAGAATAGCACCTAGGCTACTTCTTATCCTAGGAAAACGTAAGATATCTCGAGTGAAATTTGAATATAACTGAGAGTATAACCTGGAATATTTTTAGGTGGAGGATTACAGTCTGCGTGTGACAGCTGTTATGAAATCTCTTGGTGTAAAGAAGGGGGATATTGTAGGCCTCCTTCTCAACAACTGTCCTCAACAGCCTGCGCTCTGGCTCGGCATCGCTCGCTTGGGTGCCATCACACCTTTCATTAACACAAACCAAAGGGGAAATGCTCTCACACATTCCATAAACGTCGCCAAATGTGACATTTTAATATTCTCTGATGAATATCAATCAGGTATTTTTTTTTAACTAATTTTACATCAATGTCAAAATAATGTTATGGAGAATGCAGTTTGAAAGGTGCCCTTGTAAGATACGTGTCTGCCCACATACTGCAGTTATTGCTTTTTGCTGTATGGAAGACAATAAATATGTCCAAAAAATCTAAATAAGTTCTACCGTTAGCTCGCGATTGGGACGCGCGTCCCAAAACTACATAATTATAAAAATATAGAATTAATTAATCCTAATCATCTGTTGATAATATAACAATTACTGTAATCTATTATAACTATACCAATGATCTTACTGGCATTGAACTTTATACTGTTTGTTTGAGTAGTTTCGAAACACAAAAAATATTTTACTATAATTTGTCAACTCGAGTGACAAGTAACCGTAAAACTATAGTAAAATATTTTTGTGTCATGTTATACTATCAAGTATTAATAAATAAATGTTAAACTATCAAGTTTTCCAGCTAATTGACGATTCCTTTGTTTGTATTTAAAACGAGATGATGGGGTCGTACAATTCGTATAAAGAATAATACATTCGTACAGTAGCAAAATTCCTTTGAAGTTAACCAAAGCCGATAAAAAAATTGCCGATCTTTGAAAACGTTGAGTATATACCGCGTAAGGTTGTCATGGTAAAGACAAAATTAAACATTAATATAGTAAAAATTTAGTTAAATTGTATTTAATATTATTATTATTCATAGATTTACATAGGACATCGTGGTTTTATCAAATAGCTAGTGGGTTAACCGAAACTTTAAAATCATAATGCGTATAATATGTAAATTGGGTTCATAATTCTTGCAATAAGTCGCTCTCAGTAGGTTACGTTTAATAAAAAAAACACTGATGCTATATTTACTGAGACTTTTTAAGGCGATGATAGCTTAGTGACGTCTGACGCCGCGGCGAAGGTCGTGGGTTCGAATCCTACAATGAGCTTGAGCTTTCGGTGAAGGAAAACATTGGGAGGAAATGATAGCACGCTGGTAGGGTACTTTGTAGTACCCGCCTGCCTGGCTACCACCCTCAAGTTGAAAATCTGTCGCCAAACACCTGTTGGCCTATAATAAATGAATATACACCCACACGTCACGTTTTTGTCGCTACTATACGATAGTATTACTTATTATACTTATGGTCATACCCAAAACATTTAAAAGATGTCCCCACATGCTGTGTCTCGACCCTCTCCTTACAGCGAGGGGGCTAATTTAGTGCAACGGACGGGTTCGATAGTTGAATTTTTATTATCGACTGGTTTGCTACGTCCTTCCCCATAGCCACAAGTGGATTGTGTAGAACTAGAATTATTTATTTATTTACAGCGTTACAAGACGTTTCAAGCCAGTTGAAATCGTCAATAAAACTGTTTAAATTCACACATCGTCCCCTGAATCCATCAAACACTAAATCGCTTGAAAGCGGCGACGGTGTCGGTGACTTAATCAACTTACTTGAGACCACGCCCCCTGCACCTTGGACTTTAGCTAATGCCGATGGCTTCCAGGGGAAATTGTTGTACATCTACACTTCTGGAACGACTGGATTGCCCAAGGCAGCGGTTATAACTAACTCAAGGTAAGAAAGTGTGTCAAGTATATTCGACAATTGTTATCTGTTTAATTATTGACCTAAAGTTGCATTGATTTTCTTGTAATATTGCAAAGAACCATATTATTATCGTAAATGCCAGTTTTCAAACAAAAAACAATATTCAAATAATTGCATCCGTTTTGGAGATCCAGTGTCATAGTTAGACAAGGAAGTCAAACTTATAACGCACCTCGGTCAGAGAGTATATTCAGTAATGAATAATATCTTAATTAATACACTTTACTAGATTCGTGTTCATGGCAACTGGGCTGCACTACTTGAATCTCAGAAGTACGGACGTGATGTACTGTCCCCTCCCTCTGTACCACACGGCGGGCGGCGTGATGAGCGTGGGGCAGGCGCTCGTGCTGGGCTGCACGGTCATACTGAAGACCAAGTTCTCAGCCTCGCAGTATTTCCCTGACTGCGCTAAATATAATGCTACTGTAAGTTCTGAATATATCTTTTGATATAAAATGTTTAATATGAAAAGTATCCTGTTTATTTCCGTAATCTATTTAGATTTTAGACTGATAGAAAATTGAATCATAGCATCAAAAAATAGTCCTAGAGTAGAATGTCTCACTTCGCTCTGGATTCAAAAAAGCGTCCTCGCCGTAAAAATATTATTTTGCTCCCTTATGATACAATCTACTATTAAACAACTGTTAAAGTTAATAAATAATGTTTGAATTCGTGATGAATTAGATAACTTATGAAGGTAGTAACACACATAGGTGTGTGTGTAAGTCTATACTTAGTATAGTCCAACCTTTCAAACCTATAATTGTTTACAGGCTGCACACTACATCGGAGAAATGTGTCGATATATTCTCGCCACGCCGCCGTCGCCTGCTGACACACAACACAAGGTTCGCGTTATTTATGGCAATGGACTTAGGCCACAGGTAAATCTTTTTGATAATTACATATATCCTATGTCTATTATCTAGTGTATATATATATTTCTTTTTAATAAATATCGTATTTTTAATAGTATGTATATTGCACACTTAGAGGCTTTGAAGATTGCATTATAAATATCGACTTTGTCTTAAATCGGAAGTAAAGTATGATCAAAGTTTAAGACTGATCTATAGAGCGTACATAGAGACTTGTCCTAAGCAAAGCCTAAATAGACCAAATCGATGACTTACCTAAATAGTGGCTAAAGAGGCTCACCGTTCAGCTGTCAATGTGATCCGTCTCTTATTTTTATCTTTCTTTAAAGAGGAAAGATAAGCACCATTTTAATTATTAAATCAATTTAAGTATTATTCTTAAATTTTATAAAGAAAATTCAAAAAGTTTTTGTTTGAAATGAAACATCAATATATATCTAAGATAATGCTGAAATAAAAATATAATTTAGTCAAGTTTTGCGCAAAGTCTAAGTACGCTCTATAGATCTCAGCCTAAAATTCGTATATTATGTTGTGATGTTTTGTTTCAGATCTGGAATGATTTCCTAAAGAGGTTCCAAGTTAAAGAGGTCATTGAATTTTATGGCGCTACAGAGGGAAATGCCAATATCGGTAAGAGGTTAAATTATTTCACAAAGATAGATTGTGGACAAACACAAGCCTAAACAAATTAAAAAAAAAAAAATTTAACTATTTATTATCATATGAATAAATAATTACCCTGGGACATTTTTTCACACACAGCATTTTATTAATCCCAAACGCAGTACATCTTGTGCCTAAGAAACCAAATAACAATATCTGGTGTAAAGAAAACTGTTTTTTTGAAAAGGCCGGCTGGCTTATTTACATTAATTCTGAGGCCTGGTGCTAATAGGGCTAATATCTATATTATATTCAGTAATGAGCGTTATAACAATGAATCAGCATTAATAGATATTATTTACGTGTTATATTGTAGTATGGCAAAAACTTTTAGTTAATTTAATTTTTTAAGTAGATTTATGAATTAAATTCTAATATAAGAAAAAAATGGTATTTTGGAAAATATTAACAACTTAAGCCCCTTTAGCACTGATGATAATTATTATGTTAGTTCCTATATGTATAAAATTAAAAAGGCCAATGTTGTTTTTCTAAGAAATTTTACTATAGAGAGTTTACAATATTCTTAATTTTCTTCATCAGAACATGACACAATATCCTCCATTTCGGGGCCAGTCTCCAAAGACTCATAAAATGGACGGCTGCATGGTTGGAGGTACTCCAGAAATGATTGCATAAGGGGCTAATGTTAACTTTCGATTGTTTTAGTTCTTACTCTATTACTAGCAAAGTGATAAATAATAATTTCTTATGGGCTTAAGTATACTGCAGCCCTTTTGTCATATATATTTTTTTACTTAACTGTATGAAAGCGCACACTACATTGGCCTTTTTTACATAGTAACTTTTGATGATAAACTGACGCCCTTTTAGCACAAAAAAAATATCGTACTTTTTTAATAAACTGGCATTACAATCTTTCATACAAAAACGTACTTTGGCCCTTTTAGCACCAGGCTACAGAATTAATGGTTGGTTGATACTAAATCTTATGTTACTTTGATTTTATTTGATTGGCTTCATAAACCAGACATATTCATATAGAAAGACGTTCGCAGGAACACTATTGTCGATTCTAATGAAACAATTATTCTGCTTAAAACAGGTTTACAATTACATTTATTACATAAAATTTACATACTAGTCTCACTAAAGTGCGGACGCGGCACAGGAAGAATTTATTACAATGACAAAAGGTTTAGAATCTGTCATGTTGCCGCATCTGTGCGAGTGCGACGGCAGTATAGTTCTGCGCGTGCGACAGAGACAAGTAATGACGAGTCATTTAATATTTGATAATTTACAGCAAACACGGACGGTACACCAGGAGCGATCGGCTTCGTGTCTCGAATATTCCCGAGCGTCTATCCTATTGCTATTATCAAAGTGGATCAAGAGACTGGAGAGCCAGTCAGGAATTCCCAAGGACTTTGTCAAGTAAGTTATGACCAAATCTTTTCGTTGTTTACAGAAAGACGGTCGTTCCGAAACAGTTGCATTTACCGTAATGAATACTTAAAAATTATTAATAAAATAAGTGAATTTAAATTATTTCTAACAGTTAGCAAGACCTGATGAGCCCGGTGTGTTCATCGGCAAGATCCAGCCGAACAACCCGTCGCGACAGTTCCATGGGTACGTGGATAAGACAGCCTCAGAGAAGAAGATTGTTAGAAACGTGTTTGAACATGGAGACGCAGCGTTTATATCGGGTAAGTGATGATGGAAGCAATTTTGTATTTTGATAATTGGGTAACGAAATGGAAAGTAAATTTTAGGTGATCAACAAAGACGTATGCACAAGTATTATGTTAACGTCGTCGATCAATGAGCAATAAGGATTTCGTGGTCAGTCGCTTGTAGCGATGGATACAAATGATGACCAAAAACCGTCCATTGGGAAGTCTATGGCTTATGTTCAGCAGTCATGTTCTTGACATAATTTCACAGATTTGTTTTAAATGTTATTTATCTGATGGCCAGGCGACATCCTGGTGGCAGACGAGTTTGGTTACCTGTTCTTCCGTGACCGCACCGGAGACACATTCCGCTGGCGCGGCGAAAACGTCAGCACCACCGAAGTTGAGGCCGCCATCTCTAGGTTCGCTGATCATAGAGACGCTGTTGTTTATGGGGTACTGGTAAGTGTCGATTGTACGTGCATATTCTTCCCGTCAAAATTGATTGACTATGTGAAAAATATCTCGTGTGGAATGGTGGATTAAAATCCACGCCTTAACCTCTGAGTTATTAATACTAAACATCGTTATCTTCATGGCACGAATCATTTAAGTATAGAATAATAAAACAGAAAAGAAAAACTACATACCGCAAATTTTACCTACAAAACATACATATAAAAACCAGCCAAGTACGTGTTGCATCACGCGCAGTGTAGGGTTCTGTAGTGAAGGAATAATATTTAATCAAAGATGTCTTTAGTTTTTTCCTCGTGCAGTTTGATCGTATAACACTATCGGTTTTGAAGTTAAAGCTGATATTTAAATAGGTTAATGGTCTCGACACCAAATTCATAATTTGATAAGTTCGCAGACATTCCGGCCATATTGTTCAACTCCAACATTTATCAAGATCGTTTTAGTTAAACAGTGTATAAAATGATCTACAACTCCACCTTCACTTTCGCTCTGTTCACACTGTGGTAAAAAAATATAACACACGTGAACCCAAAATGGGCCGAAATAGAGCATAAGTCTTTCGTATAAGACATATAATGGACTGTTCATCTATACCGATAAAACAGTACCATGATTGACTGACTGCCTGACGCACAGCCTAAAGCGGTGGACCTATATTTGAAATTTGGAGAAAATATTCCTTGAGTTATCCTTAGAAGGATTTTTTGTAATTCCATCCCTATGGGGGTAAAATAGAGGATTGCGGGTGAAACCGCGGGGCTGAAAGCTAGTTCACATATATGCGTTATGTGTTGGTGTTAGGTCAAAAATAACTTCTAATAACTCTATCACTATTTTTCCTCCAGGTACCAAACACCGAAGGTCGAGCAGGTATGTGTGGCATCGTGGACGTGGACGGTACATTAGACCTGGACAAACTAGCCAAAGATCTGGGGAGAGATCTACCCGTTTACGCGAGACCTGTTTTCATCAGGGTTATGGTCTGCTTGGATATGACTGGTAAGATTTCTTCAAGAATTTTTAACCTCTAAACGTTTGTAACATCTAAACTTTCCTCACTAAAAACTGGAATAAAACCTGTTGCGTAGTAAAAAATACTCGATAAAATTATACAATTATTAGACAAACTGATTATATTATTGCCTTCCAGGTACGTTCAAAATGAAGAAGACGGATCTCCAAAAGGAAGCATTCGACCCCAATCTGGTAAAGAACGATAAACTTTATTACCTAGATCTAAAGCTAGGACGATATCTTCCTCTCGGCCTTGAAGAGCACCAAAAAATTCTTAGCGGTCAAATCAGACTGTGATTCGTTGAAAAATACTATTGTTTGTATATGTTTTCGTGTTGTTATAGATAAAAATTTACATGTCAATTTTAATAATTTAAAAGAAACGAACTCGATTTTAATCAAGTCTCGAATAATCGAATTTTGTATCACAGTATGCATACTTTGCTTTTGCTTTGCTCAAGATGTGACTGCCCGGTACTTTGACATATGACTCAGGACATGAATTTGTAATATTTTTCCGAAGTCAATCCAGACTTTCCAGACATATTTCTTATTTTTTATGAAAATATCTCATGACAAATGTATGTGTATAACATATTAATTACTATAACTACATATATTGATTGCTCTCTATAGTTTATTTACATTGATAAGAACGTAAACAATAATAATGATTGGTTGTTGATTACATGTAAATAATTAATTTGGGTGTGTATAATGGGATGTAATGTATATACTATGCAATTATATGTGCCAATTATTGCATATTTCTGAATGTTTATATTTATCTCTTTTACTATTTATGGCTTATAGATCGTATTTAGTTATAAATACTATAATTATTTTTTGCTTTACGTTTATTAAAAGAAAGAAAGGCTATTATTACTAGAATTTTTAATTCGGTACAGTCACCTAAAAAATTATAACTTACCGAATATTATTATGTATTTTATGTAAAGCAATTTAAATATTACTTTTTACAGATTATTCGTATTCTATCCAATCTACTTCATTAGTATATCTTTGATTAGAAGCTAAGACAATAAATAATACTTTTGCCAGTGGCAGTCCGCTTCGGTGTGTAAGTCGGGCCTTATATAAAATGTATATATTTATTATATATATTTATCTATTACATGCAGGTACCAAGTTCTCTATATGCTGCTAAAATGCTGAAATTCTATTAAAAAAAATACCCAAGACACAGAGTAAACAAATTATTTATTTTCGATAGCTATTTTCAATTATAACGAAAATAAATATTAATATTGGAAAAAAATATATTAAAACCTAACTATATTATAATAGTAATTACTATTATTTTGAAATCACAACTCGTTTAACTGGGTAACTATGACATAATTAAATTTCTAGTTTTTATTTTCTCTATAAGTATTTGTAATTCATATTGAAGTACAATTAACAAATAATGAAACATGATCTGCTTAATATACTCATAAGACAACGGGGTAGGGATGTCGTACTTAATTATTTATATTAAACAACGTTATTATAAAGAAAATACCGGTAATTCCAAGAACCCCTTATTATGTATAGATGAAAATTATGTTATTGTGCAAAATACTTGCATTGAGATGCATTTTTAAATTAAAATTTTGAGCTTGATCAGTTTTTAGAAAGATATAACTGTAAATGTGGGAATCTATTATACTGGTGATATTGAACAGACGGACGGACACATTTACAAAATAACTATACAGGGTGTTACAAAACTACCCGTAAAGCCGAAAGGAGGTTAAATGGGGCCTAATAAGGAGTCCATTCACAATATTTAAGAACCGTAGTAACGCTGTATAACATACCCCAAAAAAATATTATTATTTTCACTGATGTGCAAACCCTATTTCAGTAAAATTAAAGAGTAAACTACGCAGAATGTACCTACATTTCTACCTAATTCGCGGAACGACAAAAATAATAATCGTAAATTGACAACATATTTTTTTTTCCAACTTGACATTTTTTGAAGCCAGTACTTGAGTATAATGACATCCTTGTATTGAGGTAGCAAACATTTATGAATGAAAAATAGAAAAACTATTAAAGTAGACAATTAATAGGTAAAATAGGTACGTCTGTTAAATAATCTGGTTCCCTGACATGACAGCTTACTAGGGTTGACAAAATTTTTGGCTTTGATAATTAATTATATTTTTTACGGGGTATTTTGTAACACGTTGTATAACGGTATATCAGTTAAATTTAAAATAATCATCATCATATTATTATTCATCCTTAGCATGTCCACTACATATAGACCTCCAGGTAGCCGGTCCGCTTGGTGGTTGATAAAATTTAAAATAACGTTTTATGTTAAGTGTTAATTAAATAATAGTGAGTTATAGCAATAGTTATGGTGTTGGAATCTCGTTGGAGGGTTATTGTTTATGTTTGTAATTTTAATTATACATTATATTATTTAAAAAACTAAGTAAAATAATAATACAAATACTAGAATCAAATTATTGCAAAAAAAATTGTGAGTCCTCACGAAAATAACTTTTTTAAGTTCCAACTTTGTAATAAGTTTCTTACTGGCTTCTTACTGTCACGCATTTTGCTCTCTCCCAACTTAACCTGCGAACATAATTATGTAGCTAAGCGAATGTATGTCTAGTGTGAAACTAAATCCTGTAATATATCAATACATTATAATAACCTACTTTTGAAAAAAATATAGGTACCTTTTTTAATGGTGATGACTGCGTGTGTGTGACTGACAATAAATAACACATTGTCATTACACCGCGACTGAATCAAACTACATCTTTGCCACACATGATGCTGGCAGAATTATCTCAGAGCAGGTGCCATTCCAAAAAATAAAGGTAAAGGAAGGCCTTATTTAGATCTGATTAAAAAGCTGACTTTATACATACTCTGACGGTTATTTTGGATTTGATATTCATATTATATTTTTTGTGAAATAGATGTCTGGGAATAATCTAGAATGTTAATTTTAATATACTTGCCTCAATAAAGAACCGGTCATTCCAGTCTCGATGTTTAAAGACTGAGAATTTTTACTTTTTATTGCGATTTAATTTTAAGATTATAATTATAATACAATGGTGATGTTGGAAATAAAGGAATATTTACTATAGTAATAAATGAATATTTTTCATACATATTTTTCTGTTTTAATTTGCCCCTTAGGATTTAGAAACAGTTTGCTTTATGTTCATTTGTGGTAATATAAGTAGCGTTTTATCCTGTCAGTTAAAATTTAATGTTTATTACCTCTGTATAGGATAGGGATGATAGGATATCATTGTTATGGAGCCCGAGCGGTGATTTTTTACCGACTTCAAAAAAGGAGGAGGTTCTATTCTAGAATCTCAAATTCTTTCGCTGACTTCAAAACGAGTTTTAACATAATTATTTTATACTTTTTAGTGAAAACCCTTTTTGAAGTCGGTTTTACTTTTTGTTAAAAGTTATAGTAAATAAGATTAGTATTTAGTAAATTAGGTCACCATTATCATATTATTTTATTCAACAAACCTCAATAATATGCCCACTGAACCTTTGTACATGGAGATCAAAATGCGTTGTTCATTATGTTATCTATAGGTATCTTGAAATGAATTGTTAGGTTTGTGAATCACCCAAATACAAAGGATGTGGATTATTTGTATCATTGAATGAGTAGCTTATAAGGTACTAAGTACAAAAACTTGCTTTGTCGTCTCACAGCAGTTGTTAGGATTTATTATAAATAAATACTTTGACAATGAGAACATAAATTAGACCCATCTATTGATAAACAATTAAAGGGTTAAAATTACAACGTTAAAGTTACAAGTACAAAAACTTGCTTTGTCGTTTCACAGCAGCTAGTTAGGATAGGCCTCGGCTTCGTACTTAATTTTTTCATATCCAGTAGAAAAGTTTCATTTTAAACTGGACTTCTTTTTAATTTGTCTATACCATTAGTTGAATAAAAAATTTAAATTTCGAGCAAATTTTAGAAACGTCACAACGCAGTCACAGCGTTCTATTTTATTTTACATTTTACACACGTCCAATGAATTAATTGGGGTCGGTATAATATCGCGCCATCCGTTTAGGGATCAGCTGTTGTGCGCGCATGTGCAGCTGGCGCCGAGGGGGGCTCCGAGGCTCCGAGCCGGCGACGGCGCTCCGACATCGTCATTGACGCCTGACGCGGCCGCGGCGGCTCACGCTACGCGACCTTCCCGTATTTACACAAACCTTTTGAGTGTCGATGGACGCGCGCGTACCCGCAACACTGTGATCGGCTCACTGAATTGTTTAACGTCACCTGTGTTTAGTTCGCGGTGCGCCCTACTGGGCTGTTCGCCAGCATGGACGCGATATTGGCAGCGCTCGTCGCTCTCATGGCACTCGCCGCAGCGATGGCCGCCGTGCTGAGCACGCTGTCGAAGGCGGCGATATTCGCCCTCCTCGCGATCGCACCCTGCGTTTATCGCTACCGAAAACACATCTACGTATTCATCAAAACACTCCCGAGGGACACCAAGTGAGTACCTTCATCACCATTCCTATTTTTTGTTTCGACCACTTCCTTCTTTCATCGATGCTTTCGTTCGTGCTCGCGCTATAATACTCGTTCACGAAAAACACACCGTGAAATCGATTTTACTCTGTGAAAGTAAATCTAATACTTACCATGGTTTATTGATGTGAAGAATACATAGTTTTATATTAGTACATTATGTACCATAACGATATCCTTCCTCGTTGTTATCAATAGGTAGTAGGGCTTAGGTAATGCCAAGCCAACAATAACAAGTGCGAGAATGGTTAGTGAGTCTGCTGCTTTGTTACGTGTAGTACGCCTGAGTTAATTAAATATGTATGTATAATATTATATATGAATGAGTATTGTACGAATTCTCTCAGGAAGGGAACAATTATTATTTATTATGATGGTCCTTCGTTACGTTTCCATGTGAAAACTATTAAGTATTATGCAGTCAGTTAATAATATACCTAATACGAGTACTTATGCCTTGTCTTAAAATTGTTCTAAATGCATTGCAAATAGCCGCATTGCTGCAATGTAAATACAGCAACGGTATAACCTAACTTCCTCAATTCTGAATATACATACTTCCGCTGCTACTGAATTATGCATAAATAAATAAGTTAGAACCTACGAATAAATAAGTCGTTAGAACAATATTATAAACATTAGTATTATTTCAGTGAACAATAAAGTTGATAAAATGACAAGAGACGTCCTTTGCATATCTAATTTGATTTACCCGCTATACTTGATAGTATGAGAATATTTATAGATTAATTATTTTCAGTTTAGTCCCTTTCATGCAAATACCTCGGAATTCTTATTGCCCTAATAATAAATGATGGTTGGACAACGTCCGTTAAATATTTTTTGGAGATTATAGACAACAGTTTTAACTACATAAAAAAAAATCCTAACTCACATACCTATAATATTAGTAGGATGTAGGATGATTGTTGGTAACTACTATACCTAAGCTAAGTACCTAGGTATGTCTAATTTAACAATACCCAAGCTAAAATTTGAATTACGTAATAAAAGTCGCATGAAATTTTAATGAAACGGTTAAGTAGGTAGGTAAGTTAGTTTAGTACCTATGACGCTAATTTTAAATTTTTATTCCAACCATATGCGGATACATAGTATGCACAATGCACTATAAAATAGGTGTAGATAAGTTTAATATTAACACGAATATGTGATACAAATATTTATCATCACAATCTATTGTATAGCTTACTTCTATTGCTTGATAACGTAATCAATAGTCAGATAAAGGTTGTCAAACGATTTGGAGTTAGCATAAAAATATATCAGAGAATCCGTGCTGAGAATACTGAGATTTCATATTCTCTTAGATATTATTTATATTTCTTGTGTTGTCTACAAGTCGTCGAACTAATGTTATCTTTCATAAATATATATATTATAATGAATCACTCTTGAGCATGAAATGTGCTGTAGAGCAGCCTTGCTTGATGATATTCGTTTTATATTGTTATGCAAATTTACTTAAAATATTAGTTACTTTGGTAAGGCAAAAGCAACCTTCCGAGCTGGTGTTAGAGTTTGACAATCCAAAAACATTTTGCATTATATTTTGAACAGGTGTGTCATTCGTACAATATATATATATTTTTTTTTAAATAGTTTGTAAAGTCGCACTAGTCCGTTTATTTGGTTGATAGATGCGTTACGTTGACTTATTTTATTTCTATCCAAGGTTGTAGGGTTATTTTTAATCTGACAGTCGTGGACGGAACTGCTGTAATATTTCGTTGGTAGATAATTCCTCTAATTAATCTACTTAAATTATCGAGTTCAGTTACTTGCTATCTTATAGAATAACTCTAATAATTATATACCTATACATATATATATATATATATATATATATATATATATATATATATATATATATCCTCCGAATACACCTACAAATACATTTTAAGATGGGGGTGTGTAGTAACTACTTACTACATATCCTTTACTGAAGGCACTTTAAGCCATTTGCAGTATCTAAACCTTTATCTTTAGCAAATAACAAACACGCCTATTGAAGGTAGGTATTGACTCTACGATTATTGTGACTACCAATTTAATGACATTTCAGAAAGATTAGTTCTTTGTTATAATGAATAATACAATATAGGAGTTCAACGTTCTTGTCAGACATAAAAATAGCAAAACCTACAAATATTAAACAAAGTCTCATTTCATCCCACGTATCCTGACACTTTCAAGGAATCCGGAAAAACTTTCGCAGCAAAAAGCCGGAGCGACGAAGCATTATAAATATTTAAAATCCAATTTCGAGCAAGCACATTTAGTTGTAACTTCGATACATTATTTAACAACAAAGTATTTACAGTAAAAAGAGGACGTCTGACAACTGCACTAAGCTTCTTATTGAACTTCTTCTTATTCTAAGCACATTATTGAAGGGTCGACAATCATTCAAACGGTTTACAAGAACAAAACTACTTCGATCATTTAGTAAAAAATGTTAGAAGTAAATACCTACCTCCCTTTGCTGCTCTATTTTCTGTAAATTATAGTAATCACCACAGTTGAAGATGCGGTCGATGTTCCCAAGCGGATGAATCCATTTTCACGCTTCTCGGACTCGAGACCGATTTTATAAAAAAAAAAGTAATGTTCTAAGTTCTCCGCGTGTTATAGCCGCCGTTTTTACCGGTCTTATTATGAATCTATGTTTCAAATATTTTGTTCATACACCCGTTATCAACCAACCAGCCTATGCGTTTCGCCTAAAGCAATTTCGATCTTCCTCCTAAGCTATAATTATTTTAGCATCCTTGATATGCATCGAGCGTGGCTTAGCTATACCTATGTTATTATAAAAGTAGGTAGGTAGAAACAATTCAAAACAATATAATTGGTTGAGGGGTAACATTTTTCAAGTGCTACGTATCATAATAAGTAAATAACTTCAAATCTCTCAACCATGAGTTTACCAAAGCTAAAAAAAATAATTATAAAATATCATTGTTCGATCAAAATGTAAAAATAGCTTTTTTTCACGATTTCCAAGTTGGTCCCATGGTAAAAGTTGTTCATATTAATGCGTAGGTCTTATTTCCTTACTTCGTGCATTACAAATAGCCCTATAGATATTTAGAGATTTCCGGAACTAGGTCAATATTTCGGGAAACTTTTTCTATTTTACCTGTATTCTGACGTCGGACATGTCCTTGATCCACGTAAGTATCTAGTTACAATTCTCAATTTTTATAATAGGTAAATCACTAATCCTTTAAAGCTATGAGGGAGGTAGGTACATACATACAGGTGAAATGGTTTTTATAATAAGCAACATTGAAGTAAAAACAAGCTTCTATTCCTTTATTCTGTGCCCCAAACGGTTTATAATTTAGCTCAAAAATTGCGTCGGCGTCGTGATCATTGTTCAAAACACTATAATCTATTATAAACCTTTATAAACATAATGTAGGTAAATACTAAGATCTTAGTATCTTACATATTGTCATACAAAAATAACATCTACGTTTATTGCGCTTAAAGTCTAATTTTGTAGCAACAAAGTTTATATTTATTTATATTCAGGCCGTTTCGATTTATGAATAAAGATTTACCAAAATGAACCTTATCTCTATTAAAATAAGTTGCTTTCATGTGACCGAGCAGGTCATTGTATAACATAGAAACTATTTTAATAATATAAATATGTATAACGTTCAAAGGTAAAATTTTCTTAATATATATAAATCTTCTGTCAAATTTTGTGTATGAGTTGGACAGGACAACGTCTGTTGGGATAGCTAGTACTATAATAAACGAAACTATAATATTTATCTCTGAAAGTAATAGTTCGCTCAATGCTGAGGATCGTGACTCCGATCCGTCCTCTAGGTCTTTTGTCCTATCTTCTTTTCTGAGACCATCAGTCATTCCAGACAAGCCGTCGTTTCGCTATCGGACCTTCTACGAGCGATGTGGCCAAAGTATCGCATTATGCGTTGCAAGCAGTTGTACCTATAATGTTACAGATTGAGCTAATTTTCTAAATCCTTATATTTTTGATTCAGGGAATTCAACTTATCGTAAGTATAGGTTAGATTAGATTAGATTATTTATTTATATAACTTAGTATACAAAATAATAAATTCAAAATAGCATTAGTTGAGTTATCATCAAATTATCAGTATTTTAGAACAGCTGGTACTTAAAATAGGGAAACCCTGTACTATAAGTACCAGCAACCTTCAGTGATACAATATAGTTAGGGTGATTAAATAATGTACAGTCTGTTTGAATTTACTACCAAATCAAATAAAATCCAATAAACAATCTAATAAAATAAAGATAATAATAAAGAAATGCTTGTTTGCTTAAATGATTGAGATAGTGTATGGGAGAGAGTGTGTTTTGTGTGAAAGAGTGTTATGCGTGTAAGTGTGTTGTGAGTGTATGGTATGTGATTTAGTGTACCTATTGTAGCAGTTTGTAAAGATGTGTTATGTAGTGATGTGGATGCGAGGTGCGCGAGAGGTGAGTGTATGTATTGTAAAATTTGTAAATGTGTGTTGTTAGCTAGTAGTTCATTGCATCGGTTGTATAAGAGTCTCCGTTTCATCATATGTACATTTTAGAAGCCATTCAGTAAGTGTCTTTTTACAATTGTATTTACTTTTAGAATCATAAGCCAGAATACTGTTGATCTTATTGTACAAGAAGGGTCCTAAAAAGTAGTAAAATCTTCCACTAAAAGCGGTATTGTAATTATGCAGGAAAGGAATTTTATTTTTACGTTTCGAACGCTGTTCTGAGGGTTCAGCAAAGCGTGAAGAGTTGGTCTGGACGTAGTCAGAATGTTGTCTCAGGACAATTTGTTGAACGAAAAGTTGTCGTACTGACAGAACACCACAATGTTTGAACAATTCCTGTGTTGGGAAGCGGAAAGGCTTGAACGCACTAACTTTTAACACTGCTCTCTGTGCACGTTCAAGTTTAAGCATTAAGGTCTTGGAGGCACCACCCCACGAGGATATGCAGTATCCCAGGAGGGATTGGCACAATGCAAAGTACACTGTCTTAAGTACATTAGGCTCCGCTACGTGTCTTAAATGCTTGAATACGTAAATGAGCTTACGTATTCTACCAACCAGCAATTCCACGTGCGGTATGAAGCTCAATCTCTCGTCCAGGGTTATACCAAGATACTTAGTAGTGGTGTCGTTGGTGAGTTTGGGACAGTCACAGACCAAATTTACATCCAACGTATGATTGTGGGCAATAATATGGAATTCACTGAGATCGAGGGACTTGGGTTTTCTGATATTAAAAATTAGAAACTTGGTTTTTTCTACATTAAGTGATAGGGTGTTGTCTGAAAGCCAATGTGCAACTTTGTTGAAACCATTTTGTGTTGTATCAAAGACTCCTTTCCAAGTATCGGCAGTGAAGATTAAGGCTGTATCGTCAGCAAATGCCATTAATCTGCCATTATCTAGATTAATGTTGCACATTTCATTCACATAGACTAGGAAAAAAAACAATCCCATAATAATTCCTCATTAGCGATGTCGAGGAATGATACTCAAGAACGGCTGGACCGATTTTTATGTTGTCTCAACCCCGAATAGCAGAATAACTAGGTATTAAAACGTAGGAAAAATTCACGAAAAAAACTCGGAACGTGGGTGAAACCGTGAGGAACAGCTAGTTTATAATATAGCTCAAAGGTTAATTCTGTCTAGCGCTATTTCTAACAACTATTGACCATTTTCCAACACTCTTACATAACCCAATAGACTAGTCTAATAATAGCTCTGTACGTACATATGTATTACAAATGGGTAATAAAAACAGAAATTCTGAATACAACACTACTGAAATTCCTGCGCTAGGTACGAGCAATACAATACGATCTAAGAAAATAATTTAAAATTATCATATACCACACCTCTAAGCTCACCACCACAAATGTTCGTCTTTTTTTAACATACTTAGCTGTTGATTTCATTTAATAAATTAAGTAATTCATAGATGTAGATCATTTAGGTAGTAATTAGGCAAGTAGACGTTAAAAATTAAAGATATCCTGGTTATTTAATTATTACTTAAATAACATTTGTTGTAACCTCACCATTTTAAATTGTGTTATTCTCTTTCAGTGACCAAATTAAAAATATTTTAATCTAAATCTCTGACAGTTCTCTTCAAACGTAGCCCTTTAATTTCTGTAAAGGTCCAATCAAGTTTATAGGCGAACGCTTCTATGGAATCCTGCCAATGTCGTTTCATATACTTTGGAACCTAATAAATGTGAACGATGCATTTTGAATAACAATTCTTGAGCAATCTCCGATTTCCTTCGTGGGATTTCGAACGATTCCAAATAAATTTTGTGTGGACTTATTTGGGTCCAAAAGGAATAAATAACCATAATGTTTTGGGCCTAGGCAAGCCCTCTTCGCATTTTTAGTTCTACTGCTTTAACCAAAATAATTAACCACTCTTAAAGTGAACGAGCGACATCGATGTTCATTCGAGTGAGGGTTTACTAATTAGGCTATAATAATGTACTAAAAACAATAAATTGTAAATTAAGTCAGTAATTTCTATGAAAAAATGTTTCTTTATCGATAGAAGATATAATTTGAAGGGCCTCTGCCTCCTTGTAGGAGACAAGCGAAACTACCTACTATTTCTAATACTTTGTAAGGTAGTTATATTTTGATGAATTTAAAAGGAAAATTATCACCGCTGATAGGTATAGTATCCTTTTAGGTAGGTTTTTGCTCTAGGTGTTAGAATGAACCAAATTGTCTGACTGCGGAACACTACACTGCGGTACTCTAATCGATCAAAAGTTACTGCGGACCGGTAATTTTTGATAAATTTAATAAAGTGTTTGTCTAAAAAAATCTCATTTAAATTCATCAACGACGTACCTTAATTAACAAACATGATTAAATCATATTTTAAATGTGCTTTAATTTGAATAATATGAAGCTAAGTCATTAATTTAATCAGTTCTGTATAAATTAATCGTTCTTTATAAAAGAGCGAAGATTTGGCTGAAGCAGCAATGGAATATTTAACTATTACCTACTTCAATTTGCTTTAATTTAACACCAACACTGGCGTTTCTTTCTCCTATTCTTATTGATTGGTTGTCTCGAAATCGCTCCGCTCTGCCTCATAAGAAAGAGCACCTTTAGTAATTGAATGTTGCTCATGATAACGACTCTTCGGAGGATGCACTTAGGCAGTAGGTGTAGGTGAAAATAAGGAGGCCTATGCACTGGTTGTTTCTTTGAGTTACACCCATTTCCACTAACCAGTACCCGCCGAAGTAAGTATAATATCTGACAGTCAAGTAAAAATAAACACAAAGAAATTATCACATTACTGCGTATATATTTAAACAATAATCACTTCGCACTTCGCGTGAAGCGGTCCATGGCCTCGTGTATCTGAAGCGAGCATCCTTCCTGCTTGAGCAGAACTCGCCCTCGTTCAAGGTTAACGATACGGTAGGGTTGCCGCATGGCAGTTGGCACACGACTTGGAAATTTTATCGATTTTCCATCTATTATTATATTATGTTATGCCGTGTAACGCGCACTTCAGTCTAGCTTTTTTTTTCGAAGGCAATCTGTGAGCTTTGTCATGATTATTTAATTTGCATGAGCATGACGAACACCTGACTCGATTTATTATAAGTAGTAGATTTAGTAGTAATATCCAACTTCTAGCAACTGACAACATTTTTGGAGCTAAGTAGGTACTTACAACTTTATTTGGGTGCACGGTAAAACGCAGGGAATGCACAGATTAATAAAATTGTTATGTTATTATTACATAATGTGATTTTGTCTTGCGTCACCAAAGGTTTTGAAAGGTACCTACATATTATTCTAATCCCCGTGAGGTGGGTGAACAATATAGTCTGCGGATTATTTTAATGAATGCGAGTGCCTGGCTCATGTGTTCACAATGTTGATATGATATCAATTAAGCGTCAAGCAATAAGTACCTACCTACTAGGTATGTTATTGGTATATGATTGGTATCATTGTGAGAGTGAAATCCTACATTTCCAATTATTCTTTTAATATCTATCTATATCTGGATATAGGATTATTAAAAACTCGTTCTAAATTAGAATCTTGAATAATAATGGTAATATACATCTATTTATATTATGCTAAACCTGGTAATAGTTCAGATTTATTAGATGATTGGTTGAATAATTCAATCATTTCAATTCAATCCAATTACCTAATTCTACAGAGATTGCAATATTTATTAAACCATTGTATTCTGAATCAATATAAATAAATCACACTATCAACATTAATTTTTTAGCATTACACATTTTTATTGAAAATATTTGGTCGTGACGCCTTACGTTACGACGAGTCACATCACTAGTCTTTTGCTCTGACCGACCGAAGCATCCCGCGCTGTCTGCTGTATTGTATACCATGTTTATACATGTTTCATTATAAACGGGTCAAGGGCTGTATGTATGTAGCGTAGGTACCTCAGTACCTTGTACAATGACCGTTTATTATTTTATAACTTAGCTTACTTATAAATCTTCACCTGTTCATTATGAAACCTAATGGTTATAAAAGCGAACATAATGTTCACTAAAATGATGACATACATGACATGTTTTATCTATGCGTTGTAGAGAATAGTAGATAATATGTTTTGAGAGTCTGGGATTATAGAAATTTAAACAAGCTATATAATATTTATTTCTATGCATTGTATAAATTGAATGAAATGAAGCTATAAGAATAACAAAAGCGGGTTTCTAAATAGTACCGTACTATTTGTGTGACCGCGGCTGTTTTACTTAAATTAAATAAAGAAAAATAACATCTAGCTCTTAGTACGTGTTCTTTTATATGTGAAACAAAGAACCCAGACTTTACTCACAAGTTATTATTCATCGTTTTACGTTATTGTTGAAAAATAAATTATATGCGACGCAATATATACAAATGTACAATTAGGTTAGGTGGTTTTATTGTGGTATTTAAATATAACGTAGATAAGTGCTCACAAAATTCTGCAAAATAAATAGCAAGAACACATTGTATAAATACGAATAAGTTATTTTAAATTAGGGTAAGTCCGGGGTAGTTGGCCATCGTTTTTTCTTTGACCTCGAATAATAAAACTATGTGCTTACCTATTATTGTTTTTAAAATTATTATAATTTGTAATTAAACTTTGAGATAATCAACCAAAACAAACAATATTCTGAAGAGATCATACTTAAAATTATGTTAAAACAAACACATTGGCCATCTCTCCCAGGGTATACGGGTGTGATGGCCATAGGTCTACGGGAAAGATGGCCAGTACCTAATTGCATTGATTTAATGAGAAGCCAGCCTTTTTTCTTCTTCTCCAAACCAAGAAGATGGTCCTATAGAACCTTTCTTACTATTGTTATTTTTCAAATCTTCTTTCCAGTGTTTTTTTTTTTTTACTTTGTATAGGCTTGTGTATGACCACAATCTTACTATGTTAAGTGATGATGTGGCTGAAGGTGGTAAGCACACAAAGCCCAGAAGGAACTGGCTCTCAAGTGCAGCTGCCGGAACACACCATTAGGTGTTTGGCGACAGATTTTCAACTTGAGGGTGGTAGCCAGCCAGGCAGGTACTACAAAGTACCCTACCACCGTGCTATGGTTTCCTCACAATGTTTTCCTTCACCGAAAGCTCAAGCTCAATGTAGGATTCGAACCCACGACCTTTGCCATGGCATCCGACGTCACTACCACTGAGCTATCAACGCCTAAACTACTCTCCGTTGTCCTTGGGATTCCTAAAGTTTTAGCACTAGCTAAAATGTTCTATCCATTATCTGTTATAACATTAAAAACTGCTTTTAGTCATTCTTCAGTCCAGTTTCCTCGCAAAGCAAGTGCCTTTCTTTGGTACTTATTAGGCATCCGAAATAGGTGTAAAAAAGGTAATGTCAATCAATACCTCACAAATTATATTTTGGCCATCATACACCGACAATGGGTGAGATGGCCATAGCAAAAAAAAAGTAGTATGTAGGCCAAAGCATTCGAACTTTTAAGGTTATCACAAAACATGAACTGATCAATTAATGCTTAATATGTCATTATTATAAAAAAAAATACGTGTGGCACTCGGGGACTGCCGCGGTAAAGCTATTGCATAGCATTTTTTAATCAACTTATGCAATTATAATTATTTATTTATTTTTTATTTAGGCAGTTTTTTTTTTTTTATATTAATAGATACCTATACACCTATATACCTTCTCACAAACAGCATACACATATTGGGAGCTATATAATGGGAGGTGTTAGGTTTTTTCGTTACGGTTTTTTTTTTTATCAAAATTTCTTGATTCGGTCGCCGCGCTCAAACCCCGAAGCCCGCGATAAAAGTTATACAATTAAAACATGTACACAGTAGACTATAAAATATGAGCAGTAGGCAAAACAATTTAGAAAGATTTTACTTACTTTTTGAGGTTTTTTCGTCGACGTTTTGCATTACACTCGTTCTCACGCACGGCTCGGAGCGAACTAAAGCGAAAAGTAGGTCCTTCTAGTGAGAATCTTTTGAAGTATTTGCGTTGGCCATCTCTCCCCTATGGCCAACTACCCCGCACTTACCTTAAGTAAGTAAAACTACATTTAATAGTGTTTCAAAAATATACAATGATAAATAAATTTAAATAACCCTAATCCAAACTAAACATACTAATATTATAAATGCGAAAGTTCATTATAGTCTAGAATAGCACATAGGCTACTTTTTATCCCGGGAAAACATAAGATCCCTCGGGAACGCGGGTGAAACCGCGGGGCGGAAGCTTGTACTATAAATGCGAAAGAGAGTTTGTTTGTTTATTTGTTTGTTGGTTTGTTACCTTCACGCCTAAACCACTGAACCGATCGCGATGAAATTTGATACACAGATAGCCTATGGTATGGAAAAGGACATGGGCTACTTTTTCCTCGGAATCGCGGGGGACAGCTATAGATATAGTATAGAATAAATGTACGTGTGACTGACAAAATGTATGGGTGACTTAAAATAATTTGCACTTGGAAATGATGAACATTGCTTGCTTAATACAGAAAAAACTAAATTATAAGATGGTACTTTGATACAATGTTGTTTCTTTATTTTTCAGCAGACGCTCAGTGACCTTTCAGGAGGCGCGTGCGGCGATCTTGCTCGTCCCATACCTTGTTTATACCTTGACTATTTTTGACTTGAACTTTAGTCGCCTGTACGTACCTATGTACCAATAATAAACTAGGTGAAACCACACGTTAGCGTTCCGACAACTCGATATCCGCAATCGCAATCTCGCTAGTTATGCGAATGAGACGCGATTTTAGCAACGAAGAATTTTAAATTAAGGTGTTTTTTTAGTTTCTATATAAAGAATTTAGTATAGGTATAAGTTAGAGTTATGCGTCAGTAAAATGCTTTCACCACAATTCAAACCACTTTGAATATTTTATCATTAAATATCAGATAGGTAGGTAGGAATAATTTCAGGTCTTAACAAAATTCTAATAAAAATTATGAGTTTTTTTTTCGTGAACTTATACCCATAAGTTTTAGATAATACTGTAATATAATAGATAATAAAGCACTAAAGTGTTAGTATTTACCCTTTCATATAAGTATCTATATTAATAATTCCGTCAAGGGTTACGGTAGACTCGATTGAAACCTTACCTGAATAATAAAACATTAAAAAAATATAATTTCGAGTCGACAACATATATCCGCAAAATTCGGATTGTCGAGTATTTTGTTAAATTCTAATGGTGCAAATGGCAGTCGCCATATTGGCCGAGCACAGTACCGCATACATATTTTCAATGAACGCATCTCTGTCAGTCAGTGTCAGTTTTTTCTTTTGATTTCCCTTATTTCGGGAAGGCAAAGGTTTCTAGCCCATACAGCCTAATCATGAGATGACAGTGTTCTCTGTGTGTAAATGAGCCTTTATTGACAGCCTATTATTTTTGTTTCCCGTTTTTATATAAATTGAAATTGGATTGAGCTGTCAGACAATTGCCAGAAGGTTACATTTTTTACATTTTTCGTAACTTTTGACCCCCTCGCGTAACATGTAAGTAATTTTTATATTTAAGGCAATTTTCGTAGCTTTGAACAACGAGATTTGTAATACTAGATTTTCATTCCAAACAGTTTATGAACGTATCCAAATTGAACGCACCTAAAACTGGCGCCTTTAAGGCCAATAAGGAAATACACGTCAGTTTTTTTTGATCCGATAGTCTGATACGGTGAACTAACCACTACCGATAACTACAAAAATATCTACCTACATTTTGTAAAAGATTGTGTATTATGAGTCACATTTCACCCGAGCGAAGCCGGGTTTTCATTTAGTCTAATAATAATCTATTGACATTTTCAAGTATGGAAACTATGAATTGCGTAATGTGACACGTATTAAGTAGATTCCATAAATAAATTAGATACTAAGTATGTAAATAGCTGAGGATGGGTTTATAAAATAAATGCCTTTCAATATATTCACATTTTGTTACAAACTATTGACCCGAATGGTTTGCTCCTTTCATACTTCTCTAGTTTACTCCCACTTTTTTTTTTACAACATTGTCGGCAATCTAGCATACGGCCCGCCTGATGGTAAGCGGTTACCGTAGCCTATGAACACCAGGGATATCACTCACGCGTTGCCGACCCTTCTCCTCTCCCCGATGAGCTCTGGAGACCTTATTCACGCGCAGGAACACAACTATAAGGGCTATATTTCACCGGGACACCATGGCGGTATTCTGTAACGTGGAGGTACTTCCCCAGTCGAACTGCTCTTTGAGCGAAATATCCCTAGCGCTATGCTCTACCTCTCTAAAAATATATTAAAGATATAAGATGTATACTTTAAAGATATTATAGTACAGTAACAGTGAAGTTTACTCTTACAGAAACTGTGAAGACCTTTTTATAATCCAGATAAAAATAAAATAACATCGTCTTTATTCACTTAGATACTTCGGCGTGAACGTTAAACACCTCGCGCCCTCATTCCAGTGATAAGTAAATAAGAGCGTCTGTGATGTGACGTACATGTCCAAGCAAATATTTTATCATCAATCATTTTGGACCGCCACCTCTATTGTGATAAAAAAAAATTGGTTTCATAAGAGTTATAGCACAGAATACCTAATAGTACTACGTACAGAAGTTGCACTCCTTTGTTTGATGTTAGTCTACAAAATTTACAGAGCACCGCGTTCATTCTAAATTGTACCTTACCGCCACGCGCACTAGAGCGCAATTTCTCAGAATTTACCGACACGATCGTTCGAGCTTCAGGTTTGACAAGCAAAGTAAAATAAAATACTAAACAAATTATTAGAAACATTTATTATATTTAAAAAAAAAATACTGTAATGTTTTATATATTTTTTGCCATCTCTGAAATATCTACGATACGTTGTGTGCGATGCGGCAACAACGCGGTCGGCTACCTTTATACCTCACATCTAATTACTAGCTGTAACAACACCTAGGTACCTACCTACCTACTTTATAAGCATAGGTTATAATTAAAACACCGTGTACAATAAACAAAATATACCTAATTATTTGTTACCTTTTTTTTTTTTTTACTTTGTAAAGGCTTGTGTTTGACCACAATCTCACTATGGTAGGTGATGATGTGGCCGAAGGTGGTAAGCACACGAAGCCTAGACGGATCTGGCTCTCAAGTGCAGCTGCCGGAACACACCAACAGGTGTTTGGCGACAGATTTTCAACTTGAGGGTGGTAGCCAGCCAGGCGGGTACTACAAAGTACCCTACCACCGTGCTATGGTTTCCTCACGATGTTTTCCTTCACCGAAAGCTCAAGCTCAATGTAGGATTCGAACCCACGACCTTCGCTGCGGCGTCCGACGTCACTACCACTGAGCTATCAGCTCGCCTTAAACCTTATTACCTTACAGAATCTTGCGGTAATTTAAAAAAAACGTGCAGTGTGCTCGCAAGCGCGTCAAGCGCGTGGCGGCCCCGAGAGATAGACAACCTCGGGTTGTCGAGCGCTGTAGGCATTTATAACTGTAGGTATTGGCGAGTGACAGAGGCCTGGTTATAGGTTGAAATTTTTCTGCATCATAGCCACAACGTGTAGTTTGCACTATTTTCTCTCTCCTTAAATAAAAAGAAACCTATTATGTCTGGTTTATACTTTAGTACCTAATACAGTGAAGGCCACATTGGTCTTCATTGAATTATAGGATTATGATGATGTAGATACGTCAGTGTCGCGTGCTACTCTCGCCGACTACCATATTGCCGCGCCGCAACGCAATGCTTTGGACGGCATATGGCTTCTTCCTATATTCATGTACCACTGGAGAAATTACATTAACAGCTTTCTGTTATTTAAAGTCTTTCCACGGTTCCAGTGGATGAACTGCATAGATTACTACCTGTGAACCTATGTGTGGGTACCTACCTGCCTCAATAGTATTCTACGAGTATGTAAGCTACCTACTTAGGATAGTTTTGTTTGCACGCGATCTTTGATTATACGGATTCACTCACACTAAGTTGGTGATTTATACAAATGTTTGTCTCCCTTTTGAGCATAATAGCAGGTCTATTAGATAGAAATTGGATCACACAGTTTAGCACACTTCATTCAATTTTAGTTACCTACTTACTTTTTCATTTATTAGGCTTGAGTAAATCTCGTTTCTATTTAGACTTTGACATTATGTTCATGAATAATTTATTTATCCTAGTTAGTATGACTAACTAGGATAAATAAATTGGAATAAGTATGTGTCTTGGATTTGGTAATATAGCCCATGATATTCAGGGATAATGTAGTATTCTAATGGTGAAAGAAAAATCGGTCCAGTAGTTTTTGAGTTTATTCTTTACAAACATACAATAATATATTATTTCCTTTTTATAATATTAAGTATGATTATTATTAGTATATTAGTACTAGTATGAAAAATACAAATCTTTCCTATTTATAATATTAGTATGATATACGATAACAGGCGTTGTCTATCACCGCTATATAGCTATGTTTACTTAAATACTTATAAATTATTTACTAATGACCCTGACATATTTAAATTTTGCATCCCTCGCTACCCATCTCTGGTAGAAACGCAGCCTAAAGGTCTCAGCAGCTGCTGCTGGTCACAGAGAACCTATGATTTTTCTCTTATAAATATTTAATTATACAACCAGGTGATAATCGATAAAAAAGTAGAGTTCCTACCTACCTACCGACATAAGTCAATGGGAAAAACTGGTTTCAAAGCACGTGTCACCTGTAAACGGTTCGATTCGAGACATTGTTTTTTAAACTTGTTCGAGGTCTACAATTTATTTAATAGCAAAACGAGCTGTCCCCAGTATGTAACTTCAAGGGTGTATATTAGAAAATATTGCGTTGATAAGATGAACCTCAATTACTTTAGTTTTAATAAGACAATGGTTAATTAATTCAACAATTTTAATGTCGGTTATACAAACGTAACATTTGTCTGTTTCCCAGGTTCCTATG
The DNA here is from genome assembly GCA_951216915.1 of Tetheella fluctuosa. NCBI lineage: Eukaryota > Metazoa > Arthropoda > Insecta > Lepidoptera > Drepanidae > Tetheella > Tetheella fluctuosa. The sequence continues at coordinate 5,210,354 of OX578214.1, forward strand.
GCGGTACGCGAATGGCATGATCAGGTCGAAGCGATGGGGACGGCAGGACGCCACCGTGGCCGAGTTGTTCACACGACGGGCCCTGAAACACCCAGACGCGCCATGCTTCATCGTTGTTGGAGACCGCACGTGGACTTTCAAGCAGGTATACAATGTTGTTGGATTTTAATTGAGCTGCCTGTAGAGTTGCCTATTTGTCGTCTGTCATTATAGTTGGTGAATGCGGTTATACGATGTACAAGAGTATGGTATTTGAGTTACTTGGTTAAATCCGTGTATTTGATTAAAATATTAAACCACTAGTTTAAGTGTACAAATTGTTGTATTGTCAACAACCGGACAATTAATGGTGACGAGGATGTAACACTGAATCGAAGACGGAAACATTTAAAATCATGTTCGTCGTTGACAAAGGGAACACGTTAAAACTAAAAAAAATACATCAAGATAATGCTATGCTACAGGGCGTTCGGTACCAAAGTTTGAACCGTACAAGGTAGATATTAAAACAGCAGACTACAGATGTAACAATACAAACTTTGGAAAAAATAATATCTTGTGAAGTCATAATGGAAGATATTGTATGCGACAATGGGCCAGCTTTTAGAAATCATAAGTTCAAGGAATTTCTTAAGTCTAATGGAATTAAATTAGGGCATAGGTATCTACCTACTACACCATCATGGCCACAGGCTAATGGAGAAGTGGAAAGTCAAAACAGAAATGTTTTAGGAGACTGCGAATCGCACAAGCTTTAAAACAATGTTGGAAAAATAATTAATGATTTATCTGTCAGCTTACCGTACCACACCTCACAGCACAACTGATTTGCCACCTGGAAATATCTTTAGAGGAAGAAACAGACGAACAAGTCTTATCTGGAAAGATGAGGAGATGAAGAGACGAGACGGGGATAGACAAAAGAAGGATAACCACAAACAGTATGCTGACAAGAGAAAATGACATGCAAAAGAATATTAAATTCAGCTTGGTGACAAAGTCTAACTGAGACAAAGAAAGGAAAATAAACTGACTACTCCATTTTCTCTTACTGACACACGACATACAGTTATCTGGAAAAATGGGCATTCCATAGCTGCTCAATCTTAATCTCCTCTTCTAAGGAGAAATTCATATAATTTTCAACCCATAAAAGAAAGAGACTTGTGAAGAATTGATGTCAAAAACGAGGAGGTGAGAAAATTTAAACTTTCAGTGATGTTAGATAACACGACCAAGACATTAGCCAAGCGATACAACAAAGACAGACTCCTGCCAAGTATAAAGACTTTGTTCTTAGTCTCATACTACAGACGTAACTCGTAACTTTATTATCTGATTGCATTGTCTTCTTATATTGAGTGGTTGTTAAATATTAACTGGGTTTTATAATTAAGTAGTATCTATTAGTTCTGACTAATTGTGATTGTATTTGAAATGTTTATTGTTTATTATTAATTATCACGATGCCTAGGCTAATAAATCTTATCTAGGTTTGCCATCTCTGTTATCTACCTATATCATTATAATTACATAATCAAAATTATTTCAGACTGATTGTATTTGCAATATTTAATGTTTATTAATAATTATCAATATCATCTTTATTTACTCTTATGAACCAATTGTTTTTAAATAAGGCTATTGAAAGGTGTACAAACTGTTTTATTGTTAACAACCGGACACTGTCAATATATCTCTTTTATTCTATTCTATTACGAGTATATTCTATGTGTTAGTAGGATAAGGTTTCCCGTGCGTGTGCCGCACATAACTGGCGTTATTCAAACGGTCACTCACTCACTATTGTAATTTTCCGTATGTAAAGTCGCCTTTAACAACACTCGAGTTGTGATGGAGACAAAATGGAAGTCGCACGGTAATGTCTAGCTAGAATTTCTTTATTGATTTTTTGATTCGCTCCACAGAAGCAATTTAGAAAAAAAACAATTATAAGTAGTTTTAAGATGGCTATAACCCCGAATTTTTGGAATCTTAAATGGCCAATCATCTAAAAAAGGTGTCAAAAAATTTGATCGATAAATTCAAACAAGATGTAAACGCGTTGTTGCTCATTTTCTTGAACGTATGGCTGTTAACAATAAGTAAGCAACAAGTCACAAACTGTCTTATCGCTGAAAATAAACATACATTGTCCTTATACTATATGTATTTTGTAGCTACTACCTACCTAGCTATTATTAGACTAATGATATGCTTCTCATGCTTGTGGCCATGACATTGTAGTTTTTGTCGGTTTTCCTAACTACCGACTTCTGGTAAGGTAAAATAATGACCCTACCTACCTATTGAACAACTATCTATGGGCCTAGACTGCATTGTCACAACTAGGCTTAAAGATTTACTTCACATATCTTTCGCAAGTAAAGTAAGTACCGAAGGTCATAATAAACTTCGAGAGATTATCACGTCGAATGCCATAACGAGGGTCGTGGATTCGAATCCTACCATGAGTTTCAGCTTTCGGTGAAGGAAAACATCCTGGGGAAACTATAGCACGGTGATAGAGTCCCTTTTACCCTAAAGATGAAAAAATGTCGCCATGCACATATCGGTGTGTTCCGCTAGCTACAATCGAGAGCCAGTTTCCTTCTAGACTTTGTGTGCTTAGCACCTTCGCCCACATCATCACTTACGAAGGTGAGATTGTGGTCAAAGCCTATCCTAAGTAATTTGGTAGTTTGGTACTAATCTATCTAAATCTATTAAAAAACGGTCTTGAGTGTGAGACGCGGACATGTAAAGCTATCGTTAAAAATATAGATGAAAAAAAGACAGTTTATTAATAGCATCATGTTTAAAGGCCCTACTAGCAATAGGTAGGTAGTACACTACACGTAGGTACTGTGTGATGCATAAATGTTTGACTATATCGGAGTTCGATTTCCGATCTTTCGAGTGACAAATACCTTCGTTACCTATCGCGGTGACTGGTGACTGACCCGACATAATGAATAATTTACGTGAAGCGTGACCGAAATTTAGAATAACTTTAACTAATGGCACATAAAACAAACGTATTGTAACATAGTTGTCCATTGTCTGAACCCAAAATCTTAAAGCAGATAAGACAGCACTTAATTTATATGACGTCTATAATTAATTTTTATTATCATTCCAAAAATGGCAACTACATGGTAAAAATAAAAGTATTACAATGAAATCGTGAGATTATCGAAGTTTGTTTAGCTAAGCAGTATTGTAAATACTTTAATTAATTATTTTGTTTAAATCAATAATCCTAATCTTAAGTAATATTATAAATGCGAATGTGAGTTTGTTGGTTTGTTTATTACCTTTTCACGCTTTAAACAGTTGAACCGATTGCGATGAAATTGAAAGATTGGTATGCAGATAGCCTATGGTATGGAGAAGGAGATAGGCTACTTTTTATCCTGGGAAAACATAAGATCCCTGAGGAACGTGGGTGAAACTACTAGTCATTAATGTAAAAAAAAAAACAAGTTTTACCGTCTATAAATCTCCTACTTCTATTTCAGATGGCGGATAAGTCAAATCAAGTGGCACGAGTGATGCAGGACCACGTAGGCTTGAAGCGTGGAGACGTGGTATGCGTGTTCATGCCCAACTGTGGGGAGTATGTGTGGACCTGGCTGGGCTGCGCCAAAGTGGGCGCTGTGTCTGCCCTGATCAACAGCAACCTGCGTCATAAACCCTTGCTGCATTGCATACTTGTTGCTAAAGCCAAAGCGATCGTGTTTTCTGAACATCTTGCTGATGGTAAGTGCCTCGATATTATGATTTGAACTACGCGTGGTTGTTCAGGAATACTCGATATTACCATAGAGTACATAGTAGTACTACGTATATTACTTCTTAATTAATTGTAGTCTATTTTTAATTTTTAACTGATTTCAAAAAAGTAGAAGGTTCTATCTTCGACGCGTTCTATTAAATCTTCTGTTTTTACTAGATATGTATATAGACATGTATAGGCCTCACATTCTCACCCTCGTAAGTGATGATGTGGCCGAAGGTAGCAAGCACATAAAGCCTAGCAGGAACTGGCTCTCAACTGTAGCCTTCTTCCTTCTCCGAAAGCTTGAGCTTGACCTACCTACGTAGGTTTCGAACCAACGACCTTATGTCACGGCATTCGGCTTCACTAACACAGTTATCATCGTCTTAAAATCTTCTATTCTATATTTAATTCTGAATCTACTAACTACATACTAAACTTTCGGTCAAATTACCTATTGATTTTGTGCAGCAATTGAAGAAGTACGTAGCCAACTTCCAGAAGACCTGAAGCTTTTCCAATTGTATGGGCAGTGCACTCCAGGTGTGATCGACCTCGGCGCTGAAATGGACAAGCATCCTCCAGAATACCCCATTGTTACTGAGAAACCTGGATACAAAGACACTCTGTTGTACATCTACACTTCTGGAACCACCGGCATGCCTAAGGCGGCCGTACTGCCAAATTCTAAGTGAGAGTCTAATATACTTTTTCCAAAAAACATTCCTAAGGGGTTTTCATTGTAGAGGGAATAACACCAATCGTGAAGTCGTATTTCTTTATAGCCTAGAAAATAAACTAACACCGACTAAAAACGATTATAAACACAAATGAAATATAGGCTTTGTTGCTTTACTTTTAAACTTGAAATACAACAACAAAATATTCATGTTATATCGTTTATAACATTTGTGCCCTGTGTGGCGATCAATAGCGGATGAAGATGTTTCGCGTGTACCATATGGGACGTTATAATTGCGCACCAATATAATGACATCTGCGCAGGTTCATCGTTGTAACTTACAAAGTTTTACCTACTGTACCTAACGTTATATTAGATACCAATCAAATTGAAGATACATAAAATCGATAAACAAATGTACTTATTCATCTCCAGGTACCTCCTTATAATGGTGGCGACAGTCCACATGCTGGGTCTGCGATCCTCGGACCGCATGTACAACGCTCTGCCGCTGTACCACACGGCGGGCGGGCTGGTGGGCACAGGCGCCGCGCTCATCGACGGCATACCCTCAGTACTGCGATCCAAATTCTCCGCCTCCAACTATTGGACTGACTGCATCAAATATGATTGTACGGTATGTTGGTATTTAATATGAAGCAAGTAATAGTTGAATTAGTTAGTTGTAATGTTCAAAGTCCGAAATAAGAGCAAATCATCTGGCCCTAGCCCTAATTCAGAGTAGAGCGAGGTTGTCTTTTGGCGCTATTTACTTACTTGATGTTTTCACACCGTTTAAATTGTATTTAAGTTTAAGTTAAATAAATAGCATTACCATTTTTTTTATCAACAGTTCAAATGTCAAATCCGCCACAATTTTTTTTTTCACAAGAAATTGTTTTTCTCATTTGTCATTTTGACGCCCCTTGTCATCTCACGCCTGCCTAGAGCGACCGCTTCTCTCGCTTCACCCCAGGGCCGGCGCTGTTGTCGGCTTTTATTGCTATACCTACATATCCTAAGTTATGTAAAACTGCTTGTGCTCTTTTTCATGAGTATGAAACAATAACAGAAATGTTATTCGTATGATTTCGATTTATGAAAGAAAAACGAATGACCAATTTCGATTTTCGTTTTTTCTTTTACGACAATCCATACAAAGTCCTCACGGTCTCAACACCCTAGAGTTAAAGACCCACCATGACGCGAGTGTGGTCGTTTCTATAACCGGTGTCGGTGTAATGACGTCACAGAATAGGTACCCGTACATAGGTATAGTATAGTAGGTATAGCATGACACGTGTGCAGGTGGCGCAATACATCGGCGAGATGTGCCGCTACCTGCTGGCGCAGCCGGCGCGCGACTCGGACGCGCACCACCGCGTGCGCATCATGGTCGGGAACGGCATGCGACCCGCCATCTGGCAACAGATCGTCGACAGGTAATATCATACTCAACTTATTCTATACACATCACACTGTCATAGAGAAATTGTGTATACGATTGTGTGAAGTCTATGTAAATCCAATTTATTTAAAAAACGTTATATTTTTACTATCTAAAACAGATGCTAAAATTCAGTATACTTTGTTGAATTAGGTTAACTGTTAAATCAGAAGTAGATGTATTCTTTGTCAGTAGGTATTGATTTTTAAAAACATTCCCCTTCGTTTGCACTCATTTGGAGTCTGTTTTTGTGTAAGAGTTCGTGTATAGTACGAAATTTCGAGAACGGGCAGATTTTATTGCTAAGTTTAAAATATTGGTAATTGCTAAGTTAAAAATAATGGGCAAAACAAATGGCCCATGGAACTGTACTGATCCGGCGCTGAAAGTGTGATCAGTCTTCGGATAGATACCAACTACTTATCTGCAGAGTCACTATCCGTTTTTTGTTTGTATCAAACTGGGTTACGATGCAAATGCATTAACCCACTAAACCTAGGGTGCATTATCATAATGGTATCATGTAATTGGTATGTACAGGGTGTCTGGCGGCAGATTTATGTTTTGAAATACGATTATTTCAAAAAGTAATAAACGGTGCGGGGGAGGGTGGTGTCATTGGAATCACCGGGGATAGTGCGGATTTCTCAGTCACGATGTCGCAGTGGTTGGGTGAACATCGCGCGTTCGCTATCGAAGCATTTTTCAAGAATAACGATTCCTACGTTATCGCTCGTCGACATTTTTGTTCACACTTCAATATTCGACGTTTAAGTGATGGACCGAGTGTGAATTGAAAGAAAACGACTTTGTGAAACGATGTTAGACCGTTTTCGCACTGTGAATTGCATTTTTTGGAGTGACGAGGCTCATTTTCATTTAAACGGGCACGTTAACAAGCAGAACTGCCGTTACTGGTCTCCAAGAACCCATAACCCTCGACGAAAACCCCAAAAACCCTTGCATTGCCCCAGGGTAACTGTTTGGTGCGCATTATCCACTAATGGAATTATTGGACCATTTTTTTTTTTAAATGCCCGGGGCCAGGCGATTATGGGCGCATGATTACGGAATTCTTTTTGCCGAGCTCATTCATCTTTCTCGTCACACACGTGGTTCCAACAAGATGGTGCGACCCCACATACGGCCAACACTTCGATGAATTTGCTTCGGGAAATTTTTCCTCAAAAATTAATCAGTCGCTTTGGGGACATCCCGTGGCCACCAAGGTCGCCCGACTTGACCCCAATGGTTTTTTTTTTATGGGGCTACCTTAAAGAAAGAGTGTACGCTAACAATCCGCGAACTGTTGTGGAGTTGATAGACAATATTCGTCGTGAAATAAGCATGATTCAACCGAGCTTACTGCAGCGTGTGGCGCGGAACACGAGGCTCCGATTCGAACAGTGTGTGCAACTTGACGGAAGACATTTAGATGACATCTTTTAAAAAAAATAAAATCCGCATCTGTACTCTGTCTTTTAATACCTTTATTGACACGATATGTCAAGTAATTAGTTTTTATTTTAATTTTGAAAATATAAATCTGCCACCAGACACCCTGTATATGTCGAGTCGTGTAGTTCAATCACATTTTAAAACGAAGTAAAAATTATTGTAAAATTCGAACCCACGACCGATATATGAAATCGAATATACCTAATATTTAAGCCAACTACATTTATTGTGTTTGGAATTTGACCTAAAAAAACAAGTATAGCATTATATTGTCTTGTTGTCTTCAGTCCGCTTTAGGATATAACTTATACCCTTTGTTAAACAATTCTTTGTTGTTTAGGTTCAAAGTGCCCCAGATTAATGAAATTTACGGCGCGACAGAGGGCAACGCCAATATAAGTAAGTTCATAAATCTACATCTACACTATCTACACTACACTAATAATATTATAAAGAAGAAAGATTTCTATTTTTATATGTTTGTAACGAAAAAACTCAAAAACTACTGGACTTCTTTCAAAAATTCATTATTAGAATGCTACATTATTATACCTGAGTAACATGGACTATATTTTATCCCGGGAACGCGGATGAAACCGCGCGGAAAAACTAGTATATTATAAAATTAATCTCGACTCACATGACATTAGTTTAGTAGCATAACTACCTACGCACTGAAATACCTAATAAGTTCTTATCTGTGGGCATGTTTTGTTATGACTAAAAATAAGTTAAATAACGATAACAAACTATCCACTTCCAATACATTTAGGCATACCTACTATTTTTTTTCTTATACCTACCTACTACATAAAATAAGATAATTTATTTATTTATTTATTGGCTTACCAACTAAAAACACACATAAAATTACCTTATTAAACTATTACAGTTTCTTTTCTCGTATGCATCTAAATTAAAGGAAAGCACAGCATTGATTTTTTGTTAAAGTACGAACTTATACAATAAACATAGATAAACATTGCTCAAATATTTGCAAGAAAAATATTCTATGAAAGAAAAAGAAAATGAAGAAAAAATAAAAATTGTTATTTTATGAAACAAAGCATTTTTAAATGAGCCCAAATTATCTCCAAAAATATCTAAGTCACACTTAAGAAGTAGATCATTGTACTTTCTGAGGATATAGGAAAAAGGTGAATTGTGCCCATAATTGTTTCGACTGGTATTGATCACAAACGGTCTATAATTATGGAATCTTGCGGATGATCTAGGAACATTGATATTTAACTGAGAGACTAAATCCGGACAAACTATGCTTCCATTGACAACTTTGTACAAGAATATTAAGCCTAAAAAGTCTCTACGCCAGTGTAAAGATTTCATTTTGAAATGATTAAGCCTGTCATCTTAGTGTTTGATAGTGCGTTGTGTATTGGTCACCGCTGAAAGTCTTTTTAAAAACTTTTTTTGTATACCTTCAATGCGCTGTATTTATTTATATAACTTAGTATACAAAATAATAAATTCATAATAGCATTAGTTGAGTTATCATCACATTATCAGTATTTTAGTTCAGCTAGTACTTAAAATAGGGAAACCCTGTACTATAAGTACCAGCAACCTTCAGTGATACAATGTAGTTAGGGTGATCAAATAATGTACAGTCTGTTTGAATTTACTACTAAATTACATAAAATCCAATAAAACAAATCTAATTAAATAAAGATATAGAATAATAAAGGAATTTGATTCGATTGGGAAATGAAGCTTAATATATGAAGCTACGGAAGTGGTAATATTAGCCCCTCAGATAACTTTATACTCATTTTTTAACCGACTTCAAAAAAGGAGAAGGTTCTATGTTCGATTGTATGTTTTTTAAAATTAATAATTGTGTACGTAGGTACGTTGGCAATTTTATATAATTAGATATTATTATAATAAAACATACAAATAACACCGATTTCATGTTACAGTAAATGTAGACAACACAGTCGGAGCGGTTGGTTTCCTTCCGAAGCTGGTGCCGACACCCCTTCACCCCATAGCATTGGTGAAGGCAGACGAGCAAGGCAACCTGGTACGAGGCCCCAATGGCTACTGCATCAGGTGCCAGCCAAGTGAGTTTACAATTCTACCAAAAATAGCATCCCATTATATACATATCTACCATACTAGGTAGACTTTTTTGGCTTTAAAAATATCTGAAAGTCAGAGTCGTCATCCCAGACAACTTTACCATGGGACCGCTAAAACAACAGCTTTTTCAATTTTTATCGAACAAGATTGATTTTTTCCAAATTATTTTTTTTCTGAATTTCTTTTTTCATTTTTGCATAAGGGATCCCAGAGATCGTCATTAAATCGGTGTCATCTGAGATTTTGTTTCAAATTTTACTATGAGCTTGTAACAAATGTGACTTTATTTTTAGCATCAAAAGGAGGAAAGTCATTACAACTCCTATTTAACATTGACTATTTTGTGGTTTGCAGATGAGCCTGGCATGTTCATTGGTCTCATTGCTCAGGGCAATGCGTCGAGGGAATATTACGGATATGTGGACAAGGTAAATAACTTGTTATTTACCTAATTTCGATACCTACTTGTATTGACACATAGTAATATGTTTTCTTTGATGCGAGCTTAAGGGAAATCCATACGGGAAATCTAGTTTGTAGCTTCCTGTTCTGACTGGTTCTCTTGAAAATAGAGAAGAATATTTATTGAACAATAACTTGATAAATTATTTCTGATCCCAAATTGTACTTTTTCTAATGCGACCTGAAAAAAAAAACTCTTATCTCAAGGTTGCTGAGGTCATAATCATTTAGAACGTTCTAACACAAACAATGATACTTTCTATCCTTTCGATATCGCCGGTGCGCCAGAACCTCTCACCGAGCCTAGGAGCTGATTCTCAAGTGTAAATCATAATACATAGGCCGGAGAGTGACATAGGCAGTGGAGTAGAGCCGCGGTTAAGAGTTATCTTCCAATATTGCAGAAGGACAGTAGCAAGAAGTTGGTCCGCGACGTGTTCAGTAAGGGCGACGCGGCGTTCGTGAGCGGCGACCTGCTGGTGGCGGACGAGCTGGGCTACCTGTACTTCCGCGACCGCACCGGCGACACCTACAAGTGGAAGGGCGAGAACGTCGCCACCGCCGAGGTCGAGGACGCCATGAGCCCCTCGCTGGGCCAGAAGCCGTGCGTCGTCTATGGTGTATCGGTCAGTTGATGTTGGCTCATTATTTAGTTTTTAAAATCCAGTTTTATTCAATTTAAGCCTATCGAGGGCACTTTTGAAGGTCGAATTTACTATAGTTACCACCGGTTCGGAAGTCAGCTAAAGTTTAGTAAAATCTCAAGAATTTATTGTGTTAATCGATAATTAGCCTTATTTCTCGAAGCCAGGTTCTAAATTCACTTATTAAGAAACAAAACATGATTTAAACTTTGATTAAGGTTTATATAATACAGACCTAATTTATTGACCTGATTGTACAATCAATCAATTAACATACCTAATTAGTTACTTTTTGATGAATTTTGGGAAAAAAATCAACCTTTTCTTACAAAAGATCACATGCTCGATCGAAATTTATGATATAATTTTTTTCGCGGATTCTAATTTGATCTCATAGTAAAAATTGTTTAGCATGTCGAACCTAGTTTAGGTTTGAAAAGATGTCATCTCAAAGTAGGTATCTCCTTTTTATACAAAATATTATAGCCTAATTAGAACCGCCATATAAATAAGCCCTAAATCCTAAACCGACATAATATACTATCCCAACTTCCAGATCCCACAAACGGAAGGTCGTGCGGGCATGGCTGCCATCGCGGACCCCACCAACTCCCTCGACCTGAGGAAGCTGGCGAAAGACCTGGACGACTCGCTACCTTCGTACGCCAGACCACTGTTCCTGCGTATCATGAACGATATTGAGATCACTGGTCAGTACTTTATTTTAAACTGACGGTTTGCTGTTGCTTGAGAGACTTTCAGCGTGACTGTGTTAGATATTTAGGCCACATACCGTGCTAAAGTTTCCAAGATTTCTTTCGACGAAAACTACAGCTCATTGCAGTATTTAAAGTTCGAAACCTTGAACCGATGTTACAATTCTTAGACACTAATTAGTTTATTTTAATTTTCTCCTAAATTCTAATAAAAATGTAATCCCTAGAAACTCAACTTACTTCAACTCTTATCAGAAAAACTTTCAATTAACAGTGGATTGGATTATGTACTATCTTATACCAAAGACGTTATATCCATTTCGCCTCAATTTACACAATGTTTTTGATGGTTGATTTGACCAGATCTAAAGTGAATATTGGGTCTTTATAAAAGTTCAAGACAAATATTTGTCTATTGATAAACAGATTTGATAAAAGCGAGCGCGATAGATATTAGATTTAGACAATAAGTGGGCAATCAAAGATAATTTCTTTTGATTTTGGACTGAACTACATAGAAAAAATAACATAAAATACTATTTTGGAATTCTATACTAAAAATTTCTCCAAATTATTGATTCCTACTTTACAATTTTATTGACCGTCTTTAAACACAACACAAGACAACTAATTAATAATAATTTCCGTGACAGGCACGTTCAAACTCAAGAAGCTACATTACCAGAAGGAGGGCTTCGACCCTGACGTCATCAAGGAACCACTCTACTTCAGAGCCAACGCTGAATTCGTACCGATCAACTCACAACTCTTCAGCGACATCTGCAACGGTAAAGTGAAGCTATAAGTGCCGCCTGGCGGACAAAAATGTAAACATTTATTTGTTTTAGAAAGACCAACGGTCTACGTAAAATTATTTGTAAGAGTCACTAATGTAAAGCTCAAGCCAATGATGACAATCGTTGGCCTATACGAGATGAATTATCGAAATCAGTTTGTAAAAGTACTTACGATGTTTAATAAACTAACGACCTACACGCAGTTACTGTCTTTGTTCCAGAGGTATTGGTTACATATTGTAGTATAATAAAAATACAAAAATCATTTGATTTTATAACCGTGTGGGCGCAGGTTTTGTCAGTTTTTATTATTCTTAATTCGTAAATGTAATAAGGAATTCGATAAATCTGCTTATTTTATGGAACGGTCGTTAGTAATTATTGGTTATAACTTACATAGTCAGTACCGAAAGATACGAGAGAAATTTTGATATTTATCGTATGCAAACTTTGTGCAGTTTACATGTAGTTAAATCAAATTGCAATAAAATTATGTTATGCGTAGATACCACTTTACCTACCTAATAAATAAGATAATTCAACTATACACGTATATATTGTGGTTCACATACATACAATAATATATTAAACTGATTAAGAAAATCAGTGGAAGGGAATTGTGATTTTATAAATTACCTAGTAAAATGTGAAGTTAAATAAAAGCTTGTAAAAAGGGATCGCATCACTTTGTAAAAGTGTGTGTAATGGTGTATGAGATAAAACGTTGTGATGTATTGTTATTTAAAATCAATCGTATGCAAGTCAATAAGTAATTAATTATTATTTAGATGTAGGAAGGGCGTAGGTAATAATAATGGTTTGAGAATTTCACGCTTCTTTTGTAAGTGTCTTAATCAGCTCGTTTTTTAAAGGCACGGAGGTACTTACTACCATCAATTATTCAGCATGACACAAATACTAATAATGCTAAGTTATTACAATAAAAATTAAGGAAAAATTATTTATTTTATGTACCTATCTCCCTTTCTCATTGCCAATGAATCATAAAGCTTTATAAATAAATACTATAATATTATTACCTACTATAGCTATCCTTTAGTACAATTTGTATATAGTATACGTATATGCAATTATATATGTTACGACATAATATTGAAAATAATACGTAATATTCCATTGATTTCGAACACATGTTGAAGAAAATAGTAAAGTATCTTAAAATTATAGATAAATTTAGATAACATTCCACCATCTAGTCAAATAAGGTGTTTACTTGATTTGTCTAATGTGTTGAGTTCCTATGTTTTTATTTAGGCACTTATACGTTTATTGTTCCACAAGATAAATGTTATCGACAATGATTATAATACTTAATTTAAACTTTCCATTTTTAAATTTTTGTGCCTTGTAACGAAATCCACTGCACTGTAGTGTAGAACCTAGCAAGCCTTTGCAAATAACTCAACAAAATTATTATGTAAGTTGTAAATAAATACATAAGCAAATGAAATGTCAAACAAAGCGTACTTTTATTATTGTAGATACTCACCATCATACCTTTCCTTCCTTTAATGACAGTTACAGTAGTGCTGTAAAACACCGTGTGGCATAGCCGTGAAACGGCATGTAGGTACATTTATAATTACATCTAGTTATTTCTCAGTATAATCAGGTTTATTTAATTTTATTAATTGTTGTGCCTTTCAATAAGAAGCGATTTATAATTTTTCATAACTTTATTCTAAATTTTCTCAAAATAACAACACAAAAATAATTTGCAAAGAAATAATTTTCATAACAAAATTAAGACTTTTTACATTATTTAATTATTTCGTCTCCCTTAGCACTCATTAAGATATTAAACAATATAATCTACATTTATAAAAATAAATTGATACTGAACGCAAGCAACTAAAAACTGTAAATTGAATTAAAATACTTTAACTTTTTACAAATAAGTAATTTTGAAAAGCTAAGACTAGATAAGTTTAAACAGATCATTGCGTAAATACTGTATATATATTACCTACACAGATAACAAATTTTTGTTGCTGCAAATGTATATTATTAACTGCAGGACAACTATGGTACCTAACGTACATCGGGCGCAAATATTACATATTTTTGAATAGTTTATACAAACCATGTTTAATTTAACTCCTGTTTTAACGTATGTTTCTATTTCATAGATAGGTATACAACAAAATTTTATTATATACAAATAGCTATGTTTATATAGTATCAAACGGGCAGTGTTTTAATTTTATACTGAGATTGTGAGAATTCTCAGTATGAATGTGACATTTTAAAGCGTGTACCATAGACCTATTTCTCTAGATCTACGGCGTGTACTTATAAATAAATTTATTAATTATATTACTCAATCACACACGTACGAAACATAAAATCATTTAATGTATTAAATGAAATAATTGACAAGATTATACAATCGTGACAACAGTTTCAACACAAATCTATTTTATGTAACGTCTTTTCGTTTGCACAACTCACTTCACATAATGACTAGCAACTATTAAGGCAACTTTAATGAAAAGAATTAAAACTATAATTATGTAGTATAAATTACAATAATGTTGTTCAAAAATAAATTACGATTAAAACATAGATTACGCGAAATACAGGTTTTATTCGGGGCAAATACGAAGTTCAAAGTAAATTAATAATAAATTATGATAAGACATGTTTCTGATAGTGACAACTTTTGACCTATTCATATTTCTGAGACCTATTAAACATTCCTCCACAAGTTCCCATAGGAATTGTGGTGAAAAGATAATAGTACCCATTATTATAACACTGCACCACATAAAATGTTCATTTTAAATCAAGAATCTGGTCAACAAAAGTAACAAAATTCAATGTAAAATAAAAGTTAAATAATCTAAAGAATCACAAAATAAGTACAGCACCAAAACCTACGTTTCCTTATAAAATATAGATCAAAGAAATCATTACAGTATGTACCTACCATCATGTAAATTATGAAAAAGCGCGAACTCTACTGTAAGTCGATGACTGTAAAATTGAGAAAATATCTATAGACAATTAGGAATAAAATACATTTATAAAATGGTCGTGATGAAACGCCAAACGAAATTAAAACAAAAACATACGACGTCAGGATTTATGTGTGTATGAAATAAAGGCACAATCTTTATTTTATAGACCTTATGAGTATTGCAATAAAGACTTTATTTATTGACAATCACAAACGACTTTAGTTAATGCTGCAATTAGTTATTTAACCATTACTCCGAACTTAAATCCATTTATAAATTATTTTACTTAATTACTGAGGAATCATAATTACAGTCTGATTAGCTGTGAAGCTTTCTGAACGGTTATTACAGTTTAGTTTACAAACTGTTATTTACTAGGGGATATTTGCGAATATTTATTTATTAAAGCCAGATTTTTGCATACATACATACATTTGTACATAATTTAAAATTAGTACAGTATAATACTTATCAGAGGAATAAGCAGGGCTTATGCATCAATTGAATAATCACCCTCGATCGTATAATCCAACAGATATATCTACGGACCTCTCGAATAACGTCTTAGCTACGGTGAAACTGGATCCGAGACAAAGTGCAAGTGTTGCGAAGGAAAGTGAGTTCCGCAGATATATCTACCAGATCTAGTGTCCATTCAGTGTCCATTCACAAACGAAAAACAAATTTGGAATGTCTCTCTCAATAAAATGAGCTGCAGCCAACTAACCACAATACAAGGCTTTATCCAATAGCTAGTGTATAGGATCAGGTGTTAAGCGATGGGAACCAGGCAGCTATGCCGCTCCGAGGCGGCAGTGCGGCTCGCAGTAGCGCCTCCTCGTGGGCGGATAGACGCAGGAGAACCGATAGCGCTCGCGTCAGTTGTCTAGCTTCAAGTTCACGGGCTGTTAGGAACCTTAATACCACGTGTTTTAGGTACCTGAAAGATAATATTGTTTCAATTGAAATACAGTTTTAGATTATGTAAGAAATCAAAAATTAAAATGTGTAATGTATGTGCTCGGAAGGGCCGAATTTGGGATGGTCCTGATAATATATTATAACATCTATGTAACCCAAATTCATATAATAAATCTATTAAAAGTTGTTCATTTTGATGAGTACTGTACTTCCACCCCTGCAAGTATTGCCAGTGACTAAAAAATCACCCAGTATAAACTACTCAGAAAACATAAACATAAGCAGGAGGTTCACAATTCGTCAGAATCTTTTTTTAGGTAGGTATATTAAGTTTCTTTTTATGTTAGGCTTTGGGTTAGACCACATTTTTTACCTTGGTTAGACTTGCGTTTGATTAAGTGGATGTGGACGAAGCCTAGAAGGCCTAGAAGATAACTGGCTTTATTATAACTATATTTCAATAAACCACTCACCTTCTACTGATGTCCTGTTCCTCGGCCGAGGTCAGATCTGATTTGCTACTCTGCAGTTCTCGTTGAAGTGTTTTTTTCATGTCCGAAATTCGATTGTCTAATGTTTTTATTTTCTGAAAACAAAAAAGATACAAATTACATCAAGTTCAATTTGTGATACAATCTCAATTTGATCTATTTATATATTGCGGTGGGGTATCTTTATTTTATGTAATGAATACATAAATTCCTTACTTTATTTTTATCACAGATATCAGTTTCTAAGTCTTGTATAGTCTTTTTGAGTGTGTTTTCGCTTTCGGCTAATTCATCTATCCTAGTTTTCAGCTGCTCGATCTCCGCTTTACGTACTACTTCATTCTCTTTTATTACCATACAGGCTGCTTGATTCTGAAATATATTATTTAATATTCATGATATAATCTCAATATTAGTCTACAAATAACAAACATTTGAAGAAACCTGCATGCCCGACATGTCTCATTAAAAATGCATAACAAGTCTGCAAAACCGCACTGGGCCCGCATGGTGGACTGTAGGTTTAATCCCCTTGTAGTCAGGGGAAATTCGGGCCCCTAAAATTTGCCTAAATAACTTCATGTCTCTAGGTTGGCAACGCGTGAGTGATAGGGGTATATACAGGGAAAATATAATATTGTATTGCCCGTGGTATTATGAGCGTATTATATATATATATATGTATATATATATAGGCTACGGTAACCGCTTACTATCAGGTGGGCCGTCAGCTTGTTTGCCACAAAGGTAGTATAAAAAAAAAGTATCTACCTTTTTTTAAAAAGTAGTTGTTTACCTCTTTATGCTGCGCTATAAGCACTTCGAGCTCTGTAATCTTCGCCTTCAAGTCAGCTATCTCAGTCTCCTGATACCGCACGTTGCATTGGCTCATCTCTATGGTCTGAGACATGTGCGCGTTTCGCAATAGAGCCTCGTCCTTTTCACGTTTCTCTCTGTAAACAAACATGTCACATATCGCGATCAACGTTTGATATTCCCCCTTATTCAGACTCATCTTAGACTTCCCTTCTTCAGACTTCTCATATTTCTCATTTCAGACTTCCATTTGGAATAAGGCAGTCGATCGATCGATAGGTACACGATTGCGGTAAATGAATTCTGCGGCTAACACAGCATCAGCCTAAATTTAACGAAATACAATCCTTTGTTTGCGATGGGAATGGCAACCAAATGGGTCTGAATAAGGGGGTTTATCACAAATTTCTGTCTCTCAGTTTCACCCGGTTTGGCAGATACAATATTTTTCCAAAGGTATTATCTATCCATGTGCCAAGTTTCGTTCAAATACGTTAAACCATTACGGCGCGATAGACACAGACATAGACAAACATTTCCAAACACAATATTAGCAGAATAACATGTCAGATAATATTGATGAAAGATAGCTAGATATGTACACGATAACAGATGTTATTCAACTTAACACATTGTACGCTTAATGTTGAGATAAAAATGTATGTGTCAGATTTATCAATAATTTGGATAGATACAAGTAAAAAGAGCTGAACATAAAATTCGACGAAATGATAATCAGTAGATTAGATATGGCCACTACAAGCATTTAGTCATTTTATGACCTTGAGACTTGTAGGTATTTTACAACCTTAACACTTTTATGATCAACTGTTCGGTTTATTTTACAATTTAATTCATTCTAATAACTAATATTTGCCACATTTTTATGCACTAAGGTGGTCAGTGATGATGTGGTCGAAAGTGGTAATCACACAAAGCCTAAAAGGAACTGGCTCTCAAGTGCAACTGCCGGAACACACCAGTAGCTGTTTGGCATCAGATGGTGGTAGCCAGCCAGGTGGGTACTACAAAGTACTCTACCACCGTGTATGGTTTCCTCATGATGTTTTCCTTCACCAAAAGCTCAAGCTCATACACACTTATACATACTTATAACCGCTATCGCAGTAAATTGATGATATTTATTTCCCTGAATATATTTTCTTACCTTGCATCCAGGGTCATTACCGAGGCATTAGATAAATTAGTAGACGATAGAGTTGACACACGTCCAAAAATAAGGTATAAAAGGTACATACTACGTACTTACTTGTCATATTTCCTCTGTATATTAACGTAATCATGTTGAATTTCAGTAACTACAGAGTTGAGATGATTCACTTCAGCCTTATGTTCGTCATAAAGACGATTAGATTTGTCAATCTTCTCTCGTAATATCTTCACTAATGTCCGCTCATTTTCTAATGCTTCCTGTAGTTGCTTTTTATCTTCCGTTAGCACTTCTATACGACTTTCTAGATCCATTGTATGCTCCTGTAATAGTTTGAAGGGCGTTATAAGCTGACGGCACTACAGAGGTTTGGCACATGCGTTATTATGCGTCCCAGGTGTTGTATAATAATAGTAATAATAAAACGAAATTTTGTATTGTAAATAAATTACAAATTCAGTGTCTTGTAATTATACCTTCACCATGAAATTGTTCCACAAATAGCTATTTAAGTTTTAGTATGTAACGTTGTTTCTGTAGAATTACCTAAATAAATAGTTGAAACATTAAACACTACAAATCTTTAGCACATTTTTGTCTGCAAATAAGATTAATTATCACATGCACTTTGTCGGACTCAAACCTCACTAACTAAACCAACGGTATACTAAATGCAGCTAATATTATTAGCACTACTCACATACGTGTGAAAATCAACAATGTATGTCGCCTACTGTGCAAAGTATAAACAATACGAAAGTATAGAGCATTCACCGACCAGCGCGAAACTCACTGTTAACTTAGTTTCACTATATTACGCCACCACCCGTCGCGAATGGCAAACCAGTCTTAAATTAAAAACGACATTGACAGTCGAATATATGATTAAAATCAGGTGCAAAATAGTAAGTCATACTTTTATGACACGGCTAAGTAGTCACGAACATGTAATGCTTTTTTTATTATTAAATAATCGGAATATAAGGAAATTATTGTAACACGCAGTTACAATAATTTCCTTATATTCCGATTATGTTTTTTAGGACCAATGTCGAGAAAATAAGATTTAACAGTAAAATGTTTAAAATAACCGCCAGCCTGCTGCAAACCTTGCTGATGTCGCAGCTAGCTATCGAGGAAATTTTCTATTTTTGTTGAAAATGAGGGTAAATCAACTAATAAAAAAAGGATACCTTACCTAGTACAAAATGCTAAAAATAGTTTTATAAAAAAGTAAAGATTGATTTACATAATTTACGTTTCAATTATTCTGATATTATGAAAAAAAAAATGTTAATGACCATTCTAGTACTACTTTTAATTCGCTAAAACATTTGGTTAATATGAAATACACCCATGCAAACCACCAAACCTCATAATAAATAGCCAAGCATCATGCATGATGGGGAGGAAATCAAAAAGATAACATGTGTAAAATAATTTATTCTATAAAAATCGTGCATCAACAACAGATATTTAAGTACATTTTGTACTAGAATATATTATTATATTATCTAACGACTTACTTGGAATGATTTTATCACTTAATTATTCGATAATCACTTTGTGAAGCAAAACTCGGAACAAAGAACGGGTAACCACAGCACCTGTGTCATCAACACACTGACGGAACAATCTTTATTGGGCATCGGTGAACTGTATCATGTGTACATAATCTATTTACGAACGCGGTATGTATGATTACGCGTCAGTATAAAGAGAACAATGATATATCAATTATTATCAGTCCCATGTGAAAGCTAAAGCGCTGTGCAAACACTCTTTCAAACGTGGCAGAACTTACCTACAGACGCGTATATAAATATGATGAATGAGGCCGCTGAATAGAGTGCCAAAAACTAAGCATTTAACAGGTACATTTGTTGGAAACTGCCGACAATACCGGCATTCCAACTTTTAATATTGTGATTGTGAATAATGGCCTTTATAATAAATATTTGAGTAAGTATACGCGTCTATTATACCCTAAGTGATCCACCCAACAATGTAATTTTGTACTTTGCTATTTTCTGTTTGTTTCACAATTTGCCGTTTGACATAAACGTGCCATCTGCGTGAGAGCATTGTACAATTATTTAATTTTCAATAACATTTGTATAGAAATTCTTCGAATAAAATTTGGACATTTTTAATGTAAATATTTAGTCCAAAAACGACTATATTACAATATATTGCACTTTGTTTGAAAACACAAAATAATCTAAAAACCATAAATTCGTAATAAAATAGGTTTGAATATAAATTAGGAACTGATATAAACTAAGTTTGAGATAAAATCAAATACCAAATGGAATTTTAGTGAAGATTTTTTGGGATGTTGAATTGTTGAAGTATTCATTAAATTATGAAAATTAAAGTAATTGGTAAATTTAGTAAATTACGAAGCAATAAAAATGACAATACTAAAATCACATTTGGTATAACTTATTTGTACACTCAAAGCTACCAAGCTAGGCAAATGGTGCAAATTGATATACTATAATCATAATAAATAATGCTCATTTGCAATATATCTTTCATAAGATTTATACTTTTTTTTAGCTAAAAATATTATTAAGCTACCATTTTTCGGACTTACGATAGGTATTTGTCAACATTTTATTGCAAATGAAGCAACCAAGTAAAGCTCAATTTTGACTACAAACAAATTAGGTCAAAACGCTTTCAATCAACATATATGTAACCTGATCATAATGAAATAAAATGTTAAAAATGCAAACAAATTTTAATCCATGACTTAAAATAATGTCCATACATGTAGTGCCAGATTACGGTAATTAATGACTTTGATTCGTATTAATTTAAGGATAGGAAACACATTACATCTATTAAGCTTAATGATCTAGATCTGTCTCTTTCTATAACTATTCAATAAACAAAGATGGATACATTATAACCAGTCATTAAATTCTAATTGAAGGACTCTATACTCTGTAGAGTATGGTAGTAAGTTACACTGAAATAAATTTTGACAGGAGTTGTTATCCATTACTGAATTACAAAACAATGTAAAACTGATGCACATGTATTAAAATATATTTATTAATCAAAACTATCGTAATATGACACTACACACATTCTAAGGCGAATACGGCATTTATTCTAATAAAACTGCTATATGCTGTAGAGGGTTGAACTCACGCCCTCGTGACTCGCTGTACTTCGAAGAGACTTCACCTCCATCGCAAGTGAATGCACCTCCCCATTCAGTCGCACCACCTGGTCGTAGTAAAATTAACCTTACGACCTACGCTATTAGGTTGTTATTGGAAAATCTAGCTTAAGATCGGTAAAATAATTGCACCGGTGATTCATATTACAGTTAGCAGAAAATTTACCTTAACGAGAAGGCTAAAAGGTTGTTATTGGAAATTGTAGCTATGCGAGTTAATTAATATACATGCGCGAAGAGGATATAATGGGTTATAGCTTATGCCTTTGAAAGTGTTAACTATGAGAGACCACATTTCATTAAACTACTTATAGTATGGGACAACAAAAGTTATTGGAAGTTTGCATGCAAGTTCGTAAAAAAAATATCTGATGTTTTTTATCCACCTTTTCTACTTTCTATAGGCAGCATTGTTTCCACACATACACTTCAAATTAAAAACAAACAACAAATGTTTGTTAATATTTTTTACCATATATTCAGTTTTTTTGGACTCATCAGTCAAAGAGTAACGCGACGACCAAAATAAATAATTTAATAACATACCTTAGCTTCACTATTGATTAAATTCTGTTTTGTTTTCTCTAATTCAGCAGCCATGTTGACCAGTTTATCTTGCATCTCTTTCTTCTCAAACTCGACTCTTCTTCGTTCGGAACCTTCCTCGCCCGCCTGCCGCGATAGTCGCGCCACCTATATAGAATACCTCAGTGTGATAATACACGGATAGTGCAGCAGGTACCTACTGTTATTTCAACACTACACTTGAGAGCCAGTTCCATTTCGTTCTAGGCTACCTTACCTTCAGTCACATTATTGTGGCCAGGCCTACCTACCTGAAATCGCCAATTCCTACAAATAACAAATTATGTTTCAGGTACAATCACAAGCATAAATATATTACCATGGACAGTTCGATATTAATAATGACGCTTCAAAACAATGAGCCACCTCTTAAAATCCAAAAATATGATACATATCTTGCGTTATAAATATCTGCGGCATTCTATATGTTTGCATCGCCTGTGTCATCAGATAGTTTTGGTGTTCCTTTAACGTCACATATATCTGCTGTTATATGTATATGCTTTTATAAATGATCACATATTTTTGCCGTCATGTTGAGATCAGAAATTAATGAATTAATCATGAAATCAGATATTTTTGGCGAACTGTCCATGGTAATATATTTATGCTTGTGACTGTACACTGTAATAACAAAAGTTCCAATTTAAATCTATCAACACAATCGAACTCACTACGTTTGCTAACAAACCAAATTGCAGAACGCAGTCAAGAAAAAATCCTTCTATCTCATAAGTACCCACTACAATAAATTTAATAGAAAGCTAAATGCTTTAGCCGCATTTTTATTTATTATATAGATATGCGCACCGATACCGAAACAAATATCACAAATTGAAAAAGAAAAATAAAATCCTATTTACACAATTAAATACATTATTATATTTGGTTATATATTTTTGTACAACAAACCCAAAAAAAAACTGCTGTTTCATACAAAAGTTAACCAAAATGTATAGAACATTTTTTTGCGTTTAGCTAAATTGCCAAATAGAAATAAATACCCCTCTATATTCCATGTCGCACGCACACGCAAGCACGCACACTGCACAGTACTATGATTCAGCTTGCAAAATCGCTCACAAACAGCCAATTAAAAACTCATTTTTTAGGGTACCCAAAGGTACCCAAAGGGTAAAAACGGGACCCTATTACTAAGACTTCGCTGTCAGTCCGTTCGTCTGTCCGTCCGTCTGTTTGTCTCCAGGCTGTATCTCAAGAACTGCTATAGCTAGGCAGTTGAAATTTTCACAAATTATGTATTTCTGTTGCCGCTATAAAAACAAATACTAAAAACAAAATAAAATAAATATTTATGTGGGGCTCCCATACAACAAACGCGATTTTTTTGCCCTTTTATTTGTTTTGTGGTAGTTCCCGTTGACCTAGAATCACGAAATTTGGCAAAAAGCAAGGTCTTACAGCACAAATAAAGGGAAAATTCCAAAATATAAAAAAGTTGAAAAGTTGTTACAATTTAGAGGTCTAGCTTAATTGGCACCAACCTCAAATAAGGTAAATAAATAAAATTGTGCATTTCCCGTGATGGACGAAGTTTGTACGGAGCCCTCGGTGCGCGAGTCCGACTCGCACTTGGCCGGTTTTTAATTAACTTTCGAACCTTGATCAAACGATTCGACTTGGAGTTCATCAATACAAATATCTAAAGAATCCTATTTGAATGGATGGATGTTTGTTACTCTTTCACGCAAAAACTATACTGAACGGATTTGGATGAAATTTGGCACACAGATAGATTATATTCTGAATTAACATATAGGATACTTTTTATCCCAGAAAAACATAAGATTCCTCGGGAACGGGGGTGTAACCACGGGCGGATGTTGGTTTTCTATACATGCTCTAAAGTGCTCTAAACTAAACTAGCCATTTACACCCTTAAGGATTGAATTCTCAAAAATACTTAATTAGTGCTCACTTACAGTGTCAAAGAAATTTGGGCTGTGCGTTGATATGGCAGTAAAATAATAATATTATGACCTGTGTCTCAAGAGAAGCGATCTGCCCGCTCCAAGAGGTTTTGACATCAGCAAGTGCCATTTTAGCCTCTTGCAGCTGCCGCGTCAACACGGCGCGTTCTCGACACACTCGGTCGTATTCCACGCACCCGGTCGGAGTTACTTCACTTCTGTCTGTAAATTATATGTTATGTTAATTTTTACAAAAAATATAGGTATAACGTCTAAAATTATAAGCTAAGGTGGCGGCGGCGCTAGACTGCGCGCGACCACGCGTTGTTTTTTTTTAAATTTCCTATTAGATACTTGTTTCTCGGTTCATGTATTTTTTTTTCAACATTAACATCAACCTTGAAATTAAACATGGCAAATGCACAGAACCGACTTAGAATTATGTAAAGAACATTCGCGACGAAATATGCATGCCCGAAATATGCGTGATATACGACTCGTTGAGGTAGCTCGTGTCCGTTTAAGAGAACAAAGGTAGATATTCTCCGCGGATTCACCCGAATTCCCGGTATAAACAGTATCTTTTGCCCACTTATCGGTTGAAGCTGTATTTTTTTTTAGCTTTTATAGTATTAGTATAGTCAAAGTCAAAGCCATTTATACAGTTTAGGCCCTAGAAGGCACTTATGAACGTCGAAACTACTGAACTACTACTACTACTATTCGGAATTCGCCTTCAACTAAGAAGAACCCGCAAGAAACTGAGCAAGGTAACATTTTTTATATATTTTGTTTTTTTTTGCACAGTCTGACAATGTTGGCGTTTTTCCTTTATAATTATGTTTAACAATTTTTAAAGAAATATAATACGCATAATATATAGTTTAACCATCGTCCAGCATGTGATGGTGCTCGCTCTGCAGGGGCAGCGCGGCCCGCACGAGCGCCAGCTGGTCGGCCAGCAGCCCCGCGCGCGCCTCCGCCGCCCCCAGCGCGCCCTTCAGCTCCGCCCGCTCCATCGACCACTCTCTACGTGACTGCTCTAGTTCCTCCTACAATAAAGTACCATTTTTTCTATCGATAAAAAAATTCGACCGACAAAATACTTTACTTTATAGTTTAGTTAGTGGCGATAGTTTTTGTTCGATTGTTAAGGTGTTCAGACATTATGACGAAGGTTGACGACGCCCCGTATATTTATGATTTACCTGTAGAAATAAAGTAATCCTGAATAGTCTCTTATAAAAGTTGAATTTATTCTATTCTCTCTTAGTAAAAACAATAAACCATAAAATACAACAACAAATATAGCAGTTTCATAGCCCAAATTGTATTGCAATTGACTGTGTTTGCTGAATTAATTTATTAAATCTTTACTAATTAACTCATACCGTTATAGCATCAAGTCTATCCTGGGCGCGTTCCGCTGCGGCCCGCTGAGTTCTCAACTCATTGACTTGTCTCTCCGCTGTGTCGCGTTCAGACCCAGCTTTAGCAGCTTCAGCTTGAGCTGCCCGGGCCACCGCTTGCGCTGCTGCCGCTTCTTCACCTGAATTTTTTAAGTACTCATAATAAAACTGATATTTACACATTTGTGCTAATCTTGTCCAATGTGCTATTCCTTCATATAGAGTATATTTGTAGTAGTTTCTAATGAATTTTGTCTCTTGAGTTTGATGGGATAGGTAAATAACTGTATCTAAAGGATAGGATTGATTGGAGTGGGAATGTATGTCCTTGCATCTCTCCCCTCCTCCATCTCTTTATAATCTCACCTTGAACAGAAGCGAGTGAGAGTTTTATCTCTTCAATCTTCTGCTCCCAATAAGCATCTCTCTCCCGCAGTTTGGCTTCTACCTGTGTTGCATACTGTTGTTGCAATGCTGCTTGATCAATGGTACCGCCAGTGCGCTCCGAAAGATATGACTCCAGTTGTGGGGATATTGACTATATTAGTAATAAAAAAATTGCTATTTATGTTTGTCTACCCACAATTTGAGTTATAAGATCAAGAAATCACACATAAATGACATGATTATTAGCAAATGCAAACTTTTTTTTATTAATTGGTTTGATTATCAGTAAAATGCAGTTTTTGGCTCAGAAACAAGTCCAAATAAAAACAACAAATGCCACTCACATCAGATGTAGAATCTCCATGTCCACCAGAACTAGACGGACTAGCTGTCGACTGCAAGTGAGAATAACATATAATCAAAATAAAACAAATATAACATAAATTAAGCAATCATTTATTTAAACCTCTAAAGCTCAATTTGGCTCTCACAAACAAACACAGTTCATCCAACTTAAGTTCAATGGAGCTTTGGTAAGCTAGAAAACAAGAATTAAGATTCACAGTTTCATAAACACTCCTATCCATATTGAATTAGACTTTTTATTCTTGCCACATAGATGTTTATACTGCCCATTGAGCTTACAAATACAAGAGTACAGAGCAACAAGCAACAGCATTACTCAGAAATTTGAATTTGAAAAAGGTGTAGTTTTGAAAACCATGTTAGTCATGTTTCTTCTACTATCAAACTAATCGTGTCAAAATGAGACAGAGACACTGGATGTCAAGCTGGGATCTATGGCGGATATGCCTACGGGCATATACAAAGTGGGAATGTGTTGGTGCCGTAAACAGCTAATCTAGTTGCAATAGTAACATATAAGATCATTGGTACTGCTACTACCATTTCATGGCAGTTGTACCATTATCATTGAATTCATATATGAAGCTCCATATGTGGCCAAATTAACCCCACCAGGTCACAATAAACAAAAAAAACAAGTGAAATCAATAGTATAATGTGTAGTTTAGTAACTCTTGTTAAGGCGCTGACAACAGCTAAATGGCCTTGAGAAATTGAAATTTTAGCCACGCCCCTCTACATCCCCAATATATATAGCACGTATAGCACAGCATAGCGCCACACACGAAGACGCGGTAAAACGGTGCACTTTTTCGGCCATCATCCAAACAATAAACAAGTACAAATATATCTATGAAACTAACACAACTAGATGGCGCTATTATTGATAGTATAAATATGTAATTACAACTAGCTATAAAGAAATAGTAATAACCGAGTTCTCAATATATTTTAACCTAGTTTTGTAACTTTTCTATTTTATTTCCATCTTTCACACCATTATTTACAATAGTATGTACCTACTAATTTTAATGAAACCGCTTCTCTTATCATTTTATATTCGCGTCGCCCGTGTGGATGTATAAATGTTTTTTAATAAGAAATATGAATGAAGAAAATAATGTACAAAAT
This sequence comes from Tetheella fluctuosa, assembly GCA_951216915.1. Classification (NCBI taxonomy): domain Eukaryota; kingdom Metazoa; phylum Arthropoda; class Insecta; order Lepidoptera; family Drepanidae; genus Tetheella; species Tetheella fluctuosa. The sequence continues at coordinate 5,237,826 of OX578214.1, forward strand.
TCAAAATATATAGCTAGGTTTCATTTTTAGAAAACGTCGTTTTACCGTGTTTTCAATCAATGAGAAACTGCTACAATTTCATTAGAATACGAAAGTAAATTTCGCCGCTATCAATAAGTAATTAGTAGCTCAGGTGGGAGATCGTGCGATCCTTGAACTAGATGTCCATGGATCGAGTCCTGTTGGCGACTTATGTTTGATTACTTTTTTCGATATGATTCATCCTACTTTTGTAACTTTTTCATCTTTCACACCATTATTTACAATAGTACCACAGCGTAACAAGTCATACAGTGGTTTATCGCGTTTGAAGTCACGCGAAATGCCGCTTTTGTGTAGACATTCGTCATTATTCGTAGTATGTATGTAGAACTAATACCTAACATATTTTTTATTGTTTATGACCTTTTAATAATATAATAGGATACCAAAATAAAAAAAATGAGAGAGAGAAATACTGAGATACTTATTCTTTTAAAAACTACAAATGCGAAACTGAAAGGTATTTTCAACATTTGGATTTACTAATTTTCAGATTGCGATTGTTGAATTTGACGATGTAGTCAATTCTCATACGTAGAAATAATTTTAATAAAAATTCAGACGGGAAGCAGGACCATGGTCTTGTATTAAAATTAATGTTCTTTAGCTGTTGATATAATTGACTTCTAATATTATTTCCAACAAACGTTGTAAAAGTTGTCTGTAAAGTGTCTTCTAATTTTTGGCAGTACGTTAAAATACTAATACATAATAGTTTGCTAGTAGTTAAATTAGGTCGCGCAGAGATATCACTACTCCATATTCGTAATCGGCACCCCTGAAAACCATGAAAACGATATCCATATTGATTTTATTTAAAAATTCACGTCCGCCATCTTGAATCTCGAAATATGTTATATATTCGTAATTGGCACCCCTGAAAACCATGGAAACGATACCCATATACATAGATGTTATTTAATAATTCGCGTCCGCCATCTTGAATCACGAAATATGTTATATATTCGTAATCAACACCCCCGAAAACCATGGAAACGATACCCATGTACATAGATGTTATTTAATAATTCGCGTCCACCATCTTGAATCACGAAATATGTTATATATTCGTAATCAGCACCCCCGAAAACCATGGAAACGATACCCATGTACATAGATGTTATTTAATAATTCGCGTCCACCATCTTGAATCACGAAATATGTTATATATTCGTAATCAGCACCCCCGAAAACCATGGAAACGATACCCTTATACATAGATGTTATTTAATAATTCGCGTCCGCCATCTTGAATCTCGAAATATGTTATATATTCGTAATCGGCACCCCCGAAAACCATGGAAACGATACCCATATTGGTTTTTTTTTTTAAATCGCGTCCACCATCTTGGATCTCGAAATATGTTATATATTCGTAATAAGCACCCCTGAAAACCATGGAAACGATACCCATATAGATTTTACTTAATAATTCGCCTCATAATTGTACAAAATTCAAAATATATAGCTAGGTTTCATTTAGTCGTTTTACCGTGTTTTCAATGAGAAACTGCTACATTTTCATTAGAATACGAAAGTAAATTTCGCCATTATCTATAAGTAATTAATAGCTCAGGCGGGAGATCGTGCGATCCTTATACCAGATGTCCGTGGTTCGAATCCTGATGATGTCTCCAGTTTCATTCATTAAATTTTCTCTTTTTCAAGTTCCTTCTTTTGTTTACCAAAATAAAAAGTATTATATACCAGCACAACTCAATCTTCCAGGTACTTTACATTCATTATAAAACACGGTTCATCACATGGATTTGAACGCACACATCCAAGTAGATATAGGTTCTTGACCTATAACCAGGACCGCTGAGCTAACAATGACATGACTTACGTGATGAAAATAAGAATCTTTCTCGGTCAGTGATGCGGCACGACAAATTTTATTCCCAATGCATGAAAGATTATAAAATTAATCAGTTATTATGCCCTTTTTGTGGTAAGTAAATCTTTAGTTTGAATACTTTTTTATGCGAAATAATACGACGAAATCATATTGTAAAAGTTATGTAATGCAATTCATTTTCCCTCCAAATATTGTCATTTAATTTGATAAAAAGTTATAATGTGAATAGGCTGAATACATTCATAAATTACACTGCAATCTAGCGGCAGTGATATGACGCTTTGACAAACACAAGTATTTGTTTACTTTTATCATTGTCAATCACTGTGAAATAAATTGCTTACTACCTTACTTTATTCATCAGGCATTGCACATTTTTTTTAAAAGATATTTTACCCATTTATGGATGATAATGTTGAAACCGCGCGCTCGGAAAAAAAGTGGTATAGGTCCGTCTAGCAACGCGGATCGCCGCGGAATGCGAGTGAGGGCAAAGCAAAATACGCAAGTAACGTGACAGAAGAGTGTGGCATAATGTTGACTCCTCCCCCTAACTGCTCCGAATTAATAACGTAAGCGACATTTATAAAAATAATTAATTATGTACAAATAAATTCCTTATTCCAAAAACTAAAGAAATAAATCATTTTCTAATTATTCGAACAATATTAATGTAAAATATCACATCGAAAAATACATTCATGTATAGGATAAATTTGGGAATTCCTTGATTTTCAGAGTTGTGTTTGGCAATTTTTTTTATCGAGGCAATGAAATGAAATCGTGTTTTGAGATTAATAAATTTGTCATTTATATCCTTGAGTATCGTGTATTTAAATTTCAATACCGTACATTTAGTAGGATTAATATAGGTTGGGTTGCAATAGAGAGACTTTAGCTGTTGTCAGCGCCTTAAAACTTAGTTGACACACATTTCCATTGGATTCTTTACAAGGGTAAAGGATAAATAAATAATCTAAACCAGTATTTTTAGACAAATCCAATGTAAAGAAAACAAGTACCCAATTGATCAATTAATGAAATGAGGTATCAGTGAGTATTTTTGCCAGTTTACCGCTAATCAACCAACAACCTGTAGCTTGGCAGTCAGGTTATCATACTTCCACAATAACTGGGCCTTATCCAGCTCCAGGATTTGGATTATTCAGGTCAAAGGTCTCTTGAATATAAAATAACATAAATATTTATTACAATAGAATTTGAAGCTTATTTAGATTAAATTGGTATTGAAATGACAATTAATAATTAATTTGTGTGACTGTTATAGAATAAAGCTTACCGAATCATCTCTGAGTGTTATTCTACCTAAAAAGGCCCCAGTTCGCCAACTACTCGTAAGTCTACTAAGATCATTGCCAGTTTCCTCCTTGATCTTGCTTTTAAGACTTGCGAACATGGTGGCAGGTGAAATTAAACTACTGTAACGCAATAAGACAAATACAATGATACATGTAACACTAGTTTGCAATGTAAATGACTATGATAACGAACGCTCGATAACTCACCAGTTTAGTTGAATGTAAGTACCTAAGTAATGTTTTAATTACCGATCTAATTTTAACCACCAAATCTTATCCTGTCATTAATACACCTTGGGCCTACACAACACATAATTAACTGTCTACTAAATAGATATCAGAAAGCAATGAAATGTTATTTTTTGGAAAAAGTCTAGCTAGAGAAAGAAATCTACAACTTAGGAGAAGGAGAACGTCATGAAATGACATTGACATTTGACTTGACACCACTTCACTTCACTTCACTTCTTGTTTAGATGGCATCAGATGTGTTTATTTCACACAATTCCGCCAGTGTCAGGGTGTTAAAACACGAATTTGCAACCAACTGACACTGACATGAGATGACAGTCAATTTTTGATTTGACAGTTCAACTAGGGATTTCCGGATAGATTACTATTTTTTTCAGTCGAGTAGCCTTATTAACTCCCTTTAATTAAATTAATATTAAGTGAACAAACTATAAAAGCATTTACTTTCGTTATTTCTCTTTTATATACATTTTCACTGTTTCTGGGTGGACTACGCGGGTTTATTTCTAATTAGAATAATGTTGTGAATTTTTAGCAATACCTGAGATAAATTATGGCAAATATGAGTTACGTATCAATGAATTTCAGTGCAACGGAACTGCGCAAAACTGAGGCATGCTCGATATTTTTATGGTACGATTTAAGGTATTAAATATGATTTAAATGTAAACATTGTTTTAACGCCCGGAATAACAAACTTTGATAGTTACACGACTGTGGCGCCAGCTGGTGAGTACAAAAACGGTAGCCCTCAGGGTAGTTGCCAACAATAAAAAAACGTGTGGCACTTGGGGTCTGCCGCGGTAATAGCTATTGCATTGCATTTTTTAACAACTTCATCATCTCAGCCGCAAGACGTCCACTGCTGGGCTGGACATAGGCCTCCTCTAATGATCTCCAATAAGACCGGTCTTGGGCGGCCTCCAGTGTTTTCCAACGACCTTTACAAGGTTCTTTGATATTAATTCAAGTTACACTTTTTGAGTGTGGTGACCGATAAGAAAACAAACACCTATGTATACATATATACCTACATGTATGCTTACGGGGCGCACATGCGGTGAGTGTGGCATTATAAAGATATGATAGATACCTATACACCTATATACTTTCTCACAAACAGCTGCTTACGTATTCGTCCGATATCGGAGCTATAGATGATACACTATATCGGAGCAGCTCGTTCCGTGCGAGCTTCGTACAGTCGTACCATATACATACACGTTAAGCGAACGCTCGGCCGAACTACATGGTAGGCGGAGTGAGAGGTGTTAGGTTTTATTTTCGTTACGGAATTTCTTGATTCGGTCGCCGCACTCAAAGCCCGCGATAAAAGCTATGTAATAGCTTATAAAATCTAGTAATACCCTGACTGCCTCTCCACTCCACAAATCGTGGGTTCGATTTCCTTCCAAAACAAACATTTGTGTGCATAAATATTTGGTACATACGTAGGTACTAGAGAAAATTAGAGGTTTTCTTGGGAACAATCCATGTCATTTTTTTATTGTGATACCATAATCCATTTCAGCATTAGGTACCTACTTATAATTATATAATGTAGGTACTATTATATATCAGGGCGTAAACATATTTAATCCCCCTAATTCAGACCTGCTCGGTTACCTACCCGATAGACGAACCGATTGAGTAGTCTACTGAATAAGATGGCTTGGGGCCTTTTTCTCATTTCAGACTTCCATTTGGAATGAGGCAGTCGATCGGTACACGATCGCGGAAAATTAGTTCTGCGACTAACATGGATAGTTACTATACTCTTTGAACAAAAATTTAATGAAATAAAATCATTATTTCCAATCGGAATGGCAACCGAATGGGTCTGAACAAGGGGGAATACTGTATATGAAAAATGACCCAAGATTTTTATATATATTTATTACATCCATATCTTTATTAATAATTTTTCAATATTATATTGTATTCAATATTAGGTCGAAGAGTTCTGGAGTGGAGACCACGGACCGGCAAGCGAAGCGTAGGACGTCCGCTTGCCGTTATATTACTATACTCTCTGACGTCCGCTTACAAGGTGGACAGACGACCTTGTAAAGGTAGTCGGAAAGCGCTGGATGCATGCCGCCCAAGACCGGTCCTATTGGAGATCCTTAGGTAAATCGAGTAAGTGTAAAAATAAATCCTATTGTGAATTTAGCATGTACATACCAAAAAGGAAGCATCGTTTTTATGGTCAACCATAATCGGTTTAGGGTACGGTCTAACAAATATATAAATTAACTATTTTTGATCAACTTCCCCCATTTGTTATTCATGAAAATCGAGCATTAGTCGAAATAGGTTGCCTACTTTCCCTTTGGCCCAACTATGAAGTTGCCAGTACAAACAGGTAAACAGGCGTTATAATAAACCCTTATCAGTTATTTTATGTTTTTTTTTTATGAAATAAAAGGCTATTTTTATTCCCTATCCAACAATGTTAGGTTGCCTTGATTTTAAATGAGTGTGACAGAGAAGCGTTGCGCGCGCTATGGAAGTCCCCTTAAATTATGAATTTTTGTAATTTTTATTACTTGTCAAGCCATGGGAATGCGTATTCTATGAAAATTTCAATTAGCTACCTTTAACGGTTAAAAAGAAAGATACAGTGTATATGACAGACAGATGGACGCGTAATAGAAGTAATGGGCCATAAAGTATGGATAATGCCTAATAATAATAATAATGCCGATTTTTTTTATACTTCATAGGTGGCAAACAAACTTACGGCCCATCTGATAGTAAGCGGTTACAGTAGCCTATAGACGCTCATAACACCACGGGCAAAGAAAATACAATCCTAATTAATATTATAAATGCGAAAGAGAGTTTGTTTGTTTTTTACCTTTTCACGCTTAAACCGCTGAACCAATCGCGATGAAATTTGGTATGCAGATAATCTATGGTATGGAGCACTTTTTATCCCGGGAAAACATATGATCCCTGAAGAACGCGGGTGAAACCGCGGGGCGTAAGCTAGTATTGTTATATTTTCTCTACAAGCAGGGGTAATCACTCACGCGTTGCCAATGCCTACCTTGAGACAATATTAAATCTAAAGATATATTTTAGATATTAAATCTTTTGCTAAATTAAATGCAGTAGGTAGGGTACCTATAGTATTGTAGAGTAGGAACCTACAGCAGAGCTAATATTTTCATTGTAGTAAATTATGTATAAGGTAGGATATACACTGCTTATACCTACCAAGCAATTTTCAGAACTTTCATTTGTTCTCTATCATTGTAAGAGATCATGAACAATTCACGTTAACTATTGGACTATGTCACACATTTGGCGCATAAATAAGTAGGTAAAAATCTTTTGCCTACGTAAATTATTATTGATGATTTGACGAAATAAAACTTACATTAATTTAAAATAAATAGAGTCTGCGAATGCAAACAATATCTCTAGAAATTAAAACTAAGCTATTTATACCTACAAATCACTTCAGAAATCCATAAAGAATACTATGTTTTTTTAAACGTTATAATGAAATATTTATTGAGTACTTACTTATTTAGGGCAGCAAAAGCGTCGCGTGTGTAGCTGCGTTGATGACGTGGTCGATAGGATAGGACACACATTACAATATAACGAGGGCAAGGTCCGGTCAAGGGCTACATTCCCTCTAACATAATAAAAGCTCAGATTTATTTGATTGTGCTAACAAGATAATAATAATAATAATAGGGGGATTAACAATGATTTTAGTTAAAAAGAGCAAAGGATATATTTAATTTCTCATTATATTTAAGTATCTTTTGAGGACAAGTTATAAGAAGTACGATTTTCAGTTCTAACTCGTTAACATAGAGTTAAAAATTGTCTAGAAGAATAAAAAGTATGTGTAGTTGCTTTTTGAAGTTACTGATAAATTAATCAATATAGCATTGTCATATTATTGTTGTATCACATTTTTTTTCAGAGGCAGATAAATAAAAGAGACAAATCACATATTCAGTTGTTTATTATCTGTACTGTACTCAAAATTGATCCGAAGATCACATCACATAGTAATTTCATAAATAATATTACAATGTCATGTACTTTATGTAATTGTTCGTGAATAAAAAAAGTTCACAATATTATCAATACTTTGTTCACTGGACCGGTTTTCCTTTAAGTAGATTGTAGGTACATACTACATAATAATAACTATACCGTTATTAAGGTACTCAAACAACTTACAGTGTATTTGATGAGAGATATAATAATCAATTATTGTGTTGCAGTTCATTTTTTTTTTGTCAATATATTTACAGTTTTACATTTTTTTTGTGATTTACAAATAAATTCTTGAATATTTTAATTAATTAGGTCATCATTATTCCATATGGATTATAATAACAGTACTTTATAGTTAAAAATATCACAAAAATGAAATATATTATGTGTAAGACACACGCAACATTAAAAATACAACAAAAAGAAAAATATAAAATCCACTAGAAACCTTGGGCCAGAAGAGTCCCTTCTAAACAGGAAGGATACTTTCGATGTTCAATCTTTCATAACGGCAATTTGATACCATAATTATTATTATCACACTAATTAATTATAAAAGTAATCGATTGTCTTACAATAAATGCGTCAGATCATAAAATTTTGATTATAAAAATTATAGGCAACAAATAATTCATGAAACGATAAATTTTAACAAAAAATAAAATGACAACTTATATATTTAAGAGTCATAGTGCCGTATTGATAAAAGTGAAGAGTTCACCTTAGCCACTAGCACGGGACCGATAATAACAAACAACACAAACACAAACGCAACGCAACGAGTTCCTAATGAGTTTGACTCCGCTTCCGATATTCACCTTTTATCGATATGGCATTCCACTTACGTTACGACAATAAATATAACACGCTTACACATTAATCACTTCTTTAATTCCGACGCTAGGAATTATTTTATAATATATACCTAAAAATATAATCACGGCACAAGTATCCCTCCGACTAAATTACTAACGTAGTGTCACTTTATCAGGATTTAGAATCAAATATGTATTATGTATCTTAAATATTTCATTATTAATATATCATTATCAAAATATCCACTAAATGGGAGGAATAAATCAAATTATTAATATTTATTCTAACATTAATCGCATGACTGATCAACAAAAAGGATATGGACTAGGAATAATATTAGGCATTAGGCTTCCATGCCCTCGGGGCGCGAGCGCCGCAGCCAACCGGCCTGACAGCAGCGACAGCCCGGTCAGTGCTACTGCTACTGCGGGTACTAGTACTGGGTGCCGGTGGCGCCGGCGCTCGCGCTCCCGCCTCTCTCTTTATCCGCATAACACCTCTACATATATACCACGAGATAAATTTGATCAAAACATTAATACTGTATGTGTCGAAAACAATATATTAGGTAGCTATTTCTTTATTCTGTACTCACCGAGAGGTAATCGGAATCGATCGTCGGTAATATTTTGTGCATCGATAGACGGGAATCGATCGGTAAAAGAATGGTTATCTAGCAAAATCTATCTGGAATAAAAGCCGACGTTCTATCCTATAATTTAGGTTAATAGCTTGGAAGTATGCCTTCTTCGTTTTAATATTGTCCGATAACGTTCATTGTATTTCGAATGTCTGTCCTCTATCACTCTACGAGTGTCGTGATCTATGCTAATGTGAACCGGGCGAGGCGTCGGCGCCGCGGGACCGGCGCGAAGCGAGCCGGGCGTCGACTGTCGACTGTCCGCGACCCGCCCCGCCGACGTCAATCGTGATCCGGCGTCAAAAGTTTCAGTGCCGAAGGAGAGAAGCGGCTACTCTATTGGTGTTTCATTACTGATTCACTTAATCTAATCTAGTGTAAAACTTGTCATCTAGAAAAACATAATTTCATAACGTACGTAAAAAAAAGTAACATAATTCTCACAAAATGCTCACATTAGGAGTGGGGTGATGCAACTTTTGACCCCGGCCGAGGCCGGCGCCGCTGCGAGCCGAGTCGCGGCGGCGCCTCCGCACCACCCGTCTATAGATTACATCGCTTATATACAACAAAGTTTCCGTGCGGCGCCGAAAGGCGGTCGCACCGATCTTTACAGGAACTCATATCGTATCTTAAAAAAAAAAATATACAATAGTAATAAAACATTTGAAACCTCACTAACTATTATTCGACGATCTCGATAAAATTACTCAAACGGCTCCGGCGTCTCGAAATCTATTCATATCACAATCGCATGACCGTGCCTGAGAATCATATCCCGCTACTTATGTACACACTCTTTCCCGAAGTCTTAACGCACGTACCGGGCGGGAGCGGGCCGCGCGTGAACGTGGCGCCGCGGCGCGTGCGGCCCGCTCCCGCCCCTCTACACTAACCGATATCAACTAGAATATCACCACCTCAGCCGCGGGAGCTACGCGGACGCGGACAGTACGATCCGGCCGAACCTACCATTCCCGAGTGTGCCAGAGGCGCGATCGATATGGATAACACGGGGCGCGGGCGGGGAGCGTGAGGGTGAGGGCGTGGGCGTGGAGGGGGGTGGTGGGGATGAAGTACGGGGGCGGGGGCGGGTGCGGGGGTGGGTAAGGTTAAGGAGGTCTGAGAGCTGGCGGCAGTTGAACGGGGATGTGGTAGTAGCGGCAGGCGGCGCGGCGGCACGCGCCGGCGGCGGCGTCGCGGCACACCACCACGCGGCTCCCCGCCACCTGCAGCCCGCACCCTGCAACGTTACAAACACACACTATATTACTTAAATGCTACTTAATTATGTGATTTAGTAACAAAGATAATCATAATTACAAATCGCATCGTATGACTGTATACTGAAAAATTAAATGTAAATGTAACACGACATAGATCGGATATTCTAAATGTTAGTTTTGATGGTACGTATTGTCTATCCTTTTCTAAAAAGGATATAAATATTGAGTAATGAAATGAAACTACATTTAATATTATTATATTATTATGCTACGAATGATATTTATACCAAATATAAACTATATAGGTAGTTTGCTATGAAAAATAAGGTAAGAAGAAACAAAACAGGCATGCTACTTTATATCTAATGAAAACTATGTGAGTAATATCTTTAATTCAAACTACATTGTCTATTTCATATTAAATAGTGATCATGCAAAAATATTGGGAAGAGAGGGATACATGGAGGAAGTTATTACAGTCAAAGTATTACAGCGATTGGAAATGATAGAACGACGTAAGTTCCAATATTTGGACATGCCGTTTATTTTAAACTCAATGACATTATGTTTGAATAACCTAATAATTTATCGAAAAACAAATAATATTGAACTCACCTTCACGAATATGAACAAATCTGCAGGTAGGTCTTGTACATCCTTGTCGATTAAAATCTTGGCACACCGGGAGGGTGTCCAGTAACTGTAAATATAACATTAACATTTATTAGTTATTTATTGTCCACACTTCTCTTATCACATACAGACAGTTGTCACCACAACACAAAAGGTTACATGCTACTTTCAAAGGAGAAAATTGAGAACTATCAGCTTTCTGCATCAGCTTACTTGCAGCTCAATAAACGTACGTATAGGGCATATTGGACATTTAAAAAAATCATTTTTTTATATTTAATTTCTTTGCCATAAAATAAGTAAACAAATGATTGCAAAGATAATTTTCTGTTAAGAACTTTCTGAATATCAATTCTCCAATATATTTATTCTGTAGCGAGATATTTCGATACCTCTGTTTAATGAAACAACTGTTTGTATGCTCATAATAACTAGGATCTACTTCATAAACAGTCGACTTTCATTATAATATAAAAAATAAACTTTTTCAACATTTACCATTCAAACGAACGATGAACCAATAATGTAAAAGTGTAAAGTCAAATAATTAATGACGACGGTTTATGAATTCAATAATGTTAATAGTGTTAATGCTAAGTCTATTTCATCACTTGTTGGACATTCATACATCTGACATTGAACGTTATCCTCATTGCACAGCCGTCTGAAAAATAACGCCGACATAGTTTTTGTAATATCAAAGAGCAAAGTGTAAGTAACCGTTCACAATATCATACTAGCCTACCACATTGTACCGAATCAAATGACTACCCCTAATTCGCTTTATGAGTGATAATTATAAATGCGTGTGTAATTTCTCAGTGGCTACATAAATTAACATAAAACGGGACACACGGAAGGCAGAAATTCGCTCGAAATTAAATCTTGTTGCTGCTTCAATATTACAAGAACTTTACAAGATTCGTTGCACAATATGATTGAACCTTCCAAGCATTCTTTTCATTTACGTGTGCACTGTTGTGTGTCACTTTTATATTGTATATCGGTAAAAACTGTTCAAACGGAAATATAGTATCGTAAGTAGGTACATATTATTAATAACATTTCGAGCCCAAATGCTAGTTATTCTCGCGCACGAGCCTCCTTAACCGTCAGAGAGTAGTGTTAAAAATTACGCAGCACTATGCACATAGGTATGAATATATAATATCTAAATGGCATGCAGAACGCTTGAAGTATAATCATTATTGCGCAGCCAATCTTATTTAAGCGTGACTATATTTTACAAAAAAGCTAAAGCATGATGCTAGACAACTTTTACCAGGGCGAGGGCGTTCTAGAGGTTTTGTAGCGTCCAAAGTGTACCCATAAATACCAACTGTTGCTATAATAAAGCTAAAAGAGGCTGTGTGGGGAGAGTTACGACAGGTGTCTGCGTCGGCTGTGATGATATCTTTGACATCTCCTATGTTCTCAGCATGGGAACAGAGGACAGTCATGCTTATCGGTACGTAGGCATGGTTACAATGTAGGTAAATAGACAAATTAAATTTATACCTTTAGCGTACATGACAGTTCTGGACGTGACATGTTAGTGGTAGTACAAACTGCAACATAATGACCATTAGAGAGTGCGGTTACTGTACGACAAACAAAAGAAAACCAAGTATATTATTACGTCTACGTGAACATTTTGAAAAAGCATCAGAGAGGCCTCAACAAGTCGTAAGCGAGGAACTGAAGCCGTAACGGCGAAGCACTTTTAAGCATCATAAAAGAAATTTCGAAGTGAATAATTGACAGACTTACAAAGGCATATTTTCGAATGAGTCTCAAGGGGCGGCAATAAATTTAGTTTACCTTGTTAATTCTATTTTCTCACTTCGATGTTTCCTTTATTCACCATCGTCATTTCAACTACCAACTACGCGTAATAAAAAATCATTTACAATTACAAAAAGCATTAAAATGAGTAGAAATAAAACCCCCTTAAAAGCAGTTGATAGTTGACACTGACAGAAGGTGAATTTAAAATACTTTCCACCACTAAGTTGACTATGAAAAATAAAAGTATCTTTTTCCATTAATATTTCATGAAAGTAAATTATCAAGTGTAACAAAATAAATAATTAAAATAAAATATTTTTACATTGGGAAGTCAACTTCTTGGCGGTTTGTAAAAATTGCTTCGTTAAATTTTAATTAATAAAATCACCTTTACTGAAACTGCCACAGATTCACTAGATATTAGAAGCATTTTATTATAGTGGCATTTTAGAAATATTATTGTAACAATTCATGCGTGAGTCGAAGCTGCGTGTTTCAGTATAGGCATATAATCAGGAAATCACTTATACTCAGGATATTAAAGTAAGCTGATTGTATCTTACCAGGTGTAAGCAAGGCAATACTGTAGAGTGACGTTCTTCCACATTTGAAAGCAAGTATGTCTCACTATACAAAAACTAAAAATCATCAAGTTGTAGCATCAACTGTTCAATACATAATAAATCGATACGGTTACAGCACAAAGACTAAAATGATTAGGTAATGTGGATGATTACACTGATCGATATACATGAAGACTGATAAGCGATGCCATCACATCGTAGACCGTCACTCGGACACAGGCCGTCCGATACATTTGTGTCCTCGTAGCTCGACTTATTTTGTTGTAGCTGAACAATTTTAATTAGCGTTTCGTAAGAAAATAAATGTGTTCTTGGCGACCTGTTTCAGCAATAAAGGAAGATTTAGTTTTGAATTACTCGTTGTTTTTCGAATGTAGATACATTATCCATTCGACTTCCTTCGGTGCGTATTGTCAGGTTGATTAGAAAGCTCATTTCACCAAGCGTACCTCGTCCCGCTGATTGTGATTAGCTCGATAGAGTTGTGATCGTGTTGTCTGTCCGTATGTCCAGGTGCTCGTTATCAACAAGCGCTTAGTCTACTAAGGCCCTTTGAAGCATGAAAAACTAAAACAAACTAAAGTATGTCTACCGAAGCCGGGTGAAGAAGCAAGCTCATAAGTTGAAATAATTAATATTTTTTTCTAGTCAGTTTCTGGCTTCAGCCTTGCTTATGTTTACTGTGTATGTTTTCTAGCTTTCTCTTAGTACCCTTATGCAGTTATAATACACATATGAACACGTCATACTAGTCAATCATCTCTCATACTTTTATAATAGGTAATACTAATAGGCCAATTTGTAATAATAATTTTCATAAAACCTTTAAAATTTCAAGATTCATAATATGAGTCCAATCAAGAATTATTCTTTGTTTCGAGCTTTTCAACAAAATATAAAAAAAGCGGCGGCATCAGGCGTCAGGCGTAGGTAGGTAGAGAGGTGAGGCGGAGGTAGGAGCGTACTGGTTAGAGCGAGGCGAGGCATGGTACTCGTGAACCCGTGGGGGAGAACGGGGATACGGTAGTGTTCTCGAGCGCTTACAAATCTTTGATTACTGTGTTAATAAGCCACATGATAATAATTAATTCGCTTGGGTGGGTTGGGGAAAGCTTGCATGTGTGCATGAGCGTCAAAAGCAAGTGCTGAGGACGCGTGGGACATTTAAGGAGTGGTGAGCAGTGCACGGTGGGGCACTGAGCACGGTGGGGCACTGAGCATGGTGGGGCACTGAGCATGGTGGGGCACGCGACACTCGTTACCTGTCCGCGCTCGTCGGTGTACACCACATAGGGCGCGTTGGGAGGCGCACAGCCTGTCCGTGCCGACACAAAAAGCGACAAAAGATTGGTAATGCGGACGACAGCCGAAGCGGTCATTCGGAATGCATGTAACAGAAAGCGTTTCAAATAAATAAGAAAGATAATGCGACCGAAAGAAAAAAGCGGGAGCGACGCACGCCGCTCCCGCCGCTACTGAATGAACACGCCGGCACACTTAGCACACACGAGGAGCACTAGAATAATGAGAATAATACCTGATGAGCCAAACGTATAGGGTGGTGGATTCTATTCCATGCGAAAATTAGAAGGCGGCTGTGTTAGGTGCGGGCCTGCTGCTGCAAGCCGGTACGGTAACCACTAGGTAGGTACGGGATCGACACATCGGCCAAAGCGCACCCGTGCGGAGCTCCTCCGAGAACAAGCGTGTACGTAGCGGGATCGACGGACCAAGCGCTCAACTCTCAGTACGACGATAGGTATTCACGATAAACGACGATCGACAAGAGGTAATAAAAAAACGTACAGTCATGCATCTCAAGCGTTATTATTACCGGGATCGTAGTTACGAGAAATATACACGCATAGGATAATAACGGTAAGTGAGTAGATACATAATAGAATAGATATAGCGTAAAACTACCGAGACATCCGCGAGGGCGAATCCGCTCGCTTCGTCCTTACAATAATACAATACAAATGTGACAACACGCCTAGCGCTAGCCGCCCCGACAGGCCGGGGGGCTCACTCGGTCCACACGTACGAGTCTCTACGCGGAGACCCCGCGCCCCGCGCCCCGCCGACCGCGGTCTCGCCCGCGTGCCGTGGCCCTCCCCTCTATGTCGTCTTCATCTTCTTGTAGGGGTTGACGGCCGCCGCCGCCGCTGCCGCCGCCGCCGCAGCGGCACCGGGCGGCGTGGGCGGCGGCATCGCGTACATGTACGGCTGCTGGTAGTAGCCGGGCATGGGCATGGGCGGCGCGGGCCAGCCTCGCGGCATCATCATGGGTGCACGCATCAGGCCCGGCATGCCGGCGCGGGCCTGCGCCTTCAGCGCCTGCTGCGTGTACGCGGCTGCGGCTTGCGCCATCGCCGAGTGTTGGGCGGCGAATGCGAGCGCAGCCATATAGTTCTTTTGAGCCATCTCCTTAGCCATGGCGGCGGGATCTGCGGCGATGGCCTCGCTGAGTGAGGTGGCGGGTGCCGGCGACGAGGCGGGCTGCGGCGCGGGTGGCTGCGCGGGCTGCGGGGGCGGCTGTGGCGCGGGCGCGGGAGGGGCGGCCGCGGGCGCCGGCGCGGGCGCAGGGGGCGCGCTCGCGGGCGCAGCCGCGGTCGGCGGGGCGGACGTGGGTGGCGCGGGGTACTCACATGACACGGGCACGAACGGCTGCTGGAGCTGCATCAGCTGTTGGTAGGTGGTCGCCGGCTGGTATACGGGGACGCCGGCCTTGTCCGCGGCGGGTCGTTTGTACGGCATAACGCCGGGGAAGGCCTGCAAATGGTAAAATGGAATTAAGTAACATTCGGTGGAGGCGACGGAATTCGGTCGATCCGATGCGTCGGATCTCCAATCATTTGACCGAAAAGCATTGCCTGAATCTTGTTTTGCGGTAAAACGTATCACCTTGTTATATTGTCAAATAATTACACCACAAATAGTGCTGTATACCTTTTGATGCTGATTGACAAACTTTAACCTATTTTTTTTTAATTTATTTATTTATAAGATACACCAACAATAATATGACTAATCCCAAAGATATCGTTTCGTTTGCCTCGAATCTAATAGTTTCACGAATCCTATCAAGGCGACATTAAAATAAGTAAATAACTTTCCGCGGCATTCCACTACGTGACGCCGGATGGTGGCAGCTCATCTGGTGTTCGCTGTTTTGACAGTGTCGCACCTGCACCGCGTAGGTTCAAACGACCGTGGTTTATGAACTGAACTTAATCAAATTATCAAATCTGGAACCCTAAAATTACGAATATAAAATCGGTCAATCTCAAAAAGACGTATCGTTCTATCAAACGAAATTGAAACAAACTAGGAAATGACGTAATAAAATTCGGCAATTAGTGATTCGGGCAAACGATGGGTAACCGACGTGTCGCCGTCGAGATACTTACGAAGTTATCGTAATAGAATGATCCGACGCTCTTCATGTCCATCTGAAACGAGAAACGAACGGTTGAACGGGTGTTCTCGGGTGTTAGGGTCGGTGGGGTCTCGGGCGGCGACGCGGGGCGAGGGGCGGGGGCAGCCCGTGGCCCTGCGCCGCCGGCCGGCCCGGTGCGGGAGGGAGGGGCGCGCGGAGGGATCGTGCGGGCGGGACCGGGAGCGGAGGTGAAGCGTGCAAAGCTGGCGGTTGTACCGGTGGCGGCTCGAGCTCGGCGGGCGCCGGCCGTTTCTTGCCCGTCTCCGAAGTCGTGCTCGCTGCCGGCTGCTGGGCTGCGGCGGCCGACTACGTGAAGCGAAGCGTCGCAGGACGGGACAGAAACAATAACGATGTAGTAGATGCACAGAATACACCTAAAGCTCTGCGTAAGGTGATATTATGCGATAGATAAAAAATAAAATAAAAGTGAAGCGTGAGTGCGACGGAAGCGTGGCGCGAACTGAACAGAACAAGCTCTGCGAACGTAAGCGGCGTCGCGGCGGGCGAGAACCAAGCGGAAGAATGGAAGCGAGCGCGAGCGAGCGAGGCGAGAGCGTGCAGCCTGGTGGTGGCGTACCGCGCCGCGCGCCTGCGCCTTAAGGTGCGCCTGCAGGTGCAGGGGAGGGTGGAAATAGCGGCAGGGGTCGCGGACGCAGCGGCCCTTGACGGCGTCCATGCACACCGTGACACAGCCGTCGTCGTGCGCGGCGACGGGCGGCGGCGGGTGCGCGAAGCGACACTCGGACTCGGCGCGCTTGCACGCGCCACGCTGGAACTCCCGGCACACCTGCACCACCACACACCAGCCATGTCCGCCGCTCGCGCCCCGTGCTCTACTGCCCTCCAGTCTGCTCTCACTAGCCCGACCGATATACCGATACCCTACATTACACGCGTACGCGCCTATTGATTCATACTACATTCGATATTTACGACATCGATTACGAATATTTTTATTCCTCCAAAATATTTGAAACGACGAGCGGGAATAAAAACTACTTTAGAAATGAAAAAAAAATTGTTTGTAAAAATGCTACGAGCTCGTGAATTAGATATTTGATTTGTAAATTTGAATAATTTGGCATACAAAGGAATGAAACTCTATTGCGGATTACGCTGATCAACGTTATTTAAAAAATACAATTGGCCTCGACCGGACGCCGCTTTAGGATTTTACATTTATCGGTAATTTGAAAGAAAACGCATCCGTCGCATCTTTGGTACAGATTTTACAGTCTCATTAAGAACGTCTTTGTCTTAATTATTTCTTATGTCTTCGGGACCTGAATATCGAACGTTAAGCGTTTGGCACAGCTGAACTGTAAGCGCAGATCGACGTCAAGGAAATACTGATAATCGTAAACTAATAATAATAATAATATTATTTCATTTAAATATCTGATGAAATATTTAATAGAATTATCGGTGATAATGACAATAGTCAATGTTGCGCAAACAGTACAAGTCCATCACCAGAGGGGAGTAAGCGAGTGCTGCTCGCGAAGCGCACGCGCAGACGCACCGGTACGGTGCGGCCGCGCGCCACAGACACACGGGGACGGGCATACGGCTCTCAGGCCGAAGTTGCATCGGGGACCGACATTAGTAGCTACCCGTCCATTAGAACCGTCATCTTGCGATCGCGTCTAATTTGTATTTGTATGAACCATAATGCAATTGAATTTACAACAGGTTATCGATGTCGTCGGTCCCCGGCGTAAGTGGTAACATCGGGAAGCACTACTCGGGTTGTAGAGGGCGACGATTGTCGTGGTATCAAATGCGTTATCTTACCTCGAGTCTGTCGGTGCGCGGCAGTTTCTGCTGCAGCACCGGCTGCTGCATAACGCCGAGTGGCGAGGCGGCGGCGCCGGACGGGTCGTGCCCCAGCACCGCCGGCACCAGCTGTGGCGCGTAGTACTGTGCGTACGTCGAGCCCACGCCCGGCACGCCCGACAAATATGGCGATGTCGCCTGGGTCACAAACATACGTTACGTTAACCACTAAAAATGGTTAGCTGTAGTTGAGCACTTCACAACTATGACAATTTTTTATTTATTTATTCGTCTTTTAATAGTATTTGTTTTATCTTATAAGCAAGCACCGGCTACAAAAATATACACACCATATACATGAAGCCATGAATTCAATTGTGTAAAATACATTATTTTTAGTGTTAAGAGATCGTTAGCCAAACAAGCAGACACATGCGTTAATAAAACCCAATCGAAATATTAAATAAGCATACTGTTTATCCATTAAAGCTACCCACCGGCCACCAAAATCAGACAAAGGAAAAGGGACAATCGGAACTAGGTGACACAAAATGCAAATCTTATGTTTAAAGTGAAGGAAAAGGTGTTGAAGAGTGTGAAAAACGGTCAGGTATTGCGGCTCGCAGGGCATAAGGAGACCGGTGGCTGTGCGAGACGCGTTCGGCGGAGGCAGTTACCTGCGGGGCGAGCAGGGCGAGACTGATCGGGTCCAGCGCAGCGAGGTGACTCGCGGCAGCACCCGCGCCGCTCACGCCGCCCACCTCGACACAAAACCACACAAACACGCTACTCATCGTGCGAGGGTCGGCCCGCGCCCGCGCCCCTAGCGCCTCGACGTCACCCTGCGCACGCCGCGCCAGCGCCACACGCATACTACCCCAGCGGTATATTCTACCAGCAAGACGAAGCACGTCTCTAAGGAAAACTATAAAGAGCAGCGCCGGTAGTGCGAAGAGGGACGCCGAGGAGTGTCGGGCCGCCATGTTAGCGACAGTGTGAACAGTGAGGGAGGACAATGTTTCAGTGATTAGGTCTGCATTACCGCTTATTCCCAGTTCATTCACAGGTAAGTTTGGAGAGTTTTCATGCTACTTAAGAAACGGAGTCGTACAAACATGCTCAAGCAGTGATGAGCGATCGGCCACAGGGCTGCCACCGTTTAAGTTGTGCCTATATGTTGACTAAGTTCTAAAATGATAACACTCGATCCCTTCCCACATTCTTTACTTACCTACTAGATTTCACGCATTTGAAGTGAAACATGACCTTGACGTTTCGACCTCTATACGAGTATTCTAACGCCGCCCATCGTTGAACTACCGAACTACAATCAACTCAATTACATAAACGGTAACAACAGATGTGTTGTATCGTTTTTATGACTTTAGCTACATTCACATTCTTTAATTATTATTTATTACAAAAGTTGATTGATTTCTTTGACCTCAGTAACAGAAAGTATAGTTTTCACATAAATCTGCTTAATTTAACTCGTATGCTGCTACATGATAAATGTCAATGGTCTGATGATGACCAGGTTAATACTTACCGGATCTCAGTAACAGAAATAACTAAGACGTTCTTGTTTTCACTAGTTGCGTCTTATATTACACGTGTTTTACTACATGATTAATATCAATAGTATGGTGATGACCAGGTAAATCGGATCTCAGTTATAGAAACAGCTATAATCTCGCTGCTACGTTACTCTGATGAGTTGTTATTTCGATAATTTACAATTTAAGTTAAAAAAAAAAAGATGTATGATAGGATTATTTAAGTAAATCAATAAATAAGTACAGATATTTAAATCATTTAATTAATTCAATTTTTGCGTGATGAACATGAATATAACATAATAATATTTTTCATATAACAAATGAACGGATGGATTCGTCCTGGGTATTTTTGCGATTTGACAATTGTTCTTGCGAACTCGATGCAGGAGCGGCAGTTCGGTTTATGAAAGTAAATCACCATAAACTTTCAACGTGCGCATGATTAAGTTTCCGAGAAAACTTTATGATGGTATTGGCTTAATTTACTTACAGAAGAAAATATTTTCAACTCTCAGTACACTTGTACGTTAGCATAGTACATATTCTCTTGCTACTTTTCATTCATGTAGAACGAGGCACAACTTAAACTGGATATGTACTTGAAAATCTACGTGTTTCAATAATAACAACGCTTATATAAAATACAGGGTAGCGAGTACACCGAAAGCTGCGTGTTGCGTGCAAGGAATACCTACGGTGTTGAGGGCCGATCGCTCAAAGCGTTTAGTGTGTGAATTAGTATTTATGTCGGGACTCACCACAGTGGGGACTTGGCCAGGCAACACCTGGCCCGGCGTCAGGCCCATCTGTTGCATTAATGCGTTCTTCAATGCTAGGTGATTCCGCCCGTTGATCAGCAGCTGATCCTTCAGGTGCTGCGGTGGGTGGAAGTACTTGCAAGGTGGCTTTTCACGATTACACCGACCCTGGAAAGTCACAAAGAAAATAATTTTAATGTTGTTCATCTGATAAATACAGTAAAGAGAATTATCAAAGAATAAGAAGTAGTACGTGGGTATATTAAACTAGCTATTCCCCAAAGGACAACCCGCGATTCCGGGATATAAAGTGTCCTAGGTATCTTTCTGTGATCGAAGCCAAAATTCAACGTAATCATAACATCAAAGATTTGGTAAAATCGTTTCAAGGGTTTCAGTCTTCAAAAATAAATGAAATAGTTGGTGAGATATGCGCTTTTAAAGCCGTACAAAGTGTTTCCTTTCCTCCACCGCCTAACTTTTAACTATGGAGTGAACACTTTCAAGGAAAGGTTTGGTTTGAATGAAATATGTTGTGTAGTTTTTGAGATATGGGATATTTTCAGTAACACGCTATTTTGAGTTCAATATCTCCCCATTCCGCACTTAAGGTCAATTTAGCAAAGAACCTTACAATGCAAATTTAATTATCTATTCCAACCATAACAATATTTAAACCAAGTTTCGTATTCCAATAAGTTTTCACGAAAGATTTATACAATCTCTATTACCCTTTTTATTTGGATAACAATTTCTTGTAATTATATATAATTGTTAATGTATTTATACCAAGTTTTGAAAGTGAATATTTTTTCCCATAGAAACATTAACCCCCCATTCCAACTTAGGAATAAATTTAGATAAATCCTTAAAATGCAAAATTCATTAAAGCCTGACCAATGTTTACACCAGGTCTCATATTCCAATTCCTTTCCACAAAAAGTTACATACAAATACGTATTTCCCTCTTTTATTTCAAGTTTGTAGGTTTTATAGTACCTACCCAAGATATCGTGATTAGTGAGTGAGTAGTGGAGAGCTTTTCTATACTAATATTATAAAGAGGTAATGTTTGTGAGTTTGTGAGGTTGTAGGGGGTAAAGAATTACTGGATCGAATTGAAAAATTATTTTAGTGTTGGATAGCCCTTTTAAAGAGAAAGGCTATAGGCTATCCCGGGAAAATATAAGATCCCTCGGGAACGCGGGTGAAACCGCGGGGCGGAAGCTAGTATATAATATATAGATTTCCCAGAAATGTTCCGATAATCGATCAAGAAATAACAACATTCAATCTGCGTTATTTTTGGGTCATAGTTGGGAAATGGATGAGATAAGAACTACCCATAGAGCAGGTAAGCGACGTTTCAGCTTTAAGAATGAATGAAAATGGCGGACCTGATTCGACATCATTTTGATAAGCAATATCTATGTGTAACGGGTTGGGGTGGGCGACCGCGGTTTCGGCTCAATATCAGGCGAATGTGCGGAAATCCTTCCATGCATCACAATTGCCGTGAGCCGGGCACGTAGCCACAAGAAATCCTCCACTCGATTTTTCCTTATAACCGCGACTTAGGTGGTGTCAAATATTTCTGAGGCGGCGTGTTGGGAGCGCGGGCGGTGTGGCTCCTCGCTCTGCTCATTTTCGACGTCAATGAGGCGCGAGATAATTGCCTTTTGGAATCGAAGCCCTCCACCGCACCGCACCCGTCTATGATGATTTATTTACATCCGCGTAATTAACTGTCGCACTACGTGACGGGAAGAGCTTCGCGGACGTTTTATCGTCGCACGCAGAGCCGCCTGCGCCATATTTTATTCAGTGACGAAAAAATAGCCGGAAAAGCGCTTATCGCAGTTTCAAAGAAAATACGTATACAAACAAACGCCATTTGAATATTCAGTACTCCACTAGGGGACTCGTTCGCTGATAATGTCCACGGAACAGCTTCTGAGTAATTTACTGAGTAACTTTTGTAATGTATGCCTGATGATATCAGAGAAGGTAGTTAGCTGTCTAGGTGGTTATACGCAGCTACAAAAGACCGTAGGTATAATAAGTGATAACAATGTGAAGATTAGGTAAATCTGTGGCTGCCAGCTGAATCAGATGCAGACATGTTCCAAATTTTCTGAGTTATTAAACTTTAGCGATGCGTGCAACAACTAGCTACTGAAAGCAGTCGGCTGCATTTAGATTAACTTGTTACTGGCAGGCATAATGTTAGTTGGACGGTCCTCTCACAGTTTAAGCTCGGGATAAAGTTATTATTTCCTGTTACTCTGCGCCGTCTACTTTGGCTGAGTTTCGGTTCGAAACCAAACCATTTGTGAAACTTGAATGGGTGATCACGTTTCATCACGACTATGATAACTTCGTCTAGTCTATCAAACTTCTATTTATTGGCTGCCACAGATTCGACTAGCAACTTGACAGTCGACTCAACAGTGCTAAGTCCACTGCAGAATTCATTTTAATTGAGGAATCTTGTAAGTAGTATTTGACAAAATAGTTAGATACCATTTTCTCTTCTGTTTGTGAATCAATATCTTGTTTTCTCTACTAAGCTCGCCAATATACACAAATAAATAAATATACGAGCTTTAGTGTTAACATTTTTTTTTTTTGGAAAGTCACATCGAAGTTTTGCTGAGTTTACTCTAGTATTTATAATATTAGTCTCACTATATTCTGCCTTTGCGAGGCTCACAAAAAATATTTTAGAGCTAATTTATTACTAAAAATATATATTAATTAATTTATACTTATATTATTTTACTAATAATGAAAAACAAAACAAAAAATATTGCACACAAAAACAAACATGGTCAGCTTACAAATAAATCGGAACAAACACATCGGCAATAAAAAATTATCATTGAAAAATTCATACTTCGATTTCGTAAAATTCGACATACGTTTTTGATAACGAAAATGTATTGTACCTTAAATAGGTTCTTAATTTAATTTATTCAACCAAAACTGCGAAGGTTAAAATGCCGCCAGCGCGTGATGGGTTATGTTTATTGGTGTGGTCGGCGGTGCACTCTGGTGCAGGTGTATCGGGACAGCGAATGCCTGCGATTAGCGTGACGGATGTTCGCGTCGATACAAATGGACGCGTCGCTTGAGACAGATGGCCCGTGCCCGCCCGCCCCCGCCCTAGCGCACACATTACGACACATTAATTGCTCTTCGATCACCTCTATCTGCTTACAATTTTGTTTGAAATCACAGCATGGTTTAAAAAAAATAGACTACCTATTCTAGACGCCATGCTTCACATTCGTACAAGGACTTGATAATTTTATTTTAGTTACTACAAAAAAACATAAGTTGTAATAATGTATTATTCAATCCGTTTATGGTTTAAATTTAATACACGGAAAAGATGTTTGCCTTTATATACAAGAAAATTAAACAAAAAACACTCAATATGCTCTATTTGTCCGGGAACGGCATTGGGGAGGATCGAACCGGGCGCGGGGTGGGCAATAACCGCCCAAAACTAATAACATTTTTGTGTGATAGTGGAGGAGCTAACCGAGCGCTCTTCCCTTGCCGTGTCCTTTATGTTACAACAATGCGCACTTGCAATACAATAAGGGGTTAGGCGTGAGTCAGTTTCATCACTGCTTTCCTTCCTGGAGATTACGATACATAAATATACTATGCGCCTGATGTGATAGAATTAGGAGGAGAATAGTTTGTCGTTACGACTTGGCACTAGTGCCCGTTTAAAGAAAAAACGACATCAATGAAGCGAGGCGTTCGTGTCTTGTTACGGTGAGTGCAGTCAAGGCGGCCGAGCGCACTCTGAAAATATGACGTGTATAACGAACAGCTCTCGAGGGCAGGTCGACCGCTGCCTTCAGCCAGTCGGCACGCGCCGACACCCTCGTTACTGACGCCTGCGCCACACCACTACCATAGACATTTGTCTTGCTAATACGTGGGCGTAATTTATCCATCTATGATATCAAAGATTATTATACATCTAATCTAATATCCTATAATACAACAAGTCAGTCCCACGACCTCGTTGGCGCAGTCTTCCACTACCACTTGCCAAAAGTGATTCCTCAAAGCAGTTTTTCTTTTGTGAATCAAGTAAGCTCTAGGCGTTTCATTGACAAAAATAAAACTGAGTCAATTTATAAATTCCTAAAAATATTGAAGTAAGCTCGTTAATTACTATTGACTTGTAATTAGTTCGTAGAAAATGTCTCAGTCAAATTAAACGATAAATCGCATAGGAGGTGGAGAATGCGTGTCAAGGGAGGCGTGATGTTGTTAATCGATTAGAACGTTCGATCACGATTGATGGATTGGCGACACGTCGTCGGCGAAGCGCGGTCAGCCGTACGCGCACGCCGATCTATACTCGTCTATTTTACTATTGGCTGAGTGGTGAAACAAACCGACACACGAGGAAAACAATGAGCTAACGAGCCGATGAATGACACGCACCCGTCACGATGCGACCCGAAGACCACTAGTACGCACGAATGTGGGTGCCAGAAATATTTGGGGACAGACTGAAATAGAACCGGCCGGAGAACCGTGCCAAATCCTGTATCGAATAGGCAGTAAGCACTCGTGGCACGTGGCCGCACTCAGCTGGAGGCCTCTACCTTTTCATACAATAATATTATGTATTTTAGTATTCCTGTTGGAACCTTTTTTGTGGTTACTGGAAGGCAAAAAGGTTAATTTGAATTCAAGAGAACTTTAAGTTTGTAATAATATCAACAAAATTATGATGCCCTATTTCCTTAGAATGGTTCCTTCTACCGCCGAACCAAAGGGGTAAAAAGAAATACCTATATTACGCACTCATGACGATGAGGCACAACGACGAAACTGCGATTTTTGTAAAAATGATAAGAGAATTTTCTGGGAAGATATTGAATTGGGAGGTAAAGTTTTTATACACAAATATTATTTCAAACGCGTATAATGTATAATTGAATCTCTAAATAAATTCAATATTGGCGCGCAAAATATCTGGAATTATACTCCATGTCCTGATAGAGTTGATTATTAAAAGGATCCTTTAGATTTCGAATTGTGCGATATATACGCAGGTAACACGATCACAGGCCAAGATCCGGTTCCGGATGCCGCAAATATTTTTTCCTACGTCCCAAAGCGAGGGAATGGTGAAATCTAATTTGCAAAATTTTGTGTCTGGGAAGGGAATTAGGTAGGCAAGCAAAGTCAATTCTGAAAGTAAGTAGAATTTGAATTTAAAATGATTTATAGATGAGTAGGGGAGTGGCTAATGAGGCGTCATACGAGAGGGGCGCGGGTGTTTACGCCTCATGATCGCCGCGTATTTTTTCCAACGTGGTCTCTGGGCGGCGCCGTCCGACACGCTGCCGAACGTATTGCTGACGTAATTCCGAACACGCCTACCAGACGAATTAATTAAAAGCTATCTAATTGTTTTCGTGGCGTCAAGGATGTAGATTAAAAGTAGTTTAAGCTCCAATTTAACCTTTCACTTCCACACTAGACACGGAATCACTTAAGGATTTACCATATTTTACAAGATATTATTAATTTGATGCTACCACATAGATTCTTAGGCACGTATAGTAACCAAAAACAGGTGAGAGTAATATCAATTCCTATAATATGAATGATTGAATCAACAAGGCACTAGTTAGGGAGTTACTTAGTGAGGGTAGAAACAAAATATAGTTAATTGAACAAGCAAGGACAAATTTTTTGTACACTAGACATATTAGTTTAAGTCACTAACGGCTTACATATAGAACCTCTTTCTTCCCAGGCGAAAAAACTGGGAAAAAACCTTAAAGTAAGAATTATTCACTCTGGTGAAGTTCCTAACAAGTTTGCATCGCGGTACCATAGCTTAACGTTAAAATATGCATTCGTGCGCGGAGTTATCTTGGCCACTTTTGCCGTTGCCGCCGCCGCTGCCGCCGGCGAGCGGTCACTCGTTGTTTATCCTAGCTTTAATATTAGTTGGTCACTTTTAAAAGCTTAGCAAAACTACCTGTATAATATATTAATCACACGCCCGTGTTGCAACAGTTTAAAGAAAGCTAGTGGATAACTCTACGTTATTATCAGTTTTTTACTTGGTGACTTTGCTACCTGTGTGTTGTTTAAACAGTATTAATGTTAGATGCTGGTAATAAAAGGACGTGTGGTGGTGCGGTGAGGCGGTGTCGGACGAGGAGACCCGCGGGGTGCGAGATTAATGCAACGGAAGGCACGACCTCTCCAGGTGTTTCATTAAATTGCGCGCGGCACCTCGGCCTGCTCGTACGGCCATTATGAACGGTGCAAGCTCGAGGGCCATTCGCTTTAAGAACGCCCGAGCCACTTTGTAACAGCCTTAATGAATCTTGTTACTTATAGGCTCGCGTAAATTGCCTGTTTTAGTAACGTAGCGCGCGGAGAAAAATCATTAGGTCAGTGAACGCTTTCGTTAGGAATGCTTATTGCCCTGCACGTCCAATAAGTAGGTATACTTAGTTTTTACGTTTACCACGTGACTAAGTAGTCCGGGAGGTATAATTATAAGACGAGAAGTCGTTTTAGCTACGCAACGTGGTTTGGGGAAAGATAAAAATATGCTCGCAAGCAAATATGTTACGACAGAATGTTATAATTAGATGTTATATTTCAAAATAGACAATAGCATGGCGCGAGTGGAATAGAATGTTCGCTTGCAGAGTTGAAAAAAATTCCGAAGCTAAAAATAATAGATACGTTTTTCTAGACAGTAACGAAAAATACATGTATTCAAATTGTATTGTGATACCCGGAATAGTTAGGTATATATATAGGAATACTGACCACGATCAAAACAAATAAGGGAAAAACAAACAAGGCAAAATCCAGGAAAAAAATACAATAAACGAAATGGCAACAGCAGGTAAGAGATTACTAGCATAAATCAAGCAACTTTCGTTAACCATGACTTTTGGAAAGTCACCGAAACTGTTTTCACTCCAACGAACAAAAATGTAAAATTCACGGAAACCTTTGTGCATTACTGCAGAAAAACTGTTTAGCTTTCACTGTCCCAGCAACAAAAATACCTTACTATATTCTTCTCTTTGTTAACACGAACAACGTTATTTGTTAATATACATAACATTTAATTTAAAACATATATCTAGGTGTACGTGCGCACGTGTTTGGAGTGCAATCTAGTGAAATAAGCGTTGAGCGAGTGTGTAATGTAAAACGATATGGAGCGACGTCAACCGGGCCGTCGCGTTCGCCTCGCCGTCAGAGCCGGCTAACCAGTTTAGCCCTGCTGCTGCACTAATTAGTCTAAGCAGCTAGACGGAGCGCCCGATTCCACGTACCGTGGGACCGGTTCACTCACTTTGACTTTCTTGCTTACTTAAGCCACGCTCTGGAGAATCACAGGTCCTTCCTTGATAGAAAGATTAACTCACTACCTGCCTTTTAATGAAATATAAAGAATTTCACTTTTAACTTATACTGATAATGTATATCCTATTCATGCAATATTGGTCAAGTGCGCGACTCAATTCAACAGATCTTGATAAATATTTTTGACTTTCGACACCGGTTATCTGTTATAGTTTCAGACAACAATAGTTGTATAACAACAAAGGTTTCTGGGACGTTTCCGTAACTGTATTTTCTCTGCTTTTGTACCGAAGTTAATAGAAAACGTTGAGCGATATCGGGTCCTTTCACAGAGCCGAGGCGTCTCGACGAGTAGGATAGTTACTGTCTATCTGGAATCTACAACTATTCAGCTTATTTTCTTCACAAACTCAGTTTATCTACTTCCATTCGAACTATCTACGTTAATACAAGGAGTAACTCTATAGGTACATGCTGTCTTTTTGACTTTTAACTGATGTTTTTTTTTTCTAAACGTAATGGACATTTTGTTGGTTTTGGGCGTGGTAAACAACATCACAACCGAAGATAAAAGGCGATAACTGCGGAGCGGGGTAACTACAAAATAAAGAGCCTTTAGTACGAACGATAAGGGAAGTTTAAGAGGAGTTTTCGGGCGCGGGTCGCACCGATAAATTGGGCGGCACTTAATTATGATCTCGGGCGGCATCTTGCAGGCGGCTAATGTCCCGGACTCGTTTAATGCGCGAACTTGTAGTCTCAGCTCCGGCGGGCGTGATAAATCTCCATCTGCGCCCCGTGCCCGACCCTACCTTGTCCCCGAACCAGACCGACACGTAGTGGTAACTCACACACAAGTCAACCGTCTTATGGCAGTCACAAGTAACGAGACGAAAACTTAAAGACTCGGAAGATAATATAATTAGAAATCGTTTAACATATTTTTACGTATTCTTCTAATATTATAAGAGCAGAGTGAGGAAATTATCGAGTTTGTATGATGTACCTAGTAATTCAACAAGTGTGAATTAAATCTTACGTCGTAAAAAAGTAAATAAGCAACTTTAGTAATATGTCTATCGTCGTAAGAAAGACTATCCGCGCGTCCCCCTTCCGTTGCGCCCATTATGTAGTAAGTAAAGAGTCCTGCCTTTAGTAGTTTCCAGTAATTTATGTAGCACAAGCCACGTAGTATTTCATTCATTAAAGCCCGACAAGTCAGTAAATATGTGGTCATAAATCAATTTTCTAAACATGGGGAATTATTAAACAAAATGATTTACGATGAATTACGTAACTTTATTCGCGTAGGTACATAGGGGTTTTATTCAGTATGTTGGTGCAGAAATATTGTGTACGGGCGTAATATTAGGACGAGTGGCACGATATTATTGCATCGTGTTACGTTAATGTGTTGGAGGCCGAGGCAGAGCGACAATGTGGGGCGCAGCCTCGCAGGGCGCAGTCGGCGCCGCATTATCTAGGTATAATTAAAGCGGGCAAGACGATGGCGAGACGTTACGCCCGTCCTAACGACTTTTATGGCGTATGTAACATTGCCGGCACATAAAATAAATGTGCCGCCTCTAGCGCGCCGATATAGCACAGTATTCCCAGATTAATCGCCAAAATGTTTGCTCTCACGCTATACGACTACCGTTATTCATACATTCGTACATCTATGTAATGAGGTGAATATTGGAAAGTGTTATTATTTTCTATTTGAGAGTAACTGACATAATGGGCTCTGCTCTAAGTGTCTCTTTGAGAGAGCAATGTATTTGTGATGAGTGGTTCTGATCGTTACTGTGATTCTGTTTTATAGCTAAATACTGTATAATGTGCGTTAGTTACCTAGGATATTTTTTTTAACTTTTTTTCAGCGATACTTTAATTAGAGATACTACATATTCAGACGGCTGAGAAGCAGTCAGCCTGCTTGTCCATCGGATGGTAACTAGCCACCGTGTCGCCTTTGGACATAGGCAATACCACGAGAATTGCGAATGAGTTGCCGACCTTATCAAAACGTAGAAAGCAACTCTCAAATGCAACTTTCGGAACATACATAATGTATGAATAAGATATCAGTCAATTAAGCAAGATGTTTGTATGTAGGTTCTCTACTTGGACTAGATTTTTTGGTAACTTTACCAATAATGGTTGAAAATTTTAGTCGACGACTGACGTTTCGCGCTGTTTCGTCGACGTCCGCGACCCAACACGTCATTTAAATCTTTATATGTCCACATTAGCTTTATAGACGACGGGGAGCTTTCTCCGACGTTAGCGGCGCCTGAGTGCACTTTTATTGAGGATGAAATACCGTAATTGCCACTCGGCGCCAAGCCGTGACTGACGAGTTTCGTACGTGCTAATTGTGCCATCTCATCTATGCGGTCATATGGCCACGGTCAAAGGTTTTACTTCACCTACCTTTAATGGAGCCCGCGGAGTTCGCCTGCTTACGTCCGGCAAACTCATGACCAATTAACTTTTGGTGGATTTATATTTAATTTGAGATAAGTTTGGGGTTTGGTATGGTTGGATTCATTTCTCGCGACGTAAACGATAATATCAATAGAAAACAGGGTTTACGGAAAAATCATGAGACCGTACATAAAAAGGGAAATATTCAAAACAATAACCGCTTTTCATATCTCAATCCGAAACAGCCATAATCATGACAAATTACGGTCTTTCTAGTGTAGTCGGCACTACAGGCAAGCCGCATTGACAAAGCCCCAAATAAACTGACGCGGACACATAAATAAGCATATTCGATGTTTTATTGAGTGGAGGAAATACGAAGGAAATAGTTTCCTGGGTCATTACGCGGGGCATCAATCAAAGGACGACCTACTACGCTCGGATTTGGAAAACGTTCCTAGATCGATTTCCGTCCGGCACCGATTCAACGTTTAGCGGGTATTTTTTAACGATAACATGCATGATGATAGTTTCGCGTGGTAGTAAATGGCAATAAACGAGGAAGGTGAGAGGGCCGCAACCCATATAGAACGGTACCGAATGCACGATATCTGCATTGTGGGGCGGCATGGCGGCGCCGGCGGGTCTGGCGTCGTGGCGGCGGCAACGGAGGCGGCGGCGCATACATCAGGCACGCGATGGCCTCCGCCTTGCCGCGCCATAAGCCCCATACTCCCCACCCATACACCCTCCGCCAATAAAATAGTTATGTTACATATTTTGACAAAACTAAGAATTGTTTGAAGAAAATTAAATTATCGATCGGTTATTAGGTGGATACAAACAGCGCAATACAGAGAAAACTGGCTCAATTTGGAGGAGGCCTTTACCTGCAGAGGGGTTCTTACAGAGTAATTTCACGATAATATTAACGTATAATATGAATTATTTTATAAAACTGTAACTACTAACTATTAAATAATAAACTACACAAAAATATTCTAACAAAACTAACTTTGTAAACTAGCACTTTCTGGAAGAAATAAAAAGCTTTTTTATTTTTTATTTATTTTATTAGGTACCAGGGTTGCACACAAATTGCTGAACTACTTACTGTCATTATTAAATAAATACTGATGACGAATTCATAAAGTAGAAAAGTACTATAAGTATCAATTTATTGTAAATATTGTTAGTTAGATAATTACCTAATCCGATCCATGAAATTTATCATTGGGGTACGTATATGTATGTATGTCCGTATAATTTAGAGAGCAGAATAGATACTAAAATAAAAAGGTCCAACAGACGCACGCTCCCCGAAAGTTTTAATGTTTAAATGGAGTGCTAGAATTAAATTATTACATCAAAACATCATGCTCATCTATATTGATTACTTAGCGGTAGGAACAATGAATCAATATGAATGAAGATAGCTTACATTCCTCGTTGCCTCTGTCAATAGTTTAACAGACAGACCCTGAAATAATTAGCTCTAGTTTGCGGGTGAATCTGCATGTACGCAATTTGCATCAATGACTCATGAAAATATTGAGCCAGTAGTTGTTTTCGAGCCTGGATATTATTAAATAGGTATTTTTTTTCTTTTTTTGACTCTTCTTTTATTACAATCTGTCTCTAGGTGTATAGGACATTCAGTAATTGTTGTGTCGGGTTTTGGTCTTGCATGGAATGTGACCAGTGCCACATCCACATACGGTTTGTGTGACGCTGCTGCTGATATTGAGAAAAAGTCTTCATGAAGTTAACTTTTTTTTATATTTAATATACGTTGGTAAACCAAATAAATAAATAAATTGATATTGCTGTAAAATGTGGTAGTGTTTCTAAATGATCCGAAACAGTAACCAAAAAAAATTTAAATTGTTTTTTTTTTTTTATTCCAGTGCCTACCCACACACGGTTGCCTATGTGGACAATTCGGTCGACTCCAGTATACTTATTTAGGCTAGAGATACCATATTGCAAACACCATTATAAACTGAATCTGGCATATAGACCACGTCTCTATATGCAGCAAGTCTAACAACCGGAGCAGGTAGAGTAGAATGCACAAGGCGGAGCGCGGTGGTGTCCACATTGCGAACTGCACCGGCGTGCTCCCCATTATCCTATGCAAATCCGGATTTCCCAAATATCGTGCTCTGCCGCGGGCCACCTCGCTATCGCGGCTATTAATAACGCGCCATGTTACAAATACGAGGCTCGGAGCTGAGCCGTTTAGTCCGTCGACGAAATACACTAGCCGTATGTTACTTTATATGCTCAAGCTCATGCACGCCTCTGTGGAAATTTTAAGCCAGACCGATGCAAATTTTATAATTTTATTTGAACTCCTTGTACCTGGATTCACGAGCAATATTAGGATAATAGATTATATTTATGACAGATTTTCATGAGAAACATAGGCATACTTTCTTTAAATGTTTAGGGAGAAAGATTCTACAAATCTCCAGGACTGCACATCTATCTTCTATAAATAATTATTTTTTCATGGTATGGTGATTGGAGGTACACTTTGTTTGTATTAGGGTTTTCTTTATAAAGTAGGGGTGATTTTAGAAAGCTAGTAGGACATAAGCATCGATATTTTATTTCGACCACTACATCTCCTTCGACTCTGTCAACACATTAGCTACGTCGCTAGAAAGAGACCTGAATTTGCTCATTAACTGTATAATGTAAGAAAATAACCTAAAAAAGAAAAGGGCCAACAGAACCTGATACCAGTGCTCAATGCGTCTTTTTGACGTTAGGAAATTTGTATGAAAGAGATCCATGAGTTTGCCACAAGAGGCGCTGTGCCAATTCCTATAGACAAGTGCTTTAAACGCAACGCTATAGTACGCGTTTCCTAACATCAAAAACTCGAACTACGCATTCTGTACTGTTTTGAATAAAAAATCTTATTAGCGTTCTCTCATTGTGATCCCCATGTTGGTACACAAAACTCCTAGGGTGACTAAAATTTAATCTAACTAAGGTACAATTAAGATAATTTATAAAACGAGGAAACTGCCTTGAGCTGTCAGCATTACGTGTTTTAGCATTGTTACGTCCTTATACTTCGTTACGAGACGGTTGCTCCGTGTAATAATTTCACAAAATAACTTAGTACACCTAAGGGGAACTTCGTTAAATATTCAAGTAGGTAAAGTGTTTATCGCGTTAATCTCGTAAAACAGGTTAGTCGAATGAAGGGTGCAGATCATCGCGTCGAGGTCAGAGGATGGGGTCAGGTTGGTCGGGGTCACTCACTGAAAATAATCCCCAACCGACGGCCGGCGCGAACGCGACCTTAGAATAATTCCTTGTTGCCTATAAATGGGGTATCACCGTACGTGTGACTATAATCAAATTCAGGAAACCCGTAATTAGGCATATCCTAACAAATTGGAACATTTCATAGGAGAAAAATGGAAACTATTTGCTCTGACTTGCACCTTACGAGTTTTTGAAGAGAGTCCTTACTGTATAATTAGATTAGTTGCCATCAGAGACAAACTCCTCTTGGATTTTAAGACGAATAAATTCTACGTGTCTACGTTAACTTGCTAATAAATAAACAATATTTATAAATATTTTTTTATGTAAAAAGGTCTACCTGATGGTACTTTCGCCTATTTGTATTGAAATGAAAATAATAAATTTATTCAAATTATCGTATCCGTATTGTCTCTTGTAATGTCTTCAAATTGTTTCAAATAAATTAACTTTTTCACTATAAGTTAAACAAACTAAAATTCTCACCTACTATGTTGAATTGTATTGGAGAACATTGATATTATCCAATGGTTATTACACAAAACTCGTCCGCACTAGGAGGCAGTTGTCTACAGAATGGCCTGCGGCGACGTCCACCTACCGGTACAATTTAATTAAATATGGCTTCGGATTAACTCGATGAGGCTTCACAAAAACTATTCCGTTTCATATTTACCACCCTCCAATAATAAGACTGTCTACGATTACATTATACATGCCGTGTGTATATACCTATAATATTTTACTTTAGTAATTTTCATACCTGAGATAAGTTAGCTCACATTGTTTACATTTTTCGACGCTAATATTCATCGTAGTAATTTAGCAAGATTACCTGGAACAAAAAGATTACACAATTAGTCTTATCTCACGATTTGTTTACGCCAAAGTCAATTAGTATAAACAATGTCTCTAATAATAACAATGGCAGCAGGAGTGACGAACCAAAGTTACTTCGGTGTAAAGTCTTGACTTTGATAATAATGGGTTTCGTTGGAGAGAAGCGGTACGCGGGAGGGTGCGTCGGGGTGCGATTGTATCCGATGATAAACATCGGCCGCCCGTCCCGCCCGCCGCGCCCGCCACCAGAGTCGGCGCTAATTAAACAACAACGGAGAAAATTAATTTGATTGTTTCGGAGCTGCGCCTCTTTGTTTCGGGCCTAACAACGGGTTACCTCGGAAAAATATTAGAACGCAAAGTAGGACGATTATCATTGGGGCACTATTTTTATCGAAGAACTTTAGGTTTGCAATGCGTAACTAACCGAAGTAAGTAAGGTTTGCCTGGTGCCATCAAGGGGAACATCTATAAGAGCAATGGATCGATTGGTAAACAATGATATACCTAGTGTGATGTATTAAATAACCTGCCACACAACTTAAATTACTTCCGTCTACTTAGGATATAAATAATGATATCGGTTAAAATACAATAGGTGTGATTTCCGAAAGTTGTAGAACTGTTACCAGCTTGAACCCAAATTATTGTTATGTGGGTGACGTTTGTGACAAATGATGGTCTCGTGACGTCGCGACGCAAACGTTCGGGGCTACATGCTCCTATGTAACGGCCGCGGCTCAGGTTCCGCGGTTTCGCCTAACATTACATCAACCCTACCTACGTCGACATCATATACGGCAATGCCTCCCTTGATAATGACAAGGCGTAATTAATAACATCTTTAATGCGCTCAGAAATACCGTCGAGAACACCATGTTAACAAGATCTGATACGTCCAATCGTAGTAACGCGATAATACAGCTATTGTCGCCTCTACGACACTACTGCAAATGAATAATTTATAGATTCGATGCGATGTTCCGAGCTTCGGGTGTCAATTAAGCAAAGTATTTTCGAAACGCCCCCTCACTCAATAAATAAGTTACGGAATAGAATTCGGAAAATTAACCGTGAATAGGTACGAGGTCGGGCAAAAACTTTAATGCGTGCTCGGAACCTTTCGGTGCGTAAATGTGGAATTACATGCGGCATTCGACTCGGCCAACTCGTTCCTATGAATTATTTACACGGCATCGAATGCGGGATGGATCGCTTTCCCGGGATACATAGGCGACCAGCTTTTTGTTTACCGACGAAAGAGTTGACTCGATTTCATTTAAATAAAGTAAGAGTGGGGGGCGGGGGGGTTGTGCGGAACCGACTCATTAAAGGATTCATTCCGGCTGGACAAAAACGGGCTGCTGTCCGTTACGGTGTGGGACGCAATTTAACACGAGAACGAGCGACGACCGTTCATTGGAAAAGCGCTGAACAAGTGAACTTGAACAGCTATCTAATTACTTTGTGTCTCTACTCTGCCTGTTGTCTCTACAATGTAACGTTACATCCCAAAGTTGCTTGTGGTTTTTTCCTAAATGAGCCGACTCTACCTACACAACTTTGCCGATTCGATTGTAGGGGAGAAGATTCCAATGCCAGAAAACTTATTTTTTTTAATATTATATCTCCAAATAATATGTTCCCAATTTTATATCCGAAGGTAGGTGTACTACTTAAATCATAAAATCTTGTTACAATAATATTTCTGTCTGTCAAATGTAATTATTTTAAGGGTAAATTATTGAGCCCCATTGGGTCATTAATTGGTGGCGAAGTAAGGCTTAAAACAATCGAAATCAAATTAAGTACATTCAGTTGCGGTGGAGAGTCGAGTTGAGCTGATTTAGCGGGATGGTCGGCACGTGCGGGCGGTGCGCACTCAGGATTCCAACTCTATGCAATAAGAATAAGAAGTATTTAGCTATACCTACATTCCCTACATATGAATTTATAAGCTAAGCTACATATATTTGTAAGCTTGCTATAGGCATAAAATAGTGGGACTACCATAT
Organism: Tetheella fluctuosa; assembly: GCA_951216915.1. Taxonomy (NCBI): domain Eukaryota; kingdom Metazoa; phylum Arthropoda; class Insecta; order Lepidoptera; family Drepanidae; genus Tetheella; species Tetheella fluctuosa. The sequence goes on from OX578214.1 coordinate 5,274,498, forward strand.
ACATTGTAAGATCATTGTAACCTATTTTAACAAATATATATTTTGAAATTTTAAAATTTGAAATATTAGAGTTTAACTATTGCTTACGTTTTAGCATTACTAAAATTAAGATATCGAACCAGACATCTAAGTCGCTACTATGATCTATCTATCGCTGGGTCGTTTACTGCTGTGCAAAAATACCAAAACGAATTATTTATTTACAACCTATATTTCAACATGAATTATTCTGCAAGTACCTACCTAATACATAAACAACTATCGGTAGAATAACGAGGTCGACGCCAAAATGAACACGAATAGCTGACGATTATTCCACTCCATGTGCACTCTATGAAAATTACTGCCGGCCGTCGAAACGACTCCAGTAAAACGATCCATTAATATGCAAAACAAAACTCACAATTAATTGGGTTTTAAAAGTTAAATCACCACTACGGGCAAACAAAGCTCTCACGAATCAAGATTTATCGTCCGAAATATGACGGCATTCGTCATCAAGAGCGAAGAGCGACCGAACCGCGAATATCGCCGGGATTACGAAAACGCGACGCGGCCAGTACCGGAGGCCAGAGTGACGTCAAGTAGACGTTCCCTTGACATATCAGATTTGAAGCGCCGTCGTCCTGCCCTGTTATGAGCTAAGCGGGCGTAGTTTCACGTTGGGAATGGACGGTCGAATTAATTGAAATATAGCGTCGCTCCGGTGTGCGGTCGTGCGGTGGCGGATTGAGGGATTAAACTTGCAGCAGTTCAAGCGCGAGAGCAGGTGCGGGCGCGGGCGGGGCGGTCGGCTGCAGTGCGACGCGTCCCATCAGCTTGCCAAACACGGAGCCGAAGCGATAAAAAATTGCACCCAACATCTTGGAGCCATCCGCGCCCCGACGTGTGGAGCTGAGTCACATACAAATCAGCCAACGTTGTTCGTGCCTTCGCTACCACGCCGCCCGCCCGTTACGTTGCTATCTTACATGGGAACACCTTGACGAAACAATAAAATTATTATCATCGTTTATTAGATATGTGAGCAAGCTTAAAAATCTTTCACGCCTGTTAACGTCTAAACGCATCCTTTCAATAAAATTTTAAAAGAGAATTGCGAGACTATAAAATAACCATAAGTAGTATAAAAATACGAAACAATTTCCCGATACCCGAAATGATATCTTGAAGTCTCAACTGCGGATAGGTCGCAGTGGAAAATATATCTGCAAGCTAAGCGCAACTTTTGCAATGAGTCTGCGATTTTGCGACGACTCCGCAACGCTATATCTCCTTGAAATATCAAAATAAGATATTTTATTTTTGTGTCTGCTTCCGCTTCTATCGAGTGGTAAAAAGAGCACCGGTTAACTGAAGAGATCGCCGAGTGATTTGCTCTTTATTTTTATTTGTAAAAGTAAAAATACCGAGATAACAATCATAATAATCAAACCTATATCTGTAAGTGGGGGTATCAAGCGATCGCTAAACTTTATTAAAGGTCCGACAACGCTAAGGACCGGGACCGGGGGCGGTCGACCTTCATAAAACAAACTTTATGACAAACAATAACATTTATTACATAGTTGAGTATTAATGCGCTCTCCATTTACAACTGGACGGGCGCCACTGTGGCGCCCCTGCATTGTAGCTCGCGCCGCAAACATCTTTTTACGTGTATAAGTCACCCCTACGATACAGACTCTTACTTATACGTATATAATCCTAATCTAGTGTGCTATTATGACGCCCCAGTCTTTGAAACCATGAATGAACGAAACATGAAACTCGCGTGAAATGGAGGAGATATAATTAAAGTTATATAAGATGAAAAAGACTGAAACGATTTGATCATCTTGATAAGTGACAACGGACAGTATCTCGTCTGTTCTTGTTCTAAAACAGATTTCAAAAAAAATATGTGAGAAACCACATGATCGACACGAATATTTTTTTTCGAGTCTGGGAGGTAGCAGCGATTTTTAATTCTGTGTACTCGCTGTTTTAACATTTGTTCAACTAACTACAAATGAGACTCGTGTCGCCAAAATACAGTAAAATCGAGTAAATTAATATCACAAGCAGTTCTCTGTTCAACACTTTACCAACAATAAACGGTAAGAACTCTTTGTTCATTAAAATGAACGTGTTTACTTGCTTTGTACGAAGCTGGCTGCAAAATACTTATTGTGTTCGCAATCAATTATGGTTCCGAATATTGTATAGGTACCCATTTGCAAATGTTTTTAGTTCTGTTAGGAAGATAAGAATTAAGATGTGTCATGGTTTCGTTGGACCCTGGACAGGGGATTGTATAAAGCCTGTGGAGGACATGTGTCAAGCGAGCGCTCGATCCAGGGACCGTTTTAGTACCAGTAGCTAGAGAATATGACAAACCGTCGAAAAGGTAGCAGATTTTAGCACCTACTTGGTAAAATAGGAGATCGCAGGTGAAACCGCGGGGCGAAAAACTAACGTATAAATGTAAATAGTAAAGTATGCTGTGTAAGTGGGCGAAGCAGTTTTCGGCTATCACGCTCGAGGGTACAGTTTGCGCCCGCGTCGAGTCGCGTCGTCGGCCGTTTCGAATCGCGCGCCTACACTTTCCGTCTAAACCCAATTTTACGTTCGCCGTCTAGGTTACCTTGTTAAATCGTGACATTCAATTTACTCCGGGAATCTTGTGTAAAACACTTATCTTGGTTTTATCGTTACTTTCAATATTGGTACCAAATATCGTGCAGCCTATGTTACAGTTCATGGATGATATTTCATTTTATAAAGAACTGTATTACATATATAACTGCAGTACAATCTAAAATAACTACATTTAGTCGATTTGGATTATGAAACCTCTAAAACGTAACATATTTTTTACAATATAGCAATTTACATCGTCGAAAGTAAATGGTGTAATTATATGATACATCCTACATAGTAAGTGATTGAAAGAGTTCTATAACCTGGGACATTCCTCACACACTGCCATCTGACCCTAAACCAAGTAGGCAAGACATGCAAACAAATGTCTGCCATGGGTGGGAATCGAATCCACGGCTTGTGGCGTGATAGGTAGGATATATTATTATTACCTATTGAAGCTTTCGTGAAGTTTCGTGTAGAATAGAAGCTTGCTTCATCAAGTGGAAATTATTTTATGTGTAAGTATATCGGTTATTAGACTAGTACATTTTAACATTCTGAAATCAAGGACGAAAATAAAGGGTTGATTGATTTTTCGTGAGCCATTACTTCTGACGGGCCGGATAGAAAGGCAATAGACAGGACACACGACTGACTCGTCATTCATCAAATATGAGGTACTCTGTGGGTAGGTATGTATGTTTATTTTATTTACATTAACCTACACATATTCTTTGGAAAGATTTATATTTTGGGATAAACGAAAAACTATGATTAAATCATTCGATGGCCGAAGATTTCTTCGTGAAATATAAAACCGGCCAAGTGTGAGACAGACGGCATGAAAGGAGGGTTTCTTAGAATACTACAATAAAACCAATATGATCCTAACAGGTGTCATTGCGCGACGCAGCCCTACCAAGTCTTGTAATTCCTTTGCATATACGCCGGCAAGTTAAAAAAATGAGAATACTTGCGCATTGAAAGCGTGAAGACCTTGGGTCCCACGACATACATATAAACAAAAAGAAAATGGATAAATAGTGTAGGAGGAAATACTCTCACAAGCACAATATTGTTAAGTCAGCTGATATAACATCGAATAGCTAAAACTATCGCTGACACGCACGCCTCGTTTGGACAATGGCGGCGGCGGTGGTGGCCCTATTATTTATTATTATTTTTATTCGAGGAGGTGAATGATCGATGGCGAGGAGGGCTCGCGGAAACGGAGTTCTTTGTTCGAGAGATTAATCACACGCACTTCGTATGATGGAGCTGAGAGAAGATATTCATTAGGGCAGCCGATCGGTAAATTTGCCCTTCCACACACGAAAGAAAAGATGATTGATAAGTCAGCAAATGAAAATGCATCCTGCTAAATGGACTTCATTAAGCAAGAGATGTTGATTATCGTACGTAACAAATTAAGCAAAGTTAAATGTGACAATAAAATCACGGATAAAGTTAAGCTGAGTTCATTTTATTTGAACTTTTATCGTATAAAAAAGAACGAATACCTATAACAGAAAGCAACTATTCAAATCGTAAAATAGTGTTATATAGAAATCATTAAAAGTCTGTTCACGTACGAACTACAATTTATTCCACGGGCCATTTAAGGAATAAAATTTCGAGGCAGTTTTACCTTTTCACATGGGAAACGGAAGAGCAGACTCGGATGTATTGTAAGCGCCGTATGACGCCACGCTGACTCAGCGTTTAGCCGGTTTCATACGAGCCTATCCGTCGCCGACGCCGCCGACTCGGCACTTTTCAACAGAATACTTTATTGATACAATGTTCTACAAATGCATTAGGAATTTGGAAATATTGTACTTACAACAGTTTCTAGGGTTCGTAGAATACCTTCAATAAGATTTTACCAAAATAATTTCTATCATTAATGTAATAAGATTCATAATTTAATATTTCTGTTTCAGGATTTAATCCTTTTGTATAAGCAACGGAGCGACATGTGTACGCGGCGTGACGGTGGCAGGGTGGCGCGTCGTCGGCGGGTGCGGTAGGTAACGCGATATCGCAAACAATCGCTCGGACACCGCGCCTCGCGATGTCAATTAAGCTAATTAAACACACAGCGGGAGAGTGGTTGGCGCCTCCTCTACCCGCACTCGCCCCCACATCCCTTAACTGACGCATCGTTTTAACAACAAAAGCCATCTCTCGCAGAAGCGGAAAACAATGGACAAACTACATACAGACGCATTCATCTATGCTCTACTAACTATAATGCTTATGTTGCGCTTCGTAAACCAACGTAGCACTATATTTAGTAAAAATTTAAAATATTGTAGATAGAGAACTTTATTTAGGTGAATTTAGCTATGTAAACGACGACAAAATATGCAAACACAAGGAGAAATGTTCCGCGTTAGTGGTAAATAATTACTCGCCGATGAAATTATGGAAATGAGCGGTGAAAAGACAAATAATAGAATGAGTGCTAACAAGAGATAAGACACGGCTTAATTAATAAAGTTGGCGCGCTTGTCTTAGGGCGGGCGCGCGACGAAGACGACCGCGATTCTGGATCCGAATCGGATAATCGCATTCGGCTAATTGAGCGTTAGATTGACGCTATCAGGCCAAGTGTCGGCCGAAGAAACCCCGCGCACCTCATTCACTATTTGATCCACCCGCTAGCTAATGCGTCCAAATAGCTGGATCAATGTGTTCTAAAGGAAATTCTAAAGCGACGATTTGAACTGGGAGATAAAGTGAAACGAGAGAGGTTTGGTTTACCTAGCAATGGGCACCGTAGAAAAATAATAATACAAAGGGTTGCAAGCGTGTACCACTTTTCGGAAAGTTTTAACGAGGGGGACCACCGTCGCCGAAGGGGGCGAGCTTGTGTCACGCAACATTTCATCAATACCGTCAACTGTCACTGAGTCTCTATGAGAGTGCAAGTAACATAATAATATAATATTTTTGGAATTTCCTTTGATACTTTAGGAATTCGAAATAAGCTTGTGAGTGAGCTTGAGCTGTCGGTGAAGGAAAACATCGTGAGGAAACCATAGCACGGTGGTAGGGTACTTTGTAGTACCCGCCAGTTGAAAATCTGTCGCCAAACACCTATTGGTGTGTTCCGGCAGCTGCACTTGAGAGCCAGATCCTTCTAGGCTTTGTGTGCTTACCACCTTCGGCCACATCAACACCTACCATAGTGAGATTGTGGTCAACAACAAGCCTATACAAAGTAAAAAAAAAAAAAAAACTCTTCCTATAACTTAACCGACAGTTAAAAATTACATTACAGGTCGATTCATAATGTTGAAATGAATATAATATTTTTTAACCAGCATACAATTTTCATCAACATCTTTTCAGTCAAAGCAAAAATGTATTTATTTGCCTAACCAGACATTAGTTAGGTTTTATTTAGCTGGGTAGTTTTAAAGCAAGCAGATTTCAATCAAATTAATTAACTGCGCTGACTACGCAATATCGCTGAGTCAAGGACAAACAACTTTTTGTTACTTACACAGGTGTGGAAGACGAAGAACAATATGACGCTAAATACGTATTATGTGCATAATATAATATATCGTATATGTGAGACGGTATTCTTACGTGTGGCTCATTATTATTGACGTACCAGGATTATTGACGTAACATCTAACATACGAGCAGATATACATATTACATTTCGACCAGTGTCGATAATTTTTTAAGCAAAAAAAAATTATAGTAGGATGAAAGTTTGGCCGGAAATCGAGTTAAACAGTTTTTAACCCTTAAACCCCCCACTTGCCGAGCTCAAAAAGCCCGTAAATTATTTTTCCTTTCCCCCCCCCCCCCACTTCCCGGGCTCAAATCACCCGTAAATTATTGTTCCTTTGATTTTTGTTATATTCTCTTCCTTTTCCAATGGGTTTCATCCTACTATAATTTTTTGTCACTTTTAACCATTTTCAAAGGCTTCGGCACTTCGTCTAATTTCGTAAGTAATTAGGAAAATCTGTAAGAATAAAAAAATTTAAAGAGAATAATAGGAATTTTGAGCGAAGTCACGGTGAATACATATTAGCTAAAAGCAAAGGGCATTATTAAAGGAAGATTTTTTTCAGGGGCGACAGAGTGACTAAGTACATTATAAAAAGTATATTTACAGTCGACCTCACGCAGTGGACGGCAAAACTTTCGTTTCGGGCGCTTTATGGGCGGAAAAATTGAGAAAAGTTGGAGCGTAACGGCCGGTGGCGGCGAGGAATGGGAGACTCGGGCGACGGCGAGTTTAATATAATATGTAAATCGAATGGCAACACCGCGACCTTACGCTCTTTCCCAGTAGATACACACCGACCGAACTCATATCGCCTGGATGTATTACATAGGGAGTCGTAAATTATCGTGCAAAAGGCAAGGCAGCAAGTTTTACGCTGGCGCGCTGCGGATGAGGCTGCATAAGCGGGCGAAGACCGAGCAAGGGTTACGAGCCTATGAATGCAAATGAGCGTCGCCGCGCGGGCGGAGGTCGGTTTATCGGCAGACATTTACATAACCAGTAGAAAGCCGGCCGGCGCGCATACTTGCTCGACTATTGCTACGAGTATGATCATATTTACTGATAAAGTATAGCACTGGAAATCGAGATCTTCATCGTTCAATGACATATCCCTTTTTAGAAGATCCGTTTAGACGGGCGTCGCAGCTGAAACTATGGGTCTGGCTGTTTGGACTAGGGTACCACAGGTGCTGGATTATGGTTAGATTGAGCGATAATAATCTAGTGAATATGGCAAATTCCTAAAGAAACATACATACTTAAATTGTAATACCGAATTGATTTTTTAATATAATATCCATATGATTACAGACTATATTTAGTGCAAATAACCAGAGACAGTGGACGATAATAATCGTATCTGCCCTTTGTTTGAAATAGGTAACTGCAGCTGAACCAAGAAGCGCGTGACGTCAAACAGTGTCAGCCCCTTTGTTCAGTAATACTTAGTGTTAGTGTTACTTATAAAAATTCTGTAAAGCGCGTGTATTCTCATTTATATCATGTGTTTTCATTCTTCATTCATTGAAGTTGAATGTTGTACTTCGTACGTGACTCTGAGACGATCGTAAAATGCCAGTACGCACGCAGCACGTGTCTCGCCTACTAGCATAGCTACTATCTACTGTTGTGGTGTCTAATTCTAATAGCGATGCGCCCTTATTGATTGAGACTGGGTAGAACATTTGAATTTATGTGCAATCGTCTTACAATACAATATAAGAGTTTTTTTTTTTTTTTGACAGGAACAGAAAGGTGGTGGGTCCAGGGGACCTTCTTTCACCGTTACGCGGACTTTTGCGGTGAGCGCTGAGGGCTCTCAACCGCTACAAGAATCGAGAGGGCTTTTATCTTTTAATATAGGTATGATCAATTTTTTAACCATTGACTTTACACTGTTAATTTCCCCGCAGTCGTTATCTTCGCTGGGGATCGGGATATAAAACCGCTGCATGTGTTTATTTAAGCATTATATTATTATCGTGTCCTCCTGTTGTAATCCAGTGCAATGACGCCAGCCAATCTCCCAATATATCGCCATTCATGAAGCCACACACACACCAATCAATTAATGTTATCTTTACGAGTGTTCAAAGAACATCCGCATGAACTTTTTTTTATCAGTTTGACTTTAAGTCAAAGCTAGCGAATAGAACTTCTATTCGCTAACAAGCTCTCTAAAAGGCTTTTAATCGTGCCAAAATATCTAAACAGGCTGACACGGGCGACCCAAAACTTTCTTGTCGCGATGTTTACAAGGCATCTAACTCTACAAAAACAACGATACATCAAAAGTGAGTTACAAGTCAACTGGCGCTATCCACCGCGTCTCACGGCAAAATTTCGATTTAAGCTGACACGGGTACAGACCGAACCAGAGCTCTCCTTGTTGAATTTTCTACGACACTTTTCGAGTTGGCCCTCAATAAAAGTGGCCTCCTTTAAATACTTCACAAGTCCATCTGTATAAAATACTGCGAGCACTAGTTATTATGAGTATGACGGTTTACAAATAAATCTCATTCGTATTATGTGAGCTGTATAAAGGCACACAGCGAATCATGCGAGTCGTAATTCATCAGAATTCAACGTGTCTGTTCAACAAGTAGGGCAGTTAAAGAAGCGAAGGGAGGAGCGTGTACTGAGGACAGACGAAAGGCGGAGCTTGCTGAAAAACCAGTAGCGTGTCCTCAGCACATAAGAAAAGTAACGGTCGTTCTCTTGTTGCTAGGAGATTACAAACAGATGTTTGTTCGTTAAGTAACATCGGGAAACCATTCGTAGTTCTTGATGTCCGTGCGTGGAAACTTCAAAGCGATGAATTTCGATTTGTTGACACATAGCGTTTTATTGTGAAAAGTCAATGTTTAAATTTAACGCAGGTGATACACGAGCCCTGCGAACACAATAAAGAACATAAAGAGTACAGTTTAAAAGTTTTCGCGAATAGAAACTGTTTTCGACGTCGGAAGAGTATCGAGCAGCGGAGGCAAAGGCGCGCAAAGCTCACCACTGCGATCCCGTTGTCAAACTAAGAAATATTGCCGGTTAGAACGCGTACTGGAAGTTGTGTCCAGCCAACTCAAAAAAACTCTTTATATATCCTTTTCCTTTCAGACTATACAATCAAATGGAATACTTCTGCAATTATTACGCAAATATGGTTCCTTCCCATCTGATACACACATCCACCAGCATTGGATATCTACAATGCACCAATCAAACTGGATATCATTCTCTGTGTTTAGTAGTCAAATCTGGTTTTGTAAAATAAAATATAAGTTTGTTGAAAGCAATAATTTAATAAGAATGCTTACGCGTTTAAACTTCCAAAATATATATGAAATACGATTGCAAAGTTTCTCCAATTAATTTGATTTATTTGACCTTATATGGGTGCAAGACGATAATTTACCAAAATACAAGAGGGTGTAATTTAAAGAGCGCAGAGCTTTAATATCAACATAGTAAGCTTGTAATCACGGCACACAGAGCTCCCCCGCCCCCGTCAGCTAATCCTATTCCCGCAACAAATTAATATGCTCATCGGCAGCCGCGTCACTAGATTACAGCGCGTTCATAGCGCGATTGTATTTTAAGTGTATTATCCAATTTGGTGGATATTGTGCGTGTGGTAATCCGTGGTCGTGGAGCACATCCGAACGTTTAGTTGCGAGCCGCGGTAAATGCTACAATGCCTACATTATCGCACGCCGTGATGGAGCGAGCTGGCGCACTTAATAGATTTTGTTGGTACTGAATCTGACGCGGTCAGCCTATTGCAAACTAACGGGATTATCGCTCGAATATGAGTTTAGTGCGATACCGGAATGAGCATACAAGCGCACGTGTTAGTAATCTGATAACGTTACAATATGTAACAATCCCCCTATGTAAATCGTGTATTGAATAACAACATTACATACTCTTTGTACATCTTTGTCAGATATCACCACAACCTAGAAAGTCATGACGGAACTGAAGAGGTCTCGTAACAAAATTCCAACTTGGTATCTTATTATTCCCGAATAGGATTACCTACTTTAGGAAATAAGAAATACGGTTAAAATGTTCTGTTGCGTGCGTTTGTTTTATCTCTGTGTGTATGTACGTTTGTAAACATAAACTTATTTAACTTGTGTAAACATAGTTCATTAAATATCGAAGTCTACTTTGTACTCAGTTACTACTAAACTTGAGAAGCGAAAGTGGCGAAAATAATTAAAATCGGTGCAAACCATTAAAAGAGCAGTTTATAATAGGAGAGAGCATCGTCAAGTGTCCTTCATGTAGGCAGTTAAAGAGTTGGAGGAGCGCACTCGAGTACGAGTACGTACTGTAGCGGCGCCACCTCGCGCCGACTAACGAACCTTCCGACAAAAACTCTACTCTGCGTCTCTCTACTCTACTATGCACTATCCTATACCAACCTACGCCATTGCTCGGCGACAATGCTCACGGTGTGCATACTTGCTTTGTACTTAAACTTAACTGTGTACAAACTTAGGGCGCGAAGTAGGTAATCGATGGTATATTTTCCGAGCGTAATTGTATTTTATGAAACTTTCTTTACCTTTGCATTAGTGAATGTTGCAAATGCTCGTATCGATATAACTATGTCCAAATCGGTAGAAAATACAAAACAGAGAACGGAAAACAATCGATGGAGCTATTAATTTAACGTTCTTCCACAAGAACCGTTAAAGACAAATGATCAATAGCACGCGACGCGGCTGAGACCCTGATTTTAATATTGAGATTGCGGAGCGATCGCGATGTCATTATACTGGCTCCAGCTGAAACAATGTAAGAGCTTAAGCTTGTTACTTATATTAACTTGTAATTTACTTGCAAAATATTATGTTATTGATGGTAAAGACTTTGTAATAAGCAGTAAAACTTGGGAGATAATCGACATGCAGGTTTACAACTGCCTCCGTTAACTCCAATCGTCTAAGTCATAGCTTCCTGATATGTTTAGGCTTCTAAAATATATTTTTAATTGCAGATAAATGCAGTTTTGGCCATCCATGCTGTATTTGCTTATTTATGACTTAATATTGTATGAAACGATTAAAATTAACTCACATACAGGTGATTATGAAGAAATTATCTTTAATATGGTATGCCCAGTAGTAACTGAGAAATCGGTACCGGAAAAAGGCGTATTTCGACGTTTTCGGTGAATACGCCCTTAACTTGTACATCAAAATTCCCTAACATAGGAAAAATATACGGCAATATTCTTTAATATTTGGCTAATGACAAAAAAACCCAATATTTTTTTATATTCAATATTTTGTTGATCTTTTAATTTATCCGATATGTTAAGACAGTGTGTTGGCCAACTTTTGAATTCTAAAAGACTAGCAACCATAAGGTATTGGTGAATAAATAATGAATGTAACACAAAAGACGCGAAGCCAGCCAGCGACTGTCACTCGCCACTCATCTTTTCGCCTCGCGCTAATTGAGTGGGGCATCTTGTGCTAGCTTCGCGTTAGTCGGGCGACAACAACACGACGCGCCACGCTGGTCGACGAGGAAATGTAAACACGATCGTAAAACGACAGACTGTTAAAATATTTTAGATGCTTCAACAACAAACAAACTTTTTTTTTAACTGTCGTATGAAACGTTTAAAATATCTTTTCTGACAGATTTTTGGGTTACCGTAAACTAGCGACACGTTATGAAGTCACGTTTTATCCTTTGGGTACAGAACCCTAAAAACTAAAGGAATCCAGTCATGACGCTGGCTGAGGTATTTAAATTAATAGATAATGTATTGTGTTCCTGATCAACGACGTGGATGGTTTGTAGTGTTTGGTCGTGGCCGGTGGGTGATACATCACGATCATCGACAAGTGATATATGGGTGTAGTTATCGACTATCGGTCTATATTGGAAACGTAACACATTGTGATAGCTTTTTGTAACACTCATAATGGCGGCTGGTTTACAAAGCAAAAAGATACACCTTCTTGGTAAACTAGCAGTTCTTTAACATTAAAGAGGTTAATTTACATAGAATAATTTTAAAAGATCTGCTTAACAAAGCGAAATCTTACGATCTGACTTATCTTACAACACTGGTAATGGAATCTGCTATATTGCCTATTTGCATTTAAAGAAAACCAACTAGTTCTACTAAGTTGTAATATAAAATATTAGATTGGAGAAAAGGCTGCGTCTGGCTTCGAGCGGGCAAAGCGCACGATGCGAAACGAAACCGGTTACACTTGTTTATTTTGCACGCATTCCAGTCGGCCAGCCGGGAGCGAGCGAGAGCCATTCCCGGACCGATCAGGAACTCGATTTCTACACGGCGTGACTGGCCTTGAATCCCAACGTTTCATCGTGGCTAGTAAAAATATTTTGAAATGGTTTAGTGTTTGTGTGCCAAGAAATCTAAACTAACGAACATTAGAATCTGCGTCATTCGAGTTACACAGATATCAATAATTTCATTATTTTATTTCAATTAATGTTATATATATGTCTTTCTTGGAATTTTTATGGACATTTAATAATTTATAAGGTATTCTGAAATCTAAACACTTCGTTCAACCGCAACTTGTTTATTGCAAGAAACAATTAATATGTCTTATTTGTTTCTTAGTTTGTGACCATTTATTTACTGCAGTTTCTTTGAAGTCTAATAAGTGTCAATAATTTTGTGATCTGAACAAGCTACAACTAACATGTTTTGTTTATGAATCATGTGTGCCTCATTATTTATAGACAGTGTGTCATCAGTGCAAGCTTTGTTTTGTGGTGGCGTGGAAATCCATTAGCTGAATGTACGTCACCAATGCTCGTTGACACACGACTCAGACGGGCATCAAGTGGTGTTTGAAGTGGCTCAGTCTCTGCATTAGGACAAATTCATTGATGTACCACATTTCGGGGAGGTACTTAGCAGAAAATCTACAAAATCGATATAGGTTTCGAGTCACGTTCACGATGAGAATTCACTTTAATTGGCAAATAATACGTAGGCCAATTAAGGATGCTAAGTCGGGTGGGACGCGCGTGACGCGAATAGTGAACGTATTCAATTATGCAAACCTAGACGCAAAAGAACAGTCCGGTCTCTCCCCCGCCTTCCTCTCAGTTATTGACCGTTCGATCGAAGTGGATTGTCGAATTTTCCATTCCTTTGTACAATGGTAGGAACTTAGAGTAATTGTGCATCATATTTTAATTTCTTGATAGAAATGTTCCACCGGTAACGAGACTTTCACACCTTTCACTTATTTTACTGACGTATAAAAATTATATTACTCATACAAACATAAATACTTTCACTTCGCATAGCCTAACTGCAGTCGATGTGGTAAACAATATAAAGACGTAGATAATAAATACGTCATTCGTTTTTTAATGAAACATTCGATATTGCATAAGGCAGTGAAACGGCGAGATAACGCCGGCATTGGAGCAGCTGAGAGCTGAGAGTAGCGACGACGCCCGCGAGCGCCCCGGGGACATCGCAATTGTCATGTAAAGCGTCGTCGGGGTTAAAGCGGCACATCGAGCCGAGCTTGCCTTCGGCTGAAAATGCACTTTTGCGAAGCGATTGCCTGTCGATCTAAGTTATTCAGCGAGATAGCGAGCAGAGACCTAAGTACGGATAACGATCTGCTCCGACACTGTAACGGGCGGTCGCCCGATAGCATGGCGGTAAAAGCGAGTGCTCAGGAAAGCGATGGTGCTTCACACGAGTCATTGTTCTGGTCGTGGTTGTCAGCACTGTTGTGACGGATCACTAAACGGTAGCTCTAAGACTACTTACATTTACCGAATCAGATCATGCTTGGTTCGATTCTAATCGATAATATTATCTTGTAACCTGGGTATTTAAAAATAAATAAATTAAACCCAAGTATACCAGATCGATATTAAATTCTATAAATGGTTTGAGACTCGCTATCGCGTAATAGTCTAGCTAGCTAGTCGCTGGCGAATGAATGACGTAATGGAACGTCCGGCGCGTGGCTCAGTATCGAATTCGGCACGTCGTCGTATGGCATGATGCAAGCGAGGTGCCAAGGTCGAGGCTGATACTCCGCATGTAAATGAGCACAGATAAGTCGCGCTCATTACGCCCTATATACCCGACGCCGAGGCTAGGCCTCGCTGGCGCCATTACGAGCCCTGTCGGAGCTGCCTTTATTTTATTACGCGGATGTGTCGAGAAAGGAGGTTAATGTCGTCGAATTACACGCATTGTTTCACCTAGCCATCACCATGGAAACAAGGTTGCGATCCTATTTCGCTACAGTATAATTCCCGAAATGAACCGTTCCAAATGTTGATATTTTTAATAGGATTCATTTTAAAATTTGCATGAAAACAAAAATAAGGAAAACAAATATCGATATCTAATAGCTCTAATGAAAAGATCGCAAAATGCAGAAGACAAGTTTCTTATCAATGGGTTGGACCAATGCCCGGAGAGTAACTTTGGAGCTTCTTACGTGATTTTCCACGTTGGTGGAGGAGTCGTGTCTCTCGAGCCTCACCGTTTAATTAAAGGGCGGCAGGGTGAGGCCCACGGGGCGGGGGCCGTGAAGCAGGGCATAATGGCGGCGCAATATCGGATGGAAATGCGCGGCATGTAGGAATGCGCCGCACGCCTCCCTCCTCATTCGTGAACGATTCGTGGTATTTTTTATTGACGACTCTGGAAATGCTAGAGTAGGAATAGTCCATCCGATTTCCCTTCAACTAAATTATCCTGGCGTTCTTAGCTATTCGCACTTAATCTCTACGATTTAATTAATCTTAGTTACTTGCTTGTTGTTATTAAGTTAAATTAAGATCAAGAATGAAATGTAAGTGGAATGAGAGTCGATAATATAACTATTATTCCTAATAAACACGGCATTATAGATGTATTTCAACCGCGTTGTGCATTCAGAGGAAATGTTAAGCCCACCAAAACATAAATAAGAAAACTGGTATAAACTGGATTTGAAATCTATACCTTGATGCCTTGTCACTGTGAATAAACCTGTGATTAACCACAATCTCACTCAATGGTACTTAAGTGAAGATTTGGCTGAAGGTGGGAAGCACAAGATTGGGTCAAGAAGGAAACCATTGTCATATAATATATGATGACAATAGATTTTCAACTAGATAGTACTACCAAGCTATGTTTTCCTTCACCAAAACGTAAAAAATATTATTAGTGCTTAAATTTACGATGATAGAAAATGAACTAAGCCTTAACTTTACCATTGAAAATTCACAGAATATTAGCTTCCAAGTTTATAGGAAACTGTCCGATAGAGCGGGTGTCTAGTAGAAATAATTAAGTTATTACAACGCCGCTTTTCAATATGTTGTAATATCAAGTTGTCGGCTAAGTGCATGGAGTGTGCATGATCGCCGGCCGGAGTGCAATTTGAACGGCGAGTGGCGAAATCCGAGAGCGAACAGAACGTGACACCCCACTTATCACGCAACGCGAAAGTTGGACATCTTATTAAATTCTGTTATTTATAACTGCGTAACGAATCTGAATACAAACTTATATATCTACATATTTTTAAATATAAATAAAAATAATAATTAAGATTTTTATTAACACACGTCTAACTTGTATGACTCCCTCAAGAAAAAATTGAGAGGTGTCAAGGGACACCCGGATGGAACGAAGTAAATCAGAAATGAAAATATCTGGCTTGCTTTCTATAAGAGAGAGAGAGACAGACAGAGAAACATGCGACGCCGCACAGCTTACAATAGCTTACTATAGCAAAAAGTGTCGTGACAACTTTTCGTAAGATTTTTTTCCGTCTAGCCCCCTTTCACAACGCGCGAAAAGGAACTTCGTTCCAATATAATATCTTACTAATATAATAAAACTGAAGAGTTTTTAGGGTACGGATCCCTAAAAACTCTCAAAAGGTAAAAAAAGGAATCCTTATAAGATCACTTTCTTGTCCGTCTGTCAGTGTGTCACCACCGATTTTATCAGGAACGGGTGGACCTAGTAAGTTGAAATTTATACCAGATACTGAGGTCTATAGTCCCTCTTAGATGTATAAAAACCGGCCAAGTGCGAGTCGGACTCGCGCACCGAGGGTTCCGTACAAACTTCGTCCATCACGGGAAATGCACAATTTTATTTATTTACTGTATTTGAGGTTGGTGCCAATTAAGAAAGGTAAATTGCGGTTAACGATTTATGACGTATTAAAAAAAAACTACTTACAAGATCTCGTTCAAACCAATTTTCGGTGGAAGTTTGCATGGTAATGTACATCATATATTTTTTTTAGTTTTATCATTCTCTTATTTTAGAAGTTACAGGGGGGGGGGGGGAGAACCAACATTTTACCACTTTGGAAGTGTCTCTCGCGCAAACTATTCAGTTTACGGGTTTGACGAAAAAAAATTTTTTGAGTTTCAGTTCTAAGTATGGGGAACCCCTTAAATTTATTGTTTTTTTTTCTATTTTTGTGTGAAAATCTAAATGCGGTTCACAGAATACATCTACTTACCAAGTTTCAACAGTATAGCTCTTATGGTTTCGGAAAAAAGTGGCTGTGACATACAGACAGACGGGTATCGGACATCTATAAGGGTTCCGTTTTTGGCCATTTGGCTACGGAACCCTAAAAATTGCCCCAAATCGCTGCCGAGCAGAAGTGAGCCAAAAAGGCTGGCAGCATTGCCACGCTGAATGGCAATGCCAATTCTTTGGGCAAAATATACGCCAGCCTTCTTGTCACGGGAAGCCTCAATTAGTCGAAAAGAGACCTCTTTAAACAAGCGATGAGCCTCCGGTCCCCAAGGCCCTAGAGTTTCAACCCCAAACGCCGAAAATATGTTAGTCCTCTGTAGACTAGCATACTTGCGACGCTTGAGACACTCTTGTTGTGCAGCAGCAGTGCCCGCAGCTACAGACGTGTCTGTTACAATTATTATTTATTTACAACAAATATACATTCGTTATATTGTTATATAGTTACGCCAATTAATAAACACCTCTGAGTTGTATGGGCGCTCATACAATTTAGAGGTCTAGCTTAATTGGTACCAACCTCAAATAAGGTAAATAAATAAAATTGTGCATTTCCCGTGATGGACGAACTATTTACATACCTATAAGTATGTACGGAACCCTCGGTGCGCGAGTCCGACTCGCACATGGCCGGCTTTTTTGTTTGTTTGTTTGAACGCGATAATATCTGGAACTACCAGTCGGATTTGAAAAATTATTTTTGCATTTGATAGCGGAATTCTTGAGGTTTATAGACTATACATTTTATATCATATTTATAGGCGGTATATTTTTAAAGCTAGTAAATTGATATTCAAAGACACTTCAGACAGACATCATATTCAATTCGGAGAGCAAATTATCTCGACGTAAATTTTAATTCCAAAAGTTGAATACACCAATAGCTGGCACAATTAAAATCGAGAACGACAATTTATGCAGCAATTACTCGAAGCAGGCTGGCGTTCAATCCAGGTCAGATTAAGTGATTTTTAAAACTAATGCAAACGACAGCACGCGACGAGTGCACCCACAACGCTTGCTGCTGCACAAAGTTAATGAACGCTCACCAGCAAAGTACAGTCGATTGCGATGGTTCGTGCATTTGAGTCAGTATTGTACTGAGCGTGCACAAGTTTATATGGATCTATTCAAATGCAGATTTGTTAATCATATGCCGGGAATCTATAGTTAGTTTCTCGTCACGGCACACAAGAGTCTAAGAGGTCGGACGGAAGACTGATTGTAGATACGTATAATATCTGGTAACGGTACCACTAGAGCTATTCGAATGGAGCTTGCCGTCTCGCCCTCGTCTACTTAACTACCTACGTATTACATTACGAGAAGGCATACGGACTCTAGAGATAAGTGACCTTTTTAGGGTTCCATACTCCTTGTCCTTGAGCATAACGGGACTCCATTACTAAGCCTATGCCGTCTATCTGTTTGCCACAGGGCTGTCATCTTTCACAGACTACGTAATAATATGGCCTCATGACAAATATTAAAAAACATTATTGACGGGCCGATTGGCGTGGTTGGTAAGATATCCTATCTATCACGCCACAGGTCGTGGGTTCGATTCCCACTCAGGATAGACATTTGTGTGCATGAAGAAATCTGTCTGTCCTGAGTCTGGGTGTAAGTAATTGAGAACTCAATTTCACAAAATTGAGATAGTTACATTATTATTGTACGGAATCTTCTAAGCGAGTGCAACTCGCACATTTCCGGTATTATAGTCGGTATCAGCACGTACCTACTGTAATTTCCCCTAATAAAATTAACGGACTGTTTTTCAAAAATAAAGTCTCAACAGCACATAAGATCGATAAATGAATAATGTTTGCGAAAAAACATGATTTATTATGAGGCTGTCACCTTGTAGAAGTGAGTGGTAGAACAAAGTTCACAACCTGTGAAAACGCTCGAGAACCGCGAACAAAGCGCACGAGGAGAGGTTACTGACAGCTTTTATGTTCTGTAACGGAACACTTGGCAGTATTGAAAACTCTTCAAGAGGTCTAACTAAAGCATTAAACAGCCTCGATTTGTTAGTAGCAGTTGCTTATTCGTAAACAGAAAGGTTTCCCGTTTATTCCTGGGTTTGGTTCGATATAGCAATAAATGAGCTTTGTGTTTAAATAATCCCTGGTCATAATAATAAACTGTCCGAACAGAGTACGATCTTTAAATCAGAACTGATAACTAAAGAAAAAAACACACGTTTGGTTTTAAAGTTCTTTTGGGAATGTCACGTAGTCTCACATAATGTCATTCACAAATTAAATAGATACCATAAATGATATGGTAACATTCTGAACATAATAACTTCCGAGTGCAACATAAAATTTGTGGAGATACATTCTAAAAAATCATCTCCACAACTTATGTAGAGGGAGGTGGTGAACTGGTTGACTTACGTTACTATTTTGAGTTTGTGCCTCGGCAACTTTCAGTCGGTGCATCTATCACTGCCCACGTTCGGCTTCGCAGACTGTTTTAAAGCGAGCTTTGTTGCACCCACACATACTTTCACTACTGGCCTTTATAACTAGCAATGTTATAAAGCATTAACATGTTAAAGATAGCCGTGAGTGGCTGTTAATAATTGTATTTTGTTGCTCTGATGATTAGTGTTTCACTTTTATCAACCAGTGGTATTGTCGTTTCTATTATTAAAATATTATATAAAGTTGCATACGTAATAAACACATAATTTAAGTGTTAAAATTTAATATATGTAGTACTAATCCGATATAACTACACGCTAATTAAACACGGAACAATTTATAAATCAACAAGCAAAATTTATAAGTCACAGTTTAATGCACTGTCATGTGTTAACAACAATGTGTGCGCCAACTAGAGCTTGCAGTTGTTAAGAAAATAAGTCTAGTAAATCGAAAGCAAACAACCAACCTGAAGAACAAGTTAACCGAGATGAAGTCACTGACTGGTCGATTTCACAAGTATTTTAGTCGAGACCGTATCAAATGGATGACATAATCACTGTCGGAGCTCTATTGAGTAAATTGATGCAACCATGTAATGTTCACAGCATATTTACATTTACCTTATATCACTAACGAGACTTAGTTAATATTTAAAACTGTAGGTGATTAGTATACGTTAAATTCAAACATACTGACTTTCGTCTCCTAATGTTAGTATCAGCAAATTGATAGTCTCAAAGGTGACGCTATGAGACGTTTCGAAATCCGGTTCAACATCTACATCGTGCACAGGTAGATAATACGCGTGGGCGAAGATAAGTGAATAAGGCAATAAGCTCGGTTTAATCAACACAACGCGTAGCCTAATCAAATATGACCCCCTCGTCATATCGCGTAATTGAAGGCTTAATCACGGTAGACGTTTCGCGAAATGCGAGAGAGAGCGCGGGGCGCGGGGGCGAGACGCGTCGCGAGTTTGTTTGATCAGTCCCCGATTACGTACACCACATAGGTAAGGTGGTAACTACTTCGTCGAATGTAGAGTCGTACACAACACAACTGCGTCAATACAACAAGAATAAGAATAGCTATTTATCTTTAAGAAAGAAATATTCAGACAGCCTTTTTAGTAGGTTGTTTTCATGTGTTTATTATCGAGAAAATCTACGAGTAATTTTGGCTTTCCCAACAACCAAATGCATCTAGGATGAACACCCATGATAAACTACTCTTTTTTAATCGGCCTTAAAAAAGGAGAAGGTTCTCAATTTTATTTAAATTTAATAATATATTATTTATTTATTTATTTTTTGCACAATGTAAATAATAATACACTCAGAGGCACAATTAACCGCCCACTTACATTCTCCGATGTAACTTCAAAAAATCATTTTGGAATGTTTTTTTTTCTTGGCAATATTATAATATCACATGAAAAAAGATACAAAATTAATCGAATATTGCTTTAATTGTCATTCAACTTCATAAGTGTTTAGTTATTGTATACAAAGTTACGTCGCTTTAGCCAGGTGGGCGGTTAATTGTGCCTCTGAGTGTAGTTCGTACAGCTATACTTAACCTAACTTACTTATTGGTCAATATCTATGGCGTTAGTGAACTGATTTTGAAAATCTTTGAAATAGTTCGGTGCTTCTAAAAGCGATGCGCCTCACAACTATTGTTTACTTTTATCAACACTTTGGATGTTCCAGCACCAGTCAGTAGCGGTTTTCTTGAGCCAGTACTTTATATCGATTCTATAAGTGATGTAACAACCTCAGCAACAGCGGCTCAAATAAATCTTTTCATTAGTGATAATTAATTTAATCTATTTTGTTAACATATTCCTGTATGTATAACTAGTTAAACAGGGTGAGGAGATAAGCCATCAATGGTGTGGTGGTGTGGACGGCAGTGCACCGTCGACAGTATTGTATGTAAGGTACAGAACGTGCCGACACGATGGTACGATACAGCGATGCACAAAGCCCGCACAATGCACGCTCGTCCATTGTTTTGTGTCTCGGGCTAAACATGATACCTTTAAGCGAAACACAGAAGATATCGCATACGTTTAAATCGCGCTGATAAATATTCGCCCTAATTCCTTCATCCTACAAAATACTCATGGTTTCAAAATATCAAGTGGGCATGGCGAAGTGCCAAATTCAATATGAAACAAAAAAGTGTACGGTGGTGATAAATCATCGATATGTATGTGAGAAGTATTAAAATATGGATGATGTGCGGAAGAAGCGAGTAGCCCGGCCCGCCACCCACGGCCTCGCGCGCGTGGCTGTCGGTGGTGCAGCGAACCCGCCGAGAGTCAACGACGTCGCCAGAGGTAACGTAACAAACACGGGCTCGAGGTTATTGGATAGCGAACGAGGGACGGTACACGCGTAAATCTTTGCCAAGCGAGCGGGCTCAGTCCCGATCCCAGTGCGTTTTATCTCTTGATCGCGTTATTCCGCCGAGCATCAAAGGAAAATACAGGAAATATAATTAAGAAATGAGAAATTGCCTTTTATTTACCTATCTCAGTTACTTAGTTTTGAAACGATTTGTTTTATTGTTGATTGCTTAAAAAGAACAATCAGAAGTGGATGATACACTTTCTTTGGAGTAAACGCACGCAAAGAAACTAACGAAAAAATCCATATTTTTGTGCATTTGCGTTAATGAACAATTTTTGTTGGAAAGTCGAACGAGTGGACGCCATCGAGATAAGGCCTAAGGCCGCGGGCGATGCAGCGATGAAGGTGCATATTTACATGTCGGTTTAATTTTATCGCTCTCCATTTGCCCGAAATATGTAGGTAGGTACTACACGTTATCACTCGTTCCGCCAACATGATAACGCTATACTACGTAATAGGGAGACAAAGTTACCAATATGTTTATTTACTTGCGCGACTGTTCCCATTTTCTAGTAATTTAATTTGTGATGTATTCACATTGCCCCACAGTCGTTATTGTCTTTTATTCCATCTCTAAACCTGAATTTCGGTTCCTGTCTGTTCATAAATGCTCCTAATGATTTTTTCATTTATATGGATAAATTTAAAATTGAAATTGCAGCTAACTTGACCCACACATCAGCTGTAGGTACGTAATGTAATTAATTGGGCTTAAACAAATAAATGGACATAAGTCGCGGCGCCACGTCGCGGGCCTGTCGCGCCGAGTCATCGTCCTGTTCATTTTGTTAGCATAGCACTATGCCAATTTCCCTACAATATAAGTAGACGAATGTCGGCGGCGAGGGTGACGTCACTCGAAGTCAGCCTTGGAATTCAGGTCGGCGACGTTTTGTCGCCTTAAGGGGTTGAATCTCGTTCATGCGGGTAAACGTTGCTACTATGCATAATATGGTTTTAAATGATTTGCCATGTCATTTTTTTACCATTCATGTAGTACCTTCCTAATATACGAGTCAATAAACTTAAAATAATAAACATACCTTGATACTGTCGTAGCAGGCGGTTACCCTGCCATTCTGCACCTCGACGGTAGCCGGGGGATGTGCGAATTTGCATTCGGTGTCTGGTCTAGAGCACTTATTCCGTTGGAATTCACGGCACACTTCGAGCTGCAGCCAGCGTGAGTCCTTGCCATTTAAGAGGCTATTCATGTTCACCATGGTGGCCATCGCTGCCACTGAAGAAGAAGGCGGTAGAAGCGCGCACAGTTACGCTGAGCGAGTGCGGCGCATAGGCCGCCGAGAGAGAGCGCGCCCGCGCGCTCTGAGGATGCACTTCTTACACTGCCTGGCTAGGTTCCGCTGCTGATGCTGCGGTCACTATCAGCTTTCACGCACCCCTCACTACCACACACTACTGCACACGCGCGCGCGAAAACGCGATTTAGCGGCGATATCCGCGTAGATACGCTAATTACTTACTATATGATTAATCTTACAATTAAGTTAATTAAAGACACCGAAGTTGCAAGCTTATTTAGGCGAGTATTAAAATATTATTATCACACGCGTTCTTATCGATGTTGACGGTTGAGTTTAGTAGAGGGCGAGCGGTGCTTGGTGCGCGAGCATTGCGGCGGCGGCCGGTGCGGGTCTGGGCGGGCGACGGTGGAGCGCGAAAAAAGCTAGATTAGCGGCTCGGCGGTCAGCGAGCAAGCCGGTGCGGTGCGGGGCTCAACTCTGCGAACAACAAAACACACTGGTTACTCTCCGGGCGTTCCGCCCCGGAGCCAAGCACAAGCGGCTACCGGGTTAGCAAGCGCGCGCGGCGGCCGTTCTCAGGCCCGCGCTAGTATAAAGCATTGCGGTCTTCCGCGTGCCCCATCACACGCGGTGCCGTTCCTCGACCACCTGACTAAAGGTAGCAGATTAAAGGCAAACATCATTTTCACGACTCGTTTGGTCGCAAATAGTCGCTAAGTTATCTGTCATCAACTTATGCAACGTGTACTTAAAGAAGTGCGCAAGAGAAGGAGGCTGTTGTAAGTTTTTAAATCAAATGCTAATTGCTGGCTATATTAAAGGAAGGTAGGAAAGTACCTTTACACCGAAGAACGTCGCCTCGAACCTGCTGCCCCAGTCAAAGTATTAGTGTCAAACAAACTAATAATGCTTACAAGATTAGACATGGGAAAAGGACTGTTATTAATGGTAGAGATGGATGAATCGTACAATGGTTTTGACCATTTATTATGATTATATGAGGAAAATATATACCACAACGACAATTCATAATTTTACACACTTATTTTTACTATAAATACTATATTCAGATATTAAAAGTTCGCTGCCTATTTTGATCTTTGTCCTATTTACTTTGCATGTTGTCGACATGAATAGCAAGTTTTTAGTAACTAACTTCCTATACGTTTAGCTAATTAGCAAATGGACGGTAGACTTGTGCTCGAATTTGGGGTGAGTCGGTGACAGGTGTTTGCGTGGGACAGGTGTCGCACCAATAATATCGTTTGTTCGTTGGTATGTGGTGAAGTGACTCGCTACACAGTACACCTCACCAGCTTATTTATACTTACCTCAACAATAAAATTATTCACGTCACTCATAATTATCAGTTTATTACTATGAATATTAAGACCTGTTTCCACGGTGGCAACGCCAATAAGTGTCAAGGGAATAATTTTGCAGAAAATAAATATTTAGTGTGGGCGTTAACAGTTGAAATGTGACGGCCTGAGGCCGGGAACAGGGAAAAACTCTTGAAACTAAATCCTATCGTAATGCGCTATTTAAAGCATAACCCGGTTGAAAATAGCTCGTGTGCGGCAACGCAACGTCGCGCTCTTCAGCGTGCATAAATCTTCAATTTTTATTTTCGACATAGATGCAACGGCATTTTTATCTCAATGTACGGCGCTCCCAATTTTTTAAACAGACGTCATAGCGCTTCGAGACGACGCTGATTCTGTTTCTGTTCCAATTTTTTTAAAAATATATTCCGAAATTAA
The DNA here is from genome assembly GCA_951216915.1 of Tetheella fluctuosa. Taxonomy (NCBI): domain Eukaryota; kingdom Metazoa; phylum Arthropoda; class Insecta; order Lepidoptera; family Drepanidae; genus Tetheella; species Tetheella fluctuosa. Next base: position 5,299,084 of record OX578214.1, read on the forward strand.
ACTGATAAACTGAAGGTGAGTAAAGATTATATTCATCAACACGAACGTTTGAAGCAGAGCAATGATTACTGAGTAAATTAGATGGCGTGAAATCAGATTGAACAGTGTAACAAAGAAACAAGTAGGTAAGAAACGATGATTACTAAGTTCTGCGGTTGACTGAACCCAGCCAGTTACGACGGGGACTTAGCAGTCCGAGCGATGTGTCAATTTGCGGCTCTTTTCCGATCCCTAAGCAAAGAGAAGGCAAAGATGATGATATTTTAACACTTTTGATTTCAAATTAATCTTTAATAGTCATATAATGCCGAGTTTGAAGTGTAGTACGATTCACGAGCCAAATCATAATAAATGTGCTGTGACTATGTTGTACCTACCTATTTGGAACAGTAAGCCCGTATTGAATTTTTTATGAGGTAATCCATTACAACAATTTTATTCCCACTATTTTGATAGTTTCTGTCGGTCATAATCAAAATACGACGTATTGTAATAAATCGTCTGAATTAAATGCAAATAGTAAATAGCGAACATTTATTAGAAAATATAAACAGTATAAATAATCGCCATAGTTTTATGAAATTTATAGATCTAAACTACGAAATGGCATCGGTGGGTGATGCCTTTCATGTCGGCAAAGATAGCTGGCTTGGGAGGATCCTACTACGGTGCTCGACACGCACGGAGAAGACATTCAATAACCCAGTGAAAAGATTACCAAGAGCAATCAGACGGAAGCGAATCTAAATAAGAATCTCGTGAGAGCGGTCGGGACGGAGGGTGGGGCGCACGAAGGGAGAAAAAACAGTCAAGCGCGGGGCCTTTGTGAGATCGCCGATTCGATCAACCATTGAGGAATTTTTCATGTAGATTTAATAGATAGCTGAAAAGTACGGCGGAATATTTTGTTTCATGTAATAATTAGCCGCCATATGCAGACCAGACCGCTTGTCAGCCATTCACGGTCTTGACCGGGACTCGAACCTGGGTCTCCCACCAACGAGAAGGGCGCTCTCACCACTGAGCTATCAAGACAATTAGAATGTTACGAGCTCGTCTGGAAAGCTTTATTATAATAAATATTAAATATGATATACCTATACCTCTTGACACTAATAGACGTGTGATAATAAATTTATCATTCAAGCACATTTCTTAAAATACTCGACCGTACTTTTCATTTAAACTTCTTTCAATAACATGGGTATTATTTAAGATAAAATACTTTAAAAAATGAAAATATAAAACGTAATCTGCACACCCAATATTATCTTTGATTGGGCTCATTGTTTAATTTAATGTTATTGAATAGGTGTTACAAAAGTAACATTAAATGATTGGGTGACCTGAAACTTTGAAAGTGAATGAATGCTAATATACCGTTCGAAGGTTTTGTAATGCGATAAAATTCTGTTCAACAGAAATCGGGGTAAGGCCGTGCACGTGCTGCAACCATTCTAAAGAATCTGTTGTTATAAAATCATTCGTCAAAAATTATATCGGACATTTTATCATTATATTATATATAACGACATTTTCATAACAATATTCAAATAACATCAGATTATTTAACATATAGATTTTATATTCGATTATTGAATCTGAATTTATTTGAATATTGTTATGCTGTTAGGCTAGATGTTTTCATTCGTTTTACTTATGTTTGAATGATAGATACACACTACTATAAACCTTCAATAAGTCTTTCATATACTTCACTTCGCTAATATACCAATCGTTTTAAGTATGTAGGTAATTTGTTCCATAAGTAACTTGCTACATAAAATGTGCGAAGCTTACTAGAACTATGACTATTTTTTCTTTCTCTCTTTCAATTTTTCGTGTAGGTACGTCAGTCGTCTATCAATTTTGAAACAAATTTTCAGTAATAAACTTCCATTTTAACGAAACTTCCATGATAATCAAGTTGTGAAACAAACAAAAGTGGTCAAACAGCGCTCTATCGTTATCACCAGTCAGGCTTATCTATCGTACCGGAGGTGACGGTAATCAAATGGAGCGTTCAGTAGACGGTAAAATCTATGCAAACGGCAAGGTCGGTGAAGAATGGTAAGACTGGCGGAAAACGGCACAGACAGCGTGATGCGACCTTGGATGGTGGTGTCGCAGTTGCGGTCCACTGCAGACGTGTCTAGCGCAAAAACCATCACCGTATTCGCCTTCGACATGCTTCATCGGAACCACGACGCCGATGAGTCGTTGTCATTATCATTCCATTCCGTTGAATTTACATACAATTGGATCGCATTATTTCACGATACATTATCAAGCCGCGATATTTATGATGGCAAGCTTACCTTTTGCTAAAAAATTTTGCAAATTCGGTAAGAAACATGTAGAGCAGAGCACGATATTGATTGTTACATTTTTTTAGTCACTAACTGCTACCATTTTTGCAGAAACAGATTGATAAAAACATGGTATGAAGTACTAAAGGAGTGAAAATAATTTTATTTGTTCAGCAGGCTTAACAGTCGTCGGTTTAAGCAAATTATATGTACGTACAATAAAATCAGAAAATTAGATTTTCATATGCGACATATCCGTTTAAACCAGTCATGCTTGCAATTCGTAATATCGTTCAAGGACGAATTTTAGATCCATAAGTATCATCAAGGTATTTTATGTAATAAATCTTAGGATGATGGTTGAAAATTTAACATTTGCTTTGGTTTCACATATACTAGGCAGCCATGTAGTGATGTCACCATTTGTTATTCTTCGCGCAATTCTACATTAATACTTATGCGCTGGTCAGTGTGCGCGACTGTTGACTCACACACATCGCTAGGGAAAAAGTGTTATCAATTGCAGCTAACTTCATTACAGGAATATGTATACGTATATTGTCCTGGTTATAACCAGCACTGTTATAATTATTTCATATTAAATACTTTATCGTTTTGGTCTATGTCAACTTGTGGGCATCAAAAATATTATGTACTTGTTTTGGCTCAGGTATACAATAATGTTTAATCATTATCATTTCAACATAAAGAGTTGATGATAACTACATTATTGCATCACTACACAGCATAAATAAAGTGATTGCAATTATAATAAAATTATTAGTTGGACATGTAGGTAAACCATGGTAGCCAAAACAAAGGCTATTGTTTAACGTGTGCAAAGCAAAGCATATCGCCACTAGCGCTACTTTCGGATTCGAGACATGCACGAGGCACATTTAGAAGTCTCAGGGGACGATGGCGGACTGGTAATTAGCGACAGAGGCGAAAAATTTGCGACGGCTTAAATTTACGAGGCGCAAATTACACGATTCCGACGCTATCGCTGCAGCGCGCCCATTAATGTGCACGCCTTATCGAACATGGTGTGCCGGGAGCTCCGGGCTCTACGATGCCGGTGTACTCACATTTAACAGAACAGAACACATCAACTAAACAAAAAAAACCAGACCAGTATCAAACGGTACCTAGCAATTGTAGAGGGTATAAACTTTGAAAATTTTGCTGCATGCAAAAATATTGTTGCTATCGTGCTTTCACAGATTCCATCATCTATTGGATTTGATGCAGCTTGCATTATGGGAGCATACCAATTTTTATTCTACATAGGTAGATTAGGTACAGTCATCGGTCGGGTGAATTTACATTTTGTAATATAATTTTAACCTTAAATAATAGATAGAGGAAAGTGACTTATTCTTGATTAAATTGGCCATAGAATCGTCAATTTCGACTAAATCGTATACCCGTTGAGATAAGATTTAAAAACTCCGATAACGAGTATCTTATCATAGCCTTTTTAATGATTGTTTGAGTTGTTTCGAATATTTCTAAGTAATTTCAACTTTTAACGAGTCTCCTGGTATTAGTTAAAGGAATGGTTCAATATTTAGCTGGTGGAACTAAGATTCTTAAAGCCTGATCGGAATAGTTGTGTTCTATATTTACTTTCATAGTATAGCGTCGTGGTATTTTAGGTACTTATTAAAAATGTTCACAGTACTTGTAGCCTAAATAACAATAATAAAGTAAAGCGAACCCTCTATTGACAGACGTTTTATTGTTCGGTGCAGGTAGCGGAGCCAGCTGTTACCCTCGTAGATGAAACGGTGCAAACAAACCATTGTAGATTAAAATAAAAAGCTAGCCATTTTTAAAAATTAACACAAGTGTGTTGATTTTCTGTTTAGATGATTTTGGGGGTTTAGGTGGCACTAATACTCAATTCGATTATTGAAATACAGTCAGTATGAGAGCACTTTGTACAGATATTTACAGATCAATTTTACAATAGAAAGTAGTTCAAAAGACAAATAGCACCAAAATAAACAATTAACCTGCAATAATAGTGATTTTTTTAAGAATTTAGAAGTTTTCGATTCAAAAATGTATTGTGAACGCTCTTTGTTGAAATTGCAACAAAATCTGAATTGCCATTATTTTCCATTATTATTATCATATTATTGCCATTATGTCATCATAATGGTAGTAATGAACAGGAAAATAATGGCAATGGAGATTTACAGAAGTATGTATGAACCTACTTCTGTAAAAAAAAAACAAAATTTTATGTAAAACTGATTTTTGGCTGCTTAATGCAACCAACATTATTTTTAAACGAAATATACCTAGATATTTTTTAGTTGCTTTTGAACCAGTCGTCACTGAAGGTGTATTCAAATGATGTAAAAGTTGCCTTATGAAATTAGCTGTGATTTTTTTTGTAGAATATTTCTACTGAACTGCAAATTGTTAGATCGGTATCGGATATCTGTTATCTGCGATATGTGTTATTTTCAAAGATAAGATTAAGAGGACACGTAATTACTTACATGAAAATAAATATGATGATAAGGATAGTGATGTCAGAACATTTTTTTAGCAATGCACAATTTTATCATAAGGTTATAAATGGATAAAGATAATTCGAATTTACACGAAGTCGAAGCAGAAAATGTTTAATTTAATTAAAAATCAAATAATATGTTAAATTAAGAAGTAACTGGCCAGTGTTCTAGAAAAACTAATAAATAGAAAATGTAAACAGATTTCTGAAAAACTGTAAATTGTACAGAGACCTGTACAATTTTTTTCTACTGATATTCTAAAATTGATCTAAAACGCTGGTTGTCCAACGCTGCAATCGCAACTATAACAATATTATTACGAATACTTATTGTCGAGACAAAACGAACTACTAACGCAATATTAGAAGGAATTGAGTAATGAGCAAGAAAGTTTCGTCAGGGGATTAGGGAAGACTTCTACTTAGCGTAACTTTTACATTATAGGCAATATCGATGAAAGCTTTAACGTCGGGCTTGGGATTGTCGTGCGAGTAGCGCGGCCCCCTCTTCACCGAGCGGGTCCAACCAAGGCGAAAGCTCTCATGCGGCGAGGTGACATCCACGCCGGAGCGAGCGGAACGAACCAGCATTGCCCGGAATTAAAAACATACCGCTCGCTCCTACTGTTGGAAACTTTTTCCATCGAATTTCGGAAATCGCCGATGATCTGTCTGACTCCGTCCACAAACAAAGAACACTAGACAGATGTATGCAAACCATACACGGTTGCCAAAAATGCACTAGCTTTTAAACACAAACTTCCACAATGAACACTTGAACGCGAGTTCCGAATTTCGACGAGATCATGCCGCATTTAATAGAATGAGCGTAACACTTACATGATGAGGGGTAAACAAGCCAGGTAAGGGAGTGTAAAATGTCCGTGAGTTAAAACATAGCAAGTTGCACGTAAGTTAGGAGAAACGTTTCGCCGGTAGCGTAGAATTCGCGTTCGCGGCCACAGCGGGGCGGCACGCGTCGTGTTCGGAGCACGAGTGCGGTGCACGGAGCGGCGCGAGTCACACAAGCACAAGCAGAGTCGGCAGGCGACTGACGGGAGGCAAGTGGCGCGGCGCGGGGGCTGCCGTTGCGCGCGCACCCCTCTCCCCTGCTGCACACCCCGCACCTACCCTCACCCCGCGACTGACGCCAGCCGGCCGCCTTATCACACCGCGCGGCGCGCCGCCGCTTCCTTTCTCCTCATGCAGTTGCGAGCTTTTCGCCACTGCCACACTTCCGCCCGCCCCACCGATTGTGTATCGTGTTTTAGCCGGTCAATGTGTTGCACCGCTTATTTCCACTTCTTGAGCAGAAGACAACCCTTTTTTGTTTGTGAACATGTATGAAAGTATGCGGTTTTGTTCTGACCTGTGTGTGACAATCGAGTTTAAGCTTTAAACAGTAGGTAATAAACACTGCAAATTCATGCAGACAAGGGCAAAAGCATTGGAAGTCGGAAACTTTCCAAAAGTTTTTGAGTTTCCATAGCTTTATGTAGATAGTTAGGGAATAAAGGACGCTTTCGATTTTTGAAATTCTGATGTTGCAAATGCAAGTTTGCAACATGGCGGTAACCTGTCCATGGATCGGGTTGATCCGAGGGAGAGGCAGTGCTGTGTAGAAGCGAGTAGGTAAAATACGCGAGCGCAGGCGAGGATAGGCGAAAGTACGCCACAGAACGAGTTTGCGCGTGACCCGCCCGAGGACACGTTTATTCGGCCCACTATGCCGAACAACATGCACCTTAATGCAGAAAAATTTTTATTCCTTGCTTACTTACGCTACGACTGTTTCAAAGTCTGTAAATAAATCAGGAGATCGAGATAAGGTCACAGAGATAATACAAAGAAAGCTTTAGTTAGTTGTATAGCAGAAACTAGAAGATGTATACCGATTCAAGAAATGCTTTAGGATTAGCTAGATCTGCTGGTATTTCTTGGAAAGTAAATTGATATTTGTAAATAGCTTTTATACTATGTGACTGCAAAGTACACTGCTATCTAACTATAAAGATTAGATGGCAGTGGCAGTACAAAGTGGGTTAACAGAAAATGAGTAAACATAATAGTGCGGAACGATGAAAAAAGCAATGAAATCTTAGATTTTGAATCTAGCTACATAGATCTTGAATATTCAATAATTGACTAGACAGAAAAAAAACAATTTAATTTAAATTAATGATCGCAAAATGAAAGAAAAGGGATAAGTAGTTATTTATTGAATTATAACAATTTGACATAATTATTTCATACTGCTGTCAAAAAGTAAGTATGTACTTACTAAAGAATATTTCATATTAAACTGATGGCCATATCATTAGTTGTTTTGCACTGATGTTAGAAAATACATGGCTCATTAAAAATGTTAATGCTTACTTAGTAACTGGAAAAGCAATTTCGGCGAAGAATGGCCCGTAAAGTCAATGGCCCAAAAAATCATTTCAATGCATTAATATTGAAGTGTGTATCTCACTCAATAAATGTGGCGACTGGCTGGGCGTGCAGCGGAGCGGGCGGGAGTCACGAAGGCAATGTGTGCTAGTTTTTGCTACCCGCACGCCTTCAAGCGTGACGTCTAAAAGCTCGTTTATACGCTTCTTATAGTCGTTTGACTCGGAATACCTAATATTTTTTACGTGGTTAGCTATCATCTTAGTAATAATAATGCAGAGCTGAAAATCATTTGTTGTTAATTCCTGGTCAATGTCCGAGACAAGGCCAACTTATTGTTACCTTCAAATAAGTATCTAAAAAGCATTGAAAAATATTAGCCTAAGCATGAATAGCCATCCTTCTACACTTCATCGTCTTAAATGTGGTTTTATAACAACAAAAATAACCTATTGTAAGTGCCTTAGAACAAGACAAGAAGAACTCTTCGATTCAATGCTACTAGCGCTGTTCTAAATCATTACAATTCTTCACGCCTGCTCGTTAAGATGATAATTATAACAAGTAGGTAAAAAAATATTTTCGAGTAAGTATTCAATCACATACGTTTACATTTTAATGTGCAATTAGCGGATAGTAATAATATTACAGCTATCTCGCTAGCCTATAACGCGTTCGAAGAAGAGCACCGTTCTGAATTTATATTACACATTATCTTGGTTGGTGGCGGGTGGTTTCTCCATACTTCACCTTGCCTGACTGAAGCTTGCGCTTCATAAAGTTATAAAGCGCGCGGCCGTCACACATTCTTGGCGGATGAGAGACGCGAAATAAGCACGGCAACAGTGCTAATTAGTTGTTTTTGAACATTTTTTTCAATGTATAATGAGTGGGCAATGATACCGACAGCTGTTTCGTCTTGCCGCCCGCCTGCTCACAATGCGTGCCGGCGCGCCGTGCGTTCGTCGCTGACACGCGACGCAAAAGTGTTGCCATAACACTTATCCCAGACTTTAACTTCTATAATCTACTTTATGCACTACATTTATTTTGTTGGTTTATTAAGGTATCAAATATAATTTTACGATCATTTTTTTTTTTTTTTTTTACTTTGTATATATAGGCTTGTGTTTGACCACAATCTCACTATGGTAGGTGATGATAAGGCCGAAGGTGGTAAGCACACAAAGCCTAGAAGGATCTGGCTCTCAAGTGCAGCTGTCGGAACACACCAATAGGTGTTTGACGACAGATTTTCAAATTATAAAACTTGTAAGTAATACGAGTACTATTATAAGTGGTTACAAGAGACGCTACTCGCGCATTCAATTTAATAGTGTTGACGAATGTACATCGACTTAAAATGCACCTCAATAATACGACTGGAAGATGCGCTCCGTTGGCGAATTTTGCTGCTGAGACAAACGGTGAAGTTCATCGACCTACCGTTCATCTCGTGTCCGCAAAAAAATGCACTGCCCCGTCCCACGCCGAACGCAGTTCTCAGTCCCACACACAGGTACGTACATATAAAAAGAAGGCACTTACAATGTACCTATATGAACACATACAAAGAACAGTTACCAATCACCACGTGTACTCGTACGTCGTACTTCTCTCCTAGTTGGGTTACCAGAGAACAATTTCGAGAACAATGTTTATTGGAAGATGCTAGCGAGACAGCGACATCGTCTGTACGTCTGCAAGCTAACGTAGAAGATACAATAACTCAACTAAATGATTATATGCAACAGACAGACTATTATGGAATCGGACGGAAGTTTTAAGTGGCAACCACGTTCAAATTTGTCCCAATTTTACTAATCTTGTGTCAGTGACCCGTTACTGTCAAAGCATGTATCGTTAACTGTCTTACCTAATCGTCGAGTGACCAATTGTTCCACTAATAACATAGCGGGGGTGCGCCCACACGACTCATCTCCACATCAGTTTACCGCGCACGCGCTTAGTTTCCTGTACCATTCAAATCATCACCATTTGAGCACCCACAAACTTGATTTTCCGTTCCTTTTACGACCTCATACACAGCTGACATCATTATTATTACGAACATGCAATTTTGGTTCGTATTCAAATAAATATAAATCATGATGATCAACTTTAATGTTTCAATTATTTGTAGAGGCTGGGATGACGTAGTACAAGACCAAACCAATAGCATCTGTGTAATCAACACCTTTTCAAGAATCATTAATTAAATTCCCACGGCCGACCGATACTGCTGCAATTTGCCATAGTAACACAAGCAATGTAACTCGCCTCTATTGCGGATTGTTTTAAACCAAACAGCAAAATGAAAAACGTGGAATCATATTTGAAAGTCTACGACCATAGCCATGTTACCGAGTAAGTGATACGAGAGAAGAGTGCGCACGGCTCTGTGTAATTCACGAGGGTACCGTTTTAAAACACGATTTCGCCAACCAAGAGGCTCCAATTCTCGGTCGACTGCCTACCGTCGAGTATCCACACACCAATTAAGCTAAATTAAATATACGAAGAATTTAGAAACTGGTTAGCTTCCTTGAAGCGCATCGTGGTAATTGGATAACCCCCACTAGGAGCACGGACAACGGACGCATCGCTTGTGATTTATTGATTGTTTTTTTTTTTAAAACACAAATGTGTTATTACGATACAAATTATTGTGACTAGCCACTTTTTAGGGTTCCGTACCCAAAGGGTAAAAACGGGACTCTATTACTAAAACTTCGCTGTCTGTCCGTCCGTCTGTCTGTCTCCAGGCTGTCTATCTCAAGAACCGCTTGAAATTTTCACAATTTATGTATTTTTGTTGCCGCTATAACAACAAACACTAAAAACAAAATAAAATAAATATTTAAGGGGGGGGCTCCCATACAACAAACGCGATTTTTTTGCCCTTTTATTTGTTTTGTTGTAGTTCCCGTTGACCTAGAATCACGAAATTTGGCAAATAGCAAGTTCAACCTCAAATAAGGTAAATAAATAAAATTGTGCATTTCCCGTGATGGACGAACGATGGACGAAGTTTGTACGGAACCCTCGGTGCGCGAGTCTGACTTGCACTTGGCCGGTTTTTTTAATTTATCTGCAGGAATTAAGGAAGACAAACCTTATTTCGATGTTTCAATACTGGTATAGTTCATTGTGTTGCAGTTGAAATTTAAACCGTTCAATACATATTCTGAAAATGTATTCAAGTTTTATGTATAGTCCTGTGAGACTAGGAGTTACATAAACGTTAAGTTCTCCACGTGATTCGAACAAATTGGTCCACTATTTTGTTGATATAGTAACTTAGAATAGATTTGGCAAAAAAACACTAATATTGATAAGGGTAGTCGATCACGAATTAGTTAATAAAGCTTAGTTATCATTTAAAAAATACTGTCTTATTACATGGTTAGCATGAGGGGGTGTACTGGCAAGTGGATTATAGATGACTCCTTTGCAACGCGGTTTCAGACTTTAATTAAAAGCAGCGAAGCGAAGTCGTGCTCCTGGGCCTGTTCCGAAGCAGCGAGCGCACTCACGCCTGTTTGATGACTCTGCATAAACGTTAATTAACTCGCTCGAACCTTCTTAACATTGGTTCACTGTTGCTTATTCTGATAAGCTTACAATTGTACTGCACATAATTTATTGTGCCAATTCTGTGGAATGCAACAAGAGATGCAACTGGAAATAAATGTTTCCATGAACACTTTAAAGAGAATATTCCATTATAAAACAATAATATGCCTGCACAGGATAATGGTTTTGCAAACAGTGTGTCTACTGATTTCCGACACTTCAGGATAACGTACGGTAGGTACGTTGTGTTTTGCCCATCTTTAGGTAATCCACGTGCTGAAATGGGTTCCGGATCCGTGACGTAGGCACGGAAATGAAAGCCTTCTATTGGCATCTATTGATATCTGCTCTGTTGTATCAAGCGAAAATGCCTCATGTATTGGAGTTACGAGTAACTATAATTTCCGCTGAATCTGTTCCAACAGAAACATTTATGAAAGCTATTTTATACAGGTTTCTATTGTATAAGCGTCGATTAGTTTAAAAATATTGTTCTAATATTGTTATACAGTTCAATGAAATAATAATCAGTGATGTGAGAATATTCTTATCAAAAACTTTGACACTATCAGGGATAGATCCTTGATTTATTTTACCGATTATGTTGTGCTTCCATCGCTCTTATACATCATTTTGAAATAATTAGCAGCCTAATAAAACTACATAATCTAAATACTTTTATACAACTAGCAACGGCGTATTTAATCTTGTCATGTACTAGTTACGAGTGTTATACATGTACACAAAAAAAGAAAAATTCGACAGTAGTAAATGCGGTGGCGTGGCGCTGAGTGTGAGTGGTCCAAAAGTAGCTAGTTATTACCCGAATTATTCACTAAGTAATAAGAAACGCAGCGAGCACGCCGCCCCGTGCCGAGAGTACACTGTGCTAAGTGGCTTTTAAGGTCGCTTACCTCATCTCACCGCCTCTAGTCAGACTATCTGACTGCTCATGCACGAATTAAGTTCGATACTTCTTTGTTTATTTGATCCAAGTCAATAAAAACAACTAGCGAGATTATGAAACAGATTTTAGAAAACACATGTGAGGTACCTACTGGAAAAGCGGTGAATAATAATATTTTAGCACAGCACTCGATTGTGTGTGATTTAGATAAGTAAAAAAATTGTGAGTCACACACAACGACAGTAACAATCACGGTCACAAAAGATACTTTGACTGCTACAAATAAAATGCCAATCATCGCATCTAGAATGTATCATGCCCGTAAGGAAGGCAGATCTCATTGTTATAATGTTAGTGAATCAGCATTAGACAGACTAAATTCTAAGAATACTTAATATTATCCTATAAAGTAATTTGATGGCTTCTCATGCGCTATTTTCTTTTTGGTGTTTTGCTTATCATCTAGGAAATGTGAGAGCTTAAAAGAGCATAAACAAGGCCCGATAAAATACGTATGATTTTATTTCTAGATAGCAAGAAATATTCCATGCGATGGACGTAAATAGTGTAGGCTTCCCATATTTATTGTAATATTGATATTAAATATTGGTGGATCATATTCTTTAATAATAATATAATACCTATGACGCATTTTGAAATCTTTGAACCGCTTGTACTTAGTCGTTAGTATAACTCGATGAGATTCTTCTATAAATAGGAAGATTTTTTGTAGGCTTTGTGAAGCCAACAATAACAACACGAGTTGACAATAGATGATTTACAAATAGAGTATGTTGAACTGGTCTGTCGACAAAAATCCTGCCGGGTTCACCTTATATGTGGTAACACAAGTCACAACCAAATCAAGTTAATCATGCGACCGATTGTTGAAAATTAAGCCGATTGAAACCATATGTGGTGCAGCAAAATGTCAGCTTACTTGATGATAAGTAGCAACTCCTTGCCGTTTTGTGAGCAGAATACCAAGGAGATTTGTTGGGATTGGGTAACCGCCGAGATGCTGGCGAGAAAGTCGCATCGCAGCATCACGTGCGATGCGGTTCGACTCCGTCACCACAGCTCGTAAATAAGGGCGTCTCATTGTGGGCCATTATTAATGAATCAGCCGCCCCCGCACCCCTCCACGCCGACGCCCAGTGCCGCTCCCGCCCGAAAGTCAAATAACAGGTGCGTCTAACCCCGTTCGCACAATCTATTTTCGATGTCTTATAACCGTGCAGAGAAACACTCGATGCGTTCTCCCGCTCTAAATATTCATACCATATGCCAGATATTAAGATTTGTTTGGGCGTCATCTGCTCGACATCGCAGCCTCTAAATAAGCGTGGTCTCGTGTTGGCTTTGCGAAGTTTCATTAGCCGTCTGGGAACACTTACTTAGGACATCATGTTGCTTGAATTGTGTGCGAAAATTCCACCACCCGCGAAAGGAGTTTTCACAAACAAACTCGGTAATGAAGATCATGACGTATACATATATGAATATTATGTATATACTCGTATAATCAATAAAAAAATATTAAAAGCTTATTACATTACAGTCAGACCTGACTGCCACTTATGCCACTAACTGATACTAACATATTAAAACGTAAAGAAACCTACCAATAGGTATATCAAAATGTCTTCATATCATCATCTTATCTTTCTAATATTATAAATACGTATGTTTGTGTGTGTTTGGTAGCAAACACTCAGCTCTGTAACGGCTAAACGGATTTTCAAGAAATTTGGTACTTATAGTTTTTTTTAGGTTGTGAATTAAATAAAACATAAGGTTTTTTTTTACCGTTGTGAAATCGCAGGGGACAGTTAGTCAATTATAAATATTACTTATCACTTACTTCAAAGATCTCTGTTACTTGCTTTAATATGCTACTGAATTGAATGTCTTAGCAAAAAATCAAGTTGATCTGTGTGAACAAGACAAACAAACTTACTTTCGCAATTTATAATATATTTATTCTATATTACCACATTACTTAATTATTTTACATTAAACATAAATAACATGGAAATTAAACATAAATTCTTCGTCGTTTCTTAATATGGCAAGCGACGAAGTATCGCAATTCAGGTTGCATGACATCGATTTTTTGTACACGTGCATTACCAAATTTTGTCCGTTTCGGAAAATAAAGTTTATATACATGTTTCCTCATGCAATATAGACAATATCTTTTAAGAATCATTTAACTCGTTCTGGATATAGAAAATTACGTAAGTCAACGATGTACCTAATAATATGACAGGTATCAGTGGGAGATTACCCACGCAAAAGGTTACACGTAACTTGTCTCTAGCTAGGGTGCACGAGGCTTTCCTACTGCCGCTCTATTATTTACTTCTCGGAAAACTGCTTTTCATATCAGGAGCAGCGGGCCGCATCGGAGCCGTACAAAGATGGCGCCCCCGCTCCCTACATAAATGCACTTTATGAATGACGTAATCGTAATATTGTTCCGAGCTTGGATTTGTGTTCCATGTTACTCTGCAATCAGCTTTGTGTAATGGTTGCGGAACCTGAATACTGCCATTGCATAGTGAAACGTTTGTTAGCCTAGAATCAGACAAAAAGCCGTATAAAAGATTAGAGTGATGAATGGGGTAGAGATAAGGATAGTTAAGCTTAAACAAAACATAGAGTCATTTATCATAGGCATCTATAGACCTGGTTGTGGTTTGTATGTCGATTTTGGTCTAGCAAGGACGCAGCGGAGCGAGGCCGTGCGGCTGACAAACACGAGGTCATAGTTGAATACGGGCGCAGTACAGGCTACATCTTATGGAGATGATTGCGTGAATCACAATGGTGACGTAATGAAGGAAGTCACCACTTGCCTGGATCCAACCTACGCGCTCTCCGCGCCACTTCAAGCACACCGTGTCGGTATGTTGGAAAAATATTGCTTTAATCCAGCTCCACTATTCATTTAAACTGGTTGGATCTTCCGTTATAATGGAGGTTGAAGATAAGCGTCATACTCTGATCAGTTATTATCGCAATATACTTCGAAGTTAAAAACAAAACTAATATTATTATAATAATTTATGCTCAGATATCAACTATACTCCTAACATACAATAATATTTTCATTCTTCATCATAACAAGTGAATAGGTAAGTACCTATTGGAATCATTAACGCACTCCGAATATAATATGAGGCAAATTACTTAGGATAGCAAACTATAAGGACTCCCTGCCAAAGTGAGGAAAAGGAAATGTTGAATTTGAAACTTATTTTATTAATTTTAATCCTACTATACAATATATATGTTTATATTCTCAATTTGGATCAGGGCATCAGGGTTCGAAAAAATCATGATTTTATTAAAAATATCAAATTAATTATGATTTTTTCAAGTCTTTTGTTTGTTTCGTTTGGATTTTGCATGAATCGGAACGCGGTCTTTGGTTACGGACCAAAGAGGATATCCCGCGAGGTATCCAATAGAATTGCATGTAATTCACGTCTTGTCAGTTCTGCTGCAATTCTATTGGTTCATATTTGATAACGATGATCGGACTATCGTGTATCGTGGAATAATGAATAATATTGGAATAATACTATGCTATTTAATTTATATAGATACTTTTTTATACCGGGAAATCATCATAAGATCCGAGGGGAACGCAGGTAACACCGCGGGACGAAAAGTTAGTTAACGAGTAAACTGTAAACCTACAAATAAATGTCTGTTTATCATCAGTCGATGTCTAGATCGAAGTTCTTGTTAATTAGCAAAATGGTGCTGAAGGCGGTGACGTCACGCATCTAATTTGATTACAACGGGGCAAGGCCATTGTAGTTAGCACAGGAGCGCGTACCGGTTGACGTCGACGGGTATAGCTGTCGCCTAACCATTGTTCTCCAAAACCTACTAAAAAGGTCATTAGACATGTTGCGATTTCTATTTATGTGTAGTTATATTGCCAAATAGGATAATCAGTACTTTATTTGCGTCACAATTATTATCACGTCTAAGCTCCACTTCAAAGCGTTTAGAACTGGAAAGTTTCACAAAGGGCGCCTTTCAAAAACGTCGAGTCGGGTACTGTGCAGGCGCGGGGCGCGCCGTTTTATTAGCCAGCTATTCGACCGAATTGTTCTTATATCGGACGATATCAAGCCTTTGTCGTATTGATTGTGATTAGCATTAGAAGATTGATCATTTTATGTTTTTACAGGGTTGTTATTCCATGTGTTCCATATTTCAGCACATAATTTGGGTTCATCAGTTTTTTACTTCGAGTTTCTTACTTTTTTTTATACCACATTGTCGGCAATCAAGCATACGACCCGCCTGATGGTAAGCGGGTACCGTAGCCTATGAACGCTTGCAACAGCAGGGGTAAACTCGCGCGTTGCCGACCCTTCCCCCCTTCCCGATGAGCTCTGGCGACCTTACTCACGCGCAGGAACACAACTATAAGTTATTTGGCTGCGGTATTCTGTACTTCCCCAGTGGAGCTTCTCATTATAACCATCGTATTCATATGAAAGTATTTTTGTATGAGAAAATTTATAATAAAATACATAGGTAAGTTACCTAAGTATTTTATTACTAAAATTATACAATATTTTAGTTTTTAGGGTTCCGTACCTCAAATGGTAAAAAAGTAACCCTTATAAGATCACTCTCATGTCCGTCTATCCGTGTGTCACCACCGATTTTCTCAGGAACGAGTGGACCTAGCAAGTTGAAATTTATACCAGATATTGAGGTCAATAGTCCCTATTAGGTGTGTAAAAATCAAGGTCCTGAGTCAACACGATAAAAAGATATGGGCAAATTTAGATTTTCGCAAAAACTTGTAAGTACCAAAACTTATCTTAATTTTTAACTTTTTTTATTTTTCGGAATTTTCCCTTTTTTGTGCTGTAAGACCTTGCTTTTAACCAAAATTGAGTTATTTAGAGGACTAGCTTAATTGGCACCAACCTCAAATAAGGTAAATAAATAAATAAAATTGTGTATTGTGTGAATGAAAATAAAAGAAAATATTTATTGCAATATTATGCTCCTGTGCGCAGAACATTAAAGAAACACCGTTACAGCGAATATCGTTACACTATGCGATGTATGAGGACAAATGTTTTCCAACGACAAAGTTAAGTTTGTCCCTCAATCCATATCTTATCGTTAAGATTCCTGTGATGGACGAACGAAGGTCTTTGTCCAGCAGTGGACGTCTTGCGGCTGAGATGAAGAAGAATTTGTAATATTTCTCATTATATGAGTTGCACAAGGTACGAGTACTATTAATAAGTTAATGAACAACTTACATGTTATTTTCAATGCAAACAGTTAATTTGCGTCTTTATACGTATAGTTGGTGATTATGATAAATTTAATGAATAATACGTGTTAATTATATGCAAATATCAACATACAAATGTAAATTTCATTTGCTGCTCATATTAAACATAAAAATACAAAAAATCTTAGGGAAGCCAACGTACTTTGCAGTTAACTATAGAACGTAACAAAGCATCTAAAAATTTGCAAATTAGATAAAAGGATTCAGCATTATGAGAAATAAAAAAATATATAAGATTAATATTTACCAAATAAAAAGGAACAACAGTATTAATAGTTAAATTAATACCAGCTAAAAATTCCGTTACAAATTCTCACATTTCCTCGTATTCACCCCGCGCTCGTGTGGATCATTTGAATTATAAAGTGAGAAGCGAGTGCATGCAGAGTGCATAAGATACCTTGGCTATGTAAATGAAGTGTGTTGAAGCTGCAGCCTAAGTAAGGGCGAGTTTACACCTGCAGGTCGCTGGGAGCTTGACCCGTGGCTGAGGGACGCTTATTGCCAGACATCTACGGTCAGAGTTCAAAACGTATTCTAGATAGTGTTTGAGCATTGAATTTGAAGGTAAAGCAATAAAGGATAATAGATCAATATTTTTCTTATTTATTTATTTGGTTTGCCAACGAATACATAATATAGGTACATATATTAAATGTAATTGACAGCTTTATATTAAAGTCTAGACGTTTCATCGGACACCTAAACGACATATAAATATGGGATATCTAAACTAAACAACAAGACAGATTCCAATAAACAGCACTTCAGCCAACAGATAGTGGAATAAGTTTAACTCTTACAACGATCCTGTGACCGTTACTCAAAACTTTGAAACGGCTTTGTTCCCAAACACGAAACTAATTTATTCGTATCTCGGCGTACCATTCCACCGTACTAAATAATCGAAGAGCAAATTATAAATGCGTATTAACGGTCAAGTCATAGTTCAAAGATTAGGGCAGAGGGGTAACCCTTTAACTACGATCGCCCGGTGAGGTGAAGAAGTTTCAAATTAAATCGAATTACCCCGTAGCGGACTCGATGCACGTAAGCTATATTCGATAAACCCGTTACCACCCTTATGTTATTTATTACTATTGTTCATAAACAAATCCAAAATAATCACGTCAGTTTAATAACGAAATTAATTTATAATACTAAGTGGATATGAAGTACGGTAGGTATAGAAACCGCGTTGGCGTTCAAACGTGATACATAAACTAGTCTAAGCGTCCATTATTTTAATTGGAATACTGCATTTGTTTCTCTAATTTAGATTTGGTTATGTAGAAGTAGCATAATTTTCCATGCACGATTGCTAGTGGTGGAAGTGCAAACCCTTAAATAAGTTCTAGATACAGCATTTACCAGTATAATCGCCGGACACGGTGTAGGTTGGCGACGACGAGGGCGCGCGACTCACTCGCAAAACGAAAGGCGTCGCGTGCGGCGCCACTAATGGATATTGATGGATATGGCGCGACTAATTAGCCCCCCACTACCACCTTTCTGTTATCCCTGCTTGAACGCGTTTTTTCCCAGTGGTGACAACGACCGATACAACAAGCTTTGACGGACGCTCATCAATCTCCCCTCGAGCGTATCTCGTTCGACCACTCTAAATGAATCGGGCGATCAGTGTCTCGGGATGACATCATCCTCGTGCGTACAGATTAGAATTTGGCTCGTGGGAGTGACGTCGCTGAGCGTCCAAACAATATCACAATCGAATTAGATGCCGGCTCGGTCTGGGCGGTATCAATCACCGTGGGCGGGCCGCGCGACATTGGACTTCAATTAGGCGGGCGGGCGCGTGTGATTGCTCTCACTCCTCTACACGCCAAAGGGTTACTTGACCCACTTATTAAGCTTGTCGTACGCGTCCTCGTCAGCCGGAAGTTAGGAAATGAAGAATTGATTCAATATTAGTAAGTATTAGTCGCAATCGTGTACTTTCAACCAGTGCGCTTAGAAGCATAAATAATACTTAGATTTTTTACTTTTTACATTTAAATTCAATACCAATAAGGCCGCTTGGTTAAAAAGGAGCATTTATGAATAAGATAATTAATTATATTATCGTTTATTTAGCTATCATATTATTACTGAATGTGGTTCCATTATGAAACTATGTACAAATTAAAGCGGGTACCGTGACGGGAGAAGCGATTATAATAATGATCGCTAATTAAAATTGTTAATTAAGTTAGACGAGTTAGTACATGCTATTTAGTGTGTAGAATCTCTGTTAGCATTCAGATGGTCTCAGGACTAACAATTAGCATTGTAAAATATAAAGTGTAAGTTATACACAATATTGAATAACAGGTTTGGTAAAACACGACACTGGCAAAGCGGTCGAGACGACAGTCTAGGATAGCGATTGACCGCAAATAGGTCGCGGATTGAATAACACTGCACAGACTTGTGCAGGTTTCTAAATATGTACAAAGCGATATTATTGTAACCGCAGACGATATTTCGCAATTCACATAACAGCTTGGTATGGTGTGTGTGTACACGTAGGTAAGCTACACTGAGGGTGCAGCCGACACCGCACTTTGCGTCTATTTCGTGACTGAATGCTAGTTTTTGGTTTCATGGATTGTATTCAATTTAAATTGGTTTGTCGACATTTCTTTTTCTACAATATTGAATACAACAAAAATACATGAAGTTCTCTCGAAACGTTTCTAGTTCTTTACAATTGTAGGCAACATCTTCGAAATTAAATTACATAATAAAATTATTAACCTTCAATCTGACGTGCCGAAAACTTAGTCAAAAGGCAAACAAAAAGTGATAAATGTGAAAGTTTGTATGTTTGGTAGTTTGTATGTTTGGAAGTTAGACATTTGGATGTTTGTTACCACACAACTCCGTAACGGCTGAAGGGATTTGGGGCACAGATAGAATATATTCTGGATTAACATAAAGGATACTTACTTTTTATCCCGGAAAAACATAAGATCTGTCGGGAATGCGGGGAAACCGCGGGGTGGAAGCTAGTGTCAATATAAATTGCAGAATATGCCATTGGATACTTACCCCACAATACAATTAAGAAATGCTTTAGAATCGAGACATCAAAACTGAATGTCCAGGTACAAGGACGACCAATACATTACATTAAAATGGGATGAAAAAAAAAACTGTTATTAATGTTAACCATAGACAAATAAAACTCCTTATGGTTCTAAGAGTTAAGAGAGTACTATTTATTGCCTGAACTGATGCTTCAGTTGATTAGAATTAAAAATCACGACATTTTCAATTTTTAATTAGGAAGTGTGAATTACGAATAATTTTAGCCTCCTCAGCTTGCATACTAACCTCAGTTTACACGCGCGAAAATTTAGGTTAAAATATTTGTTACTTTTTTAATTTACAAAATAAATATAAAACAGAGGCCATTGAATACTATAATTATACGGTTTATTATATTTGTAGGAATGGTAGGTTTCTTTGTGATTAGTTTTAAGCATTTTTAGGTACCCAGTACAGCCTGTACGCACAGACGAAGCAGCATGACTTAATAATATCTTTATTGGAAATTTATTGACATTTGATAACGGGCAAGTCATTCATCATCAATCAATCAATCAATACTACGTTATATATGTAAATTACAAAAGCTGTATTTCATTACTTATGTGTAGATAGATAGATACCTAAAAACCATGCACTTGTGGATAAAAATATTTCTGAGCATTTACCTACCTACCTACTTACCTACTGTTGATTTGTTATTTATATTCCTCCTTCCATTTTATATTTAACAAGGATTTATTTTCCTGCTCATTCTCATCAAACTAAAATCGTGTGCTATTTTGCAGCCAGACTCTAATAATGTAGCTTTATGAGACTATACATGTGTGTTTTGTATACTTTTTATGCGTGGGAGTATTCCCAAGTAAATCTCAATTGTTTTTAGTAGTTTAATTAGACCGATAAATTTCACTTTTACCTGGTCGTATTACAGGTATTAATCAGAATATAAAACTATTCTAGGGTACCTAGCAAGCAGTCTAGCAGGTATTAGGATTTATTTTAATTATATCTAACGTTTGAGCGTAAAGCGTGAGGTGATCGCTTAATAGACCAGGACTTGTTGCTACACCACCCGGATTATCTAACGGTTTACCTAGATACACTCTCTACGGGAAATGCTTCTCAGTCTTTGACATTAATTGACGTTCACCCAAAAGCCGAGGCGAGTTTGCGTGTTAATTGATAGATCTTGACAGCGTAACCTGAGACTGGAATTATCCTCGAAACTTCGATCATTGTGTATAAATAAAATATCACCCACTCCGACTAGTGTCGTTCACGATACTTTATATTGAACTGAGTAAAATTGCAATAGTACGTTCTGGACGTGGCACTCCATCCACCTATCTCTTACAAAAGCGACGTTCTGGGTCAAAGATAAGAAGGCGCTAAGGTCGTTTGCGATAAACGAATTTGATTAAAAATTTAACGTGCTTGTAAGATTAGAGCAGACTTTTTAATCAGTTGAGAACACGACTTCATTTTTACGAGCTCAGACTTAACAGTTCTTTTTTAATTGCCTCTCGACGGGCCCGGACCGTGTAATGCGCTATTTAATGATCCTTCAAAATGTAAAATGCATTACTGCACCATCTTTATTTTACTACTTGCTAAGATGGAATCGCGCTAGAAGGCCCGTCCGTGCGCTGAATTACATAAGTGTTTAAGGCGACGCCTTAAAGATTTTGGTTGCAAGGATTCCCATTTTTCTCAACAATGACTGAAGCGAACGAATTGAAATTTATTGTAAGAATTCATCATGTCTTTGACTTTATTTTGTACGTTGCATAACACGATTGGTTAACTTTTATAACACAAAATAATTAATAAAAAAGACCTCTTTAAAATAAAGGATTCCAATTTTACCGGCATTGAGGATCGATTTGAGGTTCCAAAATTTCTACATATATAAATTGAAACTGATACTATCAATTGTACTTAGGTTTTATGAAATATATTTGTAGTTTTTACATTAAACAATAAAAACCATTTTGTCGCTTACGCCCGTTCCGTTTACGCGGGTTTTCTATGAGAGGTCGCTATAGTAGGGAGCGGGACGCAGCACGTTGAATTTCAGATTTTTAAGCTTAACGCGGCGTCACCTTAACGTGCATTGTTGCACTTTTAGTTGCCTACTACCAACCGCCGCGCCTACTAGCTACTTGATACTTAACTTAAAATATTATTATATTTGATAATGGCATGCACAAAAGGTACCTACTTTGGCTGCTGGAATGATTATGTAGGTTTATGTAGGTATAAATAAAAAACGTATCAATTTCAATAAATCTGACAAAATCTGCAAATAGACGTTACTGAATTAGTTTATCTGACTCGGTACGTTGTGTTTTGTTCCGGCATTAAATCGACATTGAACAAATTCGACACGCCGGACAAAAGCGGGAATTGTAAAAACATGACCAATCTCAATTTTATAGTCAAATGTCTTTATGAGCAAAAAATCAAATTACTTTTTCATGTAAACATTTTTTTAAACAATTGCCAATTTTATTTTGAACACATCATTTTAAATGATCAATAAAAAAAAATACAAACAATTGTTTGATATCTCATGCACAATTAATCAGCCGTTTAACCAAGGGCTGTCCTTTAAAATGTATGACAATGTGATGAAGTTAACCGTTGTTTAACCAAGGAAAATTATTTGATACACCGACCTAAGTATACTAAAATTTATCTGTTCATAATTTTATGAATGAATTGTATATTTAATAAGGATAAAAAAATGAATAAGAATAATTGAAATTTTTGAAACTGGATAAATAAAAAATATGAACATTTTATATAATTTATTTACCCTAATCAATTGGGCCAAATTATAACTAAGAGGTGTATTTATATCTATACTAATATTATAAAGCTGAAGAGTTTGTTTGTTCGTTTGAACGCGCTAATCTCAAGAACTACTGGTTCGAATTGAAACTATATTTTAGTGTTGGAAAGCCCATTTATCGAGGAATGCTATAAGCTACTTTTTATCCCGGGAAAACATAAGATCCCTCGGGGGAAGCTAGTAATATATAATGTCGAAGAAGACAACAGCCTGGAATATAAAAAAGGTGCCGGTGCCTCACACATGTGAAAAATAAACCATGCAACAGGATACACGTCTTGTCGCCTACATTTTGTGTCAGTCGGTTCCATTAAAATAATGTCATAATATAACATATGAAGAAAAATAACGTACTACCAAATTACGCATGCACCCTCACGGGCTGCTGTCGCTAGCACCTAATTAGAATATAAATATCTACCGGGCGGCGCGCGGCGTTCAACAACTGACCCTGCCTTTGTAATCTTAATAACCCGACGCTCTGCTATAAAAGGCAATGCGATGTGAATTCGCAAAAATACTGTTGTAGGTATCTTGAATATGTTGAACGCGCAAAGAGGAAATGTAGCTCATCGTCCGTGTCAGTAAATAATGGTTATTTTGCGGATTACCATCTTAATTAATCTCCAGTTAAATAAATCTTACAATCATCACAGCTCACAAACGACCAAAATACCGATAATGGTACACTGCTAAGATATTGTATGTCAACAAGTATTAAAAATGGAGCGGTAAATCAGGTTGTACTTATTAAATCCTTTAAGATTATTAATGAGACACAAGATGTGTCTTCTGTGCATGTCATTGCGTTGGTGCAAGAAACATGGTGAGGCGGGGCGTTCGCGTCGCGGCGCCAGCGCAGGACCGCGTCTGCCATGTGGACACATGCAACAATAAGCTCATACAACCGGTCGCACGACCGTTACAGATGAGCCGCCGTCGCGTCGGCTGAGCCGTGAATATGCATGAGTCGAGTCTTGACCTCGGTTTATTAGACCGCAGTCGCGGATCGTGGGACCGCCCCAGGTTCAACAATCGACTTTTGGCATTTGCGTGACGCTAACTAAACTCACTTCCCGAAGTTCACGACAAACGACTTTTTAATGAATAATTTTGAATCGTGGAACAGTGAACCCACCCCAACGTTTAACGATAAGGAATCTATTACGTTTTCATTGAAACAACAAATAGCAAACAATAATACTTGTAGGACTGGTTAAAGTTTTCTTAGAATAACAATAAATGCAGACAGACAGGTAAAGGTAGATTTGTGACCTGTTACACAATTCTAGTGCAATTTTCCAGCATGCTTATTAGTTCTTACAAAGTCTAAAAGCTTTCAAGTGTAGAAAACATTTGGAAACACTTAGCAACATTTAATATTATATTGTAACATTGTAAGTAAAGTAAAATGTACGCAGTGAAGTGCTGATACAAGATGTCGAGTTGGAACGGGAACGGGGCGCGGCCATCAATCAGGCAAGAGGCCGTGGGTCAGGAACTCCCCGTACCCCGACCCGACCACCTGTCGCGCCCGCCAGCTCGCAGCAATTGCTAATCAGTCACTAAGTTACGCCAAATCTCAGCATGACAGGGGACCCCACACCGTACGGGTAATGGTATTTTGACGAACAAGGGTATTAGCTATCCCGACACACGCGTTGTAGGTACGTAAGTACTACCCAAAAGTATCAATCGAGACAAAATCCTTTTTCCGAAACCGAGTGTAGGATTCTTCGAATAATAGTTTTTGCCCCCATAGCCAAAAGAGGGGTGTTCAAGTCTTAGTCAGTGTATGTATGTATGTAGGTGGCTCATACCATCGTAGCACGAAAACGGATGATTGTACATTTTAAAGCTAGTATTGGCGAGATGGTTCTTTTCTTTGATGGTAAATCAGAAACCTGAACAGTTTGATTCTGATGTTGACCAGAATAAGAAGGGAATTTGAAACGTAGATATTATGGTTTTAAGTTAATCAAGCTATTTGTACTGGCAATGTTGTTCAGTTTAGTAAACTTTTTATGGTTAGGCTATCTAGAATGCGAAGAATTTATCCATAATACCCTGTAATAAAAGTAATCCCATGGATCTTTCACCCGTTGAACTAAAGAATTATTACTCATCGACCGAGCAGGAATTCTTGCGTAAAATAGCTGACATTTTTGAAATAGCGGTAGCTTGTCATTTGAAGCGTCGGTATCGGAGTCCGGCGGGCGGCGGGCAGCGAGATGCGGGGATCGCTGTAAATTTCATCGCAATAGTGAATGTACACGCGAGACTAAAAATAAACATGGCGGCCACAACGGGCGTAGTCAGGCGATACTGAGATAACTACTCCAGCGTATATCGCCTACAACAAATCCGGCGCTACTCTGTTGTATTGTGTTGTGTGTGACATGCGCGAATACACGCCGCTCTCATATAGGTACGGCTGTGTTTAATTAGTTCAAACTAAAATTATCCGACTCTTGCCTTTTAGGAGGGCGCTAAGAAGTTGTATAGTATGATAACTGATTTTCGAGACAATGTAATGTAGGTATTATTGATTAGGGAAGCTCTTATGATGAGGCCACTTATTTGTATTTAATTATTATATTCAATGTGTTTCGAATAACAACTCGCGATGAGTATCGAAACACGCTGTGGAAAAATTATAAAATAAATTATGGAACGAAAATGTATGGCTATGGAACGGAGTTATAATAGCTTTTAAAGTTTTCATGGTCGTAATTTATGGTATGGCGAAGCTGCTCGAAATCAGGCATGCAGAAAAACAAATCTAAACCTTGAAAAACTTTTCAATCTCTTTCATACGAGGCAAATGTGAGTTCACAGACATATTTAGGCAAAGTAGGAATGGTTCGTCTGAAAGCAAAATTTATATCGAGTAGTAAGTACCAAATGTCTTCACTCTTTATAGATAGGTACACAGATAAGTTGGAGAGAATATATGAGTACCTACGTACAGGCACGTTTACGTATATCTCCTCCTTGGTTTAAAATTCTGTTTCAGAAATATTAACGTTACATTTGACTGCGAGCCGTTTGTCATCCCGCAACGTCGTATTGGAAACGAAGCCTTATGGAACCATGAGATATGGCGACAAAGCGAATACTACGAAATGTAATGCGCTTACGTCTTACATGTCACGAAAACAAATGGATAGTGTGGAAATATTCTCAGCCGTGGGTTAAAATTGTATACAGAATGGCCAGAAAATCATTTCAACTATGATAGATAATACGCAAAGCATCACATGTTTGACTGTTTGAAACAAACTTGATTTAAAATACGGAGCATTAACGTCCGTGGGCTTCATCTCGGTCAGATCACGTTCGTAGAACAAAAGGAGAGCACGGCGAGCTGACAAGAGGCAAAACGATCGTAAAAAAACTTACGTTCAAATGGAGCTTTTCATACTTAACAAACTCCGTGCACTTATAGAGCATTCACAAACGACTGGCGCGCCGGTGTCACTTTAATAACCATTATGTCTTGAATACTTAATATATCAATGCATTTCAATATACAACTGCTAACATAGTATTTGCGAGTAAATTTTCGGGAGGCAACGAAGTAGTAAATAGAGAAAAACGAAAAGGACAAACGCCAGTTGTGAATGTGCAATGTGACAACTCCATGCAGCATTAAGAAGACATTAGGGATGGGGTTAGCGCAACGGCAGAGGGCGCATTATTTCGCGATTTATCACGTATCCGATAACAAAGGGAATATAAATTCATCGTACCTCACGAACGCAGTATTTCTTTGTATAGTTTTTCTGGCAACATGAACAGTCCTGTTTATAAGAAGCAAGTGGATAAGAAAAAACAGTACAAACACCTGAGGACATTTTAGAAGCAAGAGGAAACTAGATGTTTATTTGCAAAAAGCAAGACCACTGTACTGTTAGTCTTTTTTTTTAAATATAAAAGAAATGTTAGATAAAGATAAGTTTTCAAATTGGAAAGTAAAAATCTATCTGTCACTTTCGCTCGTCGGGCAGCAATGACTCGCTTGAAATCACCGCATGAACCTTTCATCGCGCGTTGCTACGAGCTTTCAAAAAGCTTTCAGTGGCCGATCGAGCTCGCTATGATTATGAGTGTTGCCGATACACGTTCTGCGATTGGAGTTATGGGAAAAGCGAATAAACGTGGACCATTAATAGTAATGTTGAATATACGCCGTTCGATAGGCAATAACTTGACGCGATGTCTACCACGGAAAACTACACATTTGTATGGGTGATTGTGGCGCACCACAAAGTGCGGTTGCCAAGCGGCCGCAGTGTAAAATTTGGCTGAAACCGATCGACACCGAGGCTGAAAATTATACATTTTAAGTGAAATCAATCGATACGCGGTCGGACACACACGTGTGCTAGTTGTTTATGTACCGCAAACACCGCTAGGTTTTGCTTGACTGCCAAATATGAAAGTACGATATGATATGAAGTGGCTTTTAGGGCTTCCCATGAGAGGAGTTAGCCTACGTTAGAGGACGAATGGGGCACACACAACTCAGGAGGCGTCATTATCGTTACACTTCAGTGGTCGACGCCAATTTGAGCGGGTGTGTAACGAGGACCGCGGCCGTCGCGTTTCGCTCCCAGGACTACGTTAATTGAGCTCCCGAGCCCAGGCCACTCGATTTCTTTATGCGAGACATATACTCCTATTCAAATATATTCCGAATATTTCTGAGCGTTTATCATTCAGATTACCCGATTGTTAGGCATATAGTTCAAAAACATAAGACAAAGAAGAAGAAAGTTTAAACAAATTATAACAATCTTGGTATCGCTTATCAGCATCTATTTATTTATTTCTGAGCTTAAAACCAAGGTATCTTTAGATAAATTGTGTACAAAAAACGACCGTTGTTAAACTAAGCTATCCGGAAAAACATTATTTTGTTTTTCACACCGTCTAGATTACGTAGTTAAAGATTGTTTAATAGTATTCAGGCTGATGGTTCCATGGTTTCAATTGTTTTGTAGGTATATTTAGTGAGTTGTTTGATTTACAAGTACACAGAACTATCAGTGAAGTTGATGGAGGCAAGGGGCCCGCGCGCGGTGGCGGCGGGTACCGAGGCGTGCCTGCTCGTCCCCATAAATATTTTACGGTGAACTCTTTATGGTATTGTGATTAGATTGTCGCGCTGCTGGTGCCACGCGAATCGATGCTATATCAAATTTTCAATAAAGGAAACGCACGTCTCCGAGAGTATACGTAACATTCGGTGCTCCGATACTTACGGTAGCATTTGCGATTCAGGAAGTCAATCTTTCAGAAGTGAAAGTAGATAAAGTTGCGCTCGATTCTAAATATTAAACATGTTTGATCGTAAATGCTATCCATTGTTAAGGGTTCGTTCAACAATCAAACGAGGAATGTTAAATTGGACGTGTTAAACATTGTGTCGCTGATATGAAAAGGTTTAAATTAATCTACCTAAAACAATAAAGGGCATTTGTTTGTTTAATATTACAATTGCATTTTTAAAATCATTATTTTATTAAAAGAATCAAGGAAAAATCTATTACTTGTCAGAGTTGATCGGACCATAATCTATGGCAATGGTGAACTGATACAACTTCGTTGCTTTTGTTTATGTTTAATGCTATCGTATCAATATAAGCAAATGTGGATTGTAGTTGTCGTGTTCGATGTAGTGTAGCCGTGTGCGTATGTATGTACATACATGTTTAGGTACACGGCGGGCGTGAGAGAAGGGGAAGTGGTAAGGTCGCGTTACGCCGTTTGAAAGTGAGATGCGAGGCGCCAGGAGAGCAACAAATTAAGTCCCCGCGGGGAGTGAGCCGCCCGCCCACGCCCGCGTTGAGAGGGCACCCGCGATAACGTCTCGCCGAAGGGAAAACTTGAATATTTCCAACGAATTACGTAACCAAATTCGCCGAATAAAAGTTCCCGTACGTGCCCTGACAACTGGCAAAGTATTGTTGAAGTTCCCTTTACATTATAATTAGGAGTTTAAAAGCGTTTAATCATCGAACATGTCGCCTTAGCGTATCAATTTCCGACAGGAACTTTATATTGGATATGATTTGTACATCCTAATTGTCCGTAACAAAGTCTGTGTTAGCGAATTCGGTATTCGAATTCGGAATTTTCAAGTTACCATATAAATTAGTGAAATTTTGCTTCGGATACTACAAAATCGGCAAAGACTACGAAAAATAACCCTATACACAAAGGCAGAAATACAATCAACAATTGTCTGTTCCAAATCACTTTGGGTCGGTGCAATACGATGCCTTACTTGAGAGGCAAACGTACATTGAGACAGATATAATTTATTATTTTAAATAGAAACGCTGCTATAAGCGCATGATGTAATAAATGCCTCGCAATTTCGCGCTTAATATAAAGAATAAGCTAAAAGTTAGTCACATAAAGGAGATAATATATCGTTTTATTAGTCTATTTTATATTATGTTATTAGAAAAAAATATGACTATTCGTTTCATGAGAGAAATAAAACTCTTACCGCAACATAAAGTTTATCACTTGAAGTCATAAATATTTTGTACCAATATCATTTCTCCCGCTCGTGAGTGGTGGGTGTGTAGAGCGGACTTATAAAACGCTTGAAATACAAAGTTTTAACATTATTGCCTACACGCGATTTCATTTTTATTTCAGCCCATGTCCACTCAACCAAGGATTTAATGGTGGGAGTACTTAGTAGGTAGGTATTGAATATTATTAGAACATTGAAAAAATCCGATACAAAATAATAACTTGTAATTTACTGCCAATGCCTGTATTTGAAATGACATTGCGAAAATAACGAGGGGATTAAACAAGCACAAAATAATAAAAGTGCGATACAGTTAATGACGGATCTATAAAAAAAGAGGAAGAAATCTGCCAATAGCAAAGCTTAAGCGAGGGTATAAAATTAAATGGGTAGAAGGCGTTTTTACAAGTTTATCGAGCGTTCTACATCGGGCAGACGTCTAATGGGCTCGCAGGCGCCGCGCACGCTGCCTGTCTGTCTGCCGGCTAGTGACTTGCGATCGGCCGACCACTGCCATGCGCCACCCGCCCGCCAACTAGACCGTATGAACCCGACACTTTAGTTAGACCTTACCAATTTCCGATCGATAGTCTACGTAATCGTTACACTTATGACTTATCATGACACATTATAGATAGTCCTTTAATAGATTAAAGAGTGCGGGAACAAAAAGGCCGGAATGGCGGCTACTTACAGAGAACGGCGCGGTCGGCTACCCCCTAGCCCCACTTTTAATGCGGATTTATCGACTCAAATTAATCGTGTAAGTAGAGAGCCCGCCCGAGGAAACTTGCGTGAAACGCGATAACAGACCTCTATACGTTCGAAATGCCGTTCGTCGTGATTTAACCAAATTCACTTTCGTTTATTGTGTGTGTGAATTAGAAAATCTTTTGCACTCAAACCATTTATTCAATTAAATCATTGGTAAATTCGAAGAAATGCACATAATATCATGTCCATGAAGTCAGATATAAAAGTGTAGTGCTCGCCATTCCAAACTGGGCCCGTGTTGAGCCCCCCTTGTCAGAGGACGTAAATATGCTCTGTTAATGATTGTAATGTACATGTTATGTAGTCTTTGCAAAAGTTTAACTAAAACATGTCAAAGTAGAATGGAAATATTTTTCGTCAGTTTTGTATCCACCTAAGTGTTCAGTTATTTGGGAGTTGCTAGAGGCAATTGACAATGCACAAATGCAAACCGTTCGTACATTAGAAAACAGTTCAGATACAAGCACCAGATTCGGTTGGATCGTGGATTCGAGTGCGACTGGGTCTACAGAACGAGACGTCAGCCCACAATCTCATTTGTACTTCCCACTACAACGAGGAAATTAGATACGATTAGCTTACCCAGCTGGTGAACTTTTGCCATGCACATCGACCGTCCACCGTCTCAAAATATAAAATAAATAGTGGTAAGGAATAAGGAAAAACAATACTCAACCATTATTTTAGTTGGTTCCACGTTCCGGTTCAGATCCGCTGTTTATGCTTAAAGATCACGATTTAAATACAAGGCAAGCACAAGAATTGTGTTCTCTGTTTAATGTATTGCTAGTTTAGTTATATAAGACAACAAAATGGTCTACCCATTACCCAGTTAATTGATGAATTTTGGTTTGTAGTTAAAGCGCATTGCGCTGCTAAATGGATCTGTTTTCTGAATGCTGATAAATGGTTTAATTAAGAACAGATTTTCACATGACACTACCTAGTTCTAATTGCATAAATATTTAAAAATAACAACGACTGAAGTTTTATCGATTACCAAAGCTATAAAAGTCACAAAGTGGGTGCAAAGCCAACAGTAAACACTGCAATAACTTACAATCATCAGATCCATCGCAAGTAATTTACGAAAGAAATTTGAAGCGGAATGGCTTCCTCGAACTTTTGGAATAGAAAATGTTCAAGGAATAGCTATGTGTTCTTCGACTGGGAGTAGAAGTGATTTCGAGCCGCTTACACTAGCACCCGTTCCGAGACTGCATAATACATTGCGGCGAATGCACCGCAGTTTGATCCCTTTCTAGACAAGGTAAGTACGACTGTAACCCGAGTAGAAAGTTCTCTTGATGTTACCTCCACTTTTCTACCAAGTAAGGACATCAACTAGTAAGGGACTTTACGGTTTTAACGCAAATTGACAAAGTTTTGAGTATGACATCTCTTTGTCTTCTTACAAAGGAATATCGACATGTTATATTATTTATGACTAATTGTTCCAGCAGTTAGGGAGTGCAAAGTTTATTAAACTTCCGTATATAGGTACCTAAATACGTATATTTCTGATTAAATATTTAATTATAATTTGCGGTAACGTTTATATCCTTACAGAGTAAATTTTGTGAAAATGAAAATATATGCGACTAAAAAGTGAGCTTGGTATTTATAAAAGTTTAAAATGGAGCAAAGCAATCTTTAGCACGCGTCATTAAATTAGTATGTTGAAGAATTTTGTTCCCAGCCGCGTCCACGCTGGCTCTACAGCTCGTAAAAGTTCGTTTTGTGGATAATAAATATGCTGTTTTTACCCAAAGAGACCACTAAAACGAGCAGCACTGCTCCCGACGGTAATCATTGCATGTAGAATAAACAATTTTATTTTTGAGATACAGTTAGTTGTTTATTATAAAATTTATAGGATGATGAATATTATTAATTTAATGTTAATCTTATAAACCAAACAAGAATATTTAGCAATTACCTGCCGATGACAAATTGTTGTGAAGTAAAATGATTCCATTATAGATAAACAAACCACAATGAATAGAATACCTTGTAACAATACTACATTTTCAATCCAGTCAAGAGAATCACAATCCTAAATGCCTGGAGTTAATTAAACTTTGTACTTTAATTATAATTTAAGAAGTTGTTTTGAAATATTTAATTAAAACATAAGATGAAATATTGCAATGTCAGGTCTCGGAATTAGTTTTAATCTCGGTACTTATCCAACGAACCATGTCAAAAAATTACATAAACGTTTTGTGTTCGATGTTTGGTTTAACACATTATCCTCATGATGTGAAATAAAATAATAAAATCTAGTGAGGTGTCGTTTATTTGAATTAATTAATAATTGCTAAAAGATTGATAACATAAAAAACAGAGATCAATTAGGCACCTCAGGTTTGTTATACAAATGTTTAAATATTAGGCCCACAAAGCTTCGATTTAAACTACGATTGTTTGGTTCAACCGTCTTCAATTTTACAGGTATGTCAGAGCGAACAATATTGTAATTTAATAGGAGTTGACTGAGTACTGGTTCATACAATGGTATAGGTAAGGAAGTTTCACGTGGACTGGCGATCTGGCATTTATTAATGTGGATCGCTCCGGTAGATCCAGACAATACCGATTGTTTCTCCGAAACTGTGAACCCTACCCTGGTTCACGTACACGAACCTTAGGTAAATGACGACCTACATAACTAATTCAGGCGGTAAGAATAAACAAAACAACTAGACGTCTTCTTTCATAAATATCTGAGTGGAAAACAACAGCGTTGCATGTTCATAACATTCGTTACATGGTTTGAACGAGTGAGGACAAAAGACAGTGATCGTGTTTGTGACAAGTCGTGCAAGGTCAACTTATGTTTCCGTGTTTGACAAAAACTAAATTGCCAAATATTCTAACAATAATAAATGTCAAATTATAAACGGTTTATCATTTTAAACAGGTTGGCAACTTGATCAATTAAAATACAAGGTCGTTCTCAATTTTTAGACAAGACGGTTAGAAGTGCAAGTGGTGACATCATCTCTTGACTTTCAATCTTTATGATACAACATATAAACTGATATATTGGACTCTACTTGATTGCGTATGAATGAATGTGTTGAAACGTATCGATAAAATTGTATAGTTCAAAAATTAAAAATAGAGAACATAAAATTCAGCTACAAAAGGTGCCCAAATTTCCTGGAAAATATCGAAGCAACTTGTACTATTTTGCGAAGCAAGTTACAAAAGATAAGCGAGTAAGATCTTGGTATTTTGCCAAGAGAGTAATCATGAAAAATATGACAGAGAGACAAAGCAAAATATTAAAATACGGAATAAATTTTCAGCTAGACGAAATAATTTGAAAACTGAGTAAAAGTGTAGATCTTTTCTTTCAGGTGAAGTATATTTTCGGAACCGGTTATATATGAATTCTTTGACCTTCTTAAGTGCTTTATTAGGACTAGCCTACCATAAATAACTTGATTCTGATAAGATTAAATATCTAATGATTTTTTTTCTATTACTCATTGTCGTTGTGGTATTAGGATGAATGAAATATAAATAAAATGTGTGTTTATGTGAGGTACTTACTTTGAGAAGAGCTCCTTTACAATGATGTATGACTCCGAGCCAAAATCTGAAACAAAACAAAACAATGTTAGTAGGCATGTTCAATATTGACATAATTATTATAGAAGACAACAAGGAAGTAAAGGAAAACCTGCAGCTTTAGAAGATCAATTCATAAAGTGATATAATTTAAGTTTACTGAGCACACATTGCCGCGCGAATATAAAACTAAACCAATTACAAGTTTTCCAATATGCCCGGCAAATTATACCAATGATAAACTCGCAACGGCCCCTCAACGCGGTTTCTTGCTGAGTTCTCTTCAAATTGAAGTTTTGAACAACGCACCCGAGTTGATATGTACACACACATACATAATTAATGAGACACACACACAAGACAACAGCGAATTAAGAGCCTTTTTGATTCACTTGCGACATGGAGCGTGACTATAGTTTGTTTTATTTTTATAAGTGATTTTAGAGCGTGGTTTTAAAACTTTATTACTCGTCTGTAGTTTTGAAAAACAATAATCCATTTGATTCTCTACTCTTCATCTCTTTTTCTACACAGATTTTTGTTTAATTCGTATAATATCTGATATACCTACATATTTTAACTATTTAATAAAATTTTAGCATTACTCCAAATATAGTAACTACTACTTTCCCCCAGATATTTTATATTTTAGCTGAAATAAATGAACGCCGACATTTCCAACCGTGTTTTCGGTAATTAGTAAGGACTTGTTAATCGTTAGTAATAAAGCATTGTTTAAAAATGGTACCTGTTATGTGTACAACATTTTATTATTATTGCATATTGTCAATTCCCGAGTGGAGAGTTAAACCAATAAATCTGTACGAGGCGCCTGTAGTGTTTGTTGTGCAATCAGCCCACTATTCTATAGTTACATAATTCCCTTTTGCAGCTTGGAACGAAAAAGCTGCGCTTAAAAACTCCATTGCTGGGCGGCATTCGTTTCACCGTGACACAATACGCGTTAACCGACAAAATGAGAACGTTGTAGCTAGTTACGGAAATAAAAGCCGTTATTATGAATCGCGCGGTGTTGGCGGTCGGAGGCGCAGGCGGGGGGCAGGTAAACACTGTTATTTGCATTACACGCCCCGGCCTTTGGCTAGGATTTGTGACATCCGCCGGTAAGCTCAGTGAGTGTTCTCTCGCGGCAACTCTAATTATTGTTGAATTCATTAGGGATCTGTCGACATGTTCAAGATTGGGCTTTATGCAAATATCACAAGGCATATTACCTCTCCGTAATGTGCCATTGCTTACTTACTGCGATACTTCATGCTCCGTTCATATTGGAGAAGTGGGTGCGTGGTGAAGATACTCTAGTCTGTATCTTTCAGACATTCGAAGCTGTGGTTATAATTGGTGTACTTCAATATTGATTTATCCTTTGACTACTAATCGCCGAGTTGTGATAACGATAGCTAGCTGACTGAACCCTACGATGAATGTTGGTTAACTGTTTTGACTTTCAAAGGAAGCGTTGTTGAAATATGTATTCAGGATATCCACAGGTTAGGCACGATTTTCATTTCGTATCCTTCCCTAAAGACTCGACTGGACAACTCGAGCTGTTTATATGAGAGCCAATATAAGTATGCTATTTTTGGTAAGCTTCCAGAGCTACGTGTTTGTGCACGAGCGAATAAAAGAGAATTCCATAGACCATATAGAATAAAATAAAATGGATGTTAACTAAGTCTAAGTAGAGTCTGAATGAGGTCCCGAAATACGTCTAATAACCGTTGTAGGAGGGCGGAGAACTTAAAGCAAGCTTTGTGAGCCGCGTGGCGCCGCAAGTGTGCAAGTTTTACGCTAGCGGCGGGAACGTGTTACGCGTCTTTTTAGTGAACGTCTGAAATGGCGAACGGTGGCGGAATTCAAAAGCTGCAGATGCTCTAGCTAGTTCAGCGGCGCCGCGACGGTGGCGAGAGACAAAGGCCTTAGACATGTACGCGTTTTGTGTCAATTGCATTTTCTTTCCTCCCTTCTAGACGTCGTTTTATGTCACAAGTCACAACAGACAATAATAAGCTTTGATTATGTTCCTATTGCATCTAATTAACGAAACGAACGAAAAATTTCGAAGAAAATTAAAGGATGAAATCCAAGGACAATGATTACATTCACAGAATAGAAGGCAGTTAGAAGATAAAATACACAATCTTTATATAAATAAATATAGTTTTATACGATGTTGAAGTTACAACACAAACTGATGAAACCTTGTTTATTGATGGAACAGCCCCACCATGTCGTCGTTAGGGGATTATCCCACTTAAGATAACCATTTGATGTAACAACAATATCACTAGTCTATTTTGAAAGGTATTCAGGGCGGGTGGATGAATGGAACAACATATAATATTAGTAGTTAGTATTTTTTACGTTTTTTAACACTGTCTATATGTACGTAGTAAAAAAAAACAGTCAAAGAAGTATCATACGAAAATACGTAATGCATTTCTTTCGGGTATACCTTCACGTTTATCTATATTAATTCTGTTTAAGTAAAAAAACTTTACTTAGATAGGATCTATCAAACTCATGTGTCTCAAAAAACTTAAAAAAAGGCATATTGTAAGTAACGCGCTTTCTAAACTAAATCGAAGTGCTGGGCACGTCGTACGTAAAACTCGACGAAAGTATGACTATGACAAAAGCACGTGCGCGCCTGAACCTTACAAACTTCCCGAAGGACACCGCGACGTTATTTAGGGGTGTTTCTGAAAGGTAAGGTGTGTCGTCCCGGGCCCAGGGGAATTCACTACGCTTTAAAGCTGGTAATTTGATGTGAGTCTTTCGAGATTTTTCCATCTTCCCGGGTCGTTCGGGGAGCAGGCGGATTAGGCCACGCACGGCATGGGCGAGGGCGACGACGCGCCAGATTAATGTCGCGAGCTTTGCGCCAAATTTAAAATGTCACGTTCCATTTTTCCAGCCAACAGAGCCCGTCACCGACCCGAACACTTAATACTTCCGATTGTTAAGCATTTTTTTTGCAGGAAAATAAACGGTCTACGAGACGGGATAGCAATTCAGGACCTCGTTCCAATTGCATACATTTATTCTACCATTTATTTACAAGGGGCCGTAACGAAATGAGTCAAGCATACTAGAATGAAGTTATTACAGCGTTACTTAACAAAATAAGCAATCTCGTAGACGACACGACGTGATAAGACTAGACTGAATTGTCGTCCTTGAGACAATATGAAAAAGAAACAACTGACAAAGGTCAATGCTTCGTTCGTGTGTCTACAGCACACATATGAACTCATATTATCTAAAGCGTAGTCAACATGGAAACAGGGCGTAGGAAAAAAGGCAAAGTCGTAAAACTGGCGCCCACCAATCGCCAAATAAGGCCGGCGCGGCACCGGCGAGCCGCGCTGCTTCGTCCTTGACTCCCGGCCAAATGACATAAGTTGGCCCATGGGCGCGGAATCTTGACTAATCGATAAACAAGACGGAATGGATGAAGAGCCGAATGGATGAATCGCCGCACCCACGCTAAGCTATTAACTTGTCTTTCAATTTGGGCATGATACCATCAATAAAAATGTTGAAACAAACGCAAACAATGACCACAAAGTACAATGCATCTCCGAAAAATCAAACAAATATAAAAAGTTAACTTCAATTTAATATTTATGATATGACATGATGATCAAAAACAGCAAAGTTATTACATTGGAATACTTATTTTAATAAATAACATCATGGCACAGTAATATTTATTATCATCTTGTATCTTATGTAACTTGGTACTGTACTCACACTACATTTTATGTACCTGTACAGAAACTCTTCAAACTTTTTCCAATTTTCATATTCCCCCACGAGTCAACATTTATAAAGAGCCTTAATTTTAATAATTTCACATTTATAGTATTATGAAGTGCGTGTCCGTAACACCCATAAAATGTGCGTGCGGGTAGAAATTGATGCGTAGGGATGTGGTGTAAATTTTCAGCTTATTATAGTAGCCTTGAATGAAAATGGGTATACATACCTACTTGACACACTTTTCATACGATAAAAGGTTCATTTTTCAACTATCTGGCAGTGTTTAAATAATAAGGTTTCATGTATTTAAAATGCTTCCCGCTGGACCAGTTGAAATGAAAAAAAATCATTTGCTTCGTTGGCTCCATTGCTGTTTATTTTAAAGAGCTTTTAAAGCTATTGATGAAAATCTATTCTACGTAAATATTAGCGAGGTTTAATTATAATAATATTGTGACGTTTGGAAGAGCGAATCACAATTTTTTTAAAATATCTTCTTTCCTTAAGTAAAATCACATCAATTTCAATGAATAAACAATGAAAGATTGTGTCTAGGTGATGGGTTAATCGGTTGGCTCGCGAATGGGACGCGCATCCCAAAACTACCTACAAAAAAATAGAATTCCATTTAGTTAATAACAACTTGGGAACTCACCGTATTTCCCAAAATATCCACTGATATTTTATGCTAATCTTCGATTAGCAGAGTGTCAGTCAATGGCAGGATTAATGAGCATCGTCTTGCTATGTCTAGTACTATTAAGTATTCTGTGCAGATGTCAAGTTCATTGGCAATTGCCCACGTGCTCGCCCCCGTGCTTGCATCGAGGTTAGTGACTCTAAATAAGTTTAATAACAACTATAGCAATGAGTAATTAGCCGTCTATGTCACTACGCCGCCGTCTCGTCGGCCAATGGCATTCTGCAATCTACCGCTAATTCACTGTATTGTTGTCCAGCTATGCTATTCTGTACTTAAACTCGACGGTGAATTATCGAGGTGACTATTCTGTCTCACTCGTGAACTCCTGATTACCGAGTTTCACGAGCGAGACAGAATAGTCACTTCGAGAATTCACTGTCGAGTTTTAGTACAGAATAGCATAGCTAGTGATACGAGTTTCAGTCTGGATTGTAGTTGTTTACCCATTGCTTCAAAATGTTATATGATGAGAATAAATTATTGAAATGACGTTTGTTGGTAATCGTTTTAATGGTGGCCAGTTTTATAGTCGACGTTATAAGTTACTTATCGGACTTGGTTACACATTTATACGTGTGGTTTGATTGTTACGCTGTATTAAGTTACTTATATACATAAAATAAAATACTTAAATAATATTTACACAATATTTTATTGTGTTATGAGAGAATGTTAATACTTATGTAGTTACTTTAGAAGTAAAAGTACGTACACTTTTTATAGAATACTAGCTTCTGCCCCGCGGTTTCACCTGCGTTCCCGAGGGATCTTATGTTTTCCCGGGATAAAAAGTAGCCTATGTTCTTCTCCGTACCATAAACCAAAAACTAGATGATATCTGCATACCATATTTCATCGCGATCGGTCCAGCGGTTTAAGCGTGAAAAGGTAACAAACAAATAAACAAACAAGGTTAGGATAACTTTTCAAACATAAAGATTTTAACAAACAATAGATTATTCTTATTAAAATAATGTTCGTTGATTAAGTGTCCGTACAACTCAGAATATTGTTCCGCTCAGTTCTACGCTCCATCTCTCAAATTTAGCTTTACAGTCAAAATAATGGTTACTTCTAAATTGTTAGTTAAGATAATGCAATATTATGATATCTTTTTTTAAAAACCGGCCAAGTGCGAGTTGTGACTCGCGCACCCAGGGTTCCGTACAAACGTCCATCGTTCGTCCATCACGGGAAATGCACAATTTTGTTTATTTACCTTATTTGAGGTTGGTGCCAATTAAGCTAGACCTCTAAATTGTATGAGCGCCCATACAACCGAGGTCTTTATTAATTGGCGTAACTATGTATGTATGGGAGCCCCCCTTAAATATTTATTTTATTTTGTTTTTAGTATTTGTTGTTATAGCGGCAACAGAAATACATAATTTGTGAAAATTTCAACTGTCTAGCTATCGCGGTTCTTGAGATACAGCCTGGAGACAGACAGACGCACGGACAGACAGCGAAGTCTTAGTAATAGGGTCCCGTTTTTACGCTTTGGGTACGGAACTCTAAAAATTAACTCATTTAAAATAATGATTGAATACTGCTAGCGGTTCATTGAAAAAATTTGAGGTATGTACCTACGCGATTTTTTTAATAAGATTTTTTTTTATAATTGCGTATTCGCTAAACATAGTAAGTATACTTATTATTAGTCCTTAACTTATACCAAATACTTAAGTAAATACTGCAGTAGGTACATTAAACATTTTGAGGTAGAACAGGCATCGAAGTCTAAGCAAAGGTTCACCAAAAATCCATTGTGACAATATCACACTTGAAACCAAGGGGGACAACTGC
Organism: Tetheella fluctuosa; assembly: GCA_951216915.1. NCBI lineage: Eukaryota > Metazoa > Arthropoda > Insecta > Lepidoptera > Drepanidae > Tetheella > Tetheella fluctuosa. Next base: position 5,339,247 of record OX578214.1, read on the forward strand.
CTATTACATTGCACTAGGTATTCTATCTAACGAAATTCACCCCGAACCAAGCAGCATGCTAAGAAGGTAGCCAGGGCATACAAACAGCAACGAATGGCGTAACAATTCACGCCTTTCGCCAGTTAATCAATGATTCATCAATCGATAATCAAACAGAGCGCATTAGTGAGGTGGCCGCTAAACGTCCACTTCGACGGTGAGTAAACACAGAACACGAAGTCGTAATCCGTAGGGCGGCACTTAACGCGCGCCACAAGCTCCGTTCCTACTCTAATTGCACGCCAACTAATCTGTTAGCACTGCGAACGCATCACATTACTCATTCTCATTCGCCTATTCGAATCTTCGAATTCGGATTTTGTCAATTGCACATTGTAGATAAATTTGGGCCTAGATGCCTATAAGACCCATTTTATCCTACCACTACCAGATGTTTCTATCAGCTGATTATAAAATAATGCAAAATCCATATTGGCCAGCTTATGCTTAAAATAAAGAATCACAAAAAAAATATACGAAAAGACCAATGTTATGAACTCAGTCACTCACATTTACTGCGCTTTATGTCGTCATCGGGCCTAAGCGCATTGCGCTTGCGCATCTGTCCATGGCGCGGCCATTGCACTTTATGACATCATCTTATAAATATCAAAAAAAGGGACACAATTGAGATTTTTTTACAACGAGAAGCACTAAGTATATCTAGTTTTTAACGCGTAAAATAATTATCTAAGAAATAAGTTATAGCGGTGGGCATATAAAATATAGTACTTCCATATTTTTTTTCTTATACCACTAAGGCGGCAAACAAGCATAACGGCCCACCTCATGGTAAGCGGTTACCGTAGCCTATTGACGCTTGCAACACCAGGAGCATCACACGCGCGTTGCATTACTAATTTGTGACCATACGTAAATATAACCCCCAATACCCTTCTAATCCATCCAATACTATAAAAACTGAATCACAAAAATAATGGGATATGAATCAAAGTACCTAACTCTAAAGACCTTATTCCAGCAGAGTTCAATACTTATCAAAAGTTTTACACAAACGAGCGATAAAACATTTCCACTATCGTGCATACTAACTACTACCTCACTTAGAAAGGCGGAAAGTGTGATTGACGTTTGAAAAGAAAAGTTTTCCCAGAGACTTATCCCGAACAAACCCTTTCAGTCATCAGACGGGACGTTTACTTAAACGTGCCTGCCTACCTCGTCAGTCGTCTCGCTGTATCGCTAAATATTTAGTATGCACTTTAAAGGAAACGGCTAACAGGAGTTCGTTATAATAATGCAAATACCTACTGCTCGGAGTCTCGTAAAACGAGGCAATTATTTGTTGGTACAAAGCTTTGATTCGCAAATTAATTGTTTTTAGTACCTAGTTCCAAAACTTATTCTGCGTTTATGATCATTGAAGCGGTAGGTTAAGTTAGGCGAAGTACAATCCGCTAACAATAAACTATTTGCAAAATTGTCCAATCGGATTATTAAGATTGGATACACAGATATAGAACATCAAATAATGCTGGTGTATAATTTGACGAAACAGCATTTCAAATATTCAGCTTTATCCACAGGGCAAGGAGTCGAGAATCGTACGAGCACTCCCAAGCATTCGTACTGAATGCATTCGAGTCGCTAATAATTTGCAATATTTTAAATTGAATATACGGAGAAACAGATAAAAACTAGTTATTAAAACACAAGTAGGTGGGTTAATTTCAAATAACCTTGAATGTTGCTTGCTTCTGAACGAAGGAAGTGACGTACAACAATTTAGAAGTTAACAGTGAACACAATTGTTATGCCGATGATTCTTGTCTGCAATATTTTAACATCACATTGTGTGCAGCGATGCGTGTCGTCTGACAATGTTTTCTTAAATATTTATCGATAGAATTACTTATTTATATAGTTGCTAAGCCCCTACTAAGCGAAGACAAAATTATACGCTGAGTAATCGAGTGAGTCTGCTCCTCGCCCCGCTCCATGATTTCGTTTTATGAGCTCTATTTTTTGTTCATCCAAGTGACTGATTGTCTATTTTAAGTATCTTACCGATTTATTCTTTCTCTACATCGAATGTATCAATAGCTTTACTTTTATTTTTTAATGCTACAAAGTAGAGTCCAATTAGGATGGACAAATTAAAAGACAGATCTAATCAAATCAAAGAATCATTGATATAATAAATATCAATAAGATCTACATGCAAAGAGAACAATCAGATTTGTCTAATGGAGTATAGTAATTTCCACTGAAACTATTCTTTTCAACCAATATTGCGTTCGTTACACCTCACGTGGCCTTTAGATCTGTAATAGCCTAAAGTGTGACTCAGTGCAGTTATTGCATCATCGAATGGTGCCGAAGCCTGTTTAAGCAGAAAGCAATATTTTCTTAGAATTTTAAGTGCTATTATACAGCTGCTACGTTTTTTCCCTAAGCATGCTTTTTAGTAGAATAGGTATTTAATTATGCTGTTAAAAACGTTACGTTTGCTTGTGCACTAATTTAGCACGAACGTGTATGAGATTAGAAAGAAGTATTTTCAACGGGAAATGACTTAAACATTAGATAAATTAGAGGCAGCTAACAATGGCGCCCGCTAACTAGAAAGTGAATCGAGCTGGTGCCGAGAATGTTCTTTCCGATCGTATCGATCTCGGGTTCGTTAACCGATCATTATTATCTCAATCACAATAAGGCAATTTTACTTTATCTGAAAGTAGGTATCTCATGTAGAGGTTTCATTCATTAGCATAATCTTAAAGTTTTAATCACGGAAAAACACAATACAGAATTCCGACTGATGCTACAATAAAATTTAACTTTTCCCTTTCGGAACCCAAAAGAGGTCAACGCTCACATCCCAGACTGTGTCTTTTAATTCAAAGTCTTCTTTTATGGCTTTTGCCGCAACATGCAATAAATTAGCCCTTTACGGAAAAATGGACATCTGCTCCTCTGGAAAAAATCCCTCCTTGGAAGTAAAAGGACAAAATTTACGATCCGTGTAACCGTGGGTAGACGGACCTCGCCCACGAGTCGCATGCAAATGGCTCCATTGGAGCGGAGATGCGTTGGTAGGCACCAGGGAAGATTAAAATCGGAACACCTCACGACCCTGAGGAGACTGGTCGAGGTTCAAACCGCGGGCGCCCTGGACCAACTAGCACGAATGCATATTAAATGCAATACTTTACAACAATTAACACATTAGTTATTTAAATGCTTATGTTTCAATCACCCTTCTCCATCTTTGATTATGAGGTAGTATTTTAATATTTAGAGTTACTGCATGAGTAATTCTCAGTAGAATATCAAAGGCTATATATCAATGGCTAGTTTACAATGTCAATGAGCACTTAACACAATTAAATCTAAATTCTGTACAATGCATCAGGCGCTCAATGCGAATGAAATGTAACTTTCAGTATGTACCTACATTGGTTTTGTTGATTCCAAAAACAGTTTGTTCCGTTCCAACGCGACGAAATGTTGTCCAAATATAGAATTATACTGTGCAGCCCACATTAACGTCTGTAGCTGGGATTATATCGAAGCTAGATTAAACTCGCTATTTCAAGCAACACGACGTTTAATGGATTTCGGCGCTATTAATAAATAACACCTACACCTACGTAGCTGATGTTAATTAAATAAGATGCTTTATAAATTTTGATGATTAATTTAGTACAATGATATAAAGTCAAAAGGACTTCTCTAAGATAGATTTAATTTTAATCAAATCATTTGAAATTTATTTTTTCGGTGAAGGAATATGTTGTGAGGAAACCATAGCACGGTGGTAGGGTACTTTGTAGTACCTACCCGCCTGGCTGGACACCACCCTCAAGATGAAAATCTATCGCCAAGCACCTATTGGTGCATGTGTTCCGGCAGCTGCACTTGAGAGCCAGATCTTTCTAGGGTTTTCGTGCATACCACCTTCGGCTACATCATCACTTACCATAGTGAGATTGTGGTCAAAAAGCAGCCTATATACAAAGTAAAATCAAAAATAAAACACCCACTACTATCTACTGAGATACCTACTCTTTTTAACGTCGTAATTAGTCGTAAAGAATCAGAACGCTGTGGCTCTATAATAAATTCTAGTCAAAGAGAATGAAGTATTATAGTGAAACATAATTACAAGCCCACATGAAGAAAGTTGCTGGCACCACTAGCATTATGCAAGCCCAAGGTTTTATCGATTAACTAATAATGAGTGGTTATTTTAAACTTCAAACTCTTTGCACGAATCTTCGTAATCACCTTCCTATAAACAATGTAGAAGTGACGTTGCATAATTGGCATTTAGGGTGCACTTACATGGTAATTGTGGATCCAAAATAATGGGTATAAAGCAGAACTTCACACTTCGCAATCGTGATATCGACGTAAACTAAAAACGTACACATTAAGAAACTATCGGCCCTAACTGTGTTCAGTCAACTTCAGACTTATTAAGGTCAATTTGGAAGGTCAAATATTGAGCAAGACCACAGAGCTAGATAAAGCGTTTAGCAAACACTTGAATTTAGTTACATTATTCTTGCATGTGCACTTATTTAAGTCCTAAGTTAGAGATTTCTTGAGAATTATTAAATTGTTTGTTCATTGATTCGATTCCATTAGGCATTAGAAAAATAATTCAGGAACTTGTGTAATATCAAAATGTGATATCATCACCCTGGTACATACATAAATTTATGAGTTAGCATATAAAGGAATTGCATGGGAGCAATAAAACCCAGCGAATTCAGTCTCGTTTCGCCCACGCGGCAGACTTCAGGCGCCACACGCACCCAAGTGTATGTCCGTATCCCTAGAGCTTTGATGCGGATGTACCTACTAATCTCTTAAGTAATGTAAATTAGTATAAGCCACAGGAAATGCATTGGGTGCTTCGAGGAATGGCTTCACATTATAATTTGATAATGTTCGTCTAGCTAAAGAAAGGAAAAATCAGTATAGATGTTTAAGGTTAGTTTCTACCTACTTACCAGACCAGCAAATATCGGCATGTTTATTAGACCACGACCAAGGAATTCAACTTCGCCTTCTGATATAAGATACGTCCGTCGTATAGAATTACAAAACATGAGTTATTGAATTGTAACGAGTTTATACTAGCATTAGTATGGCGTACAATAATAAAACTAGGTTGACCAATTTCCTATTGTAAACAAAATTGCTTTACGGATTTTCTTTGTAATGAAAAGCAAACGTGTATATTGTGAATGATAAGTCTAATAAAGTCTGTATAACTTGCTCACGAAAACTGCGAGGTCAGAGAACCGGTAATTTCAGAAGGTACCTATTACACAACCACGAATAAAGGTTTGCTTATCATATAGTCACAGCGCCATGATACGTATACATAGTATGTTTTCAGTGATACTTGCCTTTCGAAAGCAGCAGGTTATTCAAAATATGCTATATATATGATTATACTAAAGTGAAAAGTGGAGCGGCAGTGCACTTTCTCTTGCCAGACGCCAGGCTGCGCAGCCTGCGCGTAAACCGTGCAAATCATACTATTTGGTATGTGTGTAACAAACACGACCGAGTTCGACACAACCTTTAAACATGTCATCTGAAAATCAGTGGAATGTGCTGTAAAAAAAGGAAAATTAGTCATGCATTATACGCCGAAAATGTTCTGCCGTACAAGCGATGAAAAATCAATAATGACAGTTACGGCTGACTTTACATGATAAACTGTGCAACTGTTGCGAAACTGATTTGGTTCATTGACAGGTAATCAAAAGCAGTACCTAGATTTTAAAACGATTTCAAAATTGACACTCGCGGGTTACGTTACGTGTCATACTCCTACGTAGAAATTCGTTTGAATGCGTTGTTCAGCTTATTCATTATTTGGTTTGTTAACAGGAAAAATTACAGTCATAATATAAATAATACTGTAAATTTTCTAGTGCCAAAAGTTTAATTTTGCATTTTTCGCACGTTTCTTAATTCTGATATGAATTGGATAATTTTGATTTCCAAGCTAGGCCTTAAGCTTAACTTAGCGGGTAAAGGCTGTGGGGGGCGGGGGCGGTGATATCGGATCGGTCTCAAACCAGTTTGCGAAAGAGCCCTTCTGTCGAAGTCGGTCGCTGAGTCGCCCGCCGCCCAAGGGCCGGTCCATTACCCGGGTCATCTGCTCGCGCGTATTGCATTAAATCATGGATTATAAAACTTACACCCACTCACGATGAAGTGAGATTACTGACGGCTACTGCGTAGGTGGGAGTTCGAGTTATATTCAGGTGACATTGGATAAATGAAGTCATTTTGTGACGCGGTTTTATTTATAAAACATATACAATTAAGTACTAAGATGATAAATTTCGATGTCTTTTTCAACCAGCAGACTAATAAATTAATTTCATAAACTAATGATCATTTTCACTGGTTGGTACTATCAGGTGGAATAATTAGCAGAAGCTACCCCGAAGAGCTTTATTAAGTTGCGATAAAATATAAAACCTTAGGGTTATTCCATGAACACTATTAGAGTACACACTTTTTAATACGTTATTTGTATAGTTTTTGTGCATTATAATAGTCGGTTTCACGAAGTCCGAACGGCTCGAGTCATGGTATTGTTTCACAACGGAACCAGTTTTGTGCATGCGATCTGGTGCACTGCAAAGCAGTCTTATTGCTCTATTTGTTATACCGGTGTTTTACGTTGCAGGAAATGAGCTCATACTGTCGGTGGGACGTTTCCCAGTTTTATCTGGTTTGAGAATAGAAAAATATAATTAAAATTATGCTGCCTTAGGGGCACACTTTATAAGATTATAGACGTTTTGATTCCTGGAACATGTCATGATTTTAGAACGAAGTTTTTTTTTAACGATATAGGTAATTCGATTATTTATTTTTCACAAATATTATACACAATAAAAAATTTGTTAACACATTCATATATTCAAACTTATTCAGATTATATTTTTTACATAAAAAATTACATTAGGTAAGTATTTAATATAATGTCAACCGAATGAATTACGCATCCATTTGTTTAGCTAGACGAGAGCTATTGATTAAATATCTAAAGAATAGAAGAACTAATTTATGATACTCTTTGTACGTTTGCTTGAATATTGCAACTTGCAAATTCATGGGTACGTCTATGCTTAAAAGTTTACATTTAAACTATATCAATAACGTAAAGTGAGATATTGATATCATAGTGAAATTAGCTTATAGTTTGTGAGTACATTTTACCTAGTCGGTAGGTAGTTTCGGTAGTTAGTATATACTTACGTAAAATATGAGTACAAATATTATGTTCCTTTAAATATATGTTCAAATATATGCAAAATAAACAAATATATGCTCATTATATAGAATACGACTGTGATGTGAAGTTAGGCTTTGGGGTTAATATTTGAAATGTATGGTCTATTTGCGATTTTGATAACTTTAAAAACATGCACGGTGTTAACTCATTCCAATGGGGCTTAAATAATTTTATACTTAAAAAATAAAATAAAAGGTGCTACAGTGCAACAATCGGCAGACAACTTCACTGCCTGTACTCATAATAATATAAAGATACGAAACAAAATTAATATTCCTCATGAATCTATGTTAGTCGAGTCGAGTCTCTTTAAAACTAGACGTTACAAATTCTTGCGAGGATAACAATAAGACTCCTAGACAGTTCATAACCGTAAAAAATTGAAACTACATTTAAAGTTGAACGAGTTCATGCAGCGCTTAGGCACTTTCGAAGTCGTCATTGGCGGATACCGAGTTTATAATATCACTGAATCACCTTGCGTGGGCCAAGGTGGCTGGCAAAGTGAATGTAAAATGGCGATTGTTATCTGCATTTATCGAATATGTCGCCGTTTGGGGGGAGGGGAACCGATCTGGCAATGAACACTTTCAAAAAATCAGCCCATAACAATGTTTAAGTGTTTTTGTGCTGCGGAATTCTTATTCAATACTTTTTACACTGCAGTGAATTAAAGTATGTTAGTATTTTATTAATCAGTCAGTATTTTTAACAATAAAATTTACATATTTTCCGAAACATTTGCTTTAACCGCCATACGAAGCCATGATATCTCAGTAATTAGTATTTTTTTGATAACATAGCTACAGTTTTTACTCGTGTCTCACTCTCATAGAAGAAATCACAAATTGAACCAATGAAGTGGGTACCTAGTTGACCATTAATAACCGACATCGGTTTTTGAGGATAGTCGTTCCATTCTAACCACGAACATTATTAGGTCAGGGGGGTTAATTTCGCCACATTTGTAACTTCATCTATCTGCATTGATATCGTTTTTTAGGGTTCCGTACCCAAAGGGTAAAAACGGGACCCTATATTACTAAGACTTCGCTGTCTGTCCGTACGTCCATCTGTTTGTCTCCAGGCTGTATCTCAAGAACCGCTATGGCTAGACTATTGAAATTTTCACAAATTATGTATTTCTGTTGCCGCTATAACAAAAAATATTAAAAACAAAATAAAATAAATATTTAAGGGGGCTCCCATACAAAAAAACATTTTTATAGATAATGGTACGGAACCCATCGTGCGCGAGTCCGACTCGCATTTGGCCCGTTTTTTATTTTATTAATTGACTCGTAAATGTTATGGCAATACTACCACCAGGTAGTGATCGTTTTTAATTTTTAATTTAATTCAACTAAGAAGCATACATATAAAACAGCACATGAAATTAACACCCCATAATATAATAAAAGAACTTATAATCGAGTTATAGATTTATGAATCTGCTCAAGCATGAGTTAGCAAAGAATGAACTATGAAAAACAAAAAAAAATGATAATGACTGCATGCCAATACACACTGTCGGCGAAGAGCAAATGCATGAGCAAGTTCATGAATGAAAAATAAAAGTATGAAATTAGATAATGACTGCCAATACAAAAACTCTGTCGGCAAAGAGCAAATAAAAGCAAATACCTATGTAATTATTCACGTAAAAGTAACAGAGTCAAAGGATTTCTGATGAATGCAAATGTCTATTAAAGCTCACTGCAGTGTAGCGTTGCTGTAGGTAGAAAATCTCATTACTTGTGTACATAGGTAAGTTCTCGACTGGATCTAGATAAGCCAAGCCTCAGATTCACGAGAGCAAGCGTGTGCATAGTGCTCGAATAAAGTGACATATAGACGAGCACTATAAACTTAAGGCTGAGCATCACTTGAGTTTAAACTTTAAAATTTATCTCGCACAGAAATATGAGTGAATTCTTCTTTTATTTGATGAAAAACTGAACCCTATAGAATCACTCTCGTGTCTGTCTGTCTGTCTATATGTCCATCTGTTACAGTTTATTATCTCCGAATCTACTGAACGAAATAAGTTGAAATTTGTAACATAGAGTATAGAGTTAAATGACCCAATCACGGACGTATAGCGTCAATGACAAATTCCGATTTGGGGATTAATTTTGGGGAGCAAAATAGAAAATTAAAATAAAATGTTATTCAAGTACAATCTTTTGATGTATTATATGAAAGGGCTCGTTATGAGAAATACAAATATATCTTTTTTTATTATTTTAAAGTGCAACAGAAAATATACGAAAATCGAGCTCTTATCAACGAAACTACTTAGCGTCTTTAAAAAGAATTGTAAATATAAAACTCACTCAGGAGAACCTAAACGAAAATCAAGTCTTAAAGTTCGCACGGAAAACGAAAAAAAATATAGAGTAAATACGTATAAAATATAGTGCTTAATTTCACCAAGGACTAATACGCTTAATTGGTCTAGTGGTTACTATGATGTGATAACCAACTTATACGAAAGCCAACGTCAGAGTCAGACTATTCATAAGTGCTGGTAAAGGCCTATTTGAATAAAAAATATTTTCATTTTCATCATTTTCGACTCGGCTTCAATTAGAACCTTCTAAAAAACAGTTATAAAGTGACGTTTTTTTTGTAAAACGTTTAAAGATACTTAAACCATAGATACGCCCAAGGCAGTTATAGTATTAAAAAAATCCTTTTTTAGGGATTTAATGCATCCTGTAAATTCAAATGGCTCAGAAAGGTGAATTTAAAATTCTTATATAAAAAAGCCTTCAAGCCAAATAAATAAAATACCTACAGTGCAGCTTTTCCACGTTCGAAGTTCCGAATTTTTGTTCGATATTAAGTTTGAAATTACAACCTGAAGTTATAGAATTTTGGCCACAATACGTGTAACGTACATTATACTACGAACATAACATCCCAGACAACTTACATGGGTGTACGATATAGCAAAACACAAAATAAAACAAAGGGCTCGCTTGTTCTTTAAAATCAATAAGAACAATAAAATTCCGTTCACATTTATTGAGTTTTAAGTTAGTAAATAAAGACAATAGAATTCTATTTACCCCTAAAGAAAACCAATTTCTGTTGCACTTAGAGTAATATAGAAGACTTTCACTTATTTCGTGCTCGTTCTGATATATCCTCGTTCGTGGGTCTGAACACAAAGCAGCCCACAATCGGAACTGGAGCAATCAAGATATACACAAACCAAAACATAAATAATCGTTCGTTTACATAGATACCACGGTCCATGTAAATATAAACAAGTTATGGTTTGTGGACAATTGATTGCTTTGAAATATAAAGAGAAAAAATAATTTCAGAACAAACGTAGGTGGATGAAAAGTTTTATGTCGAGTTAATTTTACATTGATCTCATTTCAACCGAGTGTTTCATCAGCCTCACAATTTCCGGTACAGCCATCCGTTGGATAAATTCCATAATACAAAAAGTGTTATATTTTCAATTTATTTCAAAACCGCTTCTGAGCCCGTGAGGCAGATCCTTCAGTCTCTTTGAAATAGATAAGTATTAAATAGAGTACTTTCTTCAGCAACCCCCTTCAAAGAATGATAGGAAATTGTCGATTGTTCGTTGCAATATCGCGTTAAAATTAACCCTTCGACGGATGTGACTCATTACGCGACTACCAGGAAATGTCATTAAATTTTCACGATGGCGTTTTATGTTACCCGTGCCGCTGGTTTCGCTACTTCATGCATATTTATCAAAATAACGTAGCCGATTGAAAAGCTGCATATTATAAACACGCACTGAATTGCAGAATGGCATGGAGAATCTGCCGAATTGGAGTTTACTGTTGTGGTTTCGAGGGTGTAGTTTTGAACGTGATGCTAGTTGCATTTCGGAGGGCGGCCGTTGTCCGGCGGGTCATTAGGGAACGCACCCCCTGTAGAGGGTTGATTGAGTTCCGCGAATCGCGCGCCGAGCGAAGGTGACTCAGACCACTGGCGACAGGAAAATACCGATCGCTCACTCGATAAATAACCACTTTCGATATGGTATGATTGCATTACTTGCGCAGTATCGATCGAAACGTAGCGAAATTACAATCACAACTACAACCATTAGCCGCTGCTATTTGTAGATAAAATCTCAGGCTAATTGAGTTCTTACGTTTTTGCAGCAATGAACTTCTAATTAGTGCACAGTAATCTTTATATTAAGTACTTCTTACAATTAGTTTGTTGATGGTTGCTTCTAATGTCTAATTAATAGAATTTGTAACATATATACTATGGATAGACTTGCATAGGTCCTAGACTTGTGCTTATTAAACTGATATTCTTCTATTCTGATAATCCTTTAAAATTTTTGATATTATAAATGCAAAAGTTTGTGTGTGTGTGTGTTTGTATAATAATAATAATAAAATTTATTTATTTTCTCTTCACAAAAAGGTTTTTTATGAACTTATATGTTTGTTAACACTCAGGTCCATAACGCCTGAATGGATTTGGACGAAATATGACTCACAGGTAAAATATTTTCTGGAGTTAATCCAGAATACATAGGATATTTTTTACCCCGGGATCGCCGGTGAACCCGCGGGGCGAAAGCTTATAGTAAATAATCTCAATAATCTTAAATGTCTAATGTTTGATCGTACATATTATTATAGTTGCAGAATTAACTAGCTTAGTATAAAAGTTAAATTAGAACTTTCTCTAGCTCGCGAAACAGAAACAAAGTGGCGTTGCATTTTTGCGGCCTCGAGAGAATGCTACCCTGTCACGTAAGTTTTTGAAGCCAGGTGGCGCGCGCTTTCCGAGAATATTTACTGACGAAAAAAAAAATTGAAAACCATACAACAATTTTTTCATTGTGTGACGAGCTCCCAAGGGTCTGAATAAAACAGAGGCTCGGGACGAGGCGAGTTGTCGCTAATTTCATCCGACAACGAATCGTCCGCTGAGTGATGACAGAGTTGTACAGTACATATAAATATATTCGTACGTAGGTGCTTACACAACAGGGCTATCTTGACAAAAAAAACGATATAGGTATTTAATAAAATTAAGTTTACTCAGATGACAACATGCACAGTTACGCCTCTGTCGAGTGAAGCGGTTAGATGCCAGGCCAAAGTGCACATGTGCTAGGCAGATGTCGAAGTCAGGATGACTATGAGACCATTGAGGCGTCCCAAGCATGTCAGTTTGGCTCAAGTTAAATCCAATTAAGCGATCACACAAATGTGTCTATTCTATGAAGCGTATGTAGGCATATTCATTGTTGGGTACTCTACAAATGATAAATAAACATCGATTAGTGCGAGAACTTATTGCCGAAAATTATTCGAATACCAAATAACAATTCAAAAGATTATGGTAACTAAACCATTTCAATATAGAATTCAGAAATTGGAGTACAGTATTAGCGAATGGACATCTAGGTATCCCGAATAACCTGCTACCTGCTTGGAATACATGTCTTCATTAAGACCTTAATTTTGGGCCTTAAGTTAAAACGAAACCCCTCCATTTCTAAATAAATACAAATATGATTTTTGTTTTAACAAGTTCTATTAGGTATTGTCTACGGTGTAAACATAATAAGCCATTGATGTATAATATACATCAATGGGCTTAGTATTAATTTGAAACTTTGGGAATTTATTCAAGTTAATTTGGTTCAAAACTCACTTGAACGAAGCAAATAGGCGCTCAAGGACCGAATGAGAAACTTTTCTCATCCAATTTGTCGCACCTCATACTTTTATTATCCTGAATATACCTTTCAGCCTTATTACTCTGCAATATAGACCGAAAAGTAAGAAAATTGCTTGATCCGTAGCATTGTAAAAGTCGGGAATAAGAGTCTCGTAAAACTCCCACATATTTCACGACAAATAAACTTCTCATCCTATGAAATTTTCTTCCCAAGAAGCAGTTCACTGCAGGTAATATTTCAAAACATGTGTCATTCATAACTTTTACCTTCGCAATGTCTGTCGATGGAGCCGGGGCGAAAAGGTCTCAATAATAAATTTTTCGTGAGCCCGCTCCGTTATCCCCGCGAGCGAGCCCAGGTACGTTTTACGGCCGCGCAAGGGAAAATAAACGAAAAATAAAATAAAAGTCAAAATGGGCGACATAAAACTATTTGCCCAAATATATACCGCGTACAAAAACTTTTGAAAACGTAAACGGACAGATATTGCTCATGTTGTCGGGGAGAAATGAAATTGTCACTCTTGTACAAAAGGTCCGGCCCCTTCCAGTTACGGGATCGAATATTATGAATAAACAATTTATCAGTTTTCAGTGTCACATCACGAAAAAGGGACTCCATGAAAAGATTCTTTGATACACATCTGTTACGCATCCAATTATATTTCGGTGCCAATATAATAAGGATTATTTTCATAAAACTAATATTTGAATAATAAATTCATAATATCTAAGGCCTATTTAACTATAGGCCGCTACCCACAGCGGTACCGGATACTGTCTATTCCTCAATAGATCTTAAAGATGCTTTGAGTTGAGTATGAGTACATGAAAAACAGTACTTACCAACACTCCAAGCATGCAAGCAGGCAGACAGCAAAATATTACCTGTAATGAAATGAAATTATTATAAGTAACTACTTCAATATACAGTACAGTGTACTTAATACTGAGCTAGTGATTTACTATATCGTTAAGGCATTAGAGGGTTTTATGGTACATACGGACGGACATAACGGGGGGCGGCAACAATGAGGAGTGGTGGCTCATAAAATACTAAACAACTTTTGTAACTACCAGTCACCGCGGTCGTATGAAATTTCAATCTGTCCACTATATTATTTCTTACTCTAGTAAGTAATACCCTTTAGGAGATTGTTGTAACTGTTACATTGCCAATCATTTTCGGACTTCATGGCGCAATGAAAATAAGCTTAAGTTACTAGGTACTCCAAGAATTAGATACTTGTATATATGTTAACATTAAGGGTAAAACATTATTTGAGGGATGGATTTTACTGCACATTTACAATTATTATGACTATTTCTTATACGACTGCTTGACATAATGTATTGATTAATGCTTTATTTCCATCTATACTGTACCTACTGTATATATTAAATATTTTTTATCTTTCTATCTATTCACTAACTGCCAATCCGCAGGTCGTGGGTTCGATTCTTGCCAAGAACAAATATTTCTGTTTGTTTGAGTCAGGATGTACATATTTATTAAATTTATGTATATATTTACAAGTATGTAGTTACCTAATCAGTTGTGCCGTGGTTTCCATAATATAAGCACTGCTTAGTTTGGGATCAGATTCCCGTGTGTGAAGAATGTCCTAGGATATATTTATGTACCAGATAAGCGTAAGATAAAAAAAATATCCTGCTATAGAAACCTATTTTTCTGTCTGGCATGGTTAATATAAACATAATAATCTGCACGATGAGCAAGCATTCGACCATGTAAGATCGCATCTAAAACTTTAAAAGACGATTGTCATAGATAGATAACTATTGAGCCCCCATGCGGACTTAAACATTCATAATATAGGTTAAGATCTGACATGAATCACAATCGCGGATGCGAAGGAAAAATACGACTTTAGTATTCATGAAATGACGACATTTGCTGTATTTGGAGCACAATAATAATATCGTGTTGGAGCGTAGTCAAAAACTTAAGACAATGGATGTCGTCAATTATAATCTAATCGTTTTTAAATATGTTAAATTAAAGTGATTTAATAGAAAGAACATCCTAATCCTAACTAATATTATAAATGGGAAAGTGGGTTTGTTTGTTACCTTTTCACGCTTAAACAGCTGAATCAATCGCGATGAAATTTGGTACGCAGATAGCGTGATTGGTATGGAGTGGAAAAGGACATGGGCTACTTCTTTTCTCGGGAATGCGGGTGAAACTGCGGGGGACAGCTAGTAAGTGGATATTTACATGATACCTTAACAGTAGTAGCATTGTGAAAATTTTGAATTCTTCAACATTGCAATGGCTTATTGAATGAGCTTGTGCAATATCCCATGATATCTTACAAATCAAACCAAAATATTTTACCGCTTACTAAAAAATATTACGTGGTATTAGACAGAAACATTAAATAAAGAAGGAATATTGACATACAAAAAGGTAAGACTACAGCAAATAAAAAACTTCATGGTCATTAAAGCTCAGTGGTAGTGGCGTCGAGTGCCGTGTCGAAGGTCGTGGGTACGAGTCCTACAATGTGTCTGAGCTTGCGGTGAAGGGAATCATAAGACGGTGGTAGGGTACTTTGTAGTACTCTACAAAGCCTGGCTGTCTGACACCATTCAGTAGTAAATCTGTCGTCAACCACCTTGCTGCACTTGAGAGCCAGATCCCTTTTTGTTTTGTCTACTTTTTAATTTAGAATATTAATGAAATTACGTAGGTATGCGCCTAGATTCCGACCTTACGAGGGTGGTGTTAAACTACATGCTGTAAACAAACTAAGTTAGAAATAAATTTCTCAAATGGCGTGTAGTGTCGCGTGATGGAGCACATTATGGCATCGGACACGTCACCGCACCGGCCCGCTCCGTGGGCCAACCGAGCCGACCGACTCGCTTCGTAAGTGATATACTGCCTCATATTGCTAGCTTGTTTACCAGGCTCAGACACTGTCCACCACAAAATAATCGACAAAATATAACAGTCCCCTGCGGAAGTCGACAAAAACGAGCTTTCGGAAGGACTAACCATATTCTGAAGTGAACTGACATTTGCTAAAGTGTCAGTTTGGTATTAAAGTGTCAAGCCGCATTGCAAGAACGCTTAAGTTTTGGGCAACTGATTTAGTTAAATTTCTAGAACAGTGACTGGTTCTTGCACAATTTCAAGAGACAAAAAAATATGTTGGGACCTTGGTGTGTAAGGTGTGTAACTTCAATTCAAAATAAGTAGTTTACATTTCTCAAGTATACAAGAATTGTATGTTATTTAATCGCATCGTGAGTATAATATACTCATTATTGTTAAGGATAGCGAGCGTTCAAGTGTTTGTCTCCTACGCATTGATGACGTTTGTTGAGTTTATTTGACGTCACATGCGTAATAATGCTTTTTGCACGTGACGCAATTGTCGTGGAACCCATTCACTTTTCTGGTATTGTGATTATTATTATCTTATTTCATTTGGAAACAAACGGCTCAACATAAGTAGCAAAAGAAGTGGAAATATAAACTTTATCTAAGGAAACGATCATCATGAAACTAGATATTGACCAACATTTTTCATGTTCCTGACGTATTTGACTGATTTTTCATGTAATAGACGTGGTACTCGGCAGGGAATATTTTGAGAAAACGGGGGATATTTTGAAATTGGTCGGAAATTTTTAAAATTACAATCTAGATCGACATCAACCAACAGTCACCGAATAATTTTCCAGCAAGTGGGGATTAGGTTTCTGGATGTACAACTTATTTTGTTCATAGAGTACTAGAGTACAACTTGAATAGGGTTTCAATTATCACGGGCTTGTAAGGTTGATGGCTTTGCTATGCTGTATTGCAATTGTGATATTGAATAGTGTCGGTGTCGGAGGGCAGGTCGGAAGCGAGCTCGGCGCTCCACTGAAAGCAAGCAGACGTCAGCGCGCCGTGAGTGACACGTCCTTCCGCCGTCGAGCTTTCTATACGTAACCACGACCACTATCCAGCGTATATTTGCGCTTCAAACTGTCAAACTGAACCAAACAAAAAACCACGCAAAATCCCATTAAATACAAGAATGAATGAATGAACAAGTATCCATTATAGATGGTGCAATCCATAATGGATACTTGATCATTCCGTGTCATCATCGTTCTCATGTTGCCATTAATCCCTTGAAAAGGAAAGCAAACCGCCTCGAATATTTTATGGAGCTACGTGTGTCGTATCCGTATAAAATGAAAGTCGTGTCGCGAGTCCTACGCTCTAATAAATATGGAGCTCGAATGCGACCCTAATCGGGAAGGCAAAATGGCAACAATGCAAACAGGCGTGGTATCAAATTGTCGAGCATGCAAACACATTAAAGGGCGCCGAGCAAACGATGCCTAATGATTATCTATACATTGGGTGTGTACGAAAAAAAAGAATCGCGCTAAACGTAAATAAATGAGATATATTTCATTGTTCTTTGTTTTAGCAGGGCCGAGCGGCAGCTGGACTCCGCGCCGGGAAATGTCGCTTATCTGACGCCGCACCTTTTGTCGGTAGGCGTTGACCCAATTCGAGTGGGGCTCCGCCGCCGCGCCACGGCAATGTCAACATCGTCTTCATTCAAATTATTCCAATATGAATGTAAAGTAGTTTAAATCTTAATCTTTTACACAAAGAAGAATCAATAGCCATTTATGAATGATTAGGTTTAATAAGTCTCAATTAAACTCTGACCTCGTTTGAATATAGGTGGGTACCTATGCCAACGCAAATCTTGAACAATTATATCGTTTATAAAATTGAAGCTTTCCCTAGTTAATTGCAACAGTGGCGCACAAACGCGACGCTAATTTGCGGTGAAACATGAAAGGTTCGTAGTTTCGTACTGTGCGCATTTGCAAATGGTGCGGCACATTCACGCGATTAAAACAGCAAGTTTCAGCCGAGGCCGATCGCCGGCGCGATAGGTAGCGGGGTCTAAAATAGCGAGGGCCGTACCTGGCGCCACCCTACGCCGTTCAATGTCAACTTTCAATCACGGCGGGCGGAAGGAAGCAGCCGAGCTCGTGCGCCGCCCGATGCGACGGCAGCGAGCCCTACCATAGCCGCGGCTCCACCGCAATTATTGCTTTGCGCTTTTTTACGAGACACCGCGCCTCCCTTGTCTCCTCACCGTTTACATTCTGTCAAGTTAAGCCTCTCGGAGCCGAGTGCCGCCTGACAGAGTAGCGACACTTCCCTTCCGCGGTTGACATTAATACACTATACCTACGTAGTCGATGGAATGAATGGTGGTCGATAATGACTATGAAATTATCTGTCACCGCAACAATGAAGTCCCGATTGCGAACTAATTACACAGATGAAAGCTCAGCGACACTCGAGGAAATAAGTTCGATTAAAAGTTTAAGACAATAAATTAAAAACGCAACTACTTCTATTGAATTTGTAATTTCACTCTTTAAAAGTATAAACTGGAACATAAATAAAACTTTTATTACTTTTTGCTTCAACCTTTTTGCCCTCTTTGTTTACATAGCTGCGAGCAAAGCCTCTCCGTGCCAACAGTCGCTTTGTCAAGCGTCGAGTGACATTAGCTCGACCCACTGTCAGATAATTTGGAAACCAAATAAAATAATTCTTTGACTCTATTTATTTCCCCAAAACGCTGCGATGAAATTGAAATTCCACTCGAGAAATTATTCATTTGTCCTTATACCTCAAACTAAACGACAATTGGAATCTAGAGTAAAAATAATATTTTTTTACTTGTTTCGAAGAAAACAGAAATAATTAACTATAGGCGGGTAACCGTAAATCTGTTACGAGAACTTTCACCGAACATCTTCATCAATGTGTCAATTACGGTTCACGATGAGCGGACCAGCACAGGTGTCTCGTGCCCGAACCGTTTGCCAGCCCATTAAGCAAATAACGAGTCCGCAGGATAAACTTGGAGGCAGTAAAGTTTATTAATGGCTCGATTACAAGCTCGACCCGAGGTGGAAAGAAGTGCTATCAATCAGTCAGGTGCGCGACGGTAGAGGCACCTACCCCCTCAGTAACGCTAATAACAAAATTCCAACGCCCCTGTTTGTTTCTCCAGAAAGGGGTGAAGATGAATATCCCAGTGCGTTGCCATCAGTTACTTATTTTCTACAAAAAAAAGAATGAGTGGTTTTATTTTTATCAATACTTAACTATTTTGAATACGACATTCAGATTACTGAAAATGTATTGAAATATACCTACATGAATTTGAGTTTGAGCTGTTGATAGTTAGCCGATTAGTTTGTGTTGGATAAAATGGATATATGAAAAGTGGTGACAGAGTGGGCAAACTACAGAGGCAGTAGAGCGCGGCTCGCCGCTCTGTCCGAATGGCTCAATTACAGTTAATTCGCAGCGCACACACATTCGGAGCGAGGTGCATGCATGTGCGGCGTCCGCATTAATGTATGTAAATGCATGCGACCGGCCGCGGCCGCCCGCCGACGTTCACAATATTGCGACATTAAACGGAATATGGCCGACGAGGCAGACATTTTCGACAAAAGTCGACATTTGCAAACGTTATTCAGCTACTCATCTGTATTGAACAAGTTTTCTGAATAAGCACAGCCATGCTGTGTGTAAGAGAAGACTGATTATTTGATTTTTAGTGGTTTATCACCACAAACAATTCATAAATTTTCATAACATGATGTTATATTTTTATAGGACCTGACATTCAGAGACCCCAAGAAGTGCGAACTATGTAATGCGATTACGCAAGACTTTGTAGTTCAGTCAGTCTGTGTCGACTCCCCTCTCAGTCAGTTCCATTAGTCTCGTTTGGTCTAGTCATGAGGAAGCAACTCAGAAGAAAGAATAAAGAAAGTAGAGAGCAACTAAAATAAATCTCTTTTATACCCAGTCCTACTAATTTCAATATAATATTTGCTAACTTTTTTTTCTTATCGTCTGTAATTTAAATTTGTCCTTGACGCAAATTGAACTTATTGGTCACGTGATTTTGTTGTACACCTACTATAAATCTCCTACTATTGCTTCGTTTCTGTTTGTATTGAAGCATTCATAATGTAGCTGGAATACCTACTTTGGACTTTAGTATTACTGTACTCTACCACAATCACATCTGAAATAGTAAATGCCTATGAAGAACATTGCTGATGTTTGGATTATGTAACAAAATGTTGTTAGTTGCTGATTTTAGTAATGTTAACCTGGGTTAGTAGGGTTTTTTTTTTAAAGATTACCCCCTACTTTCCACTCCGCGGTTTTACCCACGATCCCCTATTCTACCTCCTTAGGAGTTGAATTCCGGAAAATACTATCTAGTTCACGTAAAGAAGCCCGAATACGTACAAAAAGAGGGTAAAGTAGACGATCGCGGGTGAAACCACAGGATAGTGATCTAAAAAGTAGTTCCATACATACCGTGAAAAAATATGTTTTTCCATTCAAACTTTTACACCCCTATTTCCCTTCAGGGCTTGAATTTTTAAGAATGTTAAAATACGTGTTACATTCATAGTGTCAATGAGCATCAATTTCAAATTTCTGTGAAATAAATCTGATCAGATTTTTTGCATTTCTCAATATGAATTTTTATTTGCCACCCTCTTTAGGAATTGAATTTTGAGAAACGCTAAAACACTGTAATATTTAATTGTGTCGAAGAGCAATTAATATCAAGTTTCAATTGAATTTGACGAGAAAAATGTTATTTCCCATACATTGCATTCTTCCCCATTCTCCCCTTAGGGAACGTTTTTAAAAAAACAAAATTAAAGCACGTCAGTTTCCATCCAAATGACTAAAAAATACAAAATTTCATGGATTCGTCATGAAAAATTAGATTTTCAAAAAAATAAGACTAATCTCTGACCCAAACTTACATAAGTCCCCTATTTTACACCCTAAGGGGTAGATTTTTCTTAAAGCCTACTTGAGTGGATGCTGACTCAATTTATCATACGAATCTGTGTGCAAAAATTCAAGTTTCTAGTCCTTGCAGTTTGAGCTGTGCTATACCTACACATATAGGTATTGTACATACTTATACCTACAACAGACAGGTAAGTCTTCGTTACAAATATAATAAAGACAATAATGACTACAGCTTTAACTATATAAAGGCTCTATTCAAAAATAAATACTACTTACTTACTTTACAAGTTATTTTTGTAAGAAAACCATACTTACAACAGAACTCCACAAGGCTTGAAAACAACTAGCGCCCCCTATGTGAATACAACTTGATTGTTTTATCAAGCAAGCATTGTCTGTCTCATCTGTCCGTCATGGTGTTAAGTTTTGACCAAAATGATCGCTTTGTTTGAAGACATGCAATATTTGAATATTTTACGACAAGCGTGCCTTCAAAAAATCTCTATTTTATATTAGGTATCATCGACACATAAAGAAACACGTCTAGGTATGTACCTACTTTGGTTAATTTTAATCAGATGATGTCAAAAACATCGTGTTATCATCAAATAATCGTCTAATTTATCAATTTCCGTGAACATTTCATGACCACAATCGTTTCTTTCGAGCGGAATGATATCACTCTACCCTTCTCCTAAAAAACTAAACGACTGAAATTGAGCATCGTACGTAGTTAGTACATGATGTCAGAGAGGTTAGGTTCGCGACAAACAAAAATATTAAGGCGTTTACCTTGTTTCTTCTATTGTCCGAAGGCTGATAGCACTGTAATACCGCACAGTTTCATTCACATCAATACAACAATATAAATATTAGTTAAAAAATCAGTTTGCATCACAGAAATAACAAAATAAAACGGAAAACATTGAAAGCGGACAAGAAGCGCGACACGAAACGGCAAGCTAAGCAGCAGCTGACTACGCGCGGCTGTTTGATGTGACTTTGTATCGAGGGTAATCGAGGACTCTGCGAGATGAAATATACGTTCTATTTTTAACTTATAAGTTTTACTTTGCTACTGTTTCAAATGTCGAGTCCAAAAAATCTATATTAAAGTATTTGTAGAACTGAAATACATTACTTACTGATTTTACAATATAGATAATAAGAAAAAAAATATTATGACCCTATAGTAAATGTTTTTTTTTATTTTGCAGTTATAATTTGTCAGAAAAGAAAAAAATAAAAATATTTTTTTTAATATAATCAGTATGAAAATAATAAAATAATTATTAGGACGCCACTACAAGGTTTCACATGTAGATGCGCAACGTGGAGGAGTGGTGTGGGCGCGCACCGGCGTCGACGGCGTTGCCCTCTAGCGGACATATTGTGAATTATCGATTCTCCGCGTGCCGCGTGCCGCCACCCGCCGCCCGCCATTGGCTCTACTCAGTAATTGGTTTATGTTGGCCGTTCGTAACATGAATTCAAATTTAGCGCGCGCAGGCTGGGGCTCTCGAATGAACAGACGAGGCAAGTGTTTGTACAGGGGGAATTACCCGTTTAATAAAACTTTGTAAAATACTAGGTAAATACCTAAGTATTGAAAATTTGTTTTAGCCTCGCTCGGATCATTGTTTCAGCCAAATATAAAATATGCATGTATGTGCAGTGCACACTACCTACGAGCGAAGTGTTTTCTTAATCACAAAGGTCGTCAGTTTATTGCCCCAGCAATACCGCGTCTGAATCATGTCGGAAACTTGTGTTTTGTATTGTTTCTTTACATAGACTGGATAAAAAAAAGACATGTACCTAAGTTATAACTTATAAGTACCTACTTACTTACCTCTACTTAGTATTAAAAAAAAACGAAGTGGTCTTTTGATATTAAATATGTAGGTATATAATTAAATACAACACAATTCTTTATTATATAATTTTAGTACCTACAGGTTGATTTGTTTGGAGCGTCGCGCCGCGTCGGTGCTGGTTCAGTTCAACTAAATTGGGCGGGCGGCAGCAGGGGACTGATATTTATGCACGTTAATAAGAAGCCAGCAGCCTCCAGACAAAGCCTACTTTACCTACCAGTGAACGTATACAAATGTTTGCATAACGAACGTATTATACGTAAGGAAACATTGAGCTATTTAACATTTGTTCTAAGTATGCAATATACCTTAAACTATGTATGTGGGTAAGTATGTATGTGAAATTAAAAGGACCTATTAAAATTTGATGTAGACACCAAAAAAATAACCACTTTTAAAATACCTAATTCAGATATGATGCAGTGAATGTGACCAAACTAACCCCAGCAGGTCCTACCATAGCACGGTCCTACCTACAGCATCTTCTTTATCGCAGTTCTCTCAGATCTCTAGTTTTTCTCTACTAACTCTACTCATCTATGCCCTCGATATTTCCTAGTTAATCATCAAGATATTTCTTTGAAATTTATTATTTATATTATACCTTCCCATTTTAGGGTTCTGTAGTCGAGGAACCGAACGGAACCCTATTGTTGTGGCAATACTGTCCGTCCATCCGACAATCTCAGGGTTCTAATTCCTAAGCCAAGTAAGATAGTCTTATTTTTGTTGGCTTTGAATTTGAGGGGGCGACAATTTCATGTTGAAAAAAAACATGGATGAAAGTGCGTATTATTCAGGACGCGTCATATTATCGCTATTGTTAATTTGATTCTGAACGCAGCCTAAGTTGATTTTCGAATGCGCGCATAGTGTAGGTATGTAATACATATTAAAATACCAAGTAAGTATAAAAAAAAATTACATGTTAAAAAAATCTACAAAGTTAGCAGATCAAAAATAGCTTTTTATTTTCCCGGTTACAAAAAAATTAACCTAGTCGTATTATTTTGTATTTGTAATCATTAATTTCAAACGCTGGACGCTGAATAGAATGGGCGCGAATATCAAGTATTTGCCCCAGTTCGAAAAAATCGTAGATCTGGGACTGCCCCGCGGCCGGGTATAAACCGTTTATAAATTACATAAACCTTCCTCGTTTATCGCTCATTCTATTAGTGAAAACCGTATCAAAATACGTTGCGTGGTAGAAGGAGTAGGTATGCGGAGAAACAGACAGAGGCAGATAACGACTTAGTTTTATACTATTAGATAATAATATAATATGTTGGTACCTACCTATACCTTTTTAATTCTGGGACATATTCTGGGACCTAATTTTTTTTCTTAATAGAGCAAAAGCTATCTGTTAGGGCTCTATCTCGAAAACGTGATTGCGAATGTAGGCTGCATTTTGGGGATGATATTATTCATATCCTGTACTTACAAAAGTTGCATATTAATTTAGAGTTATAGAACGACACATTTTGTATTATTATTGTTGTACGGAACCCTCCGTGCACGATTCCGACTCGCACTTTTTTTTCAATTCCAGTTCTGATTCGGGTCTGATTAACGCACGCTTATATCGAGGAAAACAGCAAATAAAAATTGATTCTGCGAAGTCACTCTTTATACAGAAACTACAAACAAAAAATTATGGTGTGACGAATTGGTGATTACCTACATGTGATGATGAAATAAATGTGCGTAGGTATGACATTTCTCAATGCTTCGTATTTGTACTTTTGTTAGTTAAGAAGTTCTTCTTACATAAATAACTTCCTCGAAATATTTCCAATTAAATTATTTATGAACGCGAGCGACATTGACTAGCCCGTAAGGGGATACACGATAAAAGGCCTCGACTTTATTTAAATCTAATAAATAACCAAAGCTATGTCTTCCGAAGGGTGAAGGGGTACAAGGGCGATGCAAAGTACGTTCGGGTAAGAGGGCTCACAGCCCGCCGATTTTCTTAAATTACAACTCGCTTTGTTTCACAAATCGTCCTAAAAAATAATTTTGTAAGAAGCAGGCGGGCCAGGTGCTCGGCGCTCCTGTCTACCAGATTGTTTACAAACTTTTTGAATAAAAATATGGAACTCCAGTTCGGACAAAACAAATAAATTCTAACCTAACTATTGAATGCAGTGTTATCATTAAGTAGATAGGTTAGAATTACGTACGACGTGGAATAAGGAATCGAAAACATTGTACTTATTAATAAGTTTAAACATTTTCTACTACCTAAAACCTACTTACGCCTACTACCTACTAAATCACCATGTATAGAAGATAGATGTTGAATACATTTTATAAACTGAGTTAAAAACAAATTGCTGTGTAGTACATAGATAGGTGGAACCATTTTGAATCTATATATTTTTTATTGGAGTTCTGTAACATACCAAAAATTATGAAATCCTTCCTGTACCACACCACATTCCAAACTTTATGAACAGTTTAAGTCAGCTGCGCAACAAGATTATTACCTACACGATACGCGTTTATTTGAGGAAACATTATTTAAATGAAGATTTTCAAAGCGAAAAAGTTAGGGGAGGTTCACGTTCGCATGCATCGCGTGCCTGCCCCGCGCCGCGCCACACCGCTCCGCCCGACACACCAGCGCGCGTACAAAACTTTTGCACTTTGCAAAATGCATAAGAAGTTCGAAACATTCAGTGTGGAACTCGAAAGTTTCTAAGAATTTAGCGATTTTTCCCTTAGCCAGAGACAAATTAAAAATCTAAGCGGGGCGCATTGCCGCTGCACGCTGGCAGGCTACTCATCACTAATTCTGCAAACGGTGTCGTGCGATCATTACATCTAGAACGGAGCTAGCACAGCGTTGCAGTTTTCGCGAATTAGAGCAAATAAGATAGAGGTAGTAAATTTATTTTGCTGGAGGGTTGGTAGTAGTGAATTTTGTACGGGACGGTGCATTATGCGGCGCACGTAGCACGCTGTCTGCACGCGGGACGCGGGCGAAGCGGAGCCGATAGTCAGTCGGCAAATGCGGCACGGCGCGGCGCGGACTATCTCGTGCTCTTCTATCACTGAACCTCGTTTATTATTTAAAAGCTCTCTGAAACCGCCGCATGCGAAATTGACTTCTCTAAGGCTCTAAGCAATTCCTTTATCACAAATCGGTAGTTTACCTGGATGTAGACATACCTACGTTACCGCTTCGAAATTATAATTATTACATTGTATTTTTTGTTATTAATATGAATAACTTAAATTTAAAGTTTTGCTCAGTAGCTTCTATTAAAACACACCGACGGAAAATGTTTAATCCGAAAAAGCAATCTCCAAAAAGGCAATAGGAAGAGGATTCCGTGCATATTTATTACCGGTCTCTAAACCGTTTCTCGGGTAATTCGGTACAAGCAAAGCGACATTATTTTTGTAGTAATTTCAGCGAATGTCCTTTAAAATATTCAGAGCGCTGTAGCCGAGCCCATTAACGTGCCCGGGCGCAATTCAGAGCGGGGACTCGTCCGCAAATGGCGGCGACATCATTAACTTGACCCCCGCAACTATCCGCCGCCCCGCAAGTTTTTCCCAATATTACACTAGAGAGGTATTCACGACGACAGTACATATACTACTTACCCTCTGAAATTTGTTTACCTTACCTACACACATACGTCTCAAACAACACTGGGGTAGCGTAAATTAGTAGACTCTAGTTGCTAGAAAAAATGTGTATCATTCCTGCCTTTGGCTTCATAAATATCTGGATATCATTTTCTATTGATATACAAGTATTTATTGTAGTTATTGATTTCATAAGCAGTAGGTACTCGTATTAGCTTTTCCATAAATGTAAGTAGGTAGGTACTTTGTTTGATTTTACTTTACTTAAATGACCATGTTAAGGTTTCAAAACTGTTTTGGGAAAACATTACAAGGAAAGATTTTCACAAAGAAAAGGAAGCGCTCCCCGACTACCGTCTACACAAAATATGTGGCACGATACGAAGATAGGTGTACGGAATTCCTAACTAAACTTGTGCGAGGGGATTTTTCAGCTAAAGAAATAACGGCGAAAGCTCACTAGATCTACGTCTGAGATCAAAGAAGCAAGTAGCGAGGTGTCATTATATAAAAAAAATAACGAGAGTAAATACTCACGGCATAATAACATAGAAATATACGGTACGGGGCGGTTCGCGGTGTCGTTTTGTAGGACGGAGATACTTGCAGGTGAAAACCATGGTGTAGTTCTGTGACACCCCGTTGAGAGCCTTTAGTGCTCACCGAACTTGTCTGGATATAAGTAAGGGTGTAAGAGGCTAAACCTTCTAGTCCATTAAAAAAAAGTTCTGTGACACCGCGCTTCAGTGAGGCGGTTACCGTGTGCAAAACACAAAAAATCTGTTCATCTTGATGAGACCATTTTTCGGTTAACGCATAGGTAGAAAAGTATATTCTTTACTGAAGACTGAACAATTACTGAAATGAGATAAAAATGGGCAAACGTAAGTTCTAAGGGTCATTTCAAGTTTTAGAGAGTTTACAGAATCATAGCAGAAAGAGCATATTAAAAAGGTTGACTAAAATCTGAACACCTGACAACCCTGGGACCACCCTCACCCTCCCTCCATTCTAAGAAGAAATTGTGTTTGCTTGTTACACTGGCTCATGTTCTTAATATAAAAATATGGCTCGCTGGTCTCTCCTCTCCACAAAAAATCGTGCACATAGTTTGAAATAGTCAGACTGTTCGTGTAATAGGTATAGACATTTAATAAAATATTACAGAACTACCTTCCACACTGCAGTTTAACCCGCGTTCCCGAGGGCTCTAATATTTTTTCCGGATATAAAAATTGCTCTTTGTTTTGTTTCGAGTAGGTTATTATCGATCTATGTGCCAAACATCAGAACCCGTCCCGTCATTTTCGACAAGTAGGTAAGAGTTCACATAATAATATAAAATAAAAATGGGTCTCTAAGCTTATCTAACTACCTACTAGGCTACTACTAATAATACTGTTAAAAGTTTGCTGAAGTAATTCATTACAATTTGTCTTAAAACATTTACACATTAGAAAATATATCTTCAGAACTTCCCCAAGGATACTTTGGTGAATTTACAGGGGCGGGACATAAACTTAGGACTCTAGAACATGTTATATATTAGTCTCAGCAGTTTAAAGTTACTTGTGGGCTCACAAATAAGCGAGGGGTCCCGTCCGCAAGTTGGTCTGCCGACAAAATTACAGACTGTCAGCTACTCAAGTAACCTGTTGACACTACGTTAAGTCACTATTTCAGAGCTTGTTTGCTGTGGACACAACTTGTGTCGCCTTTATAACAATAGGCTCCTACCCGTAGATAGAAATCCCAAGAGATTATTAATTTTCAAACACTGCTCAATTATCAATAACAATAACTATTATATTGTTATCATTTGTGTACTAAAACTGAAAGCTCTTACAATTTTCATTTTAAAATATTTCTCTGAAAATATGTTTGCAACACTCAGATGCATAGTTTTTTTAGCAAAGTAATGCTATAGAGTCTCGTGATACATGTAAAAAAAAAATTAACAGTCTGCACCCTGCAGTAGTTTCGTCGGCTGAGAGGATTCCAGTACCGCTGCGGCGCCAGTTTAGTTTGAAATTTCATTCTTTTCGAACATATATCTCGACTTCGTTCGGGAATCTACTTTACATTTCTCATCCTAATGGCCATTGAGAGAAAATTGGAAAAGAAGTTTGGTTTCCCATTTCTATTCTTCTAGGAATCCAATGGAAACATTTAAAGAAACTTAAGATCGAGTTTAAGATTTGACGACAATGGGAATCGTCAGAATTTGAAGATAGATATACAAAGATTGGCTAGTAATTTTCAATACAATTTTCCATATGCAGTAGTAAAATTTTTGAAATCTTATCCAAATGATCTGTTGTCCTTATATAATCTCATTGTTTCGACACTGTTCAGACAATCAATTCTTGTAATGGTAAATTATTACATATGCGTATTTAGGCGTGGTTTGCCTTGGGTATTCTTGACAATTGAATTTCAAACAATAAATAATTGCATACCTGGTTCAGGTTAAATAAGGAATTAAGACACTGCAATGTTTTCCTGGAATCTCACTGAGGGGTGAGAGCGTAGGGGTAATGTGTGGCGAACACCCTTCCTAAGGGTTCAACCTCATGGATGATGCGTATGGTGCCGATGACCTTTATCGATTACATTTCCACGAACTGAGGTAATTGCAAATCGCGTGGATGGTCGTGCATTTGCTTTTATAAAAAATCTTCTAGGTATAGTTATATAGATCATCACCTACCTATAGTTATATAGATCATTATTCCTTGAACTAACTTATTACGCTGCTGAAGAGTTCTTTAAATGTTGCATACTATTTAAATATATTCTTGAAATTGCTGCTTTATAAAATTGGTGTAAATAATTTTTATTTTCATCAGCTTTGTGGCCGTCCATGCATCATATTTCACTGAAACCTATCAATTTTATCTTCATTGAGTTTTTGTTTCATCTAAAGCCTCTATAAAAATGTAATCAATGGTATACACGGATGTATTCCCTAGGTAGATCGTTACTTCTCCTACTTTGCACAGTTCACGGCAGTGGTTTCCAATTCGCGGGCCGCCGCTCTCTTGGCTTAATTTACTGCGGTGCTAACCACGCGGCCCGCAGTTTGTATTCATTACCTACCTGGATACCTCGCTGCAAGAGATTTAATGCCTCACGCAATCACTACACTCATTTGCCGCATCTCATGTCGTAATTCAATTTTCGTAATGAAATGTAATTATGTTGACTAACAAAATTACATAGACATTCTTGATATACGAGTAAGGTTGAAATTAATTTTAAATAGTGGAAAACTGCATCAATATTAGAATACACGAGTACTTTTAAAGTAAAAGTATGTAATTCCTTAAAATCACAATGTGTTGATTGTTTGAATTAATCCATTCAGACCTTTGTATTCAAATTCAGTCATTTTCATTAAAGCGTTCGCTTCATTATTTCATTTGTACCAAGTGAACACAAAAACGGGTCGCAAACATATTTGTTCATTTATGTACAAATCTGTACGATGAAGCAATTACCCTTGGACCGTGCAACCCAGTTGGGAAGTTGTGGTCGACTTCCGTGACCGCTTATAAATTCACCTTCATAAACCTTCTTCATTGGAGACATTAACCTACAATATAGTTGATCAGTTTGTTGCATCCATTGTCAATAGATTGGCAAGTATGAATTGGCAATAGATTGGCAATTATGGATTGATATTCTCTTGTTGCTGCCGATATTATGATTTAAAATCAGAAACGTTATAATATGATTTATTTTTACCAGTGTTTTTTTACTATGTTTGACAACAATCTCACCATGGTGGTCAGTTTCTCTATAAGTACCTACTATAGTTAAAAAAGAAAAATGTATTTATATAAATACTAATTTTCTTGCCCGCGGATTCACCTGCTATCAGTTATTTTACACCTGAGGGGTTGAATTTCGGAAACTCCTTAAATAGTTGATGCCTACGTTTTATAAGGTTGTGTGTTAATTCCTTTCGGTAGAGTATTAGGTATATATTTTAGTATTAAGTATAGTCATCATAAAGGACAATCTAGCTGAAACTGCTTTGAATTAAGAGAAGAATTAGAATTCACATCGCGAACATAAAAAATAAACAAGGTCGTATCTTCTTCTTACAAATTCGTTAATGTAAACAGTGTGAGGATACTATAAATTATACTGACAAGTTGACTGGTTTACGTAGTCGGCAAGCAAATTAGATGGTCCAGAGTAAACGAGTTATGGGGAAGTTGCGGCTACGCGGGCCGCATTGGGACCGTCCGGTAACTAGGCCCAAATGTTCGCGGATGTCAGACGACGACTACATACACTATACTAAAGGACTAAACCATTAAGTTATGGCTTAAATTAAGAGTATTAAGGACATATTATTATCTGTTAGTTATTACATTTTAATTTCACATACTGTTGTTAAGCTATCAAAAATTAATAAGACTTAGTTAGATAATGTATTTCGTATCTTATATTAATATAAAGAAATATAAATGTTTGTGAATTCCGGAGGCAAGAGAAAAATTTTCAAGATCCGCCCTGTGGCGTGCTGCTAACACTCCTTATAAATACTGGTAAGCCCCTGGCTTTTGTGGCTAATCTTTCGCGTGGAGATCGCCATTATTCCGCTATTTATTATTTTTACTCGTATTTTTCTTTTACTAAAGTCAAGTCGAAACGTGCTTGATATTCTTGAAAATACTTTTTTCGCTACTCGTTTCTCGCTAAACTGCTGCTAAATGTATTAAATATGCCCCTTTTTAGTGGCGTGCTCTTTGCAATGTAGTATTTCATACGGTTTTGAATTTTAAATTATGTTAATTTTGATGCAGATTTTTTTACCAACTTCAAACTTTATTCACGTAGACATTAGACACATTGAAGTAGGTATAGATCCCAGCATTGTTCGTTCACCATAACATTTAAAGTTGGCGCAATAATATACTCACACTTCGTCCATTAATTTATTTTGTTCATCATCTCGGCATTCACTTTTTGCTTACTCATCATCCCTATATATTTACTCTGGTGCTCCTTTTACAGTATGCACATTCACCTTCATTTGAAGATTTCCTTTTAGTGGCATGGCATTGATACCTTCCCTCGATATATCCATGCTACCGATATTCATAAAAATATTTTTTTTTTTTTTTTTACCGTCCACGTTGCATTAGGAACATACAGCATGGTAAGCTATGATAGTAGAAAATCGGTCGGTATGTCATTGGTGCCTCGGAAAATAGGTAGGCCTCTGGCCTCAACGTCTACGTCCACCTGCCACATAAATCTGTAGCCGGCAGCACCACTGCACAACTGGAGTGCCTCAAACGCCGTTATAATATTTTTTACTTTATACCCACAATCTCACCACGGTTAGTGACCATGTGGCCGAAGGTGGTGAGTACGCAAAACCCAGAAGGAATTAGCTCCCAAGTTGCTGCACTTAAGAGCCAGCAGATGTGCTGTTTATACACCGTTATGTGCTTGGCAGATTTTCAACTTAAAAGTGGTAACAAACATAATAAGAGCATAGATATGAAAAGTGAAATTACACCTAGAATTAACATCGTCCATTCTATTTGCTATAGCTTCCAATATTATTGCAATTCGGCAAGTTCATAATGTAACTAATATTCCACATAAACTGTAAATTTTGATTAGCTGCCACAAGTAAGAACAATAGCTGCGTTAAATGAAGCAGTATGTGTCTGTGTGGCAGGTTGAGAGCTGTAACGGACTAAGTTATGACAAAGTGCGGGAGTCTCCGTGCGCCGGGCCGCGGGATGCCAGACCCGCCGCGCCTGCTTCGGCGCCGAACTCTTAAATTAGCGCTAACTTAGACCACTTAGCTTCTTCAAGTTTTGTTTGTAGACGCCATAAATATTCTATGTAGCGACGGTACAATACGGGCCGCTCGACTACTCACTGCATTGTGTGCGAATCAAAGCCGTCTTTGTATTGTTGCTTAACGGTTGACTCGAATTTTCTCGCTCCGTTGTTCCGTTTGCTTTATCGGAGTTTGAGAAAATCATGAAGACCTTTGTGAGATTGTTACAATTTACCCCATTCGCGCCAATGACGGAGTCAAAAAGACAAGAAATTATAATAGCAGTGATATAGCAATTGCACACTTGTAGGTAAAATGTTTATATAAAAATCAAGATTTGTCTGTCTGTTTGTTTGTTTGTAGCTTATGCGCTCCTATGCGATTCGATTGCTAATGAAACATTGGTGAGTTGTTGTTCATACGCCTGGGATGGTTTATGATAGTGAAAATATGTCTTACATTGCAAAACACTCCGGGGATTAGCTAGTTTAATAATAAAGTACCTGGGCGACCGAGCTCTGCTTGGGTGTAAATTGAGAATAGGAATTTTCCCAGAATCTAGCTAGATCAATTTTCGCCCCCGTAAACCCTTATATTGCAACTTTCTTCGAAATCGTTAGAGCCGTTTTCGAGAACGTGATACAAATATTGCTCATTTAATAGAATAGGACAGGATATTTAATAATAAATATGATCGCATTCTATAATAAAATGAAACAAAATTATAAATATTGCTTTTGCTCCATTCCATACTTCCATTTAAAAAACACAACACGCCCTATTTAAATCTATTAATTTATTATCATGTTGTCAAATCATATCAAATATTCATTGGCCAAAATGCTGATTAAAATCATTTAAGTATTTTTTTACAATCACAGCTGATTCAGTGTCCAGAAACTGTATTTGGTCAACCAATCGGAATGGCAATTCAAGTGCGTAGCCGAACTGAATAGTCACGGAAGGCCAATAATTCGATTTCGCGGTTATTTTAGCTCATGTAGGTTGCGTGGGCCGCAGGTGGTGCTCCGACCAAAATGATCAAATTTAACAATTCAGTGTGAATACTAATACTAAGTACTACAGTTCCTAAGTAAAAGATATTATTGTTCCTACGAACGCTTCATAAAACAATAATGTATACCTAATAAAGAATAAAAACAAATTAAAGAATGCGTAAATTGTGATGCAAATTTCTGCTTACGTATTCGTCTTTTTAAATTGGTTTTACTTACTTTGGAAATGGAAATTAATGCTTTACTTTCGAGAAATGAGAAGAAAGCCATTGTTATGGGGTCTTCTTTAAGTAGGTTTGCTTAGTTGTCTTTGTATTCTATTTGTTCAAACTTTGATGCGTTTTTCCGTTAGTCTGTAACGTGTATAACAGAGCTGTGTCATGTCATGCTGCAGTTTTTTTTTACTGTTATTTCTTAGGATACTAAGAACGAGATAAGAGGCTTCGTTAAACATTTTCTGAAATTGGCTTCAGTAATTAGCAATTTGGACAAGATCTCTGGATTTATCAGTGTTGCTGTGGAAAGCATATTTCAGTTAGGCGGTGCAGGTGCGCCATTCGCTGCAACTTCGATTAATTCCCATAACGAGGCAGGTCCATCACGCGCTCGCTCGTTTGTCTCCGGTCCAGCTATAAATACATCAGCGTACTTGCAATTTAATCCGTTCTGTTCCGCTGCTGTGGAACGGGGCTTTCTCCCTCGCACTCACACTTCCAGAGCTCACGTTTCGGTCAGCGAAAGTTGCATCAATTAATCTCTTTCGTGGGAAGTGTTCACCGACAATTGTTAGAATTAGAGCGATATATCCCCTAAAGAAAATATCTCTTAATTGTATATCGACACAGCGATCTAATAGAGTTTTCCAGCTCTTTTAAGTCATTTATTTTATTAACGGTGACGTATTCTCGATTTATCTACCGGCTATTGTACTAGTATGCTATCACGAGTATAGCTTGTCTCTATAATGTTGTTTAAGTGCCATGTAAAGACTGATTAAAATATTGCTTGACGATTACACGATCGTTTGCATTCCACTATCTCATACAAAACTGTATATCATAACAGGCTATCGTAAAAAAAAATCTTATAAAGTAGAGTTGTATTGTATGCATAATGGTGAAATATAATTTACTATGCAGTATTTTCAAATTATATCTACTGCATGGTTCTTGTTTCCTACTTTTTATTTTATATTACATGAGGATACTTTCTCTGTGTTCAAAGTAGTGGCAGTCCGTAGAAAATTTACAAATTTGCGTACAAAGCGCAAAGCACTGGCGGGATCGTCATTGTATGCAAATATTATTACAGGAGTCTATTGAAGGACCACACCGAACTCACGTATTGAGCTGGAGTAGTACGCACAATATAACCAGCTACTGTGGGACTGTATTATGAGACCTTACCCAAGAACCTTTGACATTATGGAGAAAATTTTCGTGAAATTTTCAGACAACGGCTCCCTTTAGGGTGCTAGGAACAAAAGTGTGCATTACGGAACATAATGAACTTATACTAGACGATTGCATGACTGAGGCAATTAGGAAATACTATTACCGGTGATGGTCCGTCGAGCAATAACTCAATCGAATTGCAGAGTTGAACAATTCATAAGCAAATCTGCACTAAGCATGTTAACATGGCTCCAGGGTTATTGCGGTGTACCGAACCATGTGTCTATGCAGAACACGGCGTATTGTAAGTAGGTACCTATAATGGAACGTACCTTGGTAGTGAACAGTCGTGTATTCAATATAGTATATCTGCTGTTGTTGAAATCTGCCGCTATGTTGTGGTGAACACGTCTAACTACGTCAAGAACGATAAAGTCCGAATTCTGAATCAATAATTTGTATTATTGTCCAATTATTCCTCTTAAGTATTTCGCCCGCGTTCTTATAGGATTAAAAGTAGCCTTTTCATGATCCATGGCTCCATTATGGTGTGAAAGAAGGACACACAAACAAACCCACTATCGCATTTTCGTAAATGCCTAACGTAGAATAGATATTTAAAAAGTAAATGTACGTAGTTGAAACAATGATAAATTGAATTGATGTTTATCTTCATTCCTCTTAATTCTTATGAAATCATTGAGGTATTTTGTAAAATTTCCTTAATATATTTAATAATGTAATTTGAATGAAAGGTAGTCTCCATAAATCAGAAACAGTTAGCACGTTACTGTAACTACATGATTACGCTACTTGAAAGGACCAATTAGCGTGCTAACTGACCACAGGCTGCTTTTCACAGTCAAACCTATTGTTGTAAATCTATTTAATTTAATATTATAATCAGTGGGATGTCCTGTCATTGTTGCGTAGGTCTCTTTTTCAGTTCAGCATCTGGCATTTTCACTGTGATGCATTAGTAAATTACGAATGCAATTAGAAGTGACGATGTTTGGCGAGCGAATCAGGCCACAGGTCGGAGTGGGTATGTGAACGTCGTCGCCGCATCGCGCCGGACGGTGCAACTGACGTCTTTCAATCACTCCGCAATGTGGCACGTGCGTCAACGGCTTCCTGCACTCCTCCCAATCTCAACTCTAGCAACCCGAAATAAAACACATAATTTATAAATTCGAAACTGAAACTGGAGCGCTTCGCGTGACGCTTGCAGTACTTTCTTTGTTTTCGAGTCGTTCCATTCATATAAGATAACGGCTTGCTCCGAGGCGACAACGGGAAACAATTACGCTATTACAAAAGACCTTAAGGATTCTAATTACGAGTGGATCCTTTCATCCGAAAACCCCGATCGGATACGGAGCCTTCCCATTATCGCGCGCCATAAACATTTCTGGATTTCATATCCGCGGCACGGCTGGGACCGCCTCACTTATTACCCCTGCGCGGAAAAGAATAACATCGTTTTGGCACTTTTGACGCGAATTCCGGATGCCTACGTTCATATTGTGCGCCGTTAATATTCTGCGCGACGCGTCCGACCTTTTTTATTTGTATCTAAAATTGAACATTTTGTCGCGACAACGAGCGCGCGCGACGCTCCCCTCCGTCGAAGGAGCGATAAAAATACGGAGACGGCGCGCTTCAGCAGCAATCGGGCGCACTAACGACCGACGTTGTGAGCGGTTAATTCATGTACACCTGTACCAAATTAGCGTCGTGGACATTTCGCGGCCGGACATTATGCGTGGAGCTATGTACTTCTAAGCATGGTATTTTAAAAACATTACAAACTTAGTATGTGTGGCTCCAGGGTGGCCCTGTACTTCGCAAATTTCTAGGTGTTTTGCTTAATACTATCCTTCATAGAACCTATTATAGGTACTGTCATCTTTTTTTCAGTTGCGTGGTGGATAAAACTTCTTCTTGGCCGTATCCAAGAAATGAGGCTTATAAAAATCCTACTTTCTATGAAATGGCCCCAAAATAAGCACCGCCGGCCGGGAGATGAAAAAGTAAAGGTAGGAAAACAACAAACACCTAGCCTTCCTGTCGCGGCCACTTCTGCAATTTACGGCACTGTCATTATTTAAAGTTTTGTAAGAGGTCACAAGAGAAAATTTAAAAAAAGGAAATCCTCTTCAATATGATCTTACGAATCAGCTGAAGTCAGCTGCCTTTATGCTGAAGTAGCAAACTCACTAAGATAAGGGGGGGAGCGGACAAATTGTAATAATTGCGAGACGAGATAAGAAGTGACACCAGAAAACAAATGAAGGCGGGCGGCGGCATCGGAGTCTACGTAGGGCGGGATGGGGGAAGCGTGACGTCACCACACTGGCTGTGAGCTGGTAACTGCCTCAGCCACCCTAACGGAAGGCTTACTTGTCTAAGCATATACTAAAAACCATGTGTAACTTTATTTCTAATTTAAGTTAGCACTTTAGTTTATGTCTGTACTAGTAGATATACATGTAATAGAAAGAGTACATTAAATACAACGAAGATAATTTTCAGAATTCATAAAAAGAGTTATACAATTAATTTGATGCCACATTAATGAGAGTCGAATTTGTTAATTTAGTTGGACATAGCCACAAAATAATTATTTAATACAACGGATTTAAATTTAAACCGAGGGTCCCGGAGAATCCCACGGGATCCCGGAGGCACACCTCGGCCCGTCGTCACCGCTCGCCAAATTAAAATGATAAATCAAAATCCGTCAGCCGGCCGCACATAGAAATGTTATGAAAGAAACTAACTCAGGCTTCCGTGAAACTGTACAAGTTTCATAATTATAATAGTAAATATTTTATATGTATTCTTATTTTTTTTGTGTAAGTTATTTTTTTAAAGAGAAATCTAACATACGACATTCATGTGGAATCTGAATTATATTGCGGGAAGAGGTCATAGTGTGGTATGGGTTCAATTAAAACTTATTTGTTAGATATTTTTGGGCGAATACACTTAGGGACAAGATCTTTTGTGTGTGCCTGCTGCCTAAGGACACGAATACATATTACTCTCTATCTATACCTTTTATAGGTACTATACTTTATATTATCTATACCTTATATACTATCTCTAAAATATATTTGATTATTCAACTAAGTACATTATGATTTAGAATGTAGAGCAGGATTTTCTTTAAAAAACATTAGGTATACATTAATAATATTTCTTATTCTTTTCTTGTCTTGTTTTTTTTTCATAAAATTCAGACAAGATGTATTTCCACATTTCCTCGACAATATAACTTACCCCTTATTTTAAAATGCATACCAGTGTCTACTATCCATTTTACTTTTCGGGTTTCTTATTAAGGGTGCGACTAAAAATTGGAGCGATTTAATCATTTTATTCACAAACCTGCTGGGAAAGATAATGCCAAAATTATACTGTAACAATTGTAAGGAATAAAAATGAATATCTCATTTTGCCCTAAGCTGTCGGCTTGTTAATGAAAATTAAATTATATAGAAATGAGATTACTGAAAGAAAAGCGTGAACCGTAGATACAAATCATGAGTAAATGTGATATCTATAAATAAACTACTCACCAATTTACTCTATCATCCAGAAATACCTAGTCCAGGAATGTTGAGGTATGCACGAGAGCTTCCTTTCATGGGCATACGAGGGCTAGCAGTGGGTTTTAGGAAATTCGACCCGCATTGGAATGAGAGGTGGATGAAAGTTTTCACGATACAAGTATGTGTAAACCTGAACTATTACCACGTGTAGTTTTAAGCGGTATTTCCTGCTGGCACATTTTACGGCTGTATATTATAAAAGTGAGAATAAAGAATCCATCAAAAAATCCTTAAATCTACCACAGAGTAATTAAAAATGAAAATAATATCGTAAAATAAACTATACTCATAACAAATAGAGAAAAGTGGTAGGTATTGGAAGCTATACCTATGCTCGATTTAAAAAGTAGCTATCTGAATTTATCTGTAAAAATATTTAGTTTTTCTATTTTTGTTTTACTAATTAGGTAAATAGCACTAAAAATTATTATAACGGAAGAGTATAGTGTGGTGTATGCAAGGATGTAACGAAATAAAGTTCAAAGTTCAAAGTTATTGATGTTCCAGCTCCTATAAATGTCAATGTTCGGAGGCTATGTGCGTGCTAACAAAACAACAGATAAACTGGTGAAACCAGTATATCCATGAAATTTTTATAATGTACGTAACTGGGCAGGCATATTGTAACCTATTGATGTGTTAGCATACGTATATTAATGTGTTATGAATTCAAATATTTGTTTGATACAAATGCGGTAATGGAACGCGCTAAAACTAATTGTGCGGTAAATCGAGATGAGCTGCAATTTGTCAGCTGTCCAGAGGGCGGGCGTATATTACGGGACAATGGCAAGTAGAATATGTATTTATTAAGCACAATTACATTATTAACGAAACTATTTTTATCTATTTGATACAATTAAGTAGTCAGTCATGACGAAGCATTTAATATTAACAATGTATTAGCAGCATATTTCAATTGTGTTTATATTATAAAACAACCAAAAGTAATTACGTTAAATTTCATGCAGTTGATTTATTTACAATAATAGTATAAATTACAAACTATAATACCAATATAGAAAAATATAACAATACCTAACAGTATGCAATTAATTTAATTTAATTTAATTTTGTTTTGAATGTTTTTTGTAGTTGTGGTAAAACTATATGGTGATAGAGACAAAAATCTTAATCGAATCCTAGTGCGACTATACTCAGTATGTCTACAATGTAAGAATCATTTTATACTTAAGTTAAATATTTGTTCAACTTGAAGATCAACGAAAATATCCTTGGTTCTAAGAAATAAGCGTTCTTTCCCTTTTCAATTTTATCTCACAGAATCTTTTTCCAGATACCTAAACCACGTGTGTCATGTATACCGTTATCGAAAATCGTTTGTGAGATACCCATAATGTTTTATTAAATGTCATCCGCAATATAATGAGGTGCGAGGGATCTAACATCTGCGAGCGAGACGCTACAGAAATATGTGCGAAGTGTTATGGAGTGCCGTTGTAAGTCAATGAAGCGGCAAATGGGGTGCTCTTGCCGCTCCGGCGAGAGCACACTCTAATAAATAAAATTATGCCTCAGAAATTACAAGAATACGCGTGCCACCAGCGATCCCCGCGAGATTGGATGCTGAAGATTTTCATCGATATCCTCCAATAATGAATCTAATATGTAGTAAGCTTAAAGAACGCTTGCGTGTCGTAACGAAAACATGATTTTGCCACCGATATCGGTCGCGTCTTATAAATACAATTTACCGTTGACATTTAGATACCAAACATCACTATTAGATCGTAAGAGAATAATATAAATTAATGGTAAAATGTATTTATTCTAGTCCTTGGTACCGATCCAAGAATAAATCATGAGTGTTCCGCAGTTATCTGCAAATTATGCCTACTCATATAAGTAGTCGAAATAAATGTACAACATATAAATTTTGTTTTAGGTCTTACTTAACTTGAGCAAGTGAAGGAATGGAACGGTCGAACATCTTTAAGCAGTCAATGCACGTGCAATATACCAGGTGCACGTAGGAAGTAGATTCGATTTCAGACGAATTGAGTTTTGAAACTAACCGCTTCAATTGAAGTCGAACTAGAAATTAAATTAATAACTCCACTTTCAATTATAATTATGTCTAGACGAGTAAAATAGAGTCGAGATAATATATAGGAGTGGTTAGAAAAGATATGCTTAAAATACTTCTTTTTTGGCGATACGTTCTCGTATCACGGAAATCATTAAAGCGAGTGTCAAGTGATTTATTATGAACTTCGTTAGTCACCCAAAACAGTTATAGCTCTTGCTTAAGAAAATTTCAAAGTGGCTACCACTACTGATCGACTACTGTCCCGATAGTGTTCTAAGTTGCTATTAAATATTAGTACCTAAATTAGATTAAGGATTGCAGTTCAAACCATTAGAGCCGTTAGTAAAATTAAACTAAATGTATGTCAGACAACTATTGTGCTGTCCCTGAAAAGACTGAAACAAACGTACTTACTAACGGTATAATGTATCAGTTTAACAGTAAGAAATATTCTTCGACGAATGATGAACAATTTGTCAGTTGTATTGTGTACGGTGACGCGCGGCCATTGCCGTCGGCACACTAATGATCCGTCTTATATCTCGGCGGTAAATCAAATTGCCTTTACACACATTCATGACTGCAAATAACCGCGAATAACCTGTTAAATGTAGCCTGTAATTACCTACCTTTTAAATTTACTCTGTATAGGAAATCTCTCGAACGAAAAATTGGTAAAGAATAATTTTATTAGAAATTTAAACTCGATCAACGAAGGCTCTTTCCAGGAAAATTACGTTTCGAATCCAATAGGATAAGATAGTCTTAACAACTGCATAAATTAGTGTAATTATTCAGATCAGTTTCAGCTCCTCTGTTCGGAATCTATGCCTGTGTCACGTTGTGTCGCATTCGCAAGGGATTGTTTCAGATACTATAGACTAATAAATAATATTACAACGGAGAAAATTATTACGTGCAAGCAACCCTTGCGAGGTTATATACGGGTCCCATCCCCCTCACTATATTAAAGTGATATTGCTTATATGCTTACCATTAAGGCTATACGTTTCAAGTAAATTAAGACCAATTTGCAGAGGTTTTGCAACGAATATGGGAATTTAATTTATGGGCGGCGTGACGGATGTAATATGAATGAACGTGTAATGAATGATTTTAATTTAATTTCACGTGAACACGATTAAGCAGGGAAGTTCTTAGTGTTTTCGATTTGGGTTTCAAATTATTGCGTTATGGCCCGTGAGAATCAATGAACCGTTGAAGTTTATAATGAAGATAATTTTTGAAAGGACGTTACAAAATTTTTGATTATTGTATTTTGATTAGGTTTCCTATTTGTCCAATATTAAATGATTTGTTTAAAAACACATAGTGTGAGTAGTAGTAGATCTACACGATCCTTGCATATCTTGCTAAAAATAATCTCAACGCTAAAACAATTCTAAAAAATTCAGCTCATTTGGTAGTCAATAGCCAGCAGGATGTCCATGGGCTATAGCTCACCGATGGAGCGATGATCTCGAGCCCGCACCTATCCCCGCATCATTCACGATAATGGCGGGGCCTATGTCTCGGCCGTAAATGTAAATCGCTCTAATTTATACGCGCGATAACGTCGCCGCACTGCTGTTAACTGTAATTATATTACCGGGCGAGGACGTGTTGATCAAAACCTCTGATTAAATGGTCGTGATGCGAAACGGGAAAAAATTCGCCCCTGGTGGTGTTAACGAAAATAAGTGTTAAGTACTTACCTTCTTTTGTGTGAAACTATACATACGATTTGA
Source organism: Tetheella fluctuosa (assembly GCA_951216915.1). Classification (NCBI taxonomy): domain Eukaryota; kingdom Metazoa; phylum Arthropoda; class Insecta; order Lepidoptera; family Drepanidae; genus Tetheella; species Tetheella fluctuosa. The sequence goes on from OX578214.1 coordinate 5,381,276, forward strand.
ATTTCCCAGCGTTTTTTTTGGGCTAAGTAACGCTTCCTTTTTATTTATTCGTTGTATTAAAATTTATTATTCGTTTTATTAAAACATTCAGCAGTTTTATTAGGTAGCTTTTGAAATCGAAATGAAAAGACATTTATCAATCACTACCATACGCTAAGTACCTACCAGAGAAAAGTACCTTTTAGTAGATATTTGGGATTACACGTAATAAGTGTTTTACCGCTATCCTAGAAACATGCTAATATTAGAATAGCACACAAAGACAATGCCCCAATGGGCAATCTATTTGAGTAATTATTCGCTAAGGGTCATTGTCGGCCATCTTGTGCGCGTGGAATGAGCCTTGTTCGCTCAGTGCTTGCCTGTTATGTACACGCTTTTGGCGATCATGGTGACAGTGCCCCGGAGTGTCTTCAATGACCATACAAACACTTAATTGTCCTCTCAACTACAGTAATTCATGAACTATGCTTGCAATTACATCTATTCGAGTCAAATTTAGTTTTGTTGAACGTCACAGGGTAGTCTCAATTTGGGTGAACAGAATTCTTGCACATATAAACTCGGAAATTGGACGGAAGATTGTCGAGAGAGATATTATAGTTGGCGGTTCTAAAACTTTTGTACTATATACTTACTTGGATTTACAACCAACGTGTACTATAATTTTGTTACTGTGGATAATTCTGTAAATATTTGTCTTTAAGATATATTAGGTAGGTACCTGCAGATGCATTGATATAATTCAGTGACAAGATAAGTGCTCGCGAAAAATGAAATATGAAACGATGTTTAATTATAACACTAGATAAGTTAACAATCTCGAAACCAAAGTCTGACTGCGGCTTATCTGACGCCAAATGTTTCAAAGGAACTTTTAACGAGTTTAAAGTTGGACCAAGTGTAGTGCACCCGCAGCGCTTCCTTAGCTTAAGATTAATTAAACAATTGCACGATGGCTCCTTGAAAACACTCCGACATGTCTCGGCCTGTCGTCGCCAACCTTGCCAAATTAAAGCCATAAATCAAAATCCGACGACCGGAAAGAGAAACGTAATAATGAAGAACTAACTCCGGTTAGGAACGAGACTACACGACTCCGCCGAGTTTAATTCATTTCTTTCATTTTGCGGAGCTCAAATAAAAAGATATATCTACCAAAGTGGTTATACTTTACATTTGAAAGAAGCCAGATAATTCATTTACTTGCTTGAAATAATGCGTACTTTATTTGGAAGTCAATAAAGCAATTCCTTTTATCGAACAATAAAACGCAGCACCGTGACAGCAAGCGAATAATTTTGCACATGAATGATGATGCAAATTGCAAGTGTCAGCAAGGTTTGATCGGACGGAATAATTTTGGTATGCAACGCAATAAAAGTAATAAAACAGAATATACAATTGGATGACGAACGAAATTGATTATTTTGTTCAACAACTCACTGAGTGAAGTTGGAATTTACAACGGAGAGAAGGTAAACTCGCAACATCGGATTCGTTCGGGGCGGCTCGTAACTCAACATCAATTTATGTGCGTGCGATGGTGACGTGCTAAAAGATTAGTCGCTACGCTATCACCTAGAATCCCTTATCTATGGTAGCTAAAGCTATTTCGATTGTAACAACTCAACATTTTTCAAAGTATTAGTTGTGTTGGTTGTTTCTCGTTAGCTATTATATGGTAAATATTTTTATCAGTTTACGTTTCCGTACTTCTTCCCCATAGTGGATAAAAACAATAAATATCCCGCTGAGTAACGTACAGTCAAAAAGCGGCAAGAGTTGTTTGACTCGCTCAGAAGCAAAACATTGAAACTTTATAGTATCTAAATCACTTGTTTAAAAATGAACGCCCGGAACAACGGACGTGGGAAGTCGGGCCAAAGTTTACGACTATGAAGCAATCCGGCCAGCGTACCAGCAGCATTGAATTTGTATCCAACTGATTCCACGCCGACTATTGCATAGTTCACGAGTAGCGGAATACAAAATCAACTACTGCCACATTGAAACCGTAAAGAATGACTTATGAACTGCATTCGAATTTTGTACTAAGTATTTTATAAACAAATACGTAACTCATACAAGGAACATAAGAAGTAGCATGACGAGGTTTTAGAGTTTTATTAAGTAGATTACTTTTTTACATGAAGCGCACAAGTGTAATTCCTAAATATGTGATTTAATATCTACTGTCCAGAGTTTGGCTATAAAAGCAGCAATTGTTTTATGGTTGGGAAGATCACAAAGACCTATGTGTTCACATGTTTTACGAAGCACAGAGAATATTTCAGTATGAGTTAGAGTGTCTTAACTAAGGGTTGTAAATTTTTTGCGTGTTCTAATATATCCTGATTGATCAATCAATCAATGGTTGTCTGTTTGTTTGTAATGTATGTGTCTATAAACCATTCATCAGATTGCGATGACACTTTGGTAAGTTGTTATGCGCATGCTCGCATTGCAAAGGATCTATCTAACATAAAAAAGATAAAAAAGCTTCATTGCAACGCACGCCGGGATTAGCTAATTTTTATTCGATAAATAAAAAAATATGAAGGTACAAACAAAATACACAGGTACCTACGCATTTAGAATCAAGTCAAAAAATCTGATGGGTTGATGGTAAACTTATAAGTAGTAATTAGGTACAAAGTCAATCTTTCATTAGCCTCCCTATTTTGCAAATTTAAGACAATCTAAGCCAGTCCTAATGCTATTGTGGGTGAGTTTTGATAGGTATAACCTGTATCAAAACTCAAAAAGTGGTTGATAAAAGGTTGGGGAAAATGTATGTAAGTACAGTAATTTAAGATTGTACCTACCATTGTACATTTACTATTCATAAACTTGGTTTTCTTTAAAAGACGACCAAGCGGTCTAGATTAAAAACAAAGGATTAGTAATATTTTAATGTACCTATATGTATAATTTAAAAGAACACATAGGTACAACATTATTTAGTCATATTTATGTTGTATTGAACGTTGATTGGATATGTAGAGTGAAAATTGTTTGACGTATCATTGCAACCTGTCCAACGGTATTTGTAAATGGACTGCAGTTTCCATTCAGAATTTTTTCCATGACACTTTTGTGATTGATGATAATGTGTAGAAATCGATACTACTTGGTCGGTAACGTGTTTTAGTTATGTAAAAGTAACTAAATATAACAATAATGTGGCGCTTGTTAGATGTTAAAAATCCCTTTCATTTTGACTAACGTTAACATATGATTAGATGCTAGTTCAGCTCGTAAGTTGCAGTAGATATTAAACTACAAACATATTTGGAAGGCGAATTTGAATAACAACAATAACTTATGTAAGTAAGCAATAATATAAATAATGGAATGTATAGCATCGTGTAATGAAACAAGCCAGATGTACGAAACAGAATGTTCTTTATGGGACACGCTTTCGCTGTACAACACGTCCAATATTGCAAGATCTGTCAATGTATAGTAGTATGGTAGCGTGTGTATATCCTTTTTCAGCGTGGTGTAGGAATAATGGGGTGTACATGAAAGGTCATGGTAGAATGGTGAAGTGGTTCGAGCAGGCAGTAGGCGCTGACTCGCCCCGCACCTATTGTATGCGTTTGCGACACAACAAACCTTGATATAATATTAACAAAACAAAATATTTGCATTTCGCTACAGGCATCTGAATGGAAAAGGGACAAAAAGGGGATAGGAATGAAAATATTATCGCCAGTGATATAATGTTTCTATTTTTGTATTGTGGTGCAATGTTTTGAACTATAGAAAATAAATTAGATGTTTATTGTTTATTAACTATTGACTTGGAGGTATAATCTTATTCTTTAGGTAGGTATGACTCCCTCTTTATTTGATTATTTCGTACATATGTCAACGAATAAAAAAAAGCAATATAATGCTGCAACATAAACTGGCTGAATTTAAAGTAGGTAGGTACTTGTTTATCTCAATGAATCTAAGTGTCGGAGCTACGGGATACTTAGTTAATGTCTTAGCTTAGGCCTTAAACTATCATGGTCAATGTTTCAAAATACAAGAAGTATCAAATACTAATACGGGAGTAAGTAATCGAATGTTAAGCAAAGTGAGTTGGCTTTTCAATAAATTAATTTATAAATAGAATAATTGCGTCCTAAATTTTTATAGGTCATATCGATATGTGTGGTCGAATTCATTACCCCATGGGGTTGGCAGGGGGTGGCGGCGGGACTTCATGGCGTCGGGCGGGCGGGGGAGGGGGCGGGCGGGAATGTAATATCAGTCGAGTAGTGATATTGCGGTTTCTAACTCGCGTGCTACTGCTGTAGAGTTGCCAGTTTCTAAAATTATTTATTTTCATAAAACAAAGCATTTATTACACGTTTAATAGGTATATAATTTGAGTTTTCAGTTCATATTACACTGCTGTGCTGAAACTGAAGACTAGTAATAAGCGATTTGAATAAGTATAAAATTATAGATTGCTACTTACTTCTTTTCTTAAAATTTTCGCGGACTTATATGCTTTTGAGATTTTTCTGTCTGTCTTTCATGATCATTTTACACTGAGTCTCCGAGCGATATCATGATCAGCGATATCAAGTTTTAATTAAATAAGTATTTTTTGTTAGAGCTGCGAGTCGACTAACTGCTACTTCTATAACTTGAATGGATTTAAATGGAAAATGATCACTGGTTTGTAGGCTTTTCTAGTTTTCGAGCAATAATAGATGAAATACTTTAAATACACCATGAATTACTGATCAGGAAATTACACCACTATGGTATTAGAGACATTGCACTCAGTCTTTTGAATTCATACTTGAGTGATAGAATTCAAAGGGTTGATGTAAATGGTAAAGTTTCCTCTGGGTCTTCGGTAACGATGGGCGTCCCACAAGGTTCTATCCTGGGACCTTTTCTTTTTCTGATTTACATCAACGACTTGCCTTACCTTGTAGAAAAAAAACATGAGATAGTATTGTTTGCTGATGACACTTCACTTCTTTACAAAGTGAATAGACATGATTTTAATTCTTCTGACGACGTAAACAATGCTATTTCAGTAGTCGTTGATTGGTTTACTATTAATAATTTATTGCTCAATGAGAAAAAAACCAAATGTATCAGATTCAGTCAACCCAATGTAAGACATTTGAACACAGACATTGTTATTAAAGGCGAAAAACTGGATCTTGTTGAAACAACCGTATTTTTAGGTATCACTTTAGATGATAAGCTACAATGGAGCCCACATATTTGTAATTTAGTGAATAGACTTAGTTCTGCAGCTTATGCAGTGAGAAAAATTCGTTCTCTCACTGACGAATCTACGGCAAGATTAGTTTATTTTAGTTATTTTCACAGCTTGATGTCTTACGGCATCCTCCTTTGGGGCAGTGGTGCCGACATCAATAGAATTTTTATTCTGCAGAAGAGGGCTATTCGCGCAATTTATAAATTATGTCCTAGAGATTCTCTTAAAGATAAATTCAAATCCATAAATATTATGACTGTGTCGTCACAGTACATTTATGAAAATTTAATTTATGTTCGGAAAAATATACAAAATTTTCCTAAGAACAGCGATACTCATAGCTTGAACACTAGAAATAAGCACAAACTCGCTGTACCTGTAACTCGGCTCAGCAAAGTGAGGGACTCATTCAAGGGGCAATGTATACGTTTCTATAACAAAGTACCCAAAGAAATTCAAGAACTATCTGTGTATAGATTTAAAAAATTAGTTAAACAAAAGTTATGTAAGAAAGGGTACTATAAAGTTTCTGATTTTATAGAAGACAAGAATGCATTTAAATGAAATGTTCGCTACACAAACTATTTCATTAAAATTTTATAAACTTTGTATTAGTAATTATTCATAAATAAAAAAGAACAAAGATCTATAAAAAATGTCCCTTGCTGAGTTTCTTGCCGGAGTCTTCTCAGTCCAAGTGTATTCCGAACCGGTGGTAGAATCATTTGTAACGTTCATAAGTGCCTTATTAGGGCCTAAACTGAATAAATGATTTTTGAATTTGAATTTTGAATTTGAATATACAATGACAATAGAGTAACATAGATGCCATCTAATCGTTTTTATTTACATTCCTTTAATTTATGTTCAGTCTTAGGTTTAGACATACTGACTTTGTAACCCTATCCTTAGCCGGTTTTTATATCATGGCATAAATATCACACAAAACTACCTAATTGTATCATATTTGCTAACAGCTAAATATAAGGTAAAATGTTACAATACATATTGGTTGAAAAAATTATAGGAACCACACAACAAAATAATGCATTAAATGCATTATGTAGCTATTCTTTTCAATTCAATGTCTAGTAGGTACCTACCTACTATTGCCAAGTGGATCGGGTTGCAGACTTGTGCGCGGGCACACGCTCCGCTCCATAGGACCATTGCGGGTAGTTCATCACTATAATTGTTCAGTGTAGGTTTCCGTAGACAGAAAAATACTTATGTCAAATTCTATGCTCGATTTTAGTAAAGCCTACAGAAACTAACGACAAATCAAACATACACATTAATCATGAATAAAGGTTATAAATAGCCCAATTGTAAATGTATACTGTAACTTAACGTATAGTTACATACAAAGGGATTGTCGTTTAATTTATAAGCGTGGCTTTTGAAGACTTGAAATAACAATAACAGATTACGTTTTAATATTCATAAACGTCAGTTATGAAATGAATGGATTCCACAACTGAATATTGTCGGGTTTTCAGCAATAAAATCCTCGTACATTTGGCTCGATTTTGTTCTCTTTTATTCTAAGTTTTATTATTTTAAAGTATTTTAATTAAAACTGTCATTGTTTTGAGGAGGAAGATTATGACAAGGCGAGCGGCTCGATGCCGACAAAAAGATTTCGTGGAATTTGTTATATCAACGCGCAACGTAGGGTTGGGCAAAGGGTCACAAATTATTCAAGTTTCCTTCAAGGATTCTAAAATTTTTAACAAAGCTAAATTGTCATCAACTTGTAAGAGTATTAGAATTTAAATCTATTGTTAGGAAAAAGGAATTCTCGGGCTTCAAACGTTTTAGAAGTTTGTTTATAAATCAAGGTAATTTGGCACGATCGGGATTAATTTATTATTTTTGATTGAAACTTTTCATATCACATTAAATATTTATTATTTCCCATTCATCTGAAATACTGTAAAAGTTTTCTTCACATTGCCTTATACCTACCCTATTTTAGTATGTATAATTAATGTAACAATGTATTGATTCCAATCATATTAGAATAATATCTAACATAATGTTATTTGAATATGTGATTGATGATGAAATAAATTAATATATATTTAATGAGTGGGATAGAAAACACTGACATAACTAAAGTTATGAATCCGCTTTTATATTTCAAAAGCTATAACGTTTCAACCCTGTTACGTCCGACATTTGCACGACAGACAACCATCGGGTATTGTTTCATACAGTTAAACATTTAATTTATGCGTTTTATACAGCTTAGTTACGCCTTTTGTATAAAACATATGAGCATTATTAACTTCGTTGAAGAATTACCTGCCGGTAATTTCACAAATACAAGTTTAGAGTTTCATTTCTGAATAATGATCCTGATAACCTAATATATTATAAAGAAGCTATGATATATTTGTTTTGATTAAATATTGACGACAAAATAAAACTAAGTGCAGTTTAAAACCAACCAAATCCTTAGATATACTTTTGTTGTAATTTCATAAAGAGCCGAGGACATTGTAATATGAAAGGGGGCTAGTTTATATTAATCTACGTAGTAACGTATATATTTTTATTTATGGTGTATCTAATGTTGCGTATCCTCAGTCTAATAACACAAGAAAAGTGTAAGTAGTGTGACATGGGCACGGGCAGCCCCCGCCGGCCGCCCAGGGCCGCCCGCGACCGCTCCCGCGCCCGCGCCGCCGCCCGCCTTGCCACACTGACTCGTTCCGCAAGATCATTGTTATTTATCTCGGTGCCTCCCCGCTTTTATTTCGTCCCTGTCCGACTCAGTTTATTTGTCTTCGGGATCTGAGGGTACATTAACGTATTTTTCTTCTCTATTAGGGACGGTCGTCGACTCACCTTCAAACTTTGCGCCGGGATCCACGCGGAATCCGAACCCACTGTTTGTTTACTTGTTTTTTATTTCCAGGATAAGTCAAATAAAAGTTGACGATTGATTGTATTGTACGAGAGCTCGTAATCACAAGGAACATGGAGAAGTTTCGATGCGTTAAACCGAGAGTTACTCTACTTTACGGTATGGCTATCAATACGATCGGAGCGTAAGAAACTACCCAACTTCGACGTACCGAATTATGACTCAGCGATTAATATTTTTATGTCATCACGTCAATCTATTAATGTGCTACGATTGCGTTATATTTACGAACACTCACCGCATAACGGTTTCTTGTAAAATTCTGATTCACGCAGTAATAAATAGTAGCACTATTTTAAGACGTCCTTCGCACGATTTCAGAGCGCCCGTTAGCACGACTGGAAATTACCCGTGCTGATATTAACCCAGAAACCACTCCATTTACATAATATATTTTTTAAGAACGGCTTTTATTTAATGACTTACTATCTGTATATTTGCGTATCTCACTGAACCGTAACAAAAGAAGCCAACTTAGTGATAAAGCCTAGAGTAGGTGAATTAAGTACAAAAGCTCCATTAGCGGCGTAGCTGTTTCAAAATTAAATTATCTCGAGCAATAGCGGGCTCGGGAGTTACGAGTAAATTGCTAGAAAGAATAAATCCATTCTCGCGAATCGGTTGCATGAAAATTGCAACAGCAGGCAATAGCGGCGCGCCAGCGAAGCGCACAATTATAACGAGATGGTATAAATCAGAATAAGTTGTGGCATGTTATTAGGGCTATTCCACCACAAAATAGGAAGACGAAAGCGAGCTCGATGAAACTCGTAAACTCCGCGGTCGAAACGGAATGTAACTTTTCATTTTCGAGACACAATTTTTTCCCCGTCGCATCGGAATCGTGAAATAATATCTTTACCTTATAAACCACTATTTCTCTTCGACGTAGTACATACTCCAACGAGAACGAGATTTTGTATATTCAAATGAATCGAGAACATTACACTTAAATTTTATTGACTCCTCGAACATAACATTAGAATCGCATTAGGAAAGGTACTCGTCGATGTCCCCAAAAACATTTCGCCGAATTTACCGTTATCGATTGTCGGCATTTTTATATCTGATTGCTTATTAGGTTGCGTAGTTTTTTTTGTATATTTTTCTGTTAGAATCTCATTGAATATTCGATCTTAAAAACGAGGGAATCGAGAGACCACGTTTGCCGCCGAGAACAGTTCTCATGCTCGTGAATACAAATAGATGCTTACGAGGACTTACCTTTTCGCAAATTATCTCTCGACTACAAGGCGGCAACGTAACCTGGAAACAAAATTTTATAGATAAGTTATTTAGTTTCAAAATAAGGAAGGAAATCTTATCTAAGGAATATTTGGGACAAAAGGCATAATATTATAATCCATGAAACGAAAATTCCATAACAGTTTTCTATAAGAATGTGTTACAGGTTTGTAAATACCTGTTCGTGATAAATTTATTGGTTTCCAAAAGTACCCGAATACCTGACATCGAGTGGATGGTATAACAATAGATCCCGCTAGTGAAAATACAGAGCCGAATAAGCAGGCAATAATTTAGGAGCGGACGTCAATAAGTCAGGAGCACGACGGGTATTTTGATCAATGACATACCCAAGTAGTTGTAAATACAAAATGATTTCTAATGAAATTATATTTTTAATTGTATTTATCAACAAGATTTCTTCTAGGATGTGTAAATTAAGACGGTTCACTAAAATCTGATATTATAATTCAGATTAAAACAAAAAGGCAAAAGCTATGATAAACACTGTGCTTAACTACTTTATTATAATACACAGATTGGAAAACATATTGTGAGTTAGTAATTTGCCTTTCCGTTAGTTTCGCGGGAGTGTTAAGGGCGGGAACTGAGGGCGGAAAGACATGACAAGTAGCAAATGGGCACATTTATGTGTGCGAACATTGCTTACCACACCACGAGGCTGTTTGTATTACAAATGAATCCGTATTTTAATTATCATCGGTACTTTAGTTGTTATGAAAAATGTTGAGTTATTTAACTGACTTTTTAGTAGACTACGTTTTGGAAACTTGCTTTTCATCACTAACCAATTATTACAATAAAAAAATAATTCAGAAGGATGTAAAAGTACTAATAACTATAAATTATCCAAAATCGGGTCGTAAAATAACAAATTAGACAAAAAACATCAAAACATTATTTACGTGTAATGAGACCGAAGCAATAAAACAATACCCTACTTATTGCAACATTCGTACGCTAGTTTACGAAACCATAAAATATGATAAGCATCAGGCAATGAGATTCAGACGGTATCCTATTTATTTGTATTTACGAGCAAATCGAGCCTTGACCCCGAGTCGGGCCGAAACCTGCGCCCGCTGACGTCAGGAAAACTACTTTTGTTAGATAAACACGCCCGAATTGTCTGTGTAGCGTCGTTCTCATGATTTAGTGCCATATTAGATTGGTCTGGACTAATTTGGATGTAGATTGGTAGATAGCGTTCGTTGTTCAATAAGAGATCGTGACATAGGAGTGCATCTGAGCTGGATGCGGGCGTATTGCCGGTCGCCGCCGGTAAACAACGCTCATTCGGGCACGGCGGCAGCTGGCTGCCTCGTCTGCGCCCGACGCGCAATATCCCTCTTACAAAATAAAGGAATTCCCCGCGACAATCGTTCGCCTTCCTTACTCTCACCCGAGAAATACAAACGCACGCCTTAGAATGACTTTACAAAAATTTGCATGGCACTAGTGTTGTTTTTTCTCTATATTTTCACGTTCAGAAAAGCAATTTTTGTACGTCGCCCGCGATACGGAACGCGGGAAATTGCACTCGTTCCTCGGTGAGCGGAGAGAACAGTGGGAATGGAGTGGCGCACTGTATTGTGCTGGCTAGGAGCGACCGATTGCTTTTGGTTAGCTTTATTGCCCCCCACGCTTCTGGAAATTTCAGTATCTTCTATACGCTATATAGTATAATTTAGAAGAAGGCAGAATACAAAGCTTAATTAATTCTATCCTAAATTAATCGAGCAAAATAAAATTAATATTGAATAAATGTAAGCATGGATGTTATCGATGCAATCTGAGAAACAAAGTTTCAGTTTCCAGAAATCCAATCAGAAGTTTAATTGTTATTAGCAATGAAACGTCGAGTTAAAAGTTTACAGATCACAGTACCTACCTACTTCAATTTAGTAATTAAGCATAAATAGGAGCGTAATACAGAAGTACACGCTATTTCATTCAGGGGTTCAGCAAAAGAGTTTCGTTGCAGTCGGAGTTATCCTCGAATGTTGTTGGATTCAATTACCGAGACATCCCGCCCACCGAGTCTGTATAGTGAATTATCTTCATTACGCGCGGAGGGACAACAGAGTAACTGTTAATTACTTTAAAATAAAAACATCTCTATTTTTCTGTGTAATCTGATAGTGCATTGCTATTTAGAACTTATTTACTTACATATTGTTTTATTGAGGTATGGTGCTTAGATACTTAGATAATCTTTTTGAAGTGGAGACTTCTTTAGCGCGTTGAGCACTTTTTGGGTGAACAAAAATCATGGAACTCGCGTCATCGTCACGCGAAAAACAACCATGAGCTATATGTATAATGTGTATATATACTTACATAACATTAAATTATTATTTATAATTAATTAATTAATTTTTGGTTTTTAAGGAAGTGTTTATGATCAAGGATTAAAGTTTAAATTGATTATTTTTCACTTCTATCGGCAAGTCCCCAAAGACTGCCCCGCGTGTTTTTATTATAGAGCTGTGTTTCTTGGTAAAAGTCGTAACTGTTTGTATAAAATTTTCCCTAAGATTTATTCTCAGATAAAATAGTTGAGACACAGCAGTGTCCGTCCGTTTGGTAAGGGCTAGATACCCTGCACGCTACGCCATAGGTCGCGGGTTCGATTCCCATCTAGGACAAACATTTGTATCCATAAATATGTATATCTATCTGTGTTCTTTCACTGGGTGTATATATCTATTCTATACATATAAGAGTATAATTATTTAAAAGTAGTGTTGTATTAAGTATATTAGTTGCCTTGTGTGAAGAAATATCCATTTCGATACATGAACATGGGTTTAAACGTCTATTAACCTAATTGGTAATTGGTAACTAATGCTTTTAATTAAAATTGATTTATTAACAGAACCTTAATATACCTAACTTTAGTGTCTATCTATTTGTCTGTCTTTAAGTAACGGCTATTTTTCTCGGCAACTAAAAATCCTATCGACTTGAAATTTGGTACAGTTATCGAAATTTCTTGCCCGCATTTTTTATAGTAAAAGAAATACCTAAACCCATATGTATAATGATAGTCTAATAACTACGGCAAGTAGGGGGTCATATAAATTTAATTAGGCTTTAGCTTCGTTTGTATATTCCAAAGTGTATGTTTTTATATTTTTATGCTAGTTTTCAAATAACAGTAAAAATCTTTATTTAAAAAGTTGTATTACTCTTATCATAGCCTATGTTCGCACTTTCTTTATCTCAACGTATTTTATAAATATTTTATTGTTCACCCTGCGCAAAATTTAATTACTAATCCACTAACTCATAATACAATCAATTTATTAAAATAACATGTTTTTACGTAAAAAAGCCTTGGATTTATGAAATTATTTTCGTCTCTCTAAAGTACCTTCAACTGATTTGATTTAGGATACCAGGTGTTATTCCAATCTACAGCTTCTTAGATAATTTTGTGTGTAGGCTATTTTAGATCGACCGTCTCCGTAATTTGGAACGACAGTGTTAAATGGCTCGTTATATTTTGTTTACTTTAGCGAATAATTATAACAAATAGGTCGTGCAAATTTCTCCCTTATAAAATCGTGACTAGGGCGTTCCCTGATCCATGCTTGTTCCTGGCAAATTAAATACAAGAAATTATGCTTGGCGGTAAGTACCCTTGACTATCAGTAATATATTCGGAGTAGAGTAGAAATTTATTGTGATGAGAAGGCAACAAGATCAAGTTTTGGATTAACAATATTGACAGATAAGGATTCTACGATGCTTTGAAAAGTAGATTAATGTAAAATAAGGAAAGTTCCGGATCTAGTTTTATTTATCCCAGCTACACATATATCTTTATTTCTGTCGTATTTATTTTACCATTTATACCTCTATTCAATGCAACAGTATTTACGTGGACGTTGCAACGCAGAGCTCTCATCTTTAGTAGCCAATTCTAAATTAGCATAGCAAGGTAGAAAATCCTAAAATATCACATTAGCGTATGAAGGACGTTTCCATCATTCTCTAAATCCATGGCAGTATTATTAGTGATGATTAACGAGCGTGTCGCAGCTAACATTTCGACGGACACCCGTTAATGACGCCCACCTCTGAAATGCAGTCCATTTAATGTATTGGCTTTTGAAAGTAATTTAAGACTTATTGCACTGAAAAAACATTTCTAGTTTTTAGCACACATGGTATATTGCGATGTAAATGTTGTAAGCACTTTAGTCTGACCACAATAAGTGGTTGGTAGCCTAAGGTAGTAGTCCGGTGATACCTAGGGGCAAAGCAATGGCCCTGCTTTCCCTCCACGCACTTCGCCTATCGCACTCAAGACACGGCTTAGCCCTTGCGTTCCCACTACAAGGCAATTGGCTCAAAAATTACTGTTGGAACAAAAGTATAATTATAATATATTATATTATAAATTATTATATATTTACCGATCGTTTCTAATAGAGAGTTTCTATCGATATTTAAAAAAAAGTTTATTTAATTTGATATGTCTAGGCCACCATTGATATTAAACTTTTATCCTCAGTGAGTGTTACATATTACAAAACCAATGACATTTTATTATAAAATTGTTTGTAAATGAAATGTAAACCTAATTTTATTGCAATTACAAATAAGTTTGGATCCCATAAGAATCCAAGCCCATAAATCAGTTTATCCTAAACACACAGTTAGAAACATTTTTCACGGCAAAAATCTCGGTCGCGGCCTTGTTGCCAAAATAAACAGTGACTATTAAGACACGGATCACTTAACTTACTAGATGTCACATCTCACATTATTCCTTAGTAATTTATTAACAACATCAATTTTTCAAATGTCTGCGGATCATCCCATAGACTACCATTAATTTTTATGATCGATGTCAAGTCTGCCCCAAGCTTATGTAATCAATCAGGATTTGTACCAGTAGTCTCCTAATTTTCAATAATGTTTAAGTAAGCTTATCCGCTTGGGTCTCCTTCATCTCAATTTGCTTTTTGTCTGATTGTTCTAGTTCTAGTTATAGTCGTGGTCATTTTAGGAATTGAGCGTCATAGTCAAGTAATGTTTTTAAAAGAAAGAAAGAAAAACATTTATTTACAAGAAATGGACGCACATACACAAAATAGAACTTATAAGAAAAAGAAAAAGTTTTGTTGCCATTGTTCAGATAAATAGTTTTCTTCGAGGAAATGTCCTTCAAAAAGACCACTTTTCTGGATGTTGATGATTGTTGACAAGATCTGTTGCTTTCACTTTTTTAGTTCATGATCTCTATTATAAAATATATATATATATAATTGATCACAGAGAAAGAAATTCCAGAACGGAAGACATACAGTCTTAGGGATTTTGTAAATTTTGCATTCCCATTAGTGCCTTGATAGAAGATTAATAATTTAATTAGGTTTATGTGAGTGAAGATGTTTTGTTACATATAAACACTAATGAGGGATAGAATAAAAACCATAACTATGGAAACCCCTCTATTCATAAACCTCTGTACGTATTTATTCAGACAGCAATAAATATAAAAATGAGCAACATTCTTGTAGTTTGTGTGATAATCGTGCCCAAGGCCATGCGTATATTGGAGACAGTATTTTTAAGGTGGTTATAAAAGCACAAATTGGCGAGGGTATACTATTCGCTGAAAGAGCACTGTACGTTTTGAGTATGGTTAAAAGCCTCATAATAAGACGACAAGGGAGCCTACAAATCATAATAAATTCGGGGAACTTATTAAGTCAGCCGCCAACAAACAATGGAGCGAGTTATTGGCGATCTACCCTCGTTTTATCTAGCCCCCTGCCCCTACCACCACCACGCAAATGTCCCCCTGAGGGGCCAACAAGTGGAGCAATCTTCATTTTATCGGAAAAAGCTCACAGGAATCAAGACTACACCAATTAACAGAGCAAGGAGTTAACAACAACAGAGATGGTTAATAGCAACCTATAGGCAGCTAATAGCCTTGGAGAGTGTATCTGAAAGCCTCACTTATTTAGTCCGGTATAAGAGCTACATTTCATTTTACTTCATTTCAATAAGCATTTATGAATTTATTGTTGAATGTTATTAATTAAATTATCCTTGAGAAATAAATATTTTAAATATACCTATAGCAATACTGTGTTTTGACATTAGTTGATCGTTAAAGTTGGGATTATATAAATTGATGGTATGTAATGGTGGGCTTTACATTTATAGACACTAGCATCAATTTAGTTACATCGTAACACTTACAATTAAACATGATTATATTAGTCTTATAATTTAATAGTTTGTTACATGACATGCCGTAATGATTCCTACAACCGGAGCACTCTGCCAATTCATAATTATTTATATTGAGCACTAAACTATTTATAAGAATGAAATAGCTACTAATATCATTTCAGTATATTGTTTATCATTGCTGTTACGAACTAATTACAAAGTTTGTAAAACATAAACCTGGGCCAATATTAACTCTGTTTTCATTCCATAAAATTATGATGTAAACCACTAAACTTATTATTTAATTTGTTGACCCTGATTATAAATTTAAATTAAACAAAGTGCTGAGCAAAATTGATAGTAATTTATCTTCATACGATATGAATTCGAGTTTGGTCAGGGTGCTACGAAAGTGGGAGTCCCAATTTTCTATCTATACGAGACCTAGTTATGGACAAAATGCGTCAGACGTGATAATGGCACTCGTAACTGTTTGTACTTTAATACACAATTCCTTGGATCACAAACAAGAACTAACCATTAAAACAAAGCAGATAAAATCGGATTCAATCTAACAAAATAGCAGCAATTACAATCCCAAACTATATGCCGTAGTGTAACGGCCGTCCTTCGATAACACATAAATAGAAGGCTCCGAACGAGTCGCCCAATAATAGTCCAAATATCGTTCAATAATGGGACACGAGCGTCCGAAAGTGTGGGGCCAAACAATAATGGGCAAAGACAGACCGGGCACGTACTGACTCGCAGAATTAATCAGTTAGTCACACTTGCGCCGAACTAAGGAAGAGTCGATTAGGAGGGTACCTTGAGGATTATTGAGACATTGGCGGCGGCATGCCAGCTGCGGCCGGCCAACTTGCCGATATTGCCGCCGCCGCCGCCCAGGGCTGCCCCGAACTTGTTTTGAACTGCCCAAGAATTTCGAGTTCCAACGTGAAACTCCGACGTTCGATCATACTTATTGGAAAAAGGGTTCTCGTTTTCTCTGAGTGCCCTCGGTAAGGTACAAGTATCAGGATATTTCAGCGGTTATGTTTTGGAACGATGCCATACGTTCTCTTTTATTGCCAGGAATTATTTATATCATGGTAAATAGCAAGAATTATGTTGTATCGGTACAGCTTCCACGATCATATATTTTAGTTTCTTACATAATAGTTTTCGTAGTCTGAATGTTAGATTATTTTTTATGAAATTTATTCAGAATAATATTTTACCGTAATTAGATAAAAGAAGATTTAATAAGTGGACATACTTTACGAGCCTGTAAATCATAAAACAAGACCCTGAAAAATGTTTTCATCAATTAACAAGCCGGATTTGTTATGCAGACAGACAAAAGTGTCATTATTTCCTATGCGATACACAAACACAAGTTCAATTAACAGTTCGTTATCTTCCACGTAACGAAATTATTTAGTTATAAGCTGAATCGGATCTGCATACAAGCGGAGCGCATAGTAGTTCACGTATAGAGTAAATTTTATTTGTTTTCGACGGTGCGCGCCCCGGGCTACACAATGCCTCTATAGCCTATATTTCGGGTAGGTTTTCTATGAGACTAATGGAGTAGCCCAGAAAAAACAGTCAGCCCCTTTTATTGGATCGGTTTTTTAACTCGTTTACAAACTCTCCCATTTAGTTTTTACTGGAATAAATTCTGTACCTACCTGTTTTACTCCTTCCTGGTAATAAAATATAGAAATCTTTTCTGGCTTATATTTTCCTCTCTACCTATATTGTGTGTTACTATAAACCGAAGTGGTATCAAAGACATTTGTCTTCACTTGAAGACCGCAAAGCCAGGGCTATTCACACTAGTGTCGCTATTGTCCGACAAATGACAATAGGTCAGTTAGAGCTTTTTGACACCACTGTCCTCCATGTTGTTTGTTTTACTGGACCAATTTGGTTGTCAGCCATCAATCAATAACGTCCACATTCTATAGTTATGAGAAATGAAATATACTTTGAATGTATTCATACGCCCACTGATAATAGTATTATAGGTACTCACACATGAAGATCCATGTTACGTTAACAAAATTTAACAGTCTTTTGAATATGTAATAATGATTGACAAACAGATGGGTTTATTATTAAAATGCAGTGAGTCATCGAACTAAAACTCATCAACTAGGTTTAGCACTTCAATATAAAGCGGCTTTAAAGTGGACTGGGGTCGGACCGAATCGACTAATGCACAAAGCAAGTTGCTCTACTATGTTGATTATTCAAAACTGATTGTAAACGCATTCCGCCCAGACCTCGTCTGCGTGGAATTTGCATTCCGCATAACATTCATCACAGGGCCCATGATCACTAAGATTTCTTATAAACCACGAAGATTCCTTATTGGCGTACCTGATGAAACTTATGTTACTACCGTGAATTTTGGAAAAAAAACAAGACTAGCAAGGAAGGAATTTCAACGCACGGGTGGACATGTCAAAGCACGAAGTTAGAGATGATGCAAAAAAAATCTTGCACAAGACCAGTATTTAATGAAATTATTATATTAATAAAGAACGAGATTGACATCATTTAGGTCACCAATTTTAACCTTATTATAATAAGCCAGTCATAGCGTGTCCATTTATTTATAGTGACAAGTGAATATCGAATACATGTCCTGCAGGTTGGTCAGGCAGCTTTGACTGTCAATCACAGAACGTTGATTGGATTTCGATATTGGCACCAATATTTGACAGCTCACGTTTTCACCAAGTGGAACGATACAACAAATAATCCATAAAAACCCGAAACGCTGAATGTTGTTTATGGCATCACTCCGCCGATACAATTTTTTACATGAATTTTATTTTAAGTTTTAAATGATTCATGAAATAAAATAATGAAATATGATGAAACTGAATATTTTTTTTAATATATTCTCGTTCAAATATGAATTGTTTAAAAACTGACTAAATTTTATTTCGAATCATTTAAGTATTTATTTATTTCGGCAGTAATGAGAACAAAGTGATGTGATAGGTATTATAAAAATCATTAACACTAAAATAAATCAATTAGTTATCAACAGCACCATCAGCAAACAACTATTCAATTTAATAAGATAATTAAAAAAGACTAAACGCTTCAGAAATATATTTCTTCTTCTATTACTATTACTAGAGATCCCATCCAGCTCGACTGAAATATGACTTTGGGATGATTTAGTAAAATGCTTGTATCGATGCCACCATACGAACACAACCAATATCGTAAGAAAGTCACGTGGCGTCATACTGCTTACCGAATGCATACGAGTATCTACGAGTTATCTCTGAACAGGAATTTAACAGATGTGACTGCGTTGTATGAAATAGTATTCTCTAGTGTTATCAACAACGGGTAGGCGATACTAAGTGCCTCAGACTTTACAGGCTTTGACGTGTTAATAGGAATATCTGCTAGTTTTGAGATAATGCAAATGAGACAAGAATTTTAGGTGGATGTTGCAGATGCACAATTTTAACATAATTATTGATCATGAAGTTGTTATTGAATCAGAAACATCTATGGAATATTGTTAATTGATTTTGAATTGTGTTGTTTCAGAGATCAAGATTTATACTGACGTAACCGTTAGAAGCAAACAATACAAAATTTTTGAGAGTACAATATGTTCGTGTACTTAGACCCGTTCATCTGACCGTAACTGAAAACATTCTCAAGTCCAAGACCTGGTTACAATTACAGATGTATTATTTATCAGATGGCAAAGCGGGGGCCTCGTCCGGGAAAGGAATTGATTTCTGCATAATTTAACACCGAAAACACCTCCCTGAGACCTCTCTCTAGTACTAAAAACAAAACATTCGTTTGTATTTTACTACTTTCGTCGGAATGAATGCATTTTTTATGTTCATATACATACTTCTAACGAAATGAAGGTAAGTTGATGTTATGTAGTAGGTACGCCTCGTCTTGGATTGAGATTTTTTATTTAAACTTTTGCTTTGGTGATTTCATCAACCAAATACTTTTTTCTCAGAGTGGAATAATGAAGACTTAATTCCCTTTGACAGACCATGTCTAATATTTTATTCAAAAGAAGGTTTCGTTAACATAATAATTAAATGTGCTTTATGAATATAAAGTCTTAATCAAAGTCCCGTAAACAGCATAACTTTTCCTAGTATTCAGCTCGATACACATTATGCATATTAATTACGTTACACAGCGAGGGCGAGAGTTGAAACCGGAGCGATGATAAAAAGACATTCTCGTATAAATATATAAATACCTAGTAGTAATAATAAAATGCATGTGGGGTCTGCAATGGTCCACATTCACTAATAGCATCAGATTGATTAGCCGTCTCTGGACAACAAACAGTCGGGTCCATTGCGGGCCGGCTTTGTTGTTCAAGCCGAGCTGAGTCAGATTCTTGTAGGTAATTAACCGTTGCTATAAATTAGAGTAGCGGCCGTCCGGGCGGGCGGGCGGTCGTCCGACGCGCTCATTGCGGATGCGATGCACGGCACCCGCCCCAAGGATGTGGCGTCCAAACATTGTCACTGCACCGCAACTCCAGCTGTGTTCACTAGTTAGTGCCCGCACGAAACACTGTGTTGAAATATTGCCACTGTTAAGTCGACTAAGGAGTTTGCTACCTCGTCGAAACTAACACCATATCGACGTCACGTATGTATATATAAGAATACCTATGTGTCGACAATTTCGATATTGCATTAAAATTTTATCTAACTGACATATCAACGATACCGCTCAGGTTTTTTTTTACTATCGTTATGTGAACAATCTATATTTTAAGATGATAGTATGTATGTATATGACTGTGCTGTGGTGTACAGTAAAGGTATTTTGCAATATTAAATCCCCGAGTGCATAATAAGTTTTAATTAGGTAGGTACTAATATATTCGGAAACAGTAGAAATTATATTATTATTGCCTCAAATAAAGACCTAACCCCTAAATACTGTTGTTTCTTTAAATTTGGGAGTCTATTTTTGTTGTTTTACCATTCCGACAAGCTTTATTGTTTGAATTTTATCACTAAAAAGAAACGGAATAGCTGAACTTTCCCAACTATCATTTTCTATTTATTACATACTTTTTCCGAGGTCAAGAGATTGCAAAAGTGTACGTACTTTAGAAAACAAATAACGTTTGTTTACGACTTCTGGAGTTCATAAATAAAATTTATTTTGATAGAGATTTTTTTATTACATACCTACCATTCCTAATAGCCTAATAGGAGCTGATCTTGTTCTTAAATACGATAATATATTTTAATATTAAAAACTAAATTCTATAAATAGTTAAGTTTCTAAAATTTGTGTCCTCAAATAGCAACAGCATGGTCCATTAAATTCGAAACTTAAACTCTGAACTCATCTATTCAGTTTAGGCCATAAGAACGTTAAATCAGATTTTACACCGGAAATAACACTTTAAAACTCTAAATAAACAAACAGTTGATTAACAAGTTGAAGATAGTAAGCAACATAAAATAGTGTCACAAAGCATATTGCTAATGTATGTCACCCCGTAGTTACTATGTTGCAGTGGCTTGAGGTAATCGCTCCCGCTCACGTATCTGATAGAGTTTCCAAGCTTCCAAACTAGTTGGACTGTTGTTGAAAACTTCCGGAGCAAGGTGCATGTTCCAACCTGTTCCCGATAAGGGGCAGGATTCGACCCTAAATCCTAACATGCGCCTGGACCTGTCTAGGTTAGCAAAACTCCCGCACTCCTCACAGTCAATTAAAACTTTCTCTCGAGATTTTCCTACTAAGACACCTTTATATGAATTACAGTTTTCAAAATTATACAACTTGGAAATTACACGGTTATGAAATGGCAGTTAAAGTTATGGAGATTGTTATTGTTTTAATAATATGAGAGACTTATTAGGCAACTAATCACAGAGGTGTTGACGAAGTGAGTGATGTTGGATGCGAGTCACGACGCGGCGTGAACTTGTTGTCGCGGGCGAGGCTGAGGGGTTGCGGACGGCGTCACGTGACGAGAGCTCCGGCCGGAGCTCGTCGAGGCCATGAGACTTATGAGGATTACGGGAAAATGTGTATTCGATGACATTTTTCGGGGGCGTAGAAAAAGATGAAATATAAGGAATTCTAAACGTGACCGGAATATCGTATAAAGCGTCACCTATTACCGGTCTATGCGTTCTTTTCGCGGTCGGGCGGGCGAGTGGCTATGAAACCGAGCGTGACGTTCCATTCCTGATATAAAAATGTAAGTATGAAAAAGCTTTGTTAAACGCGACTTGGCTTCGGCGAAGTGGCAAAGTTTGAAGTGGAAAACTTTTCATGGAAAAATCTTTGCAGCAAACGATTAAATTTTAAGGCTATTTGTACTGTTTTAGCGTCGCTGCGGACGACGGCATGTCTTTCGTAATTTGTATTACTGTAGTCTGTAGCAAAACATTTTAATTAAGATTAAAACTGTGTCCACAAATAGATCTAATAAGGAAAAGCTTGAATTTTCAACATATATCGAATCTAAAAACATAGAAATTAATTATATAGAATTTTAAAGAATTAGTTTGTTTACCATCCATGAATCGTGGCATTAGTATCCAAAAAGGACTGCGTGGCAAAGTGGTTTGCAGACCACGCAGTCTATGACAAAGATTATTTTAATGAAATAATTAAATGAATGGGAGTACGGTGGACAGTGGACGCAAGCGGAATCTAGATCAGGCAGCGGGGGCAGCGTTGAGATTTCATTTGGAACCCTCTCAATATACCTTCTGAAATAACTTAGTAGCTTTCGAATTTCAAACAGAACTGAGTGAAATTATTCGAACTTATGTCAAATTAATCAGTCATTTCAATGGAAATCAATAGGTCTGAACAAAGGCCCCAGACGAATGCGTCGTAAGCGAAGACTCCTAACAGAGATAAGGAAAACAAAGCTTGTTTGTCGACCACAAGGTTCTCTGGGAACATTTAGTACGGACTCGGACCCTCGTTACAATCAGCGCTGAATTATTTACCAGCGCCCAGCATACTATTCCGAATTGATTTCTGCATAATTTACACAAAAGGAAATGTTAGAACCAAAACGTAAAAAGGCAGTAAAACAGACACCGTATTACGTAACTCTAAGAAAATTAGACTTCAAAGTTTGATGCGGGAAGTTTAAGGCGAACGTAAGCGGAATCATGGGGGTACCGCAGATAACTATTTGATAGTTGAATCAAGAGCGAGGGAGGCAAAAATAAAATCAGTACAGGTAGTTTTTGGATTCAGTGCACGTACCGTATCGGAGGCTTCGTCGGAGGAAACCGCCACCGGGGTCTGTGGCGCGGTACGGCTACCGCAGTGCGCTCGCCTTTGCCGCCGCCCGGTAGCTATTCGTGCCTGTTCTAAGACAATTACCGCTACGTAAACGGAAAATTGTTCGAGAGCTCTCTCAAACGTGTTTTCTAATCTTCGGAGAATGGGATTGAAGGGGAAAAAAGACGCCACTTTTACATTTTTAACGCTCGAACGGGATTATTCGTTTTGTTATAGGTTCCTTTCGTACCTGGAATGGTTGATATGAAACCCTTATGGCGGGAATTGTCGGTTGTTAATGTAAATATTACAGTTATAGCGTTTTTTGTTCACAATCCCCACGGTTGGTTTATGAACAACGTTTATGTTTGACCGCGCTTTTGTGCTGGTCTATTGTGAAAAGCTTTTGAATAAAATCTTGGATTAGTACATAAAATGTACATGGTTGTAGTGATAATATCCATAATATGGGTATCACAGAATGCATGCAAAATACTGAAAACACGAATACCGGAAACAATTAATATCCAAAACAATATTTTCACAAAGTTTCTCTCTCCAAACTACATCCTGTGCAGTGTGTCGTTTGAAACAAAGTGAGTCTCCGCTGCCGACTATTTTACGAGCAATAAAGTTTGAGCTAGTATAGAGAAACTCAACATTAAACCATTAAAAAAATATTCATTTTCCATCGATATTTCGCATAAAATAAATGTTTGGTTGCTCGTGACGTTTATGTTGGAAGGTAGCATTTTCTTCTGTGTTGACTTCTCGTCTAGAAAGTTAGCCGAGGACGACACACTCGAGCGAGTTGTAAAGTCTTGTTACCGAGTGAAATCTACTTACTTTGTTACAGTTTAATTTCTAAATTACATAAATCTACGAACAAGACATAGCTTTGAAATTATAATGTCGTCATTTACGTTAATTGGTTCGAGAATAGTTTCACGACCTGTCTTGGAATTGAGATAAACATATAGAGTGAGCACCATCAATGTTTATGCCTATAATCCTATACGTATTATTAATTTAGTGTTGCGTTGTTTGTCTAAGGAATTCATCGCGTTTAACGTCTGGCTGTGGGCCATTAACAATAAATCCCGTTGTTTGTTGCCCCTCCCTCTCGGTTGTTTCACACCCCAACCTGACGTTAATCAGCTTCCTGCTCCTCAGATATCTAGCTTGAACAAGTGCACCTAGATAAACACGTTCCTCATTTAATTTCTCCTCCAGG
This sequence comes from Tetheella fluctuosa, assembly GCA_951216915.1. Taxonomy (NCBI): domain Eukaryota; kingdom Metazoa; phylum Arthropoda; class Insecta; order Lepidoptera; family Drepanidae; genus Tetheella; species Tetheella fluctuosa. The sequence continues at coordinate 5,405,447 of OX578214.1, forward strand.
GAGGTCAACGTAAGCACAATTCTACTTCAAGTGTCCGTGGTTTTTATTAAATTTACTTCGGAATATTTTTTACCCATGACGGAACGGAGACTGTATATGCGTTGGGGTGAGAAGATGTTTAAAAACTACCCTTACTGAAAGTGAATATATTCAAATTCAAATTCAAAATTCAAAAATCATTTATTCAGTTTAGGCCCTAATAAGGCACTTATGAACGTTATAAATGATTCTACCACCGGTTCGGAATACACTTGGACTGAGAAGACTCCGGCAAGAAACTCAGCAAGGGACATCTTTTATAGATCTTTGTTCTTTTTTATTTATGTAAAAATTTAATTACTAATAACAAAGTTTATAAAATTTTAATGAAATAGTTTGTGTAGCGAACATTTCATTTAAATGCATTCTTGTCTTCTATAAAATCAGAAACTTTATAGTACCCTTTCTTACATAACTTTTGATTAACTAATTTTTTAAATCTATACACAGATAGTTCTTGAATTTCTTTGGGTACTTTGTTATAGAAACGTATACATTGCCCCTTGAATGAGTCCTTCACTTTGCTGAGCCGAGTTACAGGTACAGCAAGTTTGTGCTTATTTCTAGTGTTCAAGCTATGAGTATCGCTGTTCTTAGGAAAATTTTGTATATTTTTCCGAACATAAATAAAATTTTCATAAATGTACTGTGACGACACAGTCATAATATTTATGGATTTGAATTTATCTTTAAGAGAATCTCTAGGACATAATTTATAAATTGCGCGAATAGCCCTTTTCTGCAGAATAAAAATTCTATTGATGTCGGCACCACTGCCCCAAAGGAGGATGCCGTAAGACATCAAGCTGTGAAAATAACTAAAATAAACCAGTCTTGCCGTAGATTCGTCAGTGAGAGAACGAATTTTCCTCACTGCATAAGCTGCAGAACTAAGTCTATTCACTAAATTACAAATATGTGGGCTCCATTGTAGCTTATCATCTAATATATAATAATAATAATAATAATAATATATTTATATACCGAATTGGAAATTAGTAGCAGGTGCTGAATAAAGTTGAAGTATGAGATGTTCGTACCAGTATATAAAAACTAAAATAGGTCCATTATATACTGATCCTTCCTCTCTGAAATACGAGTTTACATAACATAAAGTTTAAACTGCGAAAAACACGGACGGCCACAAGCTAAATTCAAGTTGTACGAAAAAAGCAGCTAAACAGAAAGCAAAACGTTAACTCAGTTCCGTTGCTGGAAATCTCCGGAGAGCTGTTTTTAAGCTGCACAAAACATAAATTTTACAGCTCGTTTAAGTTTAGCTCATTATTTCATTACTCGCATTATCTGCTTCCAGCAAAGCTTTCCTTGAGATTGTTGTTGTTCAGGAAAACATGGACGGCAGACGTTCCTTTACCAACACTTTAGGTATTTTAAGATTATTTACCATTTAGGTATATATATATATTTTATATATACGTTTATTTGAAATTTAAAATTTCTGAATTGAGAACTAAGTTCTATTAGAACAAGTACTTTGTCAAATATATGTTGTTTTGTACCACAAAATATTTCAAAGCACAAGATATTATGTTGCACACTCAAAAAATATTTCAAGTAAGTAGTTAAGTGAAAATGAATCTTCCACCGTATGATTTCTCCATTAGTTTGTTGTACTTGCGCAGAAATTGCTTCGACGTTCATCGATATTACCATTTCAACTGAATATTTGCTTCCATTAAGAAATTTTCATAAATGACTATGAAATTATGATAAGCGTTCAGAACGCTTAATATCAATTAAGCTCAAGCAGCTCACTATGATGTAAAAACAAGACAATTTCAACGTTTTCGTAACAAATCTCTCGGGTAACGGCGTCTCGTTTCAATGTTATAATAACGCTATTTCCATAAAAGCAGGATGGTTTACATACACCAACGTGTGATGGCACAAACCCGTATCATTGTATGGAAAGCGTCTTGACATTCAAGTCACGTTTAATATTTCTTATTTCCTTTGTCCTCGAGTCAGAATGACATCAAGTCTTGTATCTGAGTGTTTTTTTTTATTCCGATTTCTTGGATTGGGATTTTTTACTTACGCTTCAGTTGTATAGCTTTACGATTTTGTGCTTCAATCATGTATGAAATATGTGTTTATTTCCAATGTATGTCGCTATATTATTGCCTGTAATCTTCATAAATTGGTCTGATATTGCGGGATTTCTTACCTTACTTACGACACTATATCAAATGACAATGGCCGGGAATAATATCAGATTCAGGTAAACGAAAAAGGCTTACTTATAGTAAATAGAGTCCCGTGTTTACTTACCAAATATATCGAGTCAATATCTGACGTAAATACTTTACTTGGATTGGTCTAGGAAGTTTTATATCCAGATTTGATATTGGTAAGTTACTCTGTTACTCAGTTCTTTCGACGTGTTCAATAAGTTTTACTTTTGTATAATATTATTCTATTGTTATGACCTGGTGGCTTTAGGTTTAAATATTAGCATTAGATTATAATAATAAGACGATGTAAATAAAGAAATCCTCATTATGGGAAGACAAAATGTTCTATTTCTGAAATTCTAACGAAGTTTTTGAACATGCTCAGATGTTCAATTCGATTCCTGATGTGTAAGGTAAAAAAACTAATTTACTCAATACACTACAGCACCGCTGGTTTTGTACTTTAGTGGCACAGCCAGCGCGAAGTGATCGACTCCCTAACCTCCATCCGAGTCATTCGTAGGCATACATGTAATATGAGTAAACGCTTTGTACATTTCACCGGTATAGCTTCCATTTGATATTGGATAGCAATTTATTTATCATACATATTGCGGCTCCGAAACGGGCATCGAATCTCGTTGCAAAGGCGGCTTTCTTTCTGAGGAAATCAAGAAACGAATACGTGTTGGGAATTTTGTTTGTACCTGTCTGTATCATTTAACTTTACTGCGATGGAGAATGTTTAAGTGAGATTTGAGATGTTATTGATTAACTTAAGCCAGACTATGTTTCATTTTTGCTTTCTGGTAAGACAATTGAGAGCAAGTCTATCTATTTTTTTTAAAACAAATCAGTACCTACTTCGTTCGTAATTACCAAATTTCATACTTTGGATTTATGGACTTGTCACTCATACGGACTCATGGTATGAACGAATTTAATTTTACTTCTACGAATTGGCAATGAAGCTGTTATCAAAAGGACACTATCATGACTATAAGTCTTTCAATAAGTGCCCTGCAAATATCGATAGTATGGTTTCTTTTAGGGACCTGTCTCACCATCGACATTTAGAGTTCTGCGAGCAACTAACAGTGGGTCAGAAGGAAAAGTGAGTATGTTAGGCGATAGGTTTACATCAAATGATCAGTAGTGATACGTAAGTACTTAAGTATGGGTACATAATATGATTAAACTATCTAAAGTATTAGGAAATTAGACAATGTGATTACGCAGTAAATAAAATGGGTGAAGAGGAAGGCATTCTCAGAGATACATACCATGATCGAAAACGTTGAGAAAGACTCGCTGTGAGAGGCTTATTTTAAAGATGATCCATTATATAAGGGTCCTACTTACTAGCAGCAACATTTGGCAACAATTAGGTAAAAAAACCGGTTCGCAAGGTTGCTTTTGATTAAAAGAGCAGAGGGAAATTTATTTCAGTCAATATCAATCTTTGTATTATGGCGACAAGAAAATCGTATTCGATCTCTAGTCAGTTCGCTTCCTCTTTGTGGATACGACATGTGCCTTATTTATAGGATGCAAATGTCGCGGAGTCGGCCACGCTCCACCGCTCTCGATATTGCATCTTCGTTTTACAGTACCATCCTATTGATACCTCCCGTGCCTTGCCTTCCTCACCTCGCCTATCTTCACTTTTAATCGCCGTACCGAGAATTTATTACAAATCGTGTTCTATTTTCAACTGAAACTATTATCGGTATTATTGCTGGTATGACCAAGAAAATATGGTTTTGATTAAAAATAATATTTCTATTTTATTCTGTTTATACCTATATCTGTCGCAGTGAAATAGAAATAGGCAGGATATAGCAATATCCCTAGTTATACAAGTTTAAATAATAAGTTTGACCAGGCAATTATTCCGTATCTAAATATAAAAGATATAAAAAATCTCTAGCAGTTCGAAAGTAGGTACGTTGCCTAATTTTGCTCTAAGCCAGTTCAAGTTATAATAATGAACGTCGATAGATTTAAGGATTGATACTTTAATTGGCGTGTACTCATTTGAAGTGGTATGATACTGAATTAACATCTGTATCTAATTGAAAATCATTATTGATTGATATGTTTGGACATCAATAAACGAATCTTTAGTACACGAACATTAAAACCAATATGTATCACATCTCTTAAAATTAGGGCTCTACAAATGTATGGAAGTGTTAAAAGTCAAAATTTTCGGTGGTTACCGCTTTACTTTAATGAAGGTGACGATATAAGCGAATAACCCTGTCCCGCACTAAACTAACGAGTGAAAGAGAGAAGGAACAAAGGCCATTTCCTATTTGTGGAAAAATAACAAAATAGTTCACTTTGTATTAGATCTTAGAATGTCTGTTAATATTTTCAAGTTATTTAGATGGGTAAAATAGGAGAAAAAATCATATTCAATTTCAAAAAGGCAAATATTCTCTTTTTTTTTTCTGACATTATTAATATTTTTTTTAATTATTAAAAAAAATTGTTGCCTGGCATAAATTCTCTAGTTTAACATATATTTTTTACAAATCTCTCGCATTAAAGGATACATAGAAAAACTTAATTTAGAATCATCATTTTGCGTACATACGGTCGCCTTAAATATGACGTCAGTTTTTTTATATCTCCCATATTCCGGGATCTATATAGCTATCTATATTTCTACAGCTCTCTCCATTTTTTTGCTTTATAAATTTATATTACAAAGTGTTTACGCAAAAAGAAAACCCTTGTAGAATCCGATAAAATAAACCTTACACAAACAAACCAATTATTATAAGTGCTTCTAAAATAAACTTGTTTATCTCCTATACTTAGAATTTACGGGAATTGAAAGTTGATGTCTTACATAAATCTTGGCAAACGCACTACATCCACAGGTAAGAGCGCCGTAACGTAATAATTTAAAGAGTTAGCGGGTGAAAACATCGGTGAACTTGTGAAAAACTTCATTGTTGGAATTTCACACATTTCTAAGGTGAAGTGGTGGGTTTAAGTTGAAATTTATACCGTGTTAGTGTTCCACAGTACGGTTGGGTAGGCAAGGAGGAGAATTTGTGAGTTAGCGTCACATACATCACTGGGACGTGGCATATCGCGGCGAGCGAAGTGTCCCAGACACGCCACGCCACAGCAACATGCGTGGCGTGTCCCGTCACCCCTACCCTATTGCATGTATCTGACAAACATGTTTAAAGACACTGTGCCAATCCTATCAATAATTTAACGATTAAGTAGATAACAATGTTTGTTTCAGTTAAAATATTGGTATTTTTTACTATATCATTTAGGGGGCCTATGTCCAGCAGTGGACGTCTTGCGGCTGAGATGATGATGATGATGAAAGCAACATATTCTGGGTATTAAACAAACTGATAATATCTATTGAAATACATTTTTTTTGTTCTTTATACAACACTTCCAATTGATTTTGATTGAATATACCTACCATGTCTAGATCTGTTGTAGGTATCAGTGCAATTTTTTGATAGCTCTGAAATTATTAGTGATTTCCGCATAAGTGTAGGTACTTATGCGGAAATGTTTTCTTCTATCGACTCAAACTAGTCAGGTACTTTCAAGATAATTTCCATTTACATTTGACGCTATGAAAAGTCATGCTCCATTCAAATAATGCAAACTCTGGCGCCTTGGGATTTTCTAACTTCACGTGCTTTTCCGTTTATTTTCTGCCCGTATCCGTCCCTCCCCCGACCCGAATCCGTCCCGGGGTTCGTTAAGAACTAATCGGCTCATTGTGCAGCAACTGCACTCTGACCTCCTTCGATCCACGTCGATAGGTACCTGAATGAAAATTTAATTACCTACTTATTCTAGCGTAAATTGGCTACAATTTGTAGAACAATATCTTCTTTAGTTTACTATCATTACCAGTACTGGAGGAGAGCTTTTCTTCATGATACCTATCCAATTATTGTTATCACATCCAGAGATGTGAATTATTTGAAATACATGTATTTGAAATGCAAATACAAAATGCAAAATACCTATTTTTATTTTACATTTGAAATACTTTTTTTCAAAATGTATTTTGTATTTTATTTGAAATACTTTATATAAATATATAGTAAGTATTTATAAAATACAAAATAGTTTTGTTACATTTTTTAAATAATTTTTCATTCTTAAATCCAAAATTACTTTATTTTATGAACGCACTGATCGTGATCACAAGAACAACATTGCGGGACTGTACATGAACGTGAACATGAAAGATGAACTCTTTGAACAAATACCTAATAGTATTAAAATTAAAATCAGTTAAAAAAGTAATAAGGTATTTTATTTGGAAAACCTATTTTGTTAATACGTATTTTGCATTTTGTATTTACATATTTTTACAAAACTATTTTTTTATATCTCTGATCACAGCGTATCGAGTAGGTATATAAAATGTATCATTTATTTCTCTGCGTTTCTTTAGAATCGAGTTACACTATATTTAACCAAAGTTATTTAAAAATAGCTCTATATTGGTCCTTTTATTAGATCTACATACATTATGAGCTAGATACTGCTAGTTCTTGATGTAGATCTAGTAAAAGGGTCATCTCGATAGATGGAAGGTCCTTTTGGATCTGGATATTTAAAATTTTAGGTCAAATTTCTCCCCAGAATGGAATTCGCGTAATTAAATCCTAAGGGTACTTTAATTATAGGGTTAAATTAATTTGACTGAAAGAATTCAATTTACTTTAAGGAGGGCCACAAATCTGCGAGGCTTTTTCGCTTCTGCTAGATATATTGCATGTCTCATAAAAGTAATCCTGTTGATAACATTAATAACTATTCAGATGTGAATAAGTAGTGGGTTTGAATAAACAAACCAAGATAGAAGATGCAAAGGTAATATTTTCTATTATTATTAGTACTTTATATTCTATACATGCATGGTAAAGACACAAACAAGAACACGTCATGGAGTGTTCGGAATAAGGTGTAAGAACCTCATCAAAATAAGCTAACTGATATTTAAAACATAATGAAAATAAAATAAAATTTAATGAAATTAGAAACAGAGACATTGTCATAAGCGTTAGCGTCGCCTAATAGATGGCATGCGATCCTAGAAGGCGGTTTTGGCGCGCAGTTAGTAATAAAAACTTTTGTAATTATACTCATTTAGGGCAAGGCACCCGCCGTTGACATGGTGTCGTGCCAAAAACGGCAGTCATTTTTATAACACGACCTCACCAACTTCTCAGATTCTTTCATATCTGCAGGTATAGCACAAGCAGCGTTAGTATTTATTTCTACTAACAACAATTACGCTTTAAAATAGCAAAATAATTTATGATGGTTCGAAATATTTTTTTGGATAATCGCCGAGAAATGCTATCTTATTTAAATCATATCATTATGTATGTACCTATGTATGTAATTGTGGTTAGCAATCTCGTTAAAATATTATCTTATAAACTTTTATAATGTTGTACAACCGGCCTTATATGGATATGGCTTCACTATCTCGACTTGATGCAATAATCATTAACTTATTTTGTGCTGGTAATGGTATGTCATGTGTAACACTTGAATGTTTATTTTGCAGTATATCTTGTTGCAACGCGTATTTGTATCATAAATATCTCCGTAATAATTAGTTCTCCAAATATACTTGTTTGATTTTATACTTTTTAGCATATTAAGTAAACAATCTCGGACATGAAGATTTACACCAAAAGGATAAGAAATATGGACTCGTGAAGGAAACAACGTACCTATTAATATTATTTACCCATATAAACATCGAATAATAGAAACAATACAAGGGTCTAAAATTAGCCTAACACAAACAAGAATTACAATTTGTAAATAATTTGTTTGGTAAAATTATAACCCGCGTCCGGACATGGGGAGTCGTGTCAGGCGGTGACAACCGTCGACTTGGCGGGACCCCGCTCGTAAAAACTTTTCTAATTATGTACATTTTGTAGCTAAGAAGCGTCAACTCGTGCCGCATTATATTTTCTAGATAATTTCGCGGATCTGGTGTCAGCATGGGCTCGTGTTGTAGTGTAGTATACAATGAACAATAACTTTCTTGCACGTGTCAGTTCGACCGACTTGTAACAAGGTTTAGTTATTTTATGGAAACGTTATAATTAAAACTAAATATTATAATAATATCTGGGGCATTGATCTGATTAGTAAATCATAATACCAAGTATAGTAAACGCATGGAGACAAACTACAGTTTCAAAGTAATTTAAGTTGTTTACGATAGCTTAATCAAGATCATGTTATAGTTGCTTTAAAGAAGGATACCTACTTATAAAGAATGTTACAAAAACAATTATACACTGGTAACATTATGTAGCAAAGGATAGGTAGTATCAACTCTGACGTACGAGTAAATGTTAAAGATATTGCTAGCCATCGTTAACACAAATTCTGCATTGTTTCACGAATTTTCAGTTCTCTCTTTCGTTCTTCTTTATGTAATGAAACAACACACTGTGATTAGCGAACGTTTAATACCTTACGGCGTTCTAAAAATTTAAGGAAAGTATGTAACGTTAATCAATTCTTTGAAACAACCAGCCCTAAAGATTTTAGGCATTCGCTCGATATCCGTAGCGAAGCATAAAATTCGGACTAATGAACGATCGCTAAATCTTCTAGACGGTGCGTTGACGTTCGCTAGCTCAGTGTATGCGTAACATTATGGTTGAGGGCGCACAGTCGATCAACTGACGTAATGCCTAGTCTAGTCTCATATCCCAACAAACTTAAATAGAAACTTTGATTTGTGGCAAGATAAGCGTGTCATCGCTTAACATTGTATCGAATCGTATTTCGATAACTAATTAGTCTTTCTTTAGAATTTCTACTCAGAAAGAGAAAAAAAGTTTTATAGCATCACGATGTTGCTGTTCTCAGGTGCATTTTGCTATGTTCAATATGACTTGTCATTCTACTGCAAGATGCAATGTCTCGTGAACTAAGCTGATGGAAGTGCTAGATGCCTTTAGCTTTTTAAGGATAGTAGTTTTTAAAGTTACTTAGCATTTTCGGCACGTATATCAAGCTGGGTATCTAAAGTTTATCTTGTTATTTCTCGTAGTTTATGTGACAGTATAATCGTAGGTAACCCCAGCGACGGTAATCACAATGCTTAATATATATAATATAATATGAATATTACGGATAGGTAGGTATTCGTAACCAAATTAGCGATAGAAACTTATTAAGACATAAAAAGTGAACGCCTGAATGACATCCGCTACCCTGCTAATAGCTACAAAAGTTTATTTACCCCACAAGCGGTGAAACACTACTCAACCTCGATTTTCTTTATTAATAAAGCCTTTTGTTGCTATTAAAGAGCATATTTGTCAAACTGAGCTATGAAAAAATATTGAGGAAAATAGCAGCTCATGTTTCAGGGTACACTGAAGGTATACCACATGAACAAAGAGGTCCCGTAACGCGTCCGCTGTAATCGAGAGTGTTCGGTAGTCGGGACGGTAATCTGTTACTTTTTACGTAGCACTTGTTTTGGTGGTCCGCGATTTCAACGGAATATTTTTACAACGCCGCCCAAACGAGGCCCATCCCCCTCAACGATGCTGCGTCTGCACGAAAACTCCACGAATTTTACGTGTTTCGACACAAGTATTATGAAACACTCGTAAACTTCAACTAGGATTTTTCTCCGTCTAAATTCAAGGTATCCATTTATCCGTCGCGTCGGGGACGGATTCAGAGCTTTCACAAAGAAAATATAAAACGAAACACCATTAAGACTTGTTTACGCTGCCTGCATAAATACAAATGAATGGCTCTAAAGCATCGCGGTTAAGACTGTAGTGCGAAACTTTTGCAATTATTGTAATTATGAGTATACCGAGAGGCATCCACTCTCGACACGCCGTCATATTTCCAACTTAATCGTGCCGAGTTCGCAACATTGTTATAAATAAATCAATTTATTATGTCTGCCATTAATTTACCACCCACGGTATTGCGAACTAATTTAACCGCAACGAACAGTCTTAAATCAGTACAGTAACTTAGTTAAATATTCGAAGTTACAACAATTTTTTTATGAATGTAAAAGTCATTTTGTAAAAGGAACAGAAAATGTTTAGGCTAAAATATCATTCAACGTAATAAAATACGGGTGACATTATTAGTAATCCAATCTGTACAATCATTCACAAATGCATTTAAAACTTGCTCATAAATGGGTGCACTTATCGTATTAAATTCACTGACAATGAGTTACGGGACCACCCAAACAAACTGTAAAATATTTCTACTAAAAAGCGACATTTAAATCTCCCCCTGTAATATGAGTAACGGCTTATTTGGGCATAAATCGTAGGCTGGGTAGCTCGTTCGTCAAACGACTTCAATGAACGACGCAATCAGTTAGAGTATGTTCTCTACTTAACAACCATGTAAACGTGTTTACAAACGAATGTTGTTCATAAAGATTGCTAGTCGTGTGACATTTTTTTTCACTATCTATGTTTCAAAGGTTTTGAATTGGGGTCCTACCTGAAGCTGTGTTTTTTCTTGCAACCTAAGAAATAGTGATGCCATTTATTTTTACCGAAAAATCAATCTAATATTAGAAATATATTTCAGTAATTCAGATAATATACAGTCTAGTGTATTTCAGCGCGTACATTTGCGGGAAAAACAATATAGTACCTACTCTTTGTTGATGTACAATAGAACTGAGATAAGTATATATGACGAGAAGTTTTTACAATCTGTTAAATGCCTATAAACTCTGACAAAAGGAAATAGCGACGTCGAGAATGACATCAGAGCGTGGGCATGCTATAATCCACTTTATTGCTCTAAGGTTAAGACTATAACGCTTGTAAACTGTTTATTTAATTATAAATAAAGTAAAAATTACTAGATTTCTAATTCGTATGTTGGAATGGAATATGCATTAGTCCAAGATTCGGATTATTCGTGGATTATTAATGTAATCCATGAGATACATGTAATAGGTTCATTTTTATAGGAACAAAGACTAGTAATTATTTTCCATTTATCTGACAATATTTCGTAGACGGTTTCATTTATCACGTTAGAAAACTTTCCATAGTTTCACGACCAAGTAGTTTGAACCAATTATACAAGCTCTTAACACCTCAGTATGGACTCTGAATTAATTGTATTCGTTCACTTATCCAGATTGAGATCTTAATTAATATTTATACATTATAATAATTAAAACCAACGTAAATTAACATCGGCGCTATTAAAAAACAGAGGGGTCAGTCTTGGATAGAAGATATCTTTCAACGTTCGCTTTTTATTTTTAATCTCTCGTGCAAGGGTGGGTACAGAGAGGGGATCGATGCGCTCTTCATCGAGTTTTTCACCACTAATTAATCATAGCACGATGATTAATCAGCGCAGCCGCGGTCGCATTTAGAGCAGGCTTTAATGATTCGTTTGTAGGAGTTGGCGGACGCTAGTATTTCTTTAGTCTTTGGCACGTGCCGTGGATGGGCTTATGTATAATAACTAACTGCTGTATGATAATTAACGGTTTTGATATTTTTTTTGTGGTTTGGACGTAATCATGGAATATAAATTGCACAGATAATATAATATTTAAATTATTTCGCCACCGCTGGTATAACCTTAGAATATATATTTATTTTACTTAAATATTAATTTGAGGAGTATAAAAAAACATAATTTAAATTATCTCAGCAAATTGACTGAACAAATTTCATGAGAAAATGTTTATACAACGACAAACGTTGGAAGAACTACCTTGAAATATCTAATTCTGGAAATTACCTGAAATAGAACAAAGAGATATTAGTTATAAAAATCAGTTTCATCGACAAAAACAGTAATTACAATGCTGAATAACACCATTCAAAGTAGAGTGATGAAAGAAAAACATGGGGAGGGTTTGCGCTTTTATTGAAACCAATCTCACCACTTGCCTCGACTGACTGCGCTCGGCGCTGAATGTACGTAATTGCTTCGTCATTCAGATGATCGCAGCTTTACCCGCTTGTCTTGTTGACTGTACTTGTAGGCACTCGCTTTGTGTACGTGGCCTACGTCGCGTCGACTGACATGTGCTATTGTCTCGGGAGTTTCGCCATCCCTTTTTTATGACGGCAACAAGTTTCAAACCATTTTTATATAGTAAGTATACGAGTCTAAAAATATTTTTTATTGAAATTTACCTCATAAAAAATAATCATGATTTAATAATTAATAGGTAATCATAGTTCGGATACTATAATTTGGATACTAATATAAATAATCAATGTTGTTGTCTCGATGTACACAAAAATTCAATGTTCATAATTTTAGTATAAGTCGTTGAATATTCGTCGTAAAATATTATGATATTTTTCTCAGAAGGCACACAATAGAAAGGCGTGGTTATCTAATTACAACTTTCTATGAAAATAGTTGATACGTCTTCTTATTTTGCGAATTCAGCTTCGGCTTACAAAATTGTGTAAAATTAATTAATAAAAAAATATTCATGGAGTAATAAAAATATTGCTTGTATTAATTAATTAAACGAAAATTTACCAGCATTTTAACTTTAATTTTACGTCATATTAATTTCCTCCTTATTAATAATATTAATATTTCGAAAACGTATAATTTTCATATTACTAAAGTTGAGGCAGAAGTAAATTAAATTTTACTAATATTTAAATGTTTCGAATGAAAATGTTCATAAATATGACAGACAAAGCAAGTTCTTTCAAACTTTTTAACTCATGATCGGTTAATTTAATCAAAATCTACGGTATTTATTTATTTATTTAATAAAGCAAAGCAACAGAAACTACTACTGTATATTCGTGTGAAATGATTTTGGTGAAAGATATATGAAAATATATATATGCAATATATATGAACCTACATAAATATATTTAGAGTTGGGCCGGTGACCTGGCCATAGTCGCTGGGTGAAAAAAATCAATGGGGGAACATGTGTTGTTCAGCTGTGGACATCTTTGGGCTGAATATAATGATGATGATGATGATGATGATGATGACTTAAGTATATAAACTCTAAATGTTTTTAAGTACCACCCAGTAAATTAAATGTAAATCTATTTAAATTCCTTCATTGAAAATACTGACAGAGTTATTTAATTAACTTAACACGAAGAAGTATTAAGAAAATAAAATATTTTGCCCACTTTTTATCACGTTCTTTGCTCAAAAACGTAATTTAAAGTGATGAAAAAAATTTAATGGATTAATTAACTGACGACGGTGAGCCGAATTTTTATTTGATGAGGAGCCTGCCTTTAGTTTTCGTCGAAAATTTTAATTTATTCAATTAGTGTTTTGATTTTTTAGCTTTAGTATTAGTCGGTATCGTAATTTCAGGCAGTCTGTCATGAATTCATGAATTACTAAATCTCAAAAGAAATGGCCGGTTGATAAAACAAATTTTAACATTCCTTTATATTAAAATCGCAAATTTACGAGCAATGACAAATCTTTTCTGGCAATCGTAGGCAGAGTACGTAAGCTCGTATCCGTTCTATGACCGCGAATATTTTCATTTTTTAAATCACAAGAAAGTGAACGCTCAAGGAAAAAAGACAAAATGAAAGGAGTCTGTGTTTTAATGGGTTAATTAGCCAACGATCCTCCGGTCGGAGCTTTAATTAAAATGAAAAATTTTCGTGACTAGACTGAGAGAAATAATTGCTACCTTTCGTGAAACTATTCAGGTGAGAAGAGAGCGAATAAAACGACCACAAAACGTACAACTAAATATAAAAAGGTATCTAATAAACTGAGAATTATTGTATCAAAATTATTCAAATGAGATTAAACAATTATTTTTGTTGCATTGATTTATGTAGGTATATTATATGTATTTATGGTTGTGATATATAATAATAATAATAGGTACCTCATTCTATTTTCTTGCTTTCTGCAATTAAATGAACATATGGGATGTAGCTCATTAATTTTAAACTTACCAAAAATATCCAGACCATTAGAACAAACTTTTCTTTCAGTTACTGTGCAGGGACCCAGATTGTATATTTTAAAGCATGAAAAGTATTTATTTTTAAAGTCTGTAAGTTGATAAATATTAAATTAGGAAAATGATACAACGTAGTTCTCTATGAAAATACAAATACCGCGACTCCAACGCTATGTCATACATGATTGTAACGTGTGACGATCATTTCTCTATTATATATAGGTATATATTATGTATATCTGCTAAGTCAGTCTGTTAATTCGGTCGAGCTCGTTGGTACATGTTAAAGAAGGTGATCACACTCAGTCACGTGGCGCAGCGGTTTGTGGTTGGGAATCGAAATCAGTGAAAGACAAATTGCGAAAAAAGCGCTTCTAATGCAACCACATGAGACAATGGTGGAAATTTTTCTATTTGGTTCCAAAAGGAGTTTTTTGATTTAAGTTTTTCAAAGGTACTATACAAATTAATTACGAGTCTTTACAATGTTATGGTACCTATGGGCTAGGAAAATATCTTATCTTCCACATACTATATATTATAATATTGTGAACAGCTCTTTATAGATGGACTGTCTCCGACAGTGACGTGCATAAACAACTGCAATATAACGTCAACTCGTAAATCGTATACACCGTGCGTATTAACAAATTGTGTTCTTAAACCACAATAAACTATGTAAATACGAAATTTAAATTACAAACAGTAAAGCGACTAACGTCAGGAATGGCTGCCGTGGCAATGCGACCGTAGGCGGTGGTTAAAAGTAGTATTTTCAGTGTTGCGCTCTGGATGCGAGTGTTGCACGATAGTGAATGTCAGTGGGAGTGAATTATGGGCCGCGGCCCGCGTTAATTGTCGCTGACGAGCCGGTGAACCGAGCTACCTTTGCCCTGCATTGCGGGAAATATTCATATTAGCTATTGATAACTTCAAATTACCAATAAAGCGTGCCTACCAGAATTGTAACAAAGAAATGTATCGGGTCTTTGGGCGATAGCCATTCGATCATTGGTGTTGATTGTTGATTTCTGTCGTGTGAATGCGCTAATTTAGTAAGGAATTATTATATGATTAGGCTAAAAAGGAAGCTCGAGCAATATTGTTATGTTAATGCAATTCATTTTTCTGAATTTACGGCAGATTCATCAATACCAAAACTTTTAATGAATTAAATTGTATAATTATGTTACTATTTGTAGTGACTATTTTACATAAAACATATTGAAATAAGTAGGACCTGCCGAGACATGAATTGCATTAGCAATATTGCTTGAGCGGCCTTTTTAGGAGGCAAGGTCATCTGCTTATTTTTTTTAATTTTTGGAATTTTTCCAATGATGATTTATAAAAATAACAAAATAAAATTAGTATTCAGCAAAATGTTTGTAGAATACACGATTTCCTTCCAAGTTGCCTACCAAATAGAAATAAAGATGAGTACATTACTATGTTGATTACACTTCTAAATAAGGTCAAGAGCAAAAAACCACTTCAAATGCAATGTTAAAATAACCACAATTATTATTGATTTACAAGTTACTGGGACAGGGTCAAATTAATTCTAAATATATATATGCACAAATGCAAACAGATAATACAAAAACTGGTTTTTATTTATTTGGATAATATTTTACGGGGTTAGCCGTAAATTGTGATGGGTTTAAATAGGTCCGGAACAAGGCTGGCGTCGTGCTAGGAAAACAAATTGTTTTAATTTGCGCCCAAGTCGCGCGACAGCTTTCTGTGGTGTTGCCATGTGAAAATTGACGATGATTTCTTCAAAATTAAATGTTATTGCCATTTACTGTGTGATAATAATAATATCATGCCATTTTATATGTGCAAGATTCATACATTGAATGTAGATATAAAAAAATATGATTTTGAATATCTTAATCCAATATTGAGTTGAGTAATTTATTAATCTCTTTTACAAGTAATATTTTATAAATCCCAGATAGTTAAAACATTCCACCATAAAAATAGTAGATATAGTTCCGTTTCCACCTTCGCGGTCGTACGATATTTGATAGAATTCAATATTTTTATTCTGGGGTTAATTTAAAAACAATGCTTTAGGTACCAAATCTTAATTATTAGTACATAGGATATGGACAAAAAAAAATGTATAAGTTTATGTTGAAATTGTTAAACTCGAATGAGTGATATTTTCGTCTCAATAAATGAACCTACCTACCTACCTACTGATAGATACTAATCAGTGGGATTGGACGTGAGCATTATTGTCTGAAACCGCAGACATATAAAAGCCACCAACAAAGTACATTGGAATATGAACATTATCATTAGCAATTAGCACTGAATGAAGCGCATAGAGCAAGTCACGTCCAAACTTTACACCACAAATAGGTACAGCAGTATTATTCGTAGTCATAGCGTTGTTTTGGAAACATTAACTAAGTTGAGAGTACGCCAAAAACGGAAGCATTTTAACGTTAGCCGACGAAGCGCCGCCGTATTGTCACTGTTGTTCCTATTACACGCCAAAAAAGTATGTCGTTATATTGTATCGTAGGTATATAGTGATAAATTTTGTAAATATTTCTAGTCAAATTAAGCTTCGCGATTTTTGGTTGGTTTCGTAAGTAAGTACTTACTTCTAATACAATGTTAAGAGATTTTTGCGAGTTTCATTTTCTGCGGACATGTTCCAACCCCTCGAAGTAAATTATAAAAAGGATGGTACGGCCGTGCTTTTTTTTTCTCGACTTGGTGGGGATTTCCAGATTCTCGATATATAGATACAACGTCTATCTAATATTCTTGATGATAGATATAACAAAAGGTTGCATTTATTATCTTTGTTACTGGTATTTTTTAAACATGGAAATAGCTCTTTAGAATTATTCCTGGGTGGAAAATTGCTGCAAAATCTATTGATCAAAATGCTATTCCATTTTATGAGATAATCGAAAAAACCGATTTTAAAAAAGCCCTACCACCCGAGCTCAAAATAAACCTCGCAACAATCAACTCAAAAATAATTTGATCGCACGAAAAACGTCCTAACAAATATTTGCGATGAAAGCCTCAATGGTTGTAAAATTTCAGCTTCATCGGCCAGAACTTGACGTGAGCAAATACAAATGTTTTATTGCTTTTTAACTCCCATTGTCGGTCGTTTTTCAGCCAAATAGCCGCGGTATAGGCATTATCTACTTACGTAGGTACCTATGGACGCTCAGCCTCGTAACATTGGTTCGATGGCTATCTTGTTTGCTTTTATCCTTATAGAAAATTTCGTGCATCCTAGTGAATGCATCGACGAGCCTTCCAATATCATGCGGATTATCCGTTGTAAAACGATGTAAATTTTAATATGGGTTTGTAGAAAATCGACTCTGTTGTGTACTCGTAAGGTTTGTTTTGGAAAATAATGGAAAAGAATTTGTATTTTGCCTAAATATCGGTAACGGATTGGCGTGGCTATACGTGGTAAGATAAGAGTTGCATAGTGATACATTGAATGGATTACTGCACTGAGGTCTGCTTTGTACGCTGCGAGGGGACGTGGGTAATGTTATTATTCTGAAAAACAGCACAGATGGAAATTGAAGAAATGGTATCGTAATGTTATGAAAATTTGGTATAAAATCATGCGGTTTCATGTTTTCATTCGGTCTAGTAGAACATACAACATAAACTAACTAGATTATGCGATTATTTTCACTGTCGGTGTCACTTATTTAAGGCACTGAAATTCAGGCTCAGGTGGGCACGGCCAGGTATTTATATCAAAAAGTCAATACCGGTCAATATTGACTTTAGAGGACAGCGAACTGGTCTAAATTCGCATGTTTACCGACCATATTGGGCGCTATATGCATGGCCCGCTAGCCGTCGGGCGTGTTAGCCACACTGGCTTGACAGCGTTGTAATGGATTGTTTACCTCGGCGCGGACGTCCGCCCGCCCGCCGTCGATCACTGACACCGACCTAATTACATGTAAATAAATACGGGTTCAACAGAACTCACAGTCAATCCTCTACCAGCATTTACACGGGCCATTGATCTTGGGTTTGTATTTTCAGAGATTTTTTTAGGGTATCGTTATCTATTCATGGCATTAAACATATTTGGTTTATGAAAATAATGTCATACTCATTGCATCAGACTTGATATTTATGTTTTGTCTATGCTCACGCTAACGATGGAGTGTTGGGTCAATTCAACATCTACCCTAGATTATTTAGTATCCAAATCAGACTTCTTTTTTTTAATATCAAAACTCAACAACCAACTTTAATACAACTACTATCCTATCAAAACAAAGTAAATAAAAAGGTTTTTGTTTGTTATAGCGTCAAGAGTAACACTGCACGAGGACAAAGTGGCGGGCCGAAGCTAGTAATTGTAATGGCCTAGCAACGGATCGTGTTGGACCACTGGGTAGTTATGTACCTACATAAGCGTCGACAATGATATAGGAGTGCAGCTCCCCTGAGGGTGCTAAAGTGACTGGCTCGGTTGCGAATTGCGATATCGGCTCGCGAGCCATGCACATGAATACACCTGTGACACGCAAGCTGGTCCTACATTATTTGGATGTAGGTAGGTACAGTATATGTCCGTGGCGTCTATTGTATGTGTGAGTTGTGATAAAGTGCCTTTCAAAAGAAAATAACACTAAAAGGTATACTTAACAATAATCACAAAAATATACGTCACAAGTAAGAAATTAATAGTATTTAGAAGCCAACGTGACAGTGGCTTTATGAACTTCATTAACTGAGAGGTATGAAACATCAATTTACCTTTGCTCTAAATTCCACCTGAACAAGTATTATAGTTATAAACTTGTCTGTGACAGATAAGGTATGCGATGAACATCGATTACTTTCCTATTGGAATCACATGAAGTTTGATTTATTTTAATGCGTCTCGGGACCTATTACGAAGTTTCCCCATCTATCAACAAGAGAAATCGTTCGAGGCACAAAAAGTTTTGAGATAAGTCTTAAACTATACAAACGAGTGATGGGAATTCCACTTATGCTTATTAAATTTTCCCTATAGACAAGAAAACGTAATGCTGGTTTCACAGAGGACACGGAACAAGGCTCAGCCACCCGGCACATTGGCCCGACACAAAATATTGTGCAACCCGGGTAAACGCGCCGCACTAACTTCCAATACAATATAAATTGCACTTTGAAAATGCCCTGTACTTCAAACCGTATGCATACGAATCACAACTTTAAGTCACGTAGCGAGGGCATGTTTTGGAGACGCGCGTCCCGATGCGGAGTAGTGGTATAATACCGGTAATGTGGTGTCGCCTTTCTGTGGCGAGATAAGGGTACGCGACATTGACTATTCAAAGGGTTGCGGTCTTCAAAATTTGCGCTCAATAAGTCTAAAATACCTGCGCTTTGAGTGTACGCGCAATTTGCGTCGAGTGTTGCGGGTGTTTTAGCTAACTGAAACGTTAGATGGCTTTGGGATTATTTATTGATGATATTTTAATCATGAGTCATTCAAATTCGACGAACATGCGGTTGCAAGCTTTGCTCGTTAGAGTATTATTGTAAGCTCAGTTAATGCAGCTCATTTTGTTCAAAATTGTTGTGTGACTAACTGAACAAAAATAAATTGAAACTGTTGATTTCGGACCAATATTGCTAATTTTGACGGATGTATCATGAAATCATACGAACTTTATGAATAATATGTATTTTGCACGGATTTCATATAACAAAATACACAAATTGCTGCATTAACGTAATATAGTAAAATAGTCTCATTGGCATTTAAATTTACCTAGTAATAATTATATAGGTATTAACCTAACCTATAATTTGCTTTACTTTCTCAATGTAATTTAAACAGATAATTACTTACAAAAGCCAGTGGCACTAGATTGAGATTAGGCAAATCGGAAAACTCAACAAAATCGCATACTTACGCATAAGATTCGGAAGCGAACGAAAACAAAAAAAAATTAGCTAAGTAGACATTCTTATTTATTCCACACGTGTCTGTAGAGGTGGCTTATTTATTCGCAATTTGTTGGATATCGCTTGGTAGGTACCTTAATGAGGCAATAACAATAAATAAAGACCCAAAAGTTTTCTCAGCATTTCACCCTCCGAGTACGCGCAGGACCCTTACAAGAAACCACCACAGAAGTCATATGTAAGTGGGTAACGCTATAATTATTAAGTAGCACGTATACATATTATAAAGGTAATTTATGAAATAAAGTAAGGGCTTGGACTACTTATTTATCAGTTTTCTTCTAACATTATCATTATGATTAGGTATGTCAAACTCAATCGTAGCGATAAGTTGCAACGCTTTTTTCACGGATATTTGGTATCCGTGAAAAAAGCCTGCTAAAATTAACGAAATCTTATGATACTTTAAGAAGAGTTTCGTTTATTTATTAAGCAAAACCTTTTGTAGTTGATTATATTTTAATAAATACAGCAAATCAGCTCTTATAAACTATTGGGCACCTAAGGGCATTTGCGCCATACCGCTGTAAATGAGGCTGAGAAATCCATATATTATAGATACATACATTTACGTATTCGAGCACATAATGTACCCGGTACACTTGGACGCTCATGTAAAATCAATGTGTGCAGTTCAGGTGTTTCTCTGGACCCATGGGAACACTAAAGTCTCCGAGCTCGCCTTGCGGTGTTCCGTACGTAATACGAGGACTATGTATATACAACCTACATACATAGATGTGTTAGTACATTTGTGGTTTATTGTACATTCAGAATATGAAGGGGAATATTATCTCTGGTTGTATTTGTAACTTATAATGCTTTCAGACTAGATGTGGTTGGATGTCTATGGAGACTGTGTGTGGTGGTGTGCATTTGGTGTTTAATGTGCTGAATTTTATTTATTACATCTGCAAACCTGAATGTCACGGCCCTGTGAAGCAATCGAACTGAAATGCTTCTTCGATATGGTAGCCCAGTCACATTATCTTTCTACAGGTCAATTATTAAATTACAAAATGCAAGACAGTAACAGATAGGTACATTGTTTAGCCAAAGATGGACTCATTTACGTTTATTAAACCTTAAGTGTCATCCAGAAATTAGAAATATGAACTAACAATGGACTTTTTCTTTGATAATACCCTCAATAGACAACGGGATAATGTAGTATCAATAGCTTTACCTCTATTCTTCTTACTTATATAGGCGAACAAAGCTCGCATACAGCTACTGGGTATTAATCCGTCGTTTCTAGCATAGTCCTTTATGACGTCACGATAATATTGTGATGGGGCTCAATATTATAGGCCACCGTTCATGGTATACATTATGCAAATAAAGCGGACATTATTTCATATTTTGTTTGTCGGCGGTGTCGCTACGCCGACCGCATTTGTGTACGTGGTATTTCATTATGAATACATTGACAGCCAACGCATTACCGATTAATGTATCACAATAATGCACAAAAACACGCCCTTGTTTAACATACTACGAAATTATTTACTGCGTGCACATCGATTTTAATTCCGCTAATTATTTTTGTCGACGCAATAATTAAGTAAATTTGCGTCACTGAGTTATTATGATGATGCAGTTTTTGTATGCGGATTCACTGTTTACTTTCTTGTATCTCATACGAAACTCAATCCTTGTTAAGCTAATGGCTTTTATATTCAGCATGATAAATATTAATAGTTAAATTTGTTTATGTATTTCATTTTCAATATTGCTTTTGCCATCCTATTGGAAATAAGGTTCGATTTTTTTTAAGAATACTTGTATCACTGATCATCAAAATTAAGAATTTATTCTACTATACAGGATGATTTTGTTATCACTGGCAATACTTGCAGGGGTGGAAGTACTCATCAATGTGAACAACTTTTATTATAGGGCTAACTCTGATATCGCGTAAAATAATACGGTTGCTTCATACATTTTGGTCGAGTAGGTATTGAACTTTTGTATTGAACAGCTGATATTTTTTTCATGATTTCACAGTTAGTCCTATAATAAAAGTTGTTCACATTGATGAGTACTTCCACCCCTGCAAGTATTGCCAGTGATAACAAAATCACCCAGTATAATATTATAGATATTTTCAAAAAAATGTGTTGATGTTTTTAACTCAAACACGCGATAATAGCTTTACGGTTTTGGATGAAAATTGGTACATAGATAAATAAGCAAAATAATAGATTTCTCGAGAACTCGGTTAAAATCGGGTTAGAAACTAGATAATAATAATTCGCTTCATAAATCTAAAACGGTTAAAAATATTCTACGAACGCTAGCACAAAATACTAAAAGATAATTAAGTAACGAATAAGGAATAACTCGAGTTACAAATTAACAGAAAGTTTCATGGTTGGTCGAGTACAAAGAGCTTAGAGTATAGTGGTAGTATAGAGATAGAGGCGGCAATGATATAGTGTCGGGCCAGCGGCCGTTCCCTCAGGGACGATAAACCCTTCCCGGCGCTTCCCGTCTACTCTTCTTTATGGCAAGGCCGGAATGGCCAGCCCAGGTGAGCAGGTAGCTAGATTGCGAAAGTATTTTTAGAGCATCTTGTCGGTCGTTGTATGTTTTTCCTTTGTTATCAAATGGGAGACATTGGAAGTGAATTTTCGGTTATAGGTCGGTCTAATGTTTCCGTAAGCTTTAGAAGATGAAAGTTGTTACCTTTTATAGTTCGTAGATAAGGAATACATGTAGTCTAAGGGTTGATATTATGGTGTTGGTTTGTGCTAGGTGTACATTTACTAGAATTAGTTTGTCACTTGGTGATATTTTAAAACTGTCTTTAGAATCATGATGGTGTAAGTTTTTACGTATTTCTACTTTTTATGTTTCCAGATGAAAATGTTTATGATCTGTAAATAAGCAAGCACTGTTATTTTATAAAACATCATATTTTGTATTTTTTTATACTATAAATGCGAACAAACGCCACAGTTATTTGATCCTTACATTACAACAGCTAAGCAAGCCATCTATCTCTAATCCAAATGTTCATTCTTGCGTTGCGCGTCGCCGCGAAAAAGTAAGAAGGTAAAATTTACATAAAACGTAATGTAAGCCGCGTGCGTTTAATCTGAATAGAATTTATATCATCCAGCAAACAAACGGAACTAAAATACTTTTTACGCTGTGCAGTTAATGAATTATTAAAGTTGATCTAAGCCACATTGGCTGCGCCGCAAAAGAAAAAAGAATATCAGACATCCATTTGTTATTTTCATTTGAAACGGCGCAGGTTTTTTATCGCATGTTGTAGCAAACGTTGGTTGTTTGATATCTTCCTAGCTTTATTTGCAAATCGCGTGTCGTCAGTACACGTTTACACTCGTAATACTTACTTGTTGAATTACCTTTGTTGAAGTAGAATTTACGTTTGAAAGGAATGTTTTATTTTTTACTGGAATCTGAGACGGTTGTGCTTTGCCGTGTTACTTCGCTCCTTGATGTATTTTTGGCGGTCATCAATGAAACTGGCAGAGAATAATCCGCACGCGCCACATGTGCCGTTCACATATTTCTTTATATATCTGACATTAGATAAAGTATGTTGAAATAAGTTATTAGGTGCTTTTGTTAACGAAGTTAGTATGGTTGACTTTTTATACTCAACTAGATATGTACAACCTTACGGGTTTATTCGCGTTTCTAAGAATTCAAACGTTTTCGTGGGATAAAAGTCCTATATCATTCCATTTGTCACATTAAAATCCGTTCAGACACTTCGGCGTAATCATTACTGAGTAAGAAACGTCGAGACAAACAAACACAAACATTCACATTTTTAATATTAGTAGAATTAATAAAAAATGTATTTTTAATATATTTTAAAGACATACACATTTATTTTCATCTATTTTTCTAAAAAGTCAAGAAAAAGTTAGTATAGTGGCTGATTGGGGGATTGCAGCGGACCCGTATATCTGCATCAGCCATGAATTGGTAATGAGGATGTAGAGTGGTACATTCTGCGACCACTGCAGTGTGTTCATATAGTCATACCCTTGCCACTCGAGTGTAACTCTGTGGCACACTAACTACTTATCTATGCGTCATATGTATAGGTACTTGAGAATATTGAATTATTCTGACCATGTTTTAAATTGCGAGCTTATTTTACCTATCAATACATTCACGTGTCTTCTGTGATGTTAAGGAAATGATAGCTCAGTGGTAATGACGTCGAATTTCGTGACGAAGTATTGGGTTCGGGTCCTACAATGAGCTTGAGCTTTCGGTGAAGGAAAACAACATACGAAACCATAGCACAGTGGTAGGTTTCTTTGTAGTACCCACCTGACTGGCTACCACTCCTGTGGTCGTCTGTGGTTGAAAATCTATCGCCAAGGTGTGATGTGGCAGCTGCATTTGAGAGCCAGTTCCTTCTGCTTTGTGTGCTTACCACCTTCGGCTACATCGTCACTAACCAAGGTGAGATTAGTCAAACATGAATGTATATTTATTGTTTTACTGATGTAGGTATAATAAAAAATATAAGTTTCATAACTAAAAATTATGCTGTCTGCCATGTAGGAGTAGCTTTTGTGACGTATAAGCCATGTTTGTGTGTTGAGTCATGGTTGTTTGTATATTCAATCCTACTATATCCTACTTCCTACTAATATTATCCTACTATCCTACTCCTACTATATATCCTACTTAATATTATAAATGCGAAAGTTTGGATGGTTGGATGGATGGATGTTTGTTACCCAATCACGGTAGAACGGTTGAACGGATCTGAATGGAATTTGGCATAAAGATAGATTATAGTCTGGAATAGCACCTAGACTACTTTTTATCCCCAAAAAGATGATTACTCGAGAACGCGGGTGAAAATGCGGGGTGGAAGCTAGTAAAAAATATAAGTTTGGATGTATGGATGTTTGTGACTCAATCACGCATAAACGGCTCAATGAATTTCGATGAAACATGGCACATAAAAAGATCATACCTTGGAGTAACATATAGGCATTTTATGTCCCGTCAAAATATAAGATTCCTTGGGAACGCGGATAAAGCCGCAGAGCAGAAACTAGTAATGAAATAAGTTAACAATTCTAGTCAGAATACACACTGAAACTAGTTAAAATGAATATCATGAAAAAAAATCATTGTAAAATTAATAATCATTCGTTACATTACATTTCCATTGACTATGCTATATACGACATACTTATAATATATTGACTGTTCTAGAAAGAGGTTATATTAATTTGTTTTTGGTACAAGAAATGAGAAAGTAACAAAAGTATGAGTAAACATAGTCATCAGTAACAAGACCCCTATCATTAATAATACCAAAGCGTACATTATTAACACTGTTACAGTAAGTCATTAGCCAAAATTAAAACCGACCATAAAATGTAATATCTACGTGTTTGCTTTCAGAAAATAAGCGGCTGTTGGTTTAAAGCTAATTTGTGTTAAAACAGAGAGCAAACTCCTAATTACGATGCAAATTGATCGTTCAGGATCACCGCAATCATAAAATACTCGTAGCTCCCATCAAAATATTCCTCTCGAAAACTTTTCCACCACCGACGATATTGGATGCATTAAATAAATTACAATAATAGTAGGTAAGTAAAACAATAATTCGTACTAATATTCGATTGTTAATCAAACAAATTTTGATTAATGTTAGTATTGTAATTTGAAGTACCAACCTAGTTCTAACTCGTTAGTGAATTTAGGCGAATAAATGTGTTTGTACTCCATTATTCACTAACTGTTATTAAGTTATCAATGGCATTTCATTGGCTGATAGAAAATAAACGATATTTGATTTTGTTGTAATAATATTATGTTTGGAAATTTATTTGAATAAACCTCATGGGATTCGGTAAAAACACAAACTGTAGGTATAACAAAGTGCAATGTTTACGACCAAACGAGTGACGTTCTAGTCACATCTAAGTATATAGGTAAGTAACATGAGGCTGAATCATACTTTTACATGGCAACGGACTCTGATCCGAGCGGAGCCGGATGTCAACATTTGCTCATGCGATTTTACCCTCGAGGCCAGCGGGAAATGACATGCGCCCCTTTATTCCGTACTCTTTAGAGCTCCGAGATGCAATTGCATGCGAAATTTTCAAAGAAACACTGAGCTGTGGGACTTTAAGATGAAACTTAATATAAAGTGAACGCTAGTTCTAGTTATTAATTTTGGAATTAGCTAGTGACGTGTGGATGTCTTTTGGTTGTTTATTTCGTTGAGTTTTTATTTAGATTCCATTGTAACGTTCCTTTTGTAATTCTATTTATGGTATACTTTTGATTGATAACATTTATGAAGTGAAATATAATCATACTTATTTATTCGGTTTACTGCTAATAGTAATAATACTTCACTAGCTATGCAAAGAAAATCAAGAATAACTATGGAGATGTCAAAAGTGAAAATCAATAAATACTTGCAAAAGAGTTGAATGGTATTATTTGACGTTACAGTTGGAAAAAAAACTTAGTATTCACGTTCGCAAAGCGTTGTGAAGAGTGGAAAGTGCGCGTCACCGCCGGCCCTGGCCAGGGGGAGCTAAAATCACGACAGCAAACATTGACTTTAGACTTTTACTCTTTTACTCACTTACCCTAACTCCCGGCTGCGCTGCAAATCACTCCACTCACAACGAAGAGCAAGTTTTAAATTCTAAATTTTCTTTAAATGATTTAAAAGCTTCGGCTATAAATCAACTTATGAAAGTTCCGTAATTGCCTCTACACACGATCTTTGTTCACGTCGGCGTTTTTTTGTTTACCTATTTTTATAAAGCGTTCATGAAAATACTCATTTCCTAATGTTGCTGAAAAAGCTTGTCGTAAAAGTGTACGACATTGCTAACAAGAAACATTGGGTAACAGTCTGGCTAGAAAATCTAATAGTAAATCCAAACAACATTGTCATGGCCGGACAGCGCTCGCAAAAAAACTAATATTCTGAACGTAGGGTCAACAAACAACCTCTTATGAAAAAATATGAACAAACTCAGTTTATAGAAAATATATTATTTCCTAACTTTAGTTTTATTTAAGTATATTTAAAGTATGTAATTATTGATATTTTTGTTTATTCATATAAATAGTAATGACGAACATGACACGTAGCGACATCTATCGTCAGATTGTAACATCACATGCAATTTATAATTTTTACCAGTCAAAAATCAAAGAAAGTAGTTACTACTTTTAAAGTTTAGAAAGGTAATAGAAAATAAAAATCGAATAAACTACTTATGTACCTATGGAATACATACTTACTATGCCAAAAGCACAGTTAAGTTGGAATTAAGTCCGTGATAAATAATTTTCTGTAATAAAATATGACAATATTGAAGTCTCCTTATATATGTACTCCTTATATTTATTATGGAGACTTTATATCAAATTGCCACCCGCAAAAAAAAAATTGGAGGTTTATTTGATACAAAGTCTTTATAAAGTTACTTTTAGTCATTGACTTCTTTTAGTTGGTAAGTAGATTTTTTTTTTCTTTATTTTTGTAAGGGCTTTGAGTCGCATTGCGACTATGTCAGCCCTATTGATAACATAAACATATTTTGCAACAACATAAAAAAAAAAAAAACTAAACAAAGCAATAACTTCTGAATCACATCACAAAAATACATCAAAAATCATCTTATACAAAGCCCTAGCCGCATCGGACATGGGTGTACTTAGTATGCTTTGTAATACACCAATATAGGTAAGTAGATTAAAGAGAAAGATTTGCATAATCATAATTTATCGCTATTCAAAGATCCAGTCAGCGATCTAATACTCTGAGATCAGTGCACTCACTTCGTAACTGCTGTTTGAGAAATGGTGTGCATTTAATCTTTTCAGACGTTCTCAAATATCCGCTCATTAACTTGTGTACCCACTTCAGACATCGGCGATTTGTTACTTTAAATCGTGCCGATAGAATGAAAGAGCGCTGAGATTTGAGCAAAAGAGGTACCTATTTACTTCGGCGTTATTCACTAACCCCCGAGCGTTTTAATTCTAAGTGTGAAGGGTGCCCAAGATATTTCATAAAACATCCACCCAAATTGACGTAACACAGCAGCTAATTAATCAACTTTGTTTACTTATGTAAATTGTGTAGGTATTTAAAACGTTACAGGGTTTCAATGGACGTTTAAGCGGCGTTTTGTCTTGGTTGATTTAAATTAAAATTCATTTAATTACAATACGAGATTAATAGGTTGATGTTTTGTGGTATGTTTGTATTCTGAAAATTAGAAGCTTGAGATTAAGTCGGATATATGAATACTAGCTGTCCCCTGCGGATTCACCCGCGTTTTCGAGGAAAAAAGTAGCCTATGTCCTTCTCCATAGGCTATCTGCGTACCAAATTTCATCGGGATCGGTTCAGCGGCGTTTTGGCGTGAAAAGGTAACAAACAAACTCACTTTCGCATTTATAATATTAGTTAGGATTAGGATTAAATTTATTACACGAGTATTAGGCATGCTGTTAACGCTTTTAAAAATCTGTTAATCAAAAGGTATTTATGTGAGATAGCTACCACCTGAGATGATCCACCGGCTGTCCTAGGAAAAAATGTTAGGAGAGCCTCAAATAATGTAATTTAAAAAAAGAAAGAGAGAGAGAGAGAGAGTAAAGCAAAAGGTATTTTTAGTACGTACTTAGATATCGATGAAAGAACTACTTACTGAAAAATACACAATGTTTTGCAAACAATCGGTTCTCTTTCTCTGACAGGCGAAAAGGTTAGGGTTGCCTAGCAAAACAATAAATATTTGAATATTTCAACGCGGAATACTGATAAAGGGATGTAAATGACTGGCTCGTCCAATTTGCATTGAACAGATTAACGTCATAATCGGCGCGATTCAATCAGCGATCCGGAGAACTCTGGACAGGGATTCTGGGGGTAGACATCCAGGGAGAAGAGGGAGGCGATGCTATTTAACGGGGATACTAATAACTTTAGATAAAATGCTAATTTTGTGTTCATTCGATTTAGGTGAAGACGATAGGTCGTCCGCGTCTTGAGGTAGGGCTGCCAGAAAAATCGTGATTTGTTTTAGTAATTTTTTTATGTGATTTTTATTCTCCATTGCCTTGAATGAGACTACGTATTAAAAGACCAACCACAGGCGAATTTTAATAAATCGTTAATCAACATAATATTATGTAAGTAAACATTAAGTTGGCTTACATTAATTAATAATAAACCTATAAATATTCAACTAGCTACAACTAACATAAAATTTTCCAATCAGATCTAATAAATATCTGCAACGTATTGTATATAAACAAAATTCCATAGTGGTAAAATGTGGCATCATTTCACATACAAAAATTCGCTCTTCAAATGTCAATGGCCCTCAATTCTTGAGCTTAAGCAATCCGATCTAAGTGAACGCTTGTCATATTGATTCAGCGTTGTGAGTGAGTGTTTTCGGAAGCTAAGATAAGGCGAAACGTGACTGCCGGTGCCGCCACCGGACCAGCTATGTGAACCTTTATACTTAGAAAACATTGTAAGCATTGTACCGCTGCGCCGTAACATAGTGTATCTAGCTATTGTTGAGCAGTAGCACATAAAGTTTAATTTAAACTTAATTGTAGAGCGAAGGTTACTTAAATATCCATACATTAATCATTTCAGATGAGGCAGGGTATTTTGTAGATAAAAATACATTATGTTATTAGTTCATGCGATCTCGATATAGCTTAGATTATTTTTAATCTTTATTATACTTAGTTATAAATTGTGAGTGAGAAATGCATATGTTTGCTAGGTTACACATTATTTATAATAAATTTTCAATTTACTTTGTATGGATGCAGTTTACCAGATATTAGATTTTCTGTTGTTGAAAGCTAACGCAAGATGAACCTAGTAGAGACTAAATCTAAATGAGTTACTGAATGTATTGTGACTGTGAAGTTGGCGTTCAGCCTTTGTTTGCGTTTTACAATGTATCAGTTTAGCAAAATTTGTTCTAGAACTGACAAATCGATATGGAAACGGATTGCGTTGCCTCGCACACTGCATAAAATTGAATGTCAAATACAAAAGTTACAACGATCGTTTGCTTGCCTATACTATATATGCTTGTGTATATTTAATCAGAAAAAAACCTCTCTGGAATGTTTTGCTAACTAGTGTGCTAAATATTTTGTTACTATAATCTGGAGCTTGGTCGAAAATCAATGCTGTTAATAGAAATATGAATATAATTTTTAGGGTTCCGTACCCAAAGGGTAAAAACGGGACCCTATTACTAAGACTTCGCTGTCTGCCCGTCCGTCTGTCTGTCACCAGGCTGTATCTCAAGAACCGCTATAGCTAGTTGAAATTTTCACAAATTATGTATTTCTGTTGCCGGTGTAACAACAAATACTAAAAACAAAATAAAATAAATATTTAAGGGGGGCTCCCATACAACAAACGCAATTTTTTTGCCATTTTTATAGATAATGGTACGGACCCCTTCGTGAGCGAGTACGACTCGCACTTGGCCGGTTTTTTCAAAATTCTTCAGCTCACTCAGCCACTTTGTAAGCTTTTACTAAGCGGACTAAGAAGTACCTACCTATTTAGGCAGTTATCTTTCATGAATAACAAGTAATGATTGTTATGTAACAAAAAATATAAAACGTTTAGTATGAATTCCGCAAAACCATAGCATTGGCATGGTTATTCATTGTTTAAGCCTAGTATTTGCCTGAATTTTGAGACAACCCCGATACTTCATACTAATACTTTAATTACCTGTATTTGTGTGTGAGCCTTCTAGGCTTTATGGAGGTACCTACTTACCACCTTAGACCAAATAATAATCATCACATACGATAGTGGTCATACACAGCCTAAATAAAGTAAAAATTAAAATCAGCGCAAAATAGTTACGCGATCCTGCGGTGACTGATATTCAGTCAAAAAAGTATCGGGAATGAATGATTTGTTTTTGGTTCCAAATTAAATTTTTTGATTATTTTTTTGTTGGTATAATGGCACAACTGTTTTCCATTTTGGCGCGGAGTTTGAGTTGCATCTGAGAGTGCGGTTTTTAGTTAGTCATATCTCGTGTGTATTGTGAATTTCATAATGGACAAAAACATCGAACAAAGAGTTTGTCTTAAG
The DNA here is from genome assembly GCA_951216915.1 of Tetheella fluctuosa. Classification (NCBI taxonomy): domain Eukaryota; kingdom Metazoa; phylum Arthropoda; class Insecta; order Lepidoptera; family Drepanidae; genus Tetheella; species Tetheella fluctuosa. The sequence continues at coordinate 5,436,810 of OX578214.1, forward strand.
TTTTGCATTTCCAATGGAATTTCGTGTGCGGAGTCGCTGAAAATGTAACAGAAGGCTTACAGTGAATCGACTTTATCAAAAACACGTGCTTATGAGTGGTAAAAAGCGTTTAAAAGCGGTCGAGATGTGATGGAAGATTTGCCTCGCTCTGGTACACCATCAACGTCTTCAACTGAAGTTAACATCCCAAAAGTGAAGGAAATAGTGACAGAAAATCCTCATTGAAGTTTGAGAGAGATAGCCGCTAAGCTTTCTGTGTCAATCCGTACCATTTTAAATAATCACTTGTGTATGAAACATGTTGCCGCTCGGCTAGTCCCAAAAGACCAGAATTTTCTCCAAAAACACAATCGCATAAGAGTCGCTGATGACATGCTAGAACGAGTGAATTCCGACCCAGCATTCATGAAACGCATAGTTAGTGGTGGCGAGACGTGGGTTTACGAGTTTGACATGCAAACTAGGCAACAAGCTTCGGAGTGGCGCCTTCCAACTGAACCGAAATCGAAAAAACCACGCCAAAGTCAATCGAAAGTCAAAGTAATGTTGACCGTTTTCTTTGATTATCGCGGTGTTGTGCACTCGGAATTCTTGCCGGAAGGTCAAACAGTAAATAAAGAATATTATTTGCGCCTTCGCACAAGGCCATCATAGTGAACGAATTTTTGAACAAAAACTCAACAAATACCATCGAGCAACCATCTTATTCATCAGATATGGCTCCAGTCGACTTCTTTATTTTTCCTAAACTCAAATTACCGGCACGGGTGCCAATTCGTGGCACCCGTTTTCATTCGGAGATTCGCGGCGAGAACTGAACCCAATTCCGGAAAAAACGTTTAAAATAAATATGTTTTGATGATTGGATTATTCGTTGGCGTAAGTGTATCGTTTCTGAAGGAGCATGCTTTGAAGGCGATAAAATAACTGGATGAATAACTAACATTTTGTGTATTATTGATCGTTTCCCGGTACTTTCCTGACAGCGTAGTAGGTATATAACCCTAAATCTAGATATAAATAATAAAACTACAAAACCTGTGATAAAATAAGTTTAACAGCTATAAATAAATAAATTCCAGGTGGGTGTCGCAGAGTCGTTTCATTACAAAGAAACATTCAGACGGTTGGTGGTTTTTACATTTGTTGGTGAAGTTCACAGTTCACAGCAATAATGTAACGGTAACGTTACACCGGAACTTTAAAAAAGAAACGTACAATAAATAAGGAAAGTTAACAAAGTGACAGTTAAAAGGTACACTTTTTTGGGAACTTTGCCCAAGTAAAAAGCGAGCTTTCAGAATTATAACTAGATTAATGTTCGGTGACTGGAACTACTCTGGTGAAACTTTGCAACTAAGTGAACGGAGTTTTGTATTATTTTTAACGAACCGAAGCGCCTTCAGAATTCATTAGCTTCGAAAGTAGTGAGTAACTAAAGGTCTAGTTTCAATATGTGTTTTACGATACGAGTTGAGTCGAGGCAACGTCGTCGCCGGCGCCGAAGTAGACCAGCGCCGACTCACGTTAAATTATTATTTTTGTACCTACTTTAACAAGATAAACGTTGTAAAATCCATGATTTAAACTTAACTACGCTTTATACTTTGATTTAGAATGAGTTTTAACATTAGGTACATACAGCTTTCTGGAGCGTTTATAGCACTAGTTACTTTGAAAGTAAATTTCACGTGATATACAATCATTAATTTTATGCTGAAAATACGGACTTCGTGATTAAATTGTTTACTGCCGTTTAATTTATTTATATTTAGTTACGACGCGTTGCTTTTATTATCCCTAAACTTTTAAGTTAACATGTGGGTAAAATCAATTATTTAATTGCAATACCTGAATAAACAACTCAATTAAAGTCAATATGGAACTAAAAATAATGGTTAAAAATCATATGTTTTATAATAAAGTAAGAAACATTTAAGACAAATGGAAGGTAATAACGTAAAGTCATGCTCGTCAAGAGAAAGCCTTTTGAACCGTTGAGGAATTCAATCAGCGCACTTCTCACACCATTCGCCGTTTACAATCTCCATAATATCATATCTTATCTTTAAGCGATTGTTGTTGTGATTAAGTCAGGAAGCTAATACAGAAGTCAAACACAAGTTTGCATAATGTTCCTGCGCTGAGTTAGGCGGCGAGTGAAATCGCTCCTCATTAGGCAAATCGGGTAGCGTTAGCTTATCCGATTAGCACAGTCAATGTTTGGCGATCCAATCAACCAGGATCGGCCCGTCACTCACTTAAATTGTTCACGATAAAGGCATCTTTCAATTAACTTTACATTTAATGTTCAATAAACGTTAACTGTTCTCAACTTTAAGTCAATCGACACAAAGTTGTCATTTTGTTGCTAATCTTCTAATTGGATTTCTGAATGGAACTTTTATTAAGTTATTTTAGTTAGTTTCTTACCTTAAGTTTCAAAGTGTCTTGGCTTAATGTAATAAAAATATTATAGTGTTTACTATGATAACAGTATTTGCTTTATTCAAAAATCGAGGAAATTCAATGAGTTGGTACTTTTTCGTCGTAAGTTGTGTAATACTTTTATTACGAGTTCACACATCCTCAAATGATGTCGAAGATGTGGTAAAATTCGTTGGTTGGTAATTCAATTTTAACATTATCTATAAAGTAACTTTATTAACCAAATATTTCGTGTTTAAAAAACTAAGTTAATAAATTACACGCGAACTTAAATTAACGGCGGACACGAACGGAAAAAAAGTTTAAAAAACCATCGAAAGCGTACATTTCTCCGCAACTTTATGAAAACGTTCAGTAGATTTATGAATAAAACCTTTCAGGGCGGATGCGGAGCCGCAATGTAATTTAGGGCGTATAAGGAGAGCCGCAGCCTCCAAAATTAGACCGTTATCATTCCACCGCTGTCGCCGGCGAGATCACCAGTTATATGAGCCAATACACCGAACAGAATAAATTTGCTTTATATCAGACAGTTGACCTTCATAACCGATATTGTTGCTTTCATACGAGGAAATATTTTGGGAATTCCCGACATCCGCCCGCTGAGCTTGAGGCCCTCGCGTGATCTCCCATCCTTGTTTTTTTAACTTATTTGTGTGTACTAAGCCGCCGCCGTATGAGAAAATTGGAAACCCTTTAGTGGCAATGAGATTGGAAGTTTCAGGGTACGTGAATTTATTAGAGTAGGAACGTAAAACATACGGTGCATAGTGCATTTATTTATAACAGCATTTGACTCTGGCTTTATTGTGTTTATTTTTTATTCCAAAATATTGAAAAAGTACGAAAACAATTAATAAAAAAAACTTAAGGACTACTAATACAATAATTTATACACTATACTAAATTATACAAAGCGTAATCAAAATGAAACCGAAGCTGCGTACGTATTTATATTTTCATACGTTTACATAGCCATAAAAACTGCCGCATGTCATCACAACATGATGGCTACAGCGCAGTAGGAGGCCTTTGTCTGTTTCTGGCCCTTTTGTGAGCTATTTCAATTAATACGTCGTATTTTCGACAAGAAAAAAGAGGACAGTATTGATTTGAAATAGAAACCATGCCCCTTCTCCAGCGTGCTCTTGTCAAACATTCAAAACCTGAAAATTTAAATTTTATTGCTCTGTCCTTCAAGTTTTCAAGTACCTCACACATTTATCTTTTATTCACATATAAAACTTTTTATTGTCAATCCGGCGGGACGATATTGTATTTTATTTAAATCTGAGATGTATTTTTGTCTGGGTTTATCATTTTTTTCAGTCCAGTTTGATTCATGGACAAAATGCCACATATATGGTATTTTTGAAAAATGTCTCAATTCGTTCCTAAGGTGCTAATAAGCCACCAAAAAAACACAACAATTTTATTCAATCGATAAGTGCCTTAAAAAACGCTGGACGTCATGTAACTCTACGGTCATGACGTTATTTGGTCTCTTGTAAGTAAATAAATGCGCTGATATTGGTCTCAATTGGACTTATAAAATGTTAATAATTAAAAATGAGCTATATTATCCATTTTATTAGTGTACTGTTCCTGAATGCATGAATACTAGTGTAAAAATAATAATAATAATACTTCAGTTGACACCTTTTAGTAGATATACATGCAGTACCTACCGTATGACGTCATTATAATGGCGGCTACTGTTTCGCTCGTTTAGAAACAGATTAAAAAAACTGAAAACTTTGAAATGAATTTTAAAATTAATTAAGTTATTTTGTAAACTAAAACTAACATTTTCCGACTGCTTATTGCCTAAGCTATCTAAATTGTACATATTTAGATTTTTTCTCATATGGAGTAAAATACCCTATTGTTAGAATTACCTATATAATTTAATCAATTTGGCTATGGAGATGAATAAAAACGATAACAAGTTTTGTGTTGGGTGTTAAAACTCGAATAAACTATGTACAGAGGATAATAAAATTGTAGTTATACGATTCGTTAGCATTACAGTATTGCTCGCTCATTGTCTTCTTTCATACGTAATTCATGTCGGGCTAGCGACGCATTCCAAATGTAATTTGCCACTCGACTGTCCGCTATGTAACCTTTGTTAATTACGTTACTATCGTTGGAGTAAAAGTAACAAATTATTTAGATGTAAGAAGTAAAGCTTGACGGGCCGGTTAGCGTGGTTGGTAAGATACCCTATCTATCACGCCGCAGGTCGTGGGTACGATTCCCACTCAGGACAAACATTTGTGTGCATGAACATGTCTGTTTGTCCTGTGTCTGGGTGTAATTATCTATATATGTATGTATTTACAAAATAAAAGTAGTATATGTAGTATATCAGTTATGTGGCTTCCATAGTAGGTACAAGCTCTGCTTAGTTTGGGGTCAGATGGCCGTGTGTGAGGAATAATGTCCCAGAATATTTATATTTAAAAATGACAATAGGGATGATGACTGGGTAAAAAAAAAGTAATTCTAATTAGTCCGTCAGTTAGATTAACAAAAAATATTAGACACGTATTTTTTCGTTAATCAAATCAATAAAAATTACAAACTTATGTTGCACCAATGTTCAGGAGGTGGGCTTGTGGCGTCACTTGTATGTCAAAATTGTACAATACCGTGACGTCACGCGAAACTTCATCGCATTAGCACTGTATCGTCGTCATTTTTTGTATTCGGAATTAAAGAAAAAATACGAGTCCAAATTTTTGGTAATCTAACTGACGGTCTAAATAGATTTTTTTAGTCATCATCCCTATTACTGCGCTACTAAAATTATCGGGTAATTTTAGGTAGGTACATTATTGGTCTCCGATGAAAAGTTAAATCTGAAAAATTAAGCGATTAGGCCGCCTATGTTGTATTGTCTTTCTTTATTTTTATTATGATATCTTTTTCTGTGTATATACACACAAAGAACATTTCTATTCTATTTTATTCTAAAATCGATGTAAATTATACTCCAAACACATTATGACCTCATTGTATACTAAAGGGGCTTAAGAGAAAAGGATGCTAAATATGAAATCAATTGGAACGGACTTTTCCATTAATAAAGGAAGTCAGGAAGAAAGGACGCCGTGTCCGCTCTAATTAGAAGTTGCGAGTCGAATTTTCAATGCGTCTCCCCGCTTACTAATGGTGAACTGAAATAAAAGTTTATATTTACTGTGCGTGAGTTCTTTTCCTCTGAATGAATATTTATACTTTCTCTCTTCACTTTATTCACCTCAAAGGCAACGGTGGCTAAAGTTTTTACGGGTACACTTTTTATGGCGGAATTTTCTTTGACATTTCTTGGGATTTTGAATGTTGAATGCGTTTGGTTACATTCCTTTCAGCTAGATGTATGACAATATGGGCTTTCCTTTTCCTAGGATAGTCCATATTGATATCAACATATTATGTGTGAGGCGGTAAATGGTTTTCGGTTTATAGCTTTAGTATGGAAGATGATTCAGCTTTTTTTGACGATAGTCTTGAGTTTGATTTGGTAAGGACCGATATATGAATACTTAAAAAAAAAATGTTAAAAATATATTCTTACTCAAAAGAAATTTGAGGCACAACACAGGAATGTATCGAATATTTGGCCAATATTAGCATGTGGGCAGATACGTGATACAACGCGGGCGCGTCAAACGACAATTTAAGCAGCAGGCGTTGACGACTCACATTGTCGAAGCAACGCAAATCATTTGTTACAACAGCAATAAGGCAGAGGATTAGCAACCGTCAGACGCGTTCGCGACAAAGTTCCCAATAATCCGCCGCGCCGGCGCCGCCTTCCGGTATACCGCGACTCGCTTTACAAGAGTAATGATGCTTAATTTTAATGACGCGTCGCCGACCAAGCACCCACGACGACGCTCCCGCGTCCCGCCCACAGCCACCGCGCGCGTGACCTGACTCCTCAACTAACCCTCATATTGGAAGACTACGGAGACGACCAAAAGTCTGACGATAAATTTAGTTATTACTTGTGAAAATAGACGGAAGGAGATCGCTAACTTGTCCTCGTGAGAAGATAATGGATCATTGCGGGGGATGTTTTTAGTTACCTACTTCAGGAAAAAGGTCTCGTTAAAAGCCCCATTATGTGAGGAGTTTTCCAATTGTGTTTCGGCGAGTGGGCCGTTTAAAGTAGAAATGGTGATACAAATTTCGCTTTAGTGGTGAAAGTTTAGATTGTATCTAGATCCTACCTTATCGCCCTTTTGTCGAATAAGTTTGGGTTTTGATGATTATCATTTATTAGGAATATGATAGACCTTCAGCTCACGTTATGTTAAAGCGTATTATTTTAACATAAAATTTAGTCGATATTTTTACCATACTAGATTTTCCAAATTAAACGCAAAATAAGTATGTTGACAATGTATTGCATACATAAATACTGATATTGAGATGGATAGAAAACTCAACATGGAATAATGTAGGTAAATCACTCATCGATAATATAATTTGAACCAATGCACAGTATTTATTATATCGCATAACATTGGTCTCATATTTGTCGATATACAATTTGCCGAAACAAAATATTGGGAATGAAAAATTGGGCATGTAAACAAAAGACTATATAAAATTAAAGACAGCCGTAGGCAGTCGCGGACGGCCGGGCTGCCATCCGTCCGTCCGTCCACGCGACCCATTCAATGAATATTATTTACAAATGCATCACGTCCATCACACTGTTTGCTGGATTGTATAACTAAATAGATATACTGAAATTGTGAGCACTCTTTATCACCAATACTTTATTAAACACAAATTTAAATATATTTTTGCTTAATTTCGAAATGAAAACTCACTATTGACATTGATATAAATGAATAACAAGAAATATATATTGTTACTATTTATAATTATAATAGATTTTCTTTCAAAGTTGTATTTGGCAGCATTAATGATAATGGATAGAAAACGTTATTGTATTTCTAAATGAAAACACAAATATTTACTTAAGAGCAATGACATGAATCATCTGATTGGTTGGTTTCCCGAAGCAGCAGCGACAATGCGTGTCACTATACTTAGGTAAGCTGTAGTTTGTAGTCGACGTAGCAATAAACGGAGGTACGGAGGCAGGTAACAATATTTCCCACGGCAACAAATTGAATAAACACATCACCGTTCGCCTTAAACGACGAAAAGACAACTCCAATAACGCCGTGCCCCGTGCGCGATAAATATGCTCCTATCTAGCAAACTTGCACGCTCTACATATTTATGATCTCCTGGTATTTACTAGCCAACTTAGCATATCTATTTTTATTATAACTATTTTATTATACATAAATATAATCCCGAGGAAAGCATTTGTTTGCAAAATTTTTCGTAGTTTTCCAAGTTGACATTATTTTTTACATTCTACGAGATTTTATTCCACATGCCGAGATTACGAAAGTCGATGTGCTCAACCTATTATTTGTGTCATAAATATCAATATCATGTTAATACGGAGAAATTGCGCAATATCCTTTCTCTATAACCCACAAGGGACACAATACAAATATAATAATAATGAATTAATGAATGTGTCATAAATCCATTAGGTAAACGTACGGAGGGAGATGAAAATTTCCTCCGAGAAACTTCGTGCTTAAACTGACAAGTACGTAGGAATACGCCTAATTTTCATATTGAAAAAACCAAAATGGCGTCGTGGTACACATGTTGTTGCGTGAATTTCTCTTAGGGTCACGTATTGGCATCGTCTAATACAATTTGTTCGGAGACGCGCGCCGCTCGCGGAATGCAAACATGCCTGGCGACACTTCATAACACATGACGATTATTCGCAATTTGTTGCTGCGACATGGATGAAATAGAAAAATATCAGAAAAAAAGACAACCAATCGATACATTCACAAACGAAACATACAAACTTATAATAACAGTATCACAATCACAATCTGAAAAAACTGTCTGAATTATTGCAAACAAAAATATTGTGGACATTACAATCTATTTGTAGATATAAAGAGAAAATTAATTGAGTGTTTAAGGAGATATTGAAAGCCATGTTTGTAAACAAGTGTTACTAAACACTGGAACATGCTGAAACATTGGTATGGGAAAATTATTAAGAATTGGTGGTGCTTTCCCGTAAAGTAAACACATGAATAATAGCCATGAATATAGTAAACCTCCAGTGTGCGCGGGGCAGGGATTATCGGAATTTATGTGGCTTGTGTGTGACGCACCTCTCGCCTGTACGTTCAGCGAAGAAAAATATTGTGGTCTGAGAGCTTAAATATTGATGGATTTATGAACGCTCTTAAAAATATGACAGCCCTGAGCCACCAGCAACTTTATTGAGTCTTATCTCACAGCTAGATTTATTGGTGTCTGTATCAAGTTTAGGGGAATCATTTTGTTTTCACTTACAAGGGTATATGTATAAAAGTTGTTTTTCTTAAACGCGTCTTGTGGTAAACTATTGTTCAAGCGTGAGCAGAGCACATGTTTGTGTTTTGTGACTACAAGACACTAAAAAGCTATTATTATTTGGAGTTTACGCATGTGACTTTGGGTGATTATCTGCAACATTTTCATCAATATTGCAATAAAAAATTGTCTAAAACCACCTCCACCTACTAAAGTATTTGTCTTCTGTACTGATTTATCGGTATTAAATCTTAAAATATTAAAGTAATTAAAGTAATATTTTTTTTCTACAGTGGGTAATCTTGATCAGGCTCAAAATATAAAGCGGTGTCTGCGGTATACGTATACTTACGATAATTTCACGTCATTAAAGTTGTTGGGTATCAATATCAAAGGAATGTATTATATATACTTATTGATGGAAAAGAAAACATTAAGTAGGTACGTAACTTGATACTAGGTATTGTGTAGTTATTGTTAGTTCTGAATGTATAATCGGGCTGAGCTATCCATTTTATATTCATACTACTGGGGGAAACACAACAAAAGGGAAATATTTTCTGAACGAGTACTCCCAAACAAAATCATTTGAAGCAAGAATATAAGTTGGGAGTAGCAGACAGATGGCGCAAGTTGAGGTGCGAATAAAGTTTGAGTGGAAAAACTTATTCGTTCGCAAATCCAAAGGCTGCGGCGCCCGAGTCCATGCCCCCGGGACACCTTTAACAATTTGTAAGTTATTTATCGCTGCCAAGAAATATCATTAACCCTTTTAAATTTTAACAGTTTTAAACCAACTTTTGTTTGTTACAGGTATTGAGTTTTCTTTGGTAAACGCTAACAAGGGATTGATCCCTTCAATTTTATAAACAACTTTCTAACAAATCATTAAACCGAATTTAACAGAGGAAAAATCAAATTGTAGACAGTAGGTTAGGCATTTTGGAGAGTTTATAAGAAAGACTTAAGTAACGTTTATATAATTCATTGTTGTTAATGAATCCTAATAAAATGTATTGTTCAAAAGCAAAATTCACAAACTTTTTAATTTATTTCCTGAATAAATAAACGCCACAACAACATTAACAACAACCGTGTGAACTAATATAACTTTTGTAACTATTCGGAACGCAACGAATTCTAAATATTTTGGTGTAATCGTCAAGTTGGCTCGTTTTGAACTAACTTGGTTGGGTCATTTCAACTAAACTAAACTATTACTTATGAAAACTGAGTTAACATGCAAATCTTCGTTCATTCCGTGGAGATCTCGTTTACGTAAGCGTGCTTTAATACTTCTCGCATACTTATACTTTTTTCCATATTTAAGCGTAACATTTTTAGATCCGGTGCGATAGGAAGCAATGAAATAATAACTTATTCAATGGCCTCTTTTCTCAGAAATATAATTGATATTGAGATAAATAATATGAGATTTCCAGCTAGACATCTACGATTTTTATATTCTTATCAGATTTCGTATTGATGGCTCTTGGGTTTTGTGAGAATTTGTTATCAAAGTAAACAAAATCTTGCTTACATAATAATATCTATTAAAGTATGTGAATATTTCTGATAGAATTATCCCAAAGATATCAAGAAATTCTTAAAAATACCATGACGAAACCAACAAAGGTTAATAAAGTTAGTTGAGGTGAAGTCTGCGAACAAAATAGGTTTAGTCGCGACCACGGCCAATTTGATAAAGTTAAAATTCAGGTAACTTTTCAACTGTACTTGCTAAGACGACGAATAGAAAATCTTAAAATTTAAATTAAGTATTTAACTCTATTCCATAAAAGTGAACGGACGTAAATTAAGCTGTGCAAAGATTCAATTAAGAATAGTTGGAGGGGTGAAGTTAGTTACTTACCAAGAGATGCTAGCGATGGTAATGTTGTCAATGTTGAACGTACCTGTAAAAGAAAATCAGTGTTTGAAAACAAGTCACGTGGGGGTTGAAAAATAATATGGTCGTAAAGTAAAACTTTGAAAGATCATCAGTATGGGTGACAGATGGAAGAGCCTTGGCTGGAACTACGTGATGGATGCGAGGGGATAGGAAACGTGTTGGCTTATTACGAACAGTTACATTTTTCCATACAGAAATCTGGCGCCGTGTGACGTACCATTATTTTATTAGATTAATGTTGATGTAGCATTCTCATTTTTCTTGAATGATACATTAATAATCGGCTTTTGATATAATTTTGTTTTTTATTAAGTACTCTGCCAGTTCACATTTGCCAAAGATTACATACACTACCTTTACATAAAATTATTGAGTTTAACATAATTATCGCAATTAGGTACTGGAGCCTAATAACATTTCCGCTAACTGTGTTAAAGTGGTGAAACTTATACAAGATAAAGCGTAATATTCACAATTATCTTACGTTATTTTATAAAACAGGTTATTTAATGTTTTTATTATAACCATAAATATAAAATGATATCTTTAAATAGAAATATAAATCTATTATCTACCTTAAGCTTCATTTTGAAACACTCAAAGAGATTGAAAGTTATCTAATTTTAATGAGAGTTCCATTCTCCAAAGGTACGGAACATTAAAAATAATAATTGTGTATAACTTTTCATATTACTTAAAAGGTTTGAAAACTCTGAATTGTATAAATAATGATGTGAAGATAAATGTACTTAATTAGAATATAATGAAGAAAAAAGATCAAATAAGTGGTCAAAACAAAACAAAAAAATCAAAAATAGATAATATAAAATGCAACAGCCAAAATGGATAGCCGACGACGAGAAAGTTTTGGTTGGCGGCAAGTTTTAGGCCTGTGCTGCGGCCCACACCCCGAGTAGCGATAATGGCGCGTCACTCATCCGCTACTGGATGCTACAGATTTACATCCACGTGATTTATGACTTCTTCATAGAGAGGGGAAAAAATATACAGGAAAAATACAGGGAGGGAGGCGCGTGTCGCCGGCGAGTTGCCTCAACTTGTTCGAGCGACAGAATTGATAATACGTCTTGTAAGAATTTAGCGATTGTTGGAATATTATATTCTATTGAGTATTTTTAGCACAATGCTTGTAAGTTATTTATTGTAGAACTATTTTTGTACTTGTCATCTTATTTAAGAGGGCAGTTCAGTGCTTTATTTGTGAATATGAGGGCGAATAAATAATCTAATTATTTATATATAGTCTATTATGTGAAAACCAACACACAAACTTATTTGTTTGGAGACTTTGGAGTTCTTAAATATAATTTGGTGCTTAAATATACTGTCATTTTAAGCATTACTCAAAAAATATTAAAACTTCTTAGTGTAAAAAAAAACTTTTACATAAAGCCGCATGACGTAATGTATCTACTAGCTAGAGCTATAGAGACTTAAGGCTCCAGTCTCCCTGAAATCAGTGTTCTTGCGGAATTTATCAGAAAAGAAATATTGTTTTTTAGTCATTATATTAATGTGCTACAGTTTTAAACTGAGTTATGAAAATGCTATGAATCTTTTTGCTTTATTACATGAGATACGATATGACACGGTTGGCATGGTTGGTAAGACACCCTATCTATCACGCCACAGGTCGTGGGTTCGATTCCCACTCAGGACAAACATGTGCATGTGCATGAACATGTCTGTTTGTCCTGTGTCTAGTTGTAATTATCTATATATGTATGTATTAACCACGGAATTGGTAAATAAGGTTGAAAACGCCTTTGAGGAACTTTTGTACTAGAACCGCTGTCGCCGGTTGCACACACTTACACGACATGTCATATTTGCAATACATACATAATTTAACAGTCATTGGTCATGTTTGCACGATAATCGCAACTATTAAAAACAAAGCTTAGGGTAGTGATAATAAGGATGGTTTGATAATTTGTGAAATCTTGCAATATTTGACGTCACAGTAATTATTGCCAATTAAGTGACATTTGCATACTTTTATGCAAATATTATTGTGCAAAATTAGAAAAAAAAGAGAATAAATAATAAATATTAAAAACTGATAACTGAAAGTGGTGTGCAAAATATTTATTAAGGAAAATATTAATGAATAGTGCTGGATTGTTTAACAACTATAAAATAACTAAGAAAATATAAATTGCACAATTACTTAAATATGTTATTTACTGGTATTCCAGTTAGAGATGTACCCATATTTATCGATATTTTTTATAGTAGACTTTTCATTGGGGTGCATTACATTGTCAATATTATCACGATCCAAGTATAGCAAGTATTGAAATTGGGCTATTACATTGTCAATAATATCATCATCAGTATGCCATTGAATTTACTGGAGTGATGTCGTGTGAAATGGATAATAGTATCGCATGCGCTTAAAAAATCAAACGTGAGAAAGCGTTGATTGAAAGACTAGATTTTAAAGCAAAATCAATATAGGTACTCATTTGAACATTACGCGAGAAATGATCTTGGGCGGCGATTTGGACGATACACCAATTGGGAATATGCATGATTTTTACTATAATAAAAGCTCATTCATATGAAACAGCAGAAAAAATATCTAAGATATAAGCCATCAAAGATTTGTCTCTAAATCTTTCTAGTAAAACAGAATTTCGTAGGTATGGAGTTTTAATGGTCGTAATGTTAAATGACGTCACAAATCATGTCGGATCTCTCTGTCTAATTATTAGTTTAAAATGCTTGTTATCTTCCGCATTTCATGGCTGATTTTAATTTCAATTTTTGACATAATTTTTTCATCATCTTCACTACTCTGACATCGTTCCGCCATGGCTGCAAGCAAATACTGACAGACGAAGCTCTTACATTTCAATATTATTGAAGCCACGCCCCCTTAGTATCGCGGATTTCAAGATTTCCAGATATTCTGTGAAATTATCACGATATTGCGATACGGGCTATTACACTATCGGTAATATCACGATATCGTGATAATATTGATAATGTAATGCGCCCCATTAGGTTTTACGAAATAGGTAAATAAGGTTGGGAAGGCCCTCGCTTCAATTTTGTATTAGAACCAGTTTACCACTAAAAATATACTATAATTAATTAATACAAAATAATTCAAAAATTATCTTTGTCAATCGTAAATATAGTTAAAAATTCTATCGATGATTTTATTTAACAACATGGTCACCTCACTATCGATAAAATGGCGCCGAGCAATGTCAATGGTCGAAGTGTAGAGGACGCAATGCATACAGTACATTGCAAGCGGACTTGGGCAATGTATATTTTATTTTATTTGTAGCAATAATGTTGTTAATGTTTGGAATTTCATATTGATCAGTATATTTTTTATGTTTTTTACAAATAATATAGAAATTAAATGTTATTTTCGATTTACCGATGGAAAGATATAGGTACCTCCTCGCTCTATACTTGAGGTCTGACTTTTTATCTTACAAGTTATGATTGCACAACACGGCATTATAAAGCAGAGCTCTGTTCTCTGAAGTAGTACGAAGCGCACTAAACGCGGTGAATGAATGAATCGGTCAAGTTATGATTTTCGAATCATAATTGTGGCGCGCTTGCCACGCCCACATTACCTTTCCATCCTTATTTACCTATTCCGTGGTATTTACAAAAGAAAAGTAGTATATCAGATATCTGGCAGCTCTGCTTAGTTTGGGGTCAGATGGCCGTGTGTGAGGAATAATGTCCCAGATATCGGTATTTTAAACTGTTAAATAATACTGAATTTAAACAACCAAAACATACCCTTAACTTCGATTGATGGCGTGTATAGTGAAAGTATATTATCTGCATAAATTCTTTACGGTGAGTACCTACATTTATAGTTCATAATATTTTGAAAATGCAGACGTGAATATAGAGTAGCGGATCGTGCGATACGCTTCAGTCGAACAAAATAGAAAAGGATATTGAATCGGCAAGAGAATGCCGTAACTTAAGAAAATGTCACCCTCTATCAACCTTACGTGTTGCTTTGTTCAACCTATCTCATATCGTACGAAATGGTATTACACGAAATCAACTTCCGTGGTGAGAAAAATTAACACATTTTTGCGACACCTTTTTCTGCCAATAATTTTTCGAATATACAGGAGGATTTTTAGGGAGAATGTAAAAAGGTCATCCTTTTATCTCACAATTTGCAATTTGAATACGCAGACAAATTAATCCAGCAAAAAATTAACCAAAAGAATACAAAGCGGCGACGCGCGAACAACGGTCTGCTCCGAAATATGCGACAGACGATACCATTACATTCCGTTGGTACGCCTGTGTACCAGAGGTAGTCGACTTTATCACATTTTAACGTTTTTAGAATTCTCTGTGAAGTTATACTCACCTGGTATTCATATAATTTGCTGTAGCTTATCATTTCACCGCTTGGAAACCCAAAACTAAAAAAAAAATACATTTACGGGGTAATCGGTATAACACTGACCTAAGCAGAGCATTCCAAAAGGAAATTATAATTTAAAAGTAAAGCTTTAGACTTGCAAAATAAAAAAAATATTATTAGATACTGAATGATATCCAGTTCATGAACCGTAAAAGCTGTTAGCTAATTTGAAACTAGTAAAGTCAGGGAAAACAAAATTTTAGCTTTGAAATACCAGTATAAACTGGAGTGTTCCTGTGGTGGCTCGAATCGAGTATGTGGCCTCTTTGCAATTCAACACGCGTAGTTCAATTTCAAAGGTGACGGTTGTTATTTCTTAACAATAAAAATCACGCAACGCATTCACACGAAAACAAGGAATCTTCAGTAACTAATTTTCGCTTCTAGTCTCCAGTGAATACCCCCTGGACGTGTGGAAAATATCAGAGGTTCCTTGACGTGTTTCGGCTCGTTGGGAGATAATAACCTGTCTTGTTGCTCGTTGTGCTCGTCAAGCTCGGCGCACGGCGCCTCTGTTTGGCTCGGAGGCAGGGAGGAACGTCTGTAGGAACGCCGTTTTGTCACTAACGCATTATTTGTACTGTTTACCAGACCGTTATTGGGCATGTTTTTGGCAAACTGACTGGCGTATTGCGACTCCCTGCGCCTTTACGGGCGAAATGAAAGAGCGTTTCGGTTCAACCCCGAGAATGGTTCCCTTCATTAAGAGCCTCTGTTTGCGCGTCTGGCGAAACACTGTTATTTAGACTAATTAACCGAGTATTGTGTTGTGATAGAGAGAAAATAACAAAAACATTTAACCTTTATTAGTGAAACACAATGCTTTTATTTATATTAAAATTGAATAGAATAGTTATAATATCGATTGTACACAGTTTGCTGAACGAACTATTGGCATTTTTAGCTTTTGTTATCTGTAGGTAGTTTTTACTGGTAGGTTACCTACCTTAATAATGTCTGATCGAATAACTGAAATAAGTAAGTCGGACTAATTTTATTTTGTAGCTCAATTTGTGATGAAAATGGGTACGTCCCACCCCGCTCTCGGGTCCCGCCGCTCGGCAACCAAATGTATATTAATGTGCCTCCGGAACCTCAACAGTAATATTGTTTTCTTTTTATTACCCACGACCTCGGAAGCTTTTACTAGTGTCAACTATTACCCTTGTTTTATGGTGTGAAGTAATGTCATTGTATAAAATAAACGAAGGAACAAAGAGGCACTGCTAAAGGAGCTCCTTCGTAAAAATACGAGTTTATTAAAAGGTTCCGGGAAGAAAATCTCATCCAACGACTGGATATCGCGACATAAAAAATAACGTCCTACATTTACAGAAATCGCTTATTATAATTATTTAAATTACGAACGAATATCTCGCACATGTTGCAAGCTGATATAATGGATTTATTTATGTTTACATTGATAAAGGCTTTCGGTATTTGATTTATTCCAATATCGATGTGTCGAAAATGCCTTGAATAAGTTAAAACAAGGTTAATTAATTCGGGGTTGAGCGAAATCAAAACGTAAGATGAGGTAATTCCGTGAAAATAATCCTGGAGTTTAAAAAAACATAGCAGATGAGGCGGTAATACCTTGAGCCCACAGTCCGTCCGTCCGGCGATGACGTAAGAATTTTATTACCCACTGTAGCGTCCAACCCACCCCCCTTCCTTCGGTTCCGTTTCAAGAGGATTAACTTGTAATCCCACAGGAGGACCAATATCATTCATTAGAATGCTATTCCCAGCTTTATTATGTCTGACACAATGTTTTCGACGCCCATTTGAAAATGGTTTTAATTACTTTTTGAGAGTGGTCCATATGGAAAATATTACCATGGCGAGATTAATATGGAAATTATTTCTTGTGCCCATTATTTTATTTTTAAAATTATTTTATGAATCTCAAACCGACAGTGTCTCCTTAGTGACCCATACCTACTATTTTATTTATTTGCCATGCTCAAGAACTAACGATAAGGCCCAAGGAAAGATCCAAATAAAACTCCAAACTTATTGCCAGTAAATTTTTAAGAACTCTATCTACGTCGAGACTTTTATTACTCAAATAGATAGATAATTTGAATAGACGACCCCAAACGAAGAGGCTGACGGGATCTTTCGTTATCCACTTAAACCGTATTTATTTAAGAGACACTTTATATTCTAAACTCAAACCATACTTTAAAATATTAAAACAAAGAGTTCGGCTGACTTCTAAAAAGTTACCACAAAGGTTTGATTTAAAATGGCGCCCGATCGTAGACCTGTACGTATGTAGTAGGCTTATAAACTTAAATTAACACAGCAAGTACACACGTACAAGGACAATGTGGAGGCAGGGCGAGCCGCGATGAGCCATGGTATTAAATCTAGATTACCGTTTGGCGTTTCCGCTCGGCTGGATAATCAACGGGACTATATTAAAGCTATCAGTCACGTGACGGATGACAAGCTACGCGCGTGACGTCATGGAACAGCCGCATATCAAACGTAAATTGTGGCCAACTGTCGTGATAATTACACGTTTTCATGAGTCACACCGTTACCTGTAGGTATATAAATTTAATGATATATTATGTTTAAAACAAAACTATCTATAGCATTCAATTATTAGAAAGGGGTAAGAATAATGGTTTCCATACACTTCATCAAATTAAAATGAGTCGTAAAAGTTGGTAAAGTGCGTAGTAGTATTTTTCCTGTGCGTCGTTTAATCCAAATCGAATATTTGAGTTAAGCGGGCACCATAAAATATGATTAGTGGTTATGAGGGGGCGTCAGCGGCCGGCGCCGGCGACGCCTAGCGCAAATATTACCAGCCTACTCAAACATGCGAAGGCTCGCCGTGTCCCGGTATGGACCAACGATTAACAAATATTATTTCAGCATATTGTTATATTAGGTAGGTAAATGCTAGTATGGTCAAATTATGTCATTACCTGAAGTAATTGATATATCTTCGATTTTTTAAATAGGTGTACAGCTACATACCATTTTCTAAAAATACTAAACTTTAGTATTTATAACACATATAACGTGCTAATATCATACGCAAAAAATACCTTAGTTGAAGAAAATTTATTTTCAATAGTGCTGAGAAAAAAGGAGCTCAGGTGAAATCACACATGCCTTATCTGCGCAGCGGTACTATAAATTTCTGCGTAACTTCATTACGTACGGACACAGTAAATACGTATACAGCGAACGTACCACTATCTGGCTTTATGTCATAATTATGCCGGGACAGTGCCTGGGGAAGCTGCCGGTTGCCGGCCGAACAATGTGTTTTCATTCGGCCGAAAATAGGCGATTTTTACAAGCGATGCGACTTTGCGCCGCGCCTGCATTAATTGGATGCACTGACCGCGATGCTGTAGGGATGAAAATATTTACGTTCTCCGCAAAATATATTGGGATATTTTCAGGTGAACGACTCCATATGATATGTAGCTATGTCGGTGTGATGCGAATGCAATCGCTTCAGTTTCCCGTAACACCTAAACAATCGGCGCGGTTTGTAACGCGTGGCTTGAGTCAATTGCTGTATGAAACGAGATAATTAAGCTATAGAATTGGTATTTACGCGACATGTGTTCACAGCCGACCTAATACTGTTTCAACAATTCGCTTGGTATTTATGTGTCGACTGTAAATAATTATTCCCTTTTCTCGATTAGAAATTTTTTACGTGCTCATAAAACTTCATGGTTCCATTTGTCATAAGTAAGAGAAAAAGTGGTAGTTACGTAATAACCATTCTAAATCAAATAGTAGCTATAATTTTAGATGAGATATCTGTTATTAATCATAATCTTTAATATAAATAAACAGTTCGTTTATGTGCATTTTTTTTACATGGATAGACTTATGTTTGACCACAATTTCAACATAGTAACTAAGTGATGATGTGGCTGAAGGTGGTAAATACACAAATCCTAGGAGGGACCTAATTATTAAGTGCAGCTGCCGCATCGCACCAATATATGCTTGGTGACAGATTTAGATTTTCATCTGTAGGGCGGTAGATACCCAGATGGGAATTTATATTGTATTGCTGTGTTTCGGTTAGGAGGGTATGGGAGCCGGTGAAATTACAGGCACAGAAGACTTAACAACTTCATGTCTCAAGGTTGGCAACGCGTGAGTGATACCCCTGGCAGGGAAAATATAATATTGTATTTTCTTTGCACGTGGTGTTATGAGCGTCTATAGGCTACGATAACCGCTTACCATCAGGTGGGCCGTAAGTTTGTGTGCCAGCTAAGTAGAATAAAAAAAAAAATATGGGTAATCTACAATATAAATTACCCTACCCTGCTATGATTTTTTTATTTCTTCACGATGTTTTCCTCCACCAAAAGCCGATGGTTATTGTAGGAATCAAACCCACGATCGTCGCCGCGGCATTCGACATCACTACCACTGAGCTATCATCGCCTAGATCTGCCTACCTCGGTAGATGAAGATGAGAAGATAGATAGATAGATTGGAAGCATGATTGACTATAATTGATAACCTTTTTTTTACTATGTGTTTAACTGCGTTTGACCACAATCTGACCATGGTAAATGACGATGTGGCCGAAGGTGGTAAGTACAACATAGCCTAGAAGGGACTGGCTCTCAAGTGCAGCTGCCGGAACACACCAGTAGATTTGCTCAAATTAATCACTAAACCAATTACCATAAAACCTTTTTGTACTAATCGGCAGTGAAGATTTTTGATGGGTAATTTGTCACGACACGTCACCGATTCAAAGTAAACTATGACGGGATGAACGACACCAAATTAAGAAGGCTATGTAAGGCTTAACGGCGCTTCCGGCTTGTAATAATAATTAATCTCCGTGTTAATTAGTGTAGCAGCAGTTCACGTAAATCAAACGCTGGGCACAGGCCCCGTCGGTTCATTGTTACATTGTTTACTTTGTCTGGAGCTAGCGGCAAGGAAGCGCATCGGTATTAGGTATTAGAAAAAAAAATTATATTCAACTAGGTCTGTGTATATTTTGTAAC
The DNA here is from genome assembly GCA_951216915.1 of Tetheella fluctuosa. Lineage (NCBI taxonomy): Eukaryota > Metazoa > Arthropoda > Insecta > Lepidoptera > Drepanidae > Tetheella > Tetheella fluctuosa. Next base: position 5,457,067 of record OX578214.1, read on the forward strand.
TAGTGCGATTATGATTATATAGAACAGAAATTGAATGTTCTTGAAAATTGTTAAAATTATGCTAGTCGGTTTTTTGTATGAGATTTCAATTGAAAATTATCCTTTCCGCCCTGCGGTTTTCGATACATGATCCTCTATTTTACCCTCTTAGGGGTTGAATTTTGGAAAATCCCTCTTTAGTGCATCTCTATAGCTGTGGGTACTCAAGTAGTATTTCCTCCGAATTTCAAATCTCTAGGTCCATCGGCATAGGCTGTACCTACCGTTTTACTGGTACCTACTGTTTTACAGGTTATGGAGTTTGAAGTGTATAAAAATATTTTTTATGATGTAAAATGACAAAAGTATGTGGAGTATTTATTGTATACCATAATTTTGTACCAGATTTTATACATTTTAAAATAAAGCTTTCTAAACGTTTGCTATAAAGTAGTGAAATTTTTTGGTAAACAATTTGGAATGGTACATTTTCACAATAGGTAAATGTTGTTAATAACTGGACGAGCTCCGGAATCTGCAGGTTGGATATATACTAGATTCCTTCTCAGTGAGAGACCAGGACATATACTTGATGCACACGGTCACGAAATCATTACAACTGTAGATTTTTAGAGTAAGGAACATAAATACATTATGTTTTGTTTTCACGAATATTTAATTATTTAAAATATTTAATTTTGAGACTATAACTTTATAGTGATCATGTGATCTTACTCATTATACTCTAAATATCAAACACGTAACAATTTTTCTCAAACAAGAAACGAAAAGACAAGATTTTAATAGTTCAGAAATGAGGCCATTAGGTAAAAAAATAATGAAAAACTTCCGTCAAAACCCACCACCTTGTTATTTTTTATACTACATTGTCGGCAAACAAGCATACGACCCACCTGATGGTAAGCGGTTACCTTAGCCTATGAACGCTTGCAACACCAGGGGTATAACTCGCGCGTTGCCGACCCTTCCTCCCTCCCCGATGAGCTCTGGCGACCTTACTCACGCGCAGGAACACGACTTTAAGTTATTTGGCTGCGGTATTCTGTAAGGTGGAGGGTACTTCCCCAGTCGAGCTGCTCTCTGAGCGACATATCGCTATGTTCTACCTCTCTAAATTGTATGTATGTTTTTTCAGGAATAATTAAATAGTGATAGTCGTTAGAGGAAAATGTTACTGTGTGGTTACAGTGTGTAAATATCGTTTCGCCTATAGCTTTACAAACGGAGAGGCAGTGTGTTACACGCGTTACCTGTACTGAAACTATGTTTATTACAGTGGAGTAACCGCGAACTTCGGTATAGCAATGAGAATTTAGTCGAAATAACTACAAATGGCTTCGAAGTATTCTCAAATGTATTCGGAGATAAAATCCATTTATTTTACGTTATTTACGTTCGGAATGTTCATTAAATCATTATATTACTACTAATAAGGTATGTTAAATAATAATTCAAGCACTTTATAGTGCTATTAGTTACTAGATATATCTAAATTAAAAAAGAAATAGGTATAATAATGTAAATAATTAAAATAAAAAAAACATTCGACAGGCTTTAAAATATATGAGGAGCCCGAAGGGGGAGCACAGCCCTCCTCCACATTCACGAATGAGGGTGAAAGGGAATATAACCGAATATAATCGAATTGTATCTATCAATTGTGTAATCAATATTTTCAAGCTTGGTGTTGTTCTTCACTAAAAGAAGCATATCTACGGGCTCTTTAGTAGCTTATTTGAAAATTGCAGATGTCGTATTCAGTGTAGGTAGTACATAACTAAAAACTGACCTTGTTTATAGAACGTGTGCGTTGTGATTTTTTTATTGCTCTCTAACTAAAAATCGTACAACTGTACAAGCGCCCTTATAAACAATGATTTAAATTAAATTGAGTATATCGGATTTGAGTATATAAAACTTATTTTGAAATAACAATTATTCCAAACAAATATATCAAAATCAAGGATTATTATAATTTTACTTGATTCCATTGTTACAGCTATAAAGGAAAAGTAAATACCACTCTGGTGTCGTCTTAAAATGATATAGTTTTTTTGACAGATGGTCTGCCTCGAAATACAACTGAGACTACCTCCATTACCGTAGGATTATTGTCTCAAAATATAATAATTTACGAATAAATTATAAGCACAATCTTCGCTGGACGCTGCTGATAACAAAGCATAATTTCCTAGCCTTAAGGTAAATTATTGCGGGTATGTTGTTTATTATGTACATACTACCTACGTACTAATAAATTTTTGGTAGTATAGTTTTAGCCGAAGTTATTTTTGACTTTGAATGATTATTTATAACTATAGTAATATAATAAAACAGAAGAGCTTTTTGTTTGTTTGTTTAAAGGCATTAATCTCTAGAACTACTAGTCGGAGTTTAAAAATTATTTTTGCATTTGGGAAGGTTATGGGCTATTTTTTTTACCCTGGGAATGCGGGTGATGTATATATATCTTAAGGATGAAATCAACGTGTAATTACTCAATTACGGTGTAATTGTTGAGCGGATTTATATGGAACATAAATAGAGCTTATCTTGGAGTTAGGTATTTAGGTATACCCAAGGAAAAAATAACAACGGGATATGGGTAAATGCGTATAGCGGAAACTATTTGTTATATAAAATTTACCGAAAATGTATTATGTTTAAAATGTGTTAATTTGCTTGCCTGTTATACACATATATTCGTGTATAGACTGATTTTCTGTATGCATATTAGGTAATCACCAGTCAGATTAAATGCATTATAATCACAGTACCAACTACACGTACCTTTAACAATGAATTACATTTCGGTGGTACCATCAATTGGGAATTAATGATCGTAATCTGCGCGCTGCTCGCTGCACACTGGTCAGTCTGATTAGTATACGTGTAGGTAGAATTCACTTGATTAATAAAGCTGCTGCCAGTTATCTGCCTTTGTCATTTTAGGATTTGATAAATTAGAGAAAAATTAACTGATTTTGCGTATCTATCTGTATGCGTGATAACGCGATTTTGCTTAAATCAATGTTGTGAAAAATATGTATTGGAAGAGTTAAAGAAAATAAATCCTATGTATATGGTCATAAAAAATTGGTATTGCCTAAAAACAAAATTAAGCAATGTTACATGAAGAAATAATATATAATAATTCGCGAACTTTCAGCATAAGTTTTTAGTTATGAGGAACCTGTATTTCGTTTAATTTATTGCCTAATTTATAACGTTGGTTTATTATTCACCTTTGTAATGAACCTTAATAGTCAAGTAACAAGACTGTTAAAAGGAATCGTTTATGTATAGGTACTTTTGTCATAAATGAAAGAAAATTCCCCCTCGTCCAAAACGTCGAAATTAAATTATGTAATTAACATTATTCGGGACGACACTGGGTGAATAAAGTCGTTAAGGATAAGTTACGGGGGATTTTTATAAAAAGCTGCTGTTAAAGATGACAATATGATTTTTGATTCTTTTATCTTCGTTTATTTAGTGTACGAGTCACCTTTATTTAGATTTTAATTCAGTGTTCGTTCTGATAACGAACTATTTAATGTTTTAGATATAAAGGTTTATTTGCTATATATGCAATATATATATTAGATACATATTATTTATTACGCTTGTCTTGGTTCAAATTTTTTGTGAATGGCATGACCATTCGCAGTGGAAACCATGGGTCCTTGGGGGTTCGAGGCTCGCCGGTTTGCTCGGATTTTATCATCCAAGCTCATCGAGGCTTCGGGAGACCGACGGGCTGGGAGCTTTTTCCGCCAACGCATAAGCTGGGCCATCCAAAAAGGGAACGCTGCCAGCCTGTTGGGAACCTTGCCTATCGACAGCAGCGAGGGCTTTGAGGAAGTTTTCCATATATCATAGTTTGTATTTTATACATTGATTGTAAATATTTGTTGTAATTTTACTTTATTTATTAAATAAATGATGTTTTTAAGACCATCTCAATTTTACCGTGTGTTTTCCACAATGATCAATGACATGTAAGAGCGTCTGCAGTCTTGTAAATACATAAACATAGTTAAACATAATTTTAAAGTCGCAATTTATTTTATATCGCAAACGAAACATTCCATTAATGATCAATTTTATAAAAATGATATAAAAGTTGTTTTTATTGATTTGACAACCATACTTGTAATACAACTTTACATTAAAATTTCCGAGGTAAACTGTAACTTTTAAGGTCATGAATTTTACACCTGATTAGACCACCTAGCTAAAAGCGTTTGACATTTGAAGTAGGTTTTGCTAACTACACCCCAGTGGGAATTTTTATGGCCCTTATTGTTTTATTTTACTCAGAAAAATAATATTTCACATAAAGTTGACAAGAGTGTTTTTTGTTTCGTTATATTTTAACGAAGTCTAATAAAAATCCTATAAAACTTTAAAATACAATTGAACTAAGTGTTTAAAATGTATTGGTTTTAAATTAATCTGAGTTTCTAGGCATCTCTCCGTGATAAATTATAGTGCTTTCAAATTTACTCCAAAATAACAATACCGAAAAACCAATTATTTTGAATTAAAACTTATTTGACTGAAAGACAACAATTATTTGCAAGGGATAGATTCACCGAATATTTACTTTTTACTTCAAACAGCTTAACTATGTATTAACTAAAGACTGAGTAAAATGTAATATAACTACCAAGATCTTCAACTTACTAATTAGTTCAATTATTGACATTTCGAAGTGAAACCAGCTTGTGAATACCGTATTAAGGACTGTAGACTTTGAAGTATTATATTTGTGTTTCATATATCAATATTATCTACTTATTTAGTTAGTATCAAATAGATTATTAACAGGGATCGTTGGAGAAATTGAACGTAGCCTATTTAAAAGTAAATTTGTAAACAAGTTGAGTTTTTGTAGATTGTTTTAGTAAGAATTTTTATTTGATAAAAAATATGTATTTTACTAAACTCAAAAGATAAGGGAGTACCTAGACGAAAACCTTGAACGTAGATCTTGCTTAATGAGCTTAATTCACTTAATAACCAGAAGAAGTAGAGGTATTGCAAGTCTCTTTGTCATACTGTATTATTATCTGTGTGTATTTTTTTTGGGTAATAACAGCTAACAAACTTGAACCTTATAATAAGATAATATGTTTCAACTTAGCTACCGTTTCATATAAAATAATGGAAGGTAACACAATAATACTGCAATAATTAGACGCAAACATAATGCTTTGAGACCATATATTATTACCCTATGATGTTAGTTTAATAAACTTCGAACTATAAACTTTAGATAGTAATATTTCATGTACCACATGCACTTATGCAACCAAAATGCTGTTTGAGAAATTTACCTTATCATGCTAATATTGAGAACTAGAACAAAGCTTTTCGAAAGTTAGTTAAGTTAATTCATGTTACATTGTATTTAATTTGCCATGAGAGTAAAACTTTATTATAAATGATAAGTACAAAAATAAAATACACTGTCGCATCACTGGGAGCCACCGAATGCAAACATTTGACAATATAGTTCGGTGGTAGTAAAGTCAATTGCCGTGACGAAGGTCATGGATTGAAATCTAAGCTCAAGCTTCAGTTTTTTAACCGACTTCAAAAAAGGAGGAGGTTCTATGTTCGACTGTATATATTTTTTTCATTGGGGAACTATAGCACGGTGTTTAGGTATATTTTGTACCAGCATGACTTGCTACAACCCGGCAGTTGAAAATCTGCCACATGCACCTACTGTAGGTACAGTAGCTATATTTAAGAGCCCGAGTCCCTTCATTCTCTGCTACCAATTACCATCAAACAGAAGTTCTTATTCAAAGTAAATAAAAAAGCAGCTGAAGACCATTCAGCACGTTTTGGAAACCTATAGACGCACGTTGAGAAGCCTAAAAATAAATAATCATTATGTCATTTTGATCTGAGATCTCATATCTCAGATCTAAAAGATTGCCTATTATATTTTTGAAAATAAAATTAAATACCAATGATTTATACACGTTTCCAAATGGATTTTTATTGGATATACTTGTATAGTAAGTAGGTTGTTGCTTGGTTATAAGTAGGTATATGACTGATTGAGGGTACTAATCAGTCAGGCTTTATAAAACCTACCACTATGTGATTTACAAATCTATATCTGCAAAAGAATAAATTCTGATTGATTTGGATGACTAAGCCACTGGTCATAGAATCATAAAATTTGAAGGCATATCCTCGATACGAATAAACTAATATTTGTAACTAACGGTTCTACTGTTACTATGAAAGCATTTTACAAAAATTAATCCCATATGGTGGTAAAATAAGTATTTGTGAGTAAACCTACAGGGTGAAAAGCTTAGCTTGGCACAAGAAAGTTGTCACAATCCGTTTAAAAGATATCTGCGGCACGCATAAAGGCTTACGTCCAGTTGTATAGGGGGATTACAAAGTAAACGTCTACATTCGTATAGAACTTTTATCGGCATTTGATACTTTTGAAACCGTACGATGTTGCAACGGACTTTATTTAAGGCGACGCCTTGAAGATTTTGTTTGCAAGGATTCCGATTTTTCTCAACAATGACTGAAGTGAACGAACTGAAATTTATTGTAAGAATTAATCATGTCTTTGACTTTATTTTGTACGTTGCATAACACAATTGGTTAACTTTTATAACACAAAATAATTAATCAAAAAGACCTCTTTAAAATAAGAGATTCCAATTTTACCGGCATTGAGGATCGATTTGAGGTTCCAAAATTTCTACATATATTAATTGAAACTGATATTATAAATTGTACTTAGGTTTTATAAAATACATTTGTAGTTTTTAAATTAAACAATAAAAACCATTTTGTCGCATACGCCCGTTCCGTTTACGCGGGTGTTCTATGAGAGGTCGCTATATTAGGGAGCATATATATTTTCTAATGCAATTTACTTAGTAAAATATAAGTATGTCTGTAAGTACAGTCAGCGTCAAAAGTAGATTGGCACTTTAGTAGCATGTCATATTACACAATTCATAATTTTCATACAACCTGTCAAGAAAATGTCAATAGATTATTATGAAAGGGTAGTGGCTTAGGACTGTACATACAAAAAACAAATCCACAAAAGATTTCAACATAATGAGCAGGTAAATTACATTTTAAATTATTGTCGAAATATTCGATATATTAATGAAATACATGAATTTGAAACAAATTGATTGCACCATTGTCCAAACCGTCCCGTATTGAGTGGATGTTTTGGGAATGATACAGAGAAGCAAGTACTATAATTAAATTAGATGTTTTATTCCACTTGCTAGTAGACCATAGACGACTATGGTATTACTTAGTGTTAAAATAGGAATAATGTTCATTTAAATAGAAATTCGTTTGACTCCTCAGTTTGGCTATTTCGAGTTTGCATTCACAAGCTCTTCAGTGTAGCGTAGTAATATTTTGTTTGCAGTCGGAAGCCATCTTTGAACGGTAAGCTTTTCACGTCTTATAGGACCCATTGTCAGTTTTTTTAATGTAGGTATTTGGAAGTTTTTTTTTTACATTGTATAAGGCTTGTGTTTGTGTTTTAGTAGGTACAACGTATTATTTGGAGTGTTACTGTTTTTAGTTTTAGGATAAAATTTAATATTATATTTTCATAACAAAAGTAAGTAATACGTATGCATTAAATTATTAGTAATTTGAAGAACGATTTAACCGAGTCAATAATAAATATTTTTTTTTGCTAAAATGTTCCATTTGTCAATTAATTAAGTATTCATTAGTATAAGTTGGTTCCACGCTTATTTATCATTTCATGTTTTCAAGCCATTTAGTATAACTGAAAGGGGTATAATGTAAACCTTTCTATTACGTCTTACCTATGTACTACGTCTAGAAAAAACGGCGGTAACGTTGTGTTGCTAAACTTTTTCTAATCATATTAAATCAATATTTGGCCAAAATATATTTTTATCTACACTATATCGGAGTGTTACATAGGTTTTAATGTGTTTTATGTGAAATAGAATAAACCTTGTATCAATAGTGTGTTCATCGAGGCATACAAGTAGACACGAATCAGTCACCCATTTATTCTCAAACTTATTGAAAACAAACTTCACCTTTTGTCGGTAACTTTTCTGAAAATGGAAAACACTTTCAAAGAACTGATGATCCGATTTTCCTGTGTAGTTGGTTGCTATTTCTGGTTTTTAATAAATGTTTTGTCTGTTAAACTAACCTTTGCATGCAGATATTGTTTATTCGGAATACTAGGCGATATAAATAAAATGGTAAACTGACTTATTGGGTGATATATCAACGCACAGCCCAAGCCGCTGGACCTAGAGACTTGAAATTTTGCACATAGATACCTAATACAGTATGGGCAACCACAGAGGAAGGAATTTTGAAAATTCAACCCCTAAATAGGGGTTTGCAGGTGAAACCGCGGGGGAAAGCTAGTCCATTATAAATCTTAGTAGTTACTATTCGCTAAAGCCAAAAAGAACAATAAGAGTAAGTATCTGATATTATTTAATGAATTAACGAATTGAAATGGTATTGAGTTGATCACGTTTATCAGAGATTAAACGATGATAGAGCAAATGAGACTCACTAAAGAGAAGTCTTCATCTCGTAAAGCAAAGAGAAGAAGTATATAGTTACAAATGGTAATGATGATAGAAATAGGCAACTCGCCAGAATGATATTAAGGAAGATAAATAAATCAGTTCGGCATGTCCTTGTCCCAGAGTTAGGCAGTATGCGCTTTCCGTCATCAGTCTGTGCCATTTGAGGCCTAACTAAATCCCGCGATTATTCCATTGTAAGAGCTAGCTCCATTAATCGCTAACATAAAACAATATTGGCATTAAACTAACTCTCGTGTGGTTGGATTTAACATTTAGCCGTTTAATTTGTGTTTATTTTGCGTGTTCGTTCAATAACTTTGCTTTGTCATTATGGTTGAAGATATGTACATAGAAGACAAAAAACATGAGTTGAGAAATTATAAATTCAAAAGTGAGTTTATCTGTCCGTACGTTTTCACGTTGTATCCTATGGGTAGGATTTTTTTAATGAAAATTAAGAACTGAACAGTTGTCTTCTAGGTTATATAAAAGTCGACAACACATTGGCAATCCCCTGGTAGATATTGCTAATGTTCATAGGCGACGATAGCCAGTTATCATCAGGAAGATAGCCTGCCTGCTTGTCAGCCTTCTGACATAAAAAAGCTGGAAGATAAAAATAGAACAATTTTTATTTTTTGATGGGCCGGTTGGCGTGGTTGGCAAGATACCCTATCTATCACGCCACAGGTCGTGGGTTGGATTCCCACTCAGGACAAACATTTGTGTGCATGAACATGTCTGTTTGTCCTGAGTCTGGGTGTAATCCTAACTAATATTATTAATGCGAAAGTGAGTTTGTTTGTTTGTTACCTTTTCACGCTTAAACCGCAGAACCGACCGCGATGAAATTTGGTATGCAGATAGCCTATGATACGGAAAAGAACATAGGCTACTTTTTATCCCGGGAAAACATAAGATCCCTCGGGAACGCGGGTGAAACCGCGGGGCGGAATCTAGTTATCTATATATGTATGTATTTACAAAAGAAAAGTAGTATATGTAGTATATCAGCTATCTAGCTTCCATAGTACAAGCTCTGCTTAGTTTGGGGTCAGATGGCGGTGTGTGAGGAATAATGTCCCAAAATATTTATTATTATATTTTATTTATTATTATTTATACCTCGGGATATCAAAAGCTAGAAATAAATAGATGTTATTAGTATTTTCAAACAAAACTTTTTAATATCACGTAAAAATCAACCACGAACCAATCTCAAAATGCTTAGTGACTAATGGTTTTTGTTTGGCTATTGTTTATTATTGATTGAAGGCAGATTACAAAGTTGAGAGTAGGTAAGAGTACGACAACCCACGCCTGACTTTGTAATCAATCTGGTATATAGTTTGACAATATTTACTACAACATAAGGAAATTAACTTAGGTTATTGTGGAACAAAAATGTAAGTTTATTTTATGAGATAATAAATGCGTTGTACTGTTAATAAATACTGATAAACTTTAATTTTTTAATAACCGTTCGATTTAAAAAGTTGTAACGCTGAAGATTTATTAATCAACATTGAAGTAGCGACGGGTGCTGGCGCTGTCTCCATAAATAACGTATCAAGTATGTGTAGAGGCTTTATGAAAAATGTTTTCGCCACGCCGCGGTTACCCAACGGATACTTGGAAAACTCCACCGGTCTCGCTTGCACGTGCCTTTATGTAAACAAAATATATTGGGCCTTTGATATGCTAGCTCGTTAACTTTTCTATTAGTTTCTCGTAGAGTTATTAAATTGGCTAATGTGGCAGTCTGTGAGGTAAATAGACTCGACTCTATACTAATAGATGTCGCGTGTAGTATAATGAGTTAAGGATGGAAATAGTCTCAAATAAGAGTTTGTAAGAATTGGTATGTGCTAGCTAATGATATAGTTCTACTTAATATGGTGGCTTGTTTACCCCTTTTATTTATATAAACTTATGAATTAAATTGGATTGGATTAATTCTAAAATAATTAAAGTAATTATATTGGAAACGAAAAGTACCTAATACTAAAATTTCTGTTAATTAACGTTTGAGAGAAATCGTGATAATAAAATCAGTAAGCATTCACAATAAATAAATAAACTAGATCTCAATCTCTCTCATCACGAATTCTAAAACAATCAACCTTTGATTTATTAGGACATAAATTTAAACTGGATATACCTCAACCAATAAAGCACTCTACGTCAGATTTAGAGCCACACGAGTTCAATCCGCATTCGATTCGGAGACAAAGGGAAACTTCGACAGAAACGGCCATCAGGCTTCAAAGCTTCGAAACGTTTGACGAATCAATACGGATATTCTAGCTTATTATTACAATAAAATTACAATAGGTAATTATCCATACCATCCTTTTTTTTTTTTCGAAGTTTGAATCGACTCTTTGATTGAAGGTTTAGTGCTAATGGAGAATGAAAGGAGATATAAGGGTCGGTATTCAATCGAGAATCCGTGGACGCACGTAGTGCAGAGTGTTACTTTGCGCATGTATATCCAGTGCCTAATCCAAGTCAGACGGGTACAAACGACATCGTCAGGTGATATCAGTTGCAGCTGCGACGTGCTCGCCCCTAGATTCACTTACAGATTGATAGCAGTGCAACGCGATATATACTCAAAGCTACAAATCACTGAGCCATTTCCGTTCAATTTCACAAAAGAAGATTGAACTTGTCGCCTTATTATATATGTGTAGGGATATCAAATTGCTTGTATGCAAAATACTTTCGATATATGAAAAGTTTTAAATATTTTTGTTCAAACTTTGGAACTAAAGTTTACGGAAATATTATGTTAGCGTGACGTACAAAAGCCACGGTTGTTTTTATATGGAATTATGATGAAACATACGTTTATTAGAATAATTGTATGATTTTAAATAGTATTTATAATAAATTCACATATATACCTAACTGTCGGTCGTTTCATTGATGTGTATAAGCATGTAGGTCATAAAGACAGGTCGAGCGCAGTGCAGTGGCAGGCGGACACTCATCAAGCCCTCGATATTTCACCGTACATTACAAACGATGCGGCGGACAACTAAAGTTAATTGGATGCGCTGGCCACAGCAGGGCACGGCTATGAAATATAAAACAGGCTGAACGCGTTTCCAGGTGAGTGCAGTCTCATTATCCAGCCTGCAGTCGACGTAACGTGACACGTCTCGTAATCGTGCCGTGACGTGCATAACAGAGTTACCAGGTTTGCGGTAATTTTGTTGGAATGACACTTGATGAGCTGAAAGCGTTACGTAGCACCTGTGCGGTGCGAGAATAGACGAGCAAGAGGCACCTGCATTCCATATTAGTTTACCATATTCATGTCTAGTTCATGTTCGCTAGTTAGACTATGTAATGTTTCATAATATCTACAACGAACAGAATTAGCGTAGACTGCTGTAAAGTTTGCGACTTTATGACGAAGAAGAAAGTGACAACCCTAAAGTTTTATGGAAATTCGCTTTATTGAAATACTTTGTACTAAATGTGAAACACCAAGTAATGATCTTAGGTGTATCAACGTATCTGTCTATCATTGTAACCACTATTTCTCTTTAAAACGACACAACCGTACCGACAGCCGCAATCGCATCTCCATTAATCTAATCAAACGTAGGTACCTACTATACAAAATTCCGGAAGAGTATATAGTATAATAACTGGAGGTACAATGCGAAATATTGCTATTTTTGTTGTGAGCTTTCACACACAATACGTTTGAAACGGACTGTGTAATAACAGGCCATCAAAATTTCTACGCTAGAGTTGTCGAGCCGATCGGAAAAATTCACTCGACTCCGCCGGTGTCGTAATCCACGTGCCCCGCTATGTGTGAAATTGAAATTAAAATTCTATTAAAGCGGAACGATTGGAATAGAATTCGTATTCTATTTTTATATAGTAGATAAATTGATTATATGATCGAATTGGCTGAATTAAATGAAACGCAGTTTATACAGAACACGGTTTAAGAATTGATATGTACATTATTGTTTTTTAGACATATTGGAAAACCAATATAACGTAGATAAAGATTTTGAAAGACCACTGTTCTAGGATTATTTTATTCCAAACTTCATATAAATAGGTATACTATACAGGGTTATTTGTAAATTACCTTGTATAAAATGTGTAAAATAAAAATAACAAACTTTTCATACAAAGATCAAAGTGTATCTAAAGCAGATTACAATAACCCTGTATTATCTACTTACGTATTTATGAATCTGTACAAGGCAGATAAAAGAAAAAAAAACAAGATTAAATTAAGAGATAGAATCTTCTACATAATAATAAGCATAAATTTAAGTGAGTTACGGAAATGTGCCCATGAGTAACAATAACAAAAGGCATTTTAGTCCTTATTCTGAGCGAGGAACGTCAGTTAATCGACGAATGGCGCTCCGTAGAACGGTTTATCGCGATGTCAATAAATCTGAACCTAAGCGTGGAACAGACCTATGTTCTTACATTTACATCCGAGAATTTCATGTCATTGAGTCCAATTGAGCGCACTAATGCCGCCTGTAAATTACATAATGTGGTATTTGCTAGCTATGCTGGTAACACGATAAAAATGTATTAGAGCTTGAAGTTATTTATTACTTTTATTTATGTACTTAATTTACCATTTTTGTGTGGGTGTCGACCAAAAATATACCAGTTAATAATCCCAGAGGTTGCAATTGACAACTAAGATATAGTGAATAGAAAACTATATGATTTTCGGTCCTTTGTCATGTGCCAAAATCGTGTGTATGAGCAAGTTTTGACAATCAATGTTTCCCACACATATTTAGTAAATGATTTTCTTTAATGTGTCTGGACTTCAACTCAGACTTCGACTCATTATTAAAATAATTAAAATATCCTAGAACATTACTCACACATTTATATGCTAAAAACTATACTACAAAAATAAGGGATATCCAAAATTATATCTTTATTTACTTAATTTTGTAAAATCAAAACGTTATTTATGTACATATTGCAAACTGGCTGTATTCTAACTCCAACTTCAAATAAAATGCAAAAATGCAAGCTAAGAGAGAAAAGAAGGTAAATAATATTAAAACTAACTAAGGAAATATAATTACACAGCGCTGTTATTTCATTCGTTTAAAAATACTGCAGTTGTTAATAAACTTTCCTTGTTGGCTTTACCATTAAATAAGAGTATATTGTACTAGAAAACCTACACTAATAATAATTATGATTACAACTCTCTGTAATAAGAAAGACATTGCGTACTATATGTACGATCAATAATACACAAAAGTGGCAAATAATACAAAACCTCACACTTTCATACTCACACACCCCTACACACAAGCGCACACCACACATACATACATACTACTATCATCCCCTCCACAAACATACCTGCAAAATTTTATTTCTTCTCAATACATATTCTGCTCACTAATATTGTAAAGCCTTAATTGGCTGTAAGTTTTAATTTTTTTATTATGTTTTAAGAGCTGTGAATTTTGAAATAAATAAATAAAATAAAATTTGGTGGATCTTTGTATTTCAAGTCACCTTTACCTACCGCTTTAAGTTTGTTTAGGATTTTTGCCGTAGTAATTGATAGATCAAAGGTATCCAATTATATGGAATTGATTTTCCTCCATCGTTCTTCCAGAGACCCAAAAAGGAAACAGTATTGGTAAGATAAAATATTAATGTTATCTCTTGATTGTTCGAATATAAGGAGTGGACTTGACTAACAAATACGTACTTTGCGTAATCAAATAAACATAATCAATATGCCTATCCTGGTACTCATTTTGCGGATATTTCCAGTACCATTGACAGGATGTTAGGAAGGTGAATATGAAAGCCAATGATCTATACCTAGGATGCAAATAGGTGATAGTAGAGGAGACTGTGTTGGAATGTAGATCCCAACGTGCGCCAAACCTAACGTAGGAGAAGAATTTGACTGTATTATATTGATTTTACGTTTTAAACAATAAAATACTATTCAAATATAGTGTATTCCTTACGTTACTTGATGTTGAACAAAGAAAAAACAAGCTGAATTATAATATAAAAAAGATAAATACGAGTCGAATAAATAAGAGAACAATTAGCAAAACTATGCTTACGGTCATGAATAAACTCGGCAAGTATAACAAACTCCAAGAAGTTATCAGTTCATTACATCGACTCTAGTATAATCAATGAGCTAATATCAGAATGTAGCATATAGAAACTATATCGGCAAAATATTTGAGTGAAATTAACTTATTTTCTCTGTTATGTATATGAGGTAGACGGTCTGGCGCCGATGCCTGTCTGTCGGCCGGATTATCTAGGATTTCGTGTGGAATTCCCACCCATCCAGCTGTAAATATCTACATACTTGTCAAACTACCTTATAAATTCATGCGACGGCTGATGTCACAATTCATACATTATATTGCAGTTACGCTGCTACCTATTATGGACTATTGCATTGTATATTTTTTTTTGTGTTGAATTGAACATAAATTGTATAAATATATGGACAGATATAAGAAAATACCATTGCCTTACTAACACACTGTTCGAAAAAATAAAATATTATGATTGAACATGTATTGAGTTAGTACAAAGACTTTGAAGCTCAACAATTTAACCATATGAAAATACATGTTTTTATGAACAAGTTCCAGATAAACATATTTATTTGTAACTAGCTTTCGCTCCGCAATTTTACTCGCGTTTCCGTTATAAAAAAGTAGCATATAAACTAGTCCTAGTCAACCCTGAAGGTCGGGTCTAAATATTGATGAAACAATTTTTGAAATCGGACGAGTAATTTCGGAGATTACGTCCTACATCCAAACTTACAAACATACAATCTTTACCTCTTTATAATATTAGCGTAAGTAGATTAAAAATCATGTTAATCAATGTAAAAAATATAAGTAAATACTCGTACATAATGCGAATAAGTCCATATAAAAATAATATCTACATATTAAGAAAAAAAATAAGTAAAACTCAAAACTAACAGATATATTCATGCATACAAAATGTCAGCTGTGGGTGGAAATTGAATCCACGACCCATGACGTGATAGTTAGGGTATCTTACCAACCACACTAACCGGCCCGTCAATATTATAATACCTATGTAGATAGATTTATCTGACACGAACTATAATTTTGCAGTGTACATATTAATATTAATAATAGCCTCGAATATTTTAAAATAATTCAAAGATAAGAATATTATCTGCAGTGATTTGAAAAATGTTGTCAAGTGCTACGAGTTTGCTACGAAATTTCGTAGCACTCGGCTGATACAAAAAGCGTAGCTTATAATATACAATATCCGGATTTTAATACAATTCATAACAAAACAGGTAAATGTAGACTGGATACCTTTACAGTTTACAAGTATACATTTAATTATAATTAAGAAACCTTGAGGCAGGGAGATAAAACTTGAGAGCGCCGCGTACCGCTACGTTTGTTAAAATAAAGCTGCCACTTCGGAATTGTATTATCAAGAACTGGATTAAATTTAATCGAGATAAAGCTTCATTTATAGTATTGAATGTATCCGATGTTCTGAATTTATATCGATATTTGTGAACAATCGCAGCCGTGGCATTTATAAAAAAATATTAATGTATTGATATGATTTTACAAATACATACTGTAAAAAAATATTATTAGTAGCCACGATAACAGATTGTAAAATTTGCTAATCATCTTAAAATACATAAATTCATTCATTTATTAGCTTCGATAGACTCTTCGTAGCATTAGTTACTTAGTTATATATTTTGAGTAGTGACACAAAATGAGTGGAGTCACGTGAAAATATATTACATTAAAGAAAATTAGGTATTTTCTTGGATTTAACTTTTGAAATGTTAGATAAATCTGGATAAAAACGCTTTTAAGCATATTCAGTATAGATTACCTACCTATATAAAAGTTTCCAGATACGCAAATAGTTATTTTATGTCTGAAATTACCATTACTTTCAACTATAGAATAACATCCACCGCTTATCTGACATTTTTCAAAGCTAATGGGCCATTAGATCGAGTTAAGAATGCGTCATCAAAATCAAAGATGTCTCTATAAATCTCGACACCAATTAATTTCTAGTTCGTAAAATGAAAAGAGTTTTAAGTATCTCGAGACTAATTCCAACTTGAGAGTTTATCAAGGGAGATAAGCAAGTTTTTCTTATTAAGTATCAAGGGAACTGTCGTAAATACAGAAATTAGCGCGAGTATCATCGTCAGAGCGGTGTGTAAACATCAAAAGTTTGGAAGTGGCGTCGTCGCGTCGTCGGCCGCCTCTCGTCGAGTAATCTCGTCCAAACGAACAACTTGGTGCGTTATATTGGCTTCCACGAGCTCACGGTATTAGCTTTGTTTGAAGTTTTATAATTCACCTCGGTGAAAATTAATTACACTTTCAATTTATGCCTCAAATTACCAAGTAAGTTAACAAAATATAACCAAGATTGTTCAAGGCGTGAGTAGCGACACACGTTATAATGTCGAGTACTTAGGTACTCACGTAACGTATATTTGTTGTATGCGTGGTAATTTAGGGTTAAGTTTACTTTGTACAATACTCGACTTTACGAGTATTATCATCATAATGAATATATATATTTATAATCAGATAAATAATTTATTTACATATTTACAATTAAAGTAAAAAATACAAACTATGATATATAGAAAACATCCTCAAAGCCCTATTTTATTGAATACACAAATATAATAACACTTAAATCCACTTGACAAAAAGAAAACTTAAAAGTAAGAAGCTTATATAAAATAGTCTAAATTGAATATTAAACTACAAAATATCAAGTAAGTAGTTATTTTCAAATAGACTATGGAAACATCTGTAAATAAAACATGAAAAAAATAGATCGAGTAAACGCAAGAGTGCGGCGTAGTTTTATATATCGAATACTGTGGTTTCATATTGTGTTATTTACGCGTCCACTGAGGACAACTTTTTAATGGGGCGATAACAGACCACCCGAGACCGGCGGGTTGCCGTTAAATCTCGTGCTCATAAATACGTTATGTAAACCCACCCTAATAATTAGTCGCGGTTACGGCGTGTAGTTAAGTTTTATGGAGCCAGCGCGCGCGCTAAGTGAGAGCGAGAGCTCGTACAGAAAAATGTTCTTTAATTTGTCTGGTTGCGTTTGGAGGCGATGATGCGGAAATTGTTATGTTTATTCGAGAATCTTGTACATCTACGAGTAGCTACCCTTTTTGTTTATTTTTCCGCAGTTTTAATGCGATTGTATTTTCATAGAACCACCGTATCTCCGTAGCCTCGATCGCATTGAATAGGTATGTATAGTTTAGTCTTATTTCGCGGCAACCTTCGCATTCGATACTCTCACCTACTCTGAATACGGAAGGGATCGCTTTAACAAACCAAACATACCTACCGCTTGCTCGGAAATATAAAAATATGTTCTTTATCAGACGAGAAAATACAACGTACGCATTATTATACATATTATTTGACGTAGGAAAGCTTTTTGCACAATGACCTATGTTTGTCGATGAAAATAAACAGTAAAATGTAATCGTTCATCCAGTTTGTTTTTATCGAGACTTTCACACTACTTTGCGTTTTGATAAGTTGGATAGTATTTTCATACATATTTCAGTTAAACTTTCTCATTTTTTATAGCTTTTTGTCTCAGTTGTGTGATAGAAATTAAATTATATGCAACTATAATAATAGTATCTGTGAGAAAATGAAATGGTTTGAGTGTGCTGACAACAAAATGTTGTTGGGATGACGATGAGCATACAAAACAAGGCATCGACAACAGTCCCGCGTGGCGGCCTTGCGGCGGCGGGCGGGCGCCGCGCGGGGCGGGACGGGACGGGGGCGCACCGGCAGCGGCATGGACACAGTACCTGGCACTGTCGCCGCGCTGCACGCCACCTGCACTCTGTCTCTTCACTGCTTCCCCACTTTTACTTTCAAAGTTTCTCAAACTCACAAACTTGGGCAAGTTCAATGACCGTGTATTGTGAAGCGAATCTGGCGGAAGCTAGCGTTGTCTGCCGTGGGGTTGAGTGAAGCGCGTGTTGCACGACACAGGTTACAGCGACAACGAGTACAGCGACGAAGCAAGATACGGAGTCATGCGGTCAGCCAAAAGGACACAAACCTACTGGCGAGCTGGGTGTATCGGCGACGCGGGCGGGGGCGGCGGGCGGCGGGGCCGCGCCATTGGCCCGCCGGGGCACGCCTCCGACGTCGCCGCTGCCGCCGTCGCCGTCGCCGCCACCGCCACCGCGCCGCGCCGCGCCGTCGCCTCCGCATCGCATACGACGCGACGCGACGCCGACCGACTACCATCCACTCAACTACCAACTATCATAACTTACACTTACAACTTTCGATCGGCAGTTGCACTTTTAAAACTATTTCTATCATTTGCATTGTGTGTTGACACTTTCGATATCATTAAACCATCAATAAATAAACTAAAACAAATTAAAAACTACAAAAATCATCAGTATTTTATGACAAACAAGCACCAGTTTGTAATAGAAGTTAGAAAACAACGATATCAATTTAAATCATTAGTCACTTACATGATCAACTCTAATCCCGCTCACTGTCACTATATTATTCAATTAACATCTAATCTCTATATCTATAAGCACAATAATGCAAAATTGTATCAATTTGTATGTCTGTTTACCTTTGTAAACAGCGCGGCCGAGCTGCACTGGCCGAGGTCACGCGCTAACTGATTAAATGCGTAATGTAAACAGACTACCCACATATTCATTTACAAAGTGTCTATTATCTACCCACGTCTAATTTAATATCGTTTTATTGCCAGGTAATGTATTACTTTACACGACATTTTCTCACACTAAAAGAAAATTTTCTTTATAGCAGGTAACATTAAAGTATCCAATATTCAATTTCAGGAAAATTCTTAACGAATTTTCTTTCATATCACATCAGGCATTTTTTCTAACAAAGCATATGCAAAGTCGAGGCATCATCACATCGAAGGATGTATTAATAGGGGATAAAGAGAAAACGTTGTGGGAATGCAAAATAGTGTAAAAGCGCAGTAGATTTAAGTATCTAGCTCACGTGCTGCAAGATAGGTGCGGGGTAAGCGACGTCGGTGCTCGGGTCACAGTGACGTGCCTGCACTGTGTGCCTCAACTATTTTTATCTTAGCATAATATTGTTCACGTAGTTTTGTGCTATACTGGGTAGGTGGCCTAGCTTTTGATGTATATTTTTTTTACTTTTACTAGGCTTGTGTTTGACCACAATCTCACTATGTTAATTGATGATGTGGCCGTAGTTGGTAGCACACAAAGCCTAGAAGGAATTGGCTCTCAAGTGCAGCTGCTGGAACACACCATTAGGTGTTTGGCGACAGATTTTCCACATGCGGGTGGTAGCCAGCCAGGCGGGTACTACAAAGTACCCTACCACCGTTTCCTCACGATGTTTTCCTTCACCGGAAGCTCAAGCTCATTGTAGGATTGGAATCCACGACCTTCACCGCGGTATCCAACGTCACTACCACTGAGCTATCATCGCTTTAATTATAAAAGCTTCATATTAAAGAGCAAATGAAAAAGAAAATATTAAACACGCAATATTATTATTGAAGCCTTATTTATTCTTCCATGCCTTAGCTTTTATCACCTTTAGTGACGTCACGAAGAGATTAATAAAAACAATGAAAACAATGAAATGTCTCGCAAAAAAAAAAAAAAAACAAATATACAGTGGAACATAGAACCTCCTCCTTTTTTGAAGTCGGTTAAAAAGAAGTTAGAAGCTTAAGTTAGATTTCCAAAGCATAATGTGTTAAAAATTGTGTGTGGAGAATTAACACTGAAAAAACAAACCAGCCAAGTGCGAGTCGGACTCACGCACGAAGGGTTCCGTACCATTATCTATAAAAACGGCAAAAAATGGAAAAAAATCACCTTTGTTGTATGGGAAATATTTGTTTTATTTTTATTTAATTATTTATTTTTAAAGTGAATATATAACTAAATATTCTGTGAATATTTCAAGCGTCTACCTGTTGCCGTTACCAATATCGAGCAAAAAAACTCTTTTTTTGTATGGGGGCCCCCTTTAATATTTATTTTATTCTGTTTTTTAGTATTTGTTGTTATAGCCGCAGCAGAAATACATCATCTGTGAATATTTCACGGTTCATGAGATGCAGCCTGGTGACAGACGGATAGACAGACAGACGGACGGACATCGGAGTCTTAGTAATAGGGTCCCGTTTTACCCTTTGGGTACGGAACCCTTAAAATTATGCCGTTTGCTGTTTCAGGATACCGTTACAGCGCTGTAGCGTAGTCGAGGACCCTTTGTGCTAACTCTTAACACTGGCAAAAACTACCTACTGATTTACTGACTAAAGTACAGTCACTGGGCTGTATTCAGTAGACAAATTATATATATATTAAATGACGTCACAAGGAACTGAGTCATCGCATACGCGATGGTGGATTTACACCTAATGCCTGCCACCGAACATTCCATGTTGTTTACAAGCAAAAAAAATATCTATGAATAGTGTATTCCCCATAAAAGTTATTAGAAGCATATCAAATGAAAACAAATAGTTAATTACGAACTGTCGGTTGCTTCTATCAAACACTGCGTTGCTCGTCATAAACCAAATACACTCACCAAAAGCCAGTATAGCCACATGTGTATCAGGTAGGTATATAAATAAATACAGTAGTATTTTAAATCCGCGTCCGTTACAAATGGTGTGGACGTTTGCGCAATCCGGCGCAACATCCGTCGCGACGCGGCGTGCGGCGGCGATCACGTCCAGCGATGGCTCGCGTTTATATCCTCAGATTATTATGTGTCCTGGCTCCGGAACTTGCCAGATCTTGTGCCAATGTAGGTATGGGATGTAAAGTATGGACAACCTTAAATGATATAATAATTTGATTTATTTACAACAAACATTTACAATCAATGTATAAAATACAAACTATGATATATAGAAAACATCCTCAAAGCCCTCGATGATTATAATGTAATATTTTTATGATGGAATATGTTTAAAGTACCAACGAATATACTTTTAAAACAAAAAAAAAATGTTACATAGAAAATGTCAAGTCTTTCGTACTGTTTTTAGCAAGAAACACTTAAAATACAGACATTAAAATATAACACCATAACTACAACTCATATTAGTTTAATTTTGTACTTATAAAATACTTATATTCCATCAATGTAAGTGGGTACTTTCTGAGCACTTCCTATCATAATTTTAATTAAAATTGCTTTCTTACGAGAAAATTATCAAGCAGATAATGAAAGTAAACAGTTTCAAAGTTGCGCCACTGCGCAATGGTATTTAAAATACATAAATCTTTTACAATGTTTCAAGATTTATTTATAATTAGAATGAATGGCCAAGTCATCTATCTTTTGAACTAGCTCATGCTACGACTCCATAACAGTGTAAATGTTGTAATAAGAAAATTGATACAGGCAGTTCAAATAAGAATTAATTATAAAATATACTAGCTTTCACCCTGCAGTTTTACTCACGTTCTAGACTAGTTGATTATTATGTTATCCAAAATAAAAGTATTCGGAGTTTTAATCTAAGATTTAATGTATATATAATGTGCCATGTTTCATCTAGGTCTGTTTTGCCTTTATGACATTATTGAGTAACACACATCCACACAAATTACCAAATTAATATAATAATGTTAGTAATAGTAAGAAGGAGGATGACACAAATAAAACGGTTTATAGGGTTCCGTAACCAAAGGCCAAAACGAAGCCCTATTGCAGTCACTGTGATATCTATCTGTCAGTCCGTCTGTGTGTCATATGTCTTTAGCTTGTAACCTGAATTATTAATAGACCGACAGACTTCAAATTTGACGTTGAAAGTTGACCCAAAACCGAATTAGAAATATATTATAATCAATTATTTTTCAGGGGCATGTGGTACGTCATTGTCTTGAGCTACAATTATATATTTCTAGCTTTTTATTCTAGCAAACTTCAGTTTGTAAGCTATGACCAAAACAGCTTGTTTTCTTTCACGGGTTAATTTTATAGCTCAGTTGCATAGTAACATAATTTTACTGAGCAGAGCCACAAAATAAGTTGGTTTTATCATTGTCGAATGGAACACTCCGTACGTGAGTCCGATTTGCACTTGGTCGAATTTTCTTTTGTACAATACAAGTGTCCACTGTTATATTAATCGTGTCGCTTGCAAATAGATATGAAACTATAGTACCGGTATAATAGAAAATAATATAATATTTTATTATATAGCAGCTCTATTACTAGATGCTACCCAATAAGCAGTCAATACTCATGTAGTGGTCAATACCCTAGCGCCTAGTGGTCAAAGTTTCACAAAACCCAGATAACTAAAACATTAATAAATCATGTAGAGAAACATGACCAAGATATTTATTCCTTTCTCAGTTTATTTTAGAATTTCCGACAATAACATATGAAATAAAGTTTTCACGAAGCGGGCTCTTTTCATTTAAGCCAATGCCATACAGCATAACTCCCCACTGTCTCGCGTTATGATATATTATAGAGACTGTTAAGTGGCATGCAAAATGTATTTATACTTTGTACTTCCTTACGCCGTTATGGCATAGTTCCAAGTAAAACAATCTTCCGCTGGGCGGCGATAGCGGCTGCAGTTATGATTTTATTACGTGACACTGTAATAAAAGATTAATTAACATAGGTAATATACAAACAAATAAAGGCATTCAATTGTAATGTAATTTAAAGACAAAAAATATTCAATGACGCTTAAAGTTACATAATAACATTTTTTTATGTGTGGTGTGTTTGATGGTGCTCCAATACTTATTATGAGTTCCGAATGTTGCAACTGGCAACTGTGTGCAGGCAACAGAATATAATAACGGTCAACTATATTTAGATACAGTTCGATGATAGCCGTGTAAAGTGAGCACTTTTGCCTGCAATTATTCAAATATGCAAAGTTGCAAACTGTGTTTTTATTTCTGCGGCATAAACATGTTTGTTAAGTAATGGGCTTAGACACGAAGATGGGGCTACACAATATTTATTTCCTTATTGAACAGATATATTTTTCCTTTGATGCTTTTTGATTAGTAAGTATTAATGTTTCCTCATCTATATTTAACCAGTCATGGTAAAATAATAAAAAAATATATAGGTACCTAATAAAATTGATTATGTATTTCATATAGGTAGTGTTTTTATTAGTTCTGTTATATTTTTAATAGTACTTACTGTTGTGTTGTTTTGTTAGTAGATTTTTTTACCGCAGTTTCAATTGTCTATCTGCTTGTTTTGGTTTAGTAATAAGGGAAGCTTTCCTGATTTGTTCCTATAGTATTTTGATACTGTTGAAAATAACTGTTATGATAAAACGTTAATATCTTGCGGTCTTTCCGTGACATTTCCTAACCATAGTAAGCAATTTTCGTTGAGTTGAAAGCAAGAAAGAAAGAAACATCTTTATCAACTGGTGCCCTAAAACTGAAAACGATAAGTATTTAAATTGAAAATGATGTAATGAACAAAATTGTAATTGAGAAATAATAAGATCCAATAGGAAAATTAACGCAAAATAAAATGATGTAAAAAACACCAATATAGGCTCAATACTTGACAGCATGAAGAGAGGTCAAAGATTCATATAAAGTAAATTGCTTCACAGTTGATACTGGGTAGTCAATGAAGCGTGACTTTGACGAGGGTGCCCGCACTCTAGCTCTGTGTCGACCAATATGCAAGGAATACTTTCTTTAACCATGTTTGACATGACACCTCAGGTGAACAGAATTAACTGTTCGGTCGATTCATCATCATTACACAAGTGCTTACAAGTTTATGTATGACTATGGGCATAATATATTTCCAAATATTTTGTATTTTATATGAGGATATTTTTATACTTTGTGTAAATTTGTTGTGAGTTTTTGTTATCACTGACATCGCCAAATATTTACTCATTGAATATTGAATGAGTCTAAAAATAATTGTAATAAATTGACGCAGTAAGTTGTTTTAATTTTTGCCTACAAAAGCGGAAAAGTTCACATCTGACATTAAAATCACTGATAAACTGTGCTGCACCGAGATATTTTTATGGTTGGCTGAGCCGCAGTCAACCCTTGTCAATGTCACAACGTATTATCTGAAATTTTATATAAGGTTGCAACAAAGCTATGCGTGATTCGTTTCTGAAAATATTCATTGTTACTTTAGTGAATATTATTGGTAATTTTATTTACGTAAGCGTTTGTAGCTTATCTCGTAGCCTTGTAACTTAGTAGGTGTCTAATCTTGTGCCACAGGAGAAACAAATTATTGAAATACATCTACGAAATACTTCTCATACTCAACTAACTTCGCAATTAGGTAACTGAAATGTTAACTAGTAAGTTTATTGTTTATACTCGCTACAGGTACACGGTTTCATGACACAGAAATATTAATATGTTGCACACATTACGAAACGATGACGGGCTTACTTTGTTGTAAGGCGAAACTTTTGTCTATCCGGGACGGAGTAGAATTTTCATTAAAGCCTTCTTTACAGCGACCTTACATAAAAGAGAAAATTTTCCCAGTTGGAAAATCTCGATGCAGCCGCATTAACGCTTTTATTTGCTCTTTTATTCGGAAAAAACTTATTATTCCACTTCTCTTACCCGGGGAATTACATTATTTCCTTTCTGTTCTATTTATAGAAACCATTGGAATATATCTTTATATAGGTCCAACCTGTAGTTTGGTACAATAAAGATATTAAGCTTACTATTTGTTTTCTAGCCCCGTAATTTTAATTCAAACTAAATATTCAACAACAAAGCAATTGATTTTGCGGTCACAGAGAAAATTATTTTGTATTCTAAGAAGAAACCATTTTGAGTTAAAATTATCATGCGGTTTTCAAAAGGAAAAGAAAAATATCCTACATAATTTTATTTTGCATTTACAATGAAGTTTGGTTACCTGTACCGGTCAATGAATTGAACAACTGATTGGGTGATCCCAATCAGTTGTTCAATTTAGAAATACTTTTATTTACGACAATACATAACATTACATTATAATATAAAACACTAGCACAATTAACTAATAATAAATAAATAAATAATAAACACAAACAATTTAAAGCCAAAAACAATAACATACCGCGATGCTAGGAATAGGTCCCGCATATTTATGCTCAGGGTAATATAAAAAAATACTAGCCTTCGCGCAGGTTTTTAGTTAGTGCCAATGCCCTTGGCGTCATGAACATACTGTGAAAATGATGTAAAAATGTTATCCTGTGAGAAGAATCTATCTAACACAGTGGTGAAACCAGTAGGATTAGAATTTGAATGATAATTGTAATATCAAATTCCAAGCTGCTACTTTAGTACTAGGTAACATGCAGCATGTTAGGTTCGATCGCGTGCAGTCCCAATGCGGTTTTTGATCAAGATTAATGTACTTACGTAGCACGCGTCACTCACTTGCGCAGAATTTGGAATGAATCTAGTTTCGTGTAACTATTTGAATAATTTTATTCTTAATAATTATTCACAATATCCGATGAATGTTATCATGAAAAAATGCAAATTCACGCTACAGTGTGAAACCGTTTGAATACACCGACGGATGCTTAGTGACAACTTTTTACACGACGATTTTTTCTACTCCAATACCTCAGACATTCACACAGTTAGCCTGCTGAGAATACTTACTGCGACTAAATTTAGCAAAGGACCCTACCCCTACTACTGTAATTGTACTCAATTTTGATAAGATACAGAATATTTATCACGTTACGGTTAATATACAAAACATAAAAAAACGTTTTCTCAATCCATTTACTTAAACAAAATAAAATAAAAACTCGATGACTTTCCTGAATCTAATCAAAGTTGGGAACGCACGGGTGAATCAGCACTATGCACTAGGCTATCCAGATTTATTACTAAAATAAAAAGGAAAGAAGCGCAATGGTCTAAATTAAAAAGCAATGCCTTGTCGAGGCAGAGCGAGCGGAAACAAAGAGCTGGGAATTCATCAAGCTCTTTTGAACCCCGAGCATTGTGGTGCAGCATTCAGAGACCATTGGCGTAAAGAAAATCTTCGAGTAGATCGCCACTCTTTGACGCCCAATGCAAAAAGTAATCTCTTTTCCAAGGAAAACCCTACTTCATTACATTGTACGAGACGGCCCCACATAAAAGTATTGAGGATTTCGAAACTGAGCGCAACTTGTTGAATGTGGATGCTTTTGAATAGATTATTCGACCTTAATTAAACCATTTTACCTCAGTCATATACGTTTGTGGGCACATTTTTATCATAAGCTTTTAAACTTTATATTAATTTCATTCTTAGCATCATTTAAGCTAGTGTTCATTGCTATATCAGTCATCTCAAAGCGTAAACATTGAAAATTGTGACTAAAATCAATATAAAAACAAAAATATTAAAATGAACCTACCTAAATAAAAAAACAAAATGAGACACGTGTCATATTTTCCAATCTAGTTTAATGTTAAAATTCAGTTATTTTCATTAAACCCTCGCATCCACAATGAATATTTTAATATGATCATGTAGTCTCATGATTTATTCAAAATACGTTGGAACATTTATTTATTTGTGCATTAGCATTGGAATTCCATTGATACGTAGCGTGGCGTTCGTTCACGTAGCAATGCAGTAGATGTATTATATACCCACACATAGAACTGAGTCCGGCAAGTCCCCAGCGGCTGACTGATCAAGATTGATGCATCCACGAGATTCGCCACGTTTGTCCCATGTTCGGACACGGAAATACAGCCGTAGATGCCACCGGAAAATTTTGATTCCAAATTGTAATGAAACGGTATTGAATTCTAACAGGATTTTCGAATAAAGCTTGGTCAATTTATCAGTAGGTAGGTACTTACTTTATTTATACATAAGAATACAACGAAATTCCACATTGGCTCATTTTATTATTTTGTTCATATTTGTATTTTGCATATTGAGTTTAAAATATTTCTCTACCGAAGCCAATAATAAAATTTTATTATTTTAATCTACTTGCGAATATTACTAAAATATTGATGCACTTTATTTGCAAAGCTCACTTCTAAATAGTATCAAGGGACTGAATTACAATGCCTATCAAATTATATCAGCTTACCAAAAGATTTTTGTGACATCAAAAAATGTTGTGCGATTTTTTATAATAATTGAATATTCTTGCGTTGATGGACTACATCAATTTACAAGATAATGTTGTGTTCTCGGTTCCTCATGCATCGGCCGGAAGTCAGTCCCCGCTTCCGTATGTGACGTCACTTCCTTTGTTTCCCACCACTCTCGGATTATGTTAATACTGTCTCAAAGACATTTGTCTTTGCGTAATGCTCCTCAGCTTTTCTTACGGAACCTTATTACTTTCCAATGTTGTTCACCTACATGTTTTATGGTTGTTTACGGTTATTTGTTTATTTTTCTTTTCAGCTAAAAACCAGATATACCTACATTCTATTTACGACAAGTTACCACAAAATTTATCAAATAAAAGATGTCATTTGCTTTCAGCACTGAAAGTTTGAATGAATTGCGGTAGCTGTCTTTAATAGCTATGAACGTTCCAATTTAATTATGTCTGTATTAATTTATCAGTTAGTTATTTCTGTGTATTATTCCCACCCTGAGAGACAAATCGTACCTCAATGATATTGTTCGCATAATTTCTTGGAAGAAAATCCCACTTATAACGCACACAAATTGATGCCTTCAGTATGAATGCAGTTCATCGACTCGAAGTTCCGAGAATGTAGCCCGCAGTGGCGTGCATTGTCCGCGCTAAGTGGACCCCAGCGTGTCGTCCACTTATACCCTTGTTATTCCACTAACATTATACTTCAATCTATTGCCCATCTCAATGTTTCTGTGTACAATACGTCTTTATGTAATTTCATCGTTAAATTCATGGATTTTTGTGATATTTTCATGTTTTCAGCACAGAAATACCCACTGCTGGTCTTTTCTAAATATGCCTTGTTACCAGGTAAGGACGATTAAGTGATCAAATTATTAAAATTCTAAGTAACACATAACTATTACCAAATACATACATCTTATGCTTTATAATTCCATCATAATCTTTTTGGAGCTATAGTCAGTAAGTTATATAGCAGATATATAACTTTATTAAATTCTTATTGGTTTTGAGTTATTATTAAAATTACACCAAATACCTAGTATTCACCAATCAAATAGAATTTCCAGTTCAAAGGCTGAAAATTGATATTACCAATTAGTAAACCCAGGTTGACCTTTGCTCTAAATACTCAACTAGTTGGGGTCAATAGCTATTTTCCAATGATTCCCAGGTGGTTTATTAGAATGTTGATTTAATTTATAAATGAGTTCATCGTTGACAGAGTTTCACTCGATGAAAATAAAGAAAAGGTTCTAAATGCGCCAGAATTGTAGTGTTTAATTTGGGTAAAATTGCTACATTGACAGCCCCTGGGGAGCTGGTTAAATAGTATAGTAAATAAATACCAACGACTCGCATATATATCACCATATTGGGTAATATTAAATAAATAAGTACACATTGCACGCTTCACTTGGCTACAGATGTTAGTTATCCAATGCTTTAAAATAACACACGTAATTGCATCAATATATTTTGTTTGTAATTGCTGTTTGTGCATAGCACAGTACATTGGAAATGTACCTTTTTATATAGCCAGCAAATGTAATGGCACAATGTGATAGCGTCGAAAATTTATTTCAGATACGTGAGCCTATATTGTCATACGGAATTGGGAAAATCCAATTGTGTCAACACAATATGACTAGTACCTACTGGGTAAGTTTGTCGAATTGAATTGGCCGCCAGGTAAACTGTTATCGTATGTAATAATAGTGCTCGCCGAAATTGTCCGTTGTTACATGTAGGCTACACTGCAATTAGGGGACGTTAGACAGTAGTTGGCGCCGCATATCCGCCGTCTGCATCGCGACCGGTGCCTGGCTGCAATATATTGTTATTTTACTTTTAATAAGAATCAAATACGAAGTAAGTACCTACATATAGGTTCTCTAAAATATTTTAGTATAAGAATTAAGTATTAACCTTCACTTCAGTATTTTTATTAACTTATAGAAAACAATCCTGTTCTAAAACTAAAAATAACTTAAAACCAACATGTTCATTTTGGTCCAAATGCACCGAATGCATTCAAGTGCATTCATTCTTATAGCAATCGAACGGAATCTTTATTGAATGTACTATTTAATGTTCTACAGTTAGGAATTTTAAATGGCAGTTTTCTTACAATACTTGAGGTTAGAAATTGAAACAAATAGTTAAATAACCATAATTACTAATGTTTAATGTTATTTGGGCAGGCAGGCGATCATTGCTATCTATGTTAATTAAATTACAGGCTGGCATCGATATATTATACCTACTGTTTTGTTGGTATTTAAAAAGCCTAAAAGACAACTGGTTCTCAATTGCAGCTGCCGGAATACACCGGTAGGTATTTGGCGATTGATGTTCAACATGAAGATGGTAGCCACCAAAAGTTCAAGTTTATTGTAGGAACGTTCCTATATAGTGTATGTCATGGCATCTTATTTATGGATATTTCCATTAATATCACAGAAACAAAGCTTGTCGCATTCCAATCGCGCAACACATTTTTATCTAAAAGTTTACAGTGAAACATTTACCGGCAATGTTTCTGATACGTACGACCCATTAAAAGCCTATAAGCAAATAAAACTCACATGCACGCCCATAAACTGACGATCGTAAAATTCACTGCACTCACTTTGTGGCTATATAAAGTTATTTAAAGGCTTTGACAGACCATTCAAAGAATATGAACCTACTTACAATTATTGACGATGTATCGATATCCGATCGCATTAATATAATGGCTTTTCAGCTTGAAACTCATAATTGAAATTGAAGCTATCATTAATTTCATGTGGTACATACGTTGAAAATAATGTTTCGTACATTTTTTTTACTTTGTATAGGTTTATGTTTGACCTCAATCTCACTATTAAGTGATGATGAGACCGAAGGTGGTAAGAACACAAAGCCTAGCAGGAACTGACTCTCAAGTGCAGCTGCCGGAACACATAGGTGTTTGGCGACAGATTTGCAACTTGAGGGTGGTAGCCAGACAGGTGGGTACTACAAAGTACCCTACCACCGTGCTAACGATGTTTTCCTTCACCGAAAGCTCAAGCTCTTTGTAGGATTCGAATCCACGACCTTCGCCGCGGCGTCTTACGTCACTACCACTGAGCTATCATCGCCTTAAAATAAAATATTTTATTGACATAAATAAAAACAGGTCTGAAGAAGGATGCAGTTAATACATATGCGGCTATTACATAATTTGGTTGCAATAAATTTTCAAGTATAGCGTTTTTATATTACTTTATTAACATTCTGATAACTGCATATCTCTATACTAATATTATAAAGCTGAAGAGTTTGTTTGTTTGTTTGAACGCGCTAATCTCAGGAACTACTGGTTCGATTTGAAAAATTATTTCAGTCTTGGATAGCCCATTTATCGAGGAAGGCTATAGGCTAGGCTTTTTATCCCGGGAAAACACAAGAATATAATTGAATCTCTTGACAACGTAATATTTCTTTCGATTTTGTGGCTGTTTTAATTTGCGACCGATTGCAACAAAGTTACGTAATATTTAATGACAATACGGTGTATATATTTTACACGAATATTGACTGATGAAAAATTCAAAATATAGTTATTCAAATATAATAAAATCTTAAAACAGGACTATTGCATAGTTTCAGCTATAACATTTTATTTTATCTCTTTTATTAACACTCACATAAAGCATGTTTATTTTTATTACTTGACTGCCAAATAAAATACAGTTGCAGTAGTTAATATTCCTATTAAGCAATGACTGAAAATTTAACTGTCGCATAAAATTACCATTATAGCAAAAATACATTGGTATCCCTTGAAAACTGCCCAAACTTTAACTCAAGTATGAAAATAAATGCCTACAGTGCCTTAGTGTGGAGCAGTTAGCAGTGGCCGTCGATTTGGCACCACCCCCAACTAAATTTGTGAACTTCGCGACACTAGCGCCCTCTTAATGAATGTGCGAAAATGCCGCATGCATACATAGTTCCTCGCGAACAGGCACTTCGTTATCATTACAGTAGATATTTTTTAAATTGTTCTGACATTTTTAGAGCCATTCTATATTTGAGAGTCAATTTGCGATTTTGGATAAGAATGATTTCATTAGCACACTTAATTGAGTAAAACAGTATTTCTACCTTGAATAAAGTAGTCAAAAAGAAAATTACTATAATTTCGGTATTCTGTTAATTTCTGAAAAGTATTTATTTTCTAAAAAGAATTGGATGTAGGCAGTAACAATAAACACAAATCATAATACTTATCAGAAAATAAATTAAATACAAGATTAACGTCTGAGACATGATAAGAAAAACATTTTGATTCCCTTTAATTGGCTTACAAAAAATAATAGCAATATTGTTTATTTAAAAGAAAATATACTAAATAAATTATGTATTTAATGCTTCTTGTTGTTACTGTGTCCACTAAAATGGACTTCTTGGGATTCTTTGAATGATACAATACGAATCTCAGAGTGATATCTCTGTCACAATATGGCTAATAAATCCAATTTGCTATCGTAAATGGAAAATTCCATTTACGACAGCAAATTTTTCGCGTTTTCGTCTGAGAACAATTTAAAGGCGCACCCTTGCTTAAGATGCATTGGCTCATTCCAAACACAGGATTTAAGGTTTGTTCGAGAGGCCGACAGTACGAGTAAATGTGGCAATTCGTACGCGGCTCGTCCCACAACAGGCATTAGCACTAAATGACATCTTTGCGAAGCGCCCAGATAACGAATAGGGGAATAAAAAAGATTTTTCCTGACTTTCTCACTATTTTATTTGAGTCCTGTCACGACAATTTACTTTGCAATTGCATAAATTACATGACATTAGCTAGTAACTTTGGGCTCTTACTGCATCGTAGTCCCATTATGTTTACTTATATAACTGTAGCTTACATTTTCTGAAGATAATACATCGTAAAAACGAATTAATTAACTAATATTATAAGAGCAAAAAGGTCTGTTTAGCTGTCAGTTTGTTATGTTTTCACTGCTAAACGACCGAGCCAATATTCACAAAAATAGGTTTATGAGTGGCTTAGATCATAGAGATAAATATAGGATATTATTACCTCAGGGATACTGGTGAAAATGCGGAAAATAGCTAGTTGAGGAAACAACAAGTAAAACTACATATTTACGAAGATAAACTAAAAATAAACAATTATTTTAAACTCGCTTTCAGGCTGCACTCTTATACCATTCTCGAAAATTATAATTTTATCGGGATAAAAAGTTGATAAATGTTGATCTACTGTCATTCCAGTATGAGTTATCTACATGCCACATTTCATCTAGATCCTTAGTTAAATTAGTTTTAAATAAGATCGTTTTCTAAGTTGGGAGGGGCTTCGCCTAATCTAATACATATTTACATGTATATCAATCATCAAAATCTACGAGCATACCTATTTCTTTCGTATTAACTTTTACAACTGTAAATTTATTATACGAACAAATTCAATAAACTTTTCCCACCTTGTCAATTGTTAAATTAACTGACTTAAACACCGAAGAACACGAACATACCGAACCGTTGAAATTTTGTTAAATTACCCATGTCTAAGGGTAATGTGAGTCAATGTCTGGCGCCATCCATCGGTACTTGCCAGGCCATACAGACAATTTTCTAGGAAAAAGCTTTTTGCCGTCGAGGCGCCTCGGAAATAACCGACAATTATTGTACAATGACTTTTCTAACGATTCAAGTTTTCACTTTGTGATTATAGAGTAAATTAAATATAAGCACTTAAACCTTTTGTAATCCTCAACATCTAAAGGTTTATTCCACAAAGAGATATTGCTTTATTTATTATAGGGCCAAATTATATCTTGTGAAGCTATGGCGTCAATTATGTATAATAATAATAAAAGGTGTCCCAAAAGCTTAACATGATCACGCTAAAATTCATTAGTGATATTGTGTGGTCCTTGATTTTAATCTTTACTAATATAATAAAGAGGTAAAGTTTGAGAATTTGTGAGGTTGTATGGAGGGGGTAATCTCAGGAAATACTGGTTCGAATTGAAAAAATATTTTAGTGTTGGGTAGCCGATTTATTGAGGAAGGCTACTTTTTGTCCCGGGAAAATATAAGGTCCCTCGGGAACGCGGGTGAAACCGCGGGGCGGAAGATAGTATTCAAATACGTTCATAATTAGTACTCGTAGCAGTGCTACGAAAGTCACTACGCTACGCGCTACGGCTACGAGTACGTGAGGAACCTTAATAGAATCGTAATGATATTTATTGGATCGACCGTCCCTTATATTATAGCCACTTATTTCTGTTACTCATTACACTCTTTAATAATGTTACGGAAAAAATATTAAGATAATAAACGTTAATGCACATTATAAAGTAATAAAAAACTTTAAATTATCTTTATTACATCTTGTACTAAAATACAGGATTGTGATCTCACTACTCTACTAAGAATCTAAGAAACGAGTAAAAATAATGTATATTATTGTTATAAAAACTAATTCAGTTGGATACAACCACTTTGAGTTGAAACGTCGTCGCGAAAAATCTTTAATCGTGAATATCGCAAATTGTCGTAGGTACTTTTTTAGTATCTACCTATTCTAAAAAGAGGGGAATGAACCTTAAACTATGAAAGGTACTTGCCATAGATGTGCACGAAAAAATGGTTGAATATCAAGCACAGACGATACTAGTATACCTACCTTTATATATTTATACCTATAAAAGGTAAACCATCAGGACAACTATATTTTTGTAAATCATTATTTAAATTAACCTGTCACAATTCAAAAAAGGTTTTTCAAAAAGATATTAAATTTGTGCGTTGAAACAGAATTCAAAGTCCACGGAAAATTAAAAAAAAACCTAAACTAGGAACAAGAGACTACAATTTGGTTGTACGAGTACCTGTATAGAGTTCGGACGTAAGGGGCACCTGAGACTGCACAATGCACAGTGCACAGTGCGCGCTAATTCCGAGCTCAGCCTCTCCTTACGACCGATAACTATCCGCTCGAACACGTCCGCCAGATAATTGCAGCATACGCAATTAGGGTAACACTATTAGCGAAATGAAATTCCCGCTATTTTATACGCGACACGAACGAGTTATAGTCTCGATGATTAATTAAAGCAACAAAAGGTCAATAAACATGACTCACTGAATCGTTTGCACAGTTGTCGATGACCAATTTATGAGCACGTTATTTGGATGTGAAATTGCAAAACGGTATGGAAAAATCATATGAATTGGGCGTTTAGTACCTTAAGCTGCAGACACACTAAATACAAACAAAATCTTAAAATCTCCGGCCGCGACGGTGTCAACAGTGCGCGGTAACGTGTAAATTATACGATACAAATTACGTCATTAGATAGCGCAATTTTATACGGGTGTTTATTTGAAATGGACCTCCCATGTTTGTCGGTCGACGTCGCTTCTTATTTATTCTGCCAGCTTTTTAGTTCAATCACGGCAGTCAATTACAAGTATTAAGTTTGCTAGCGGTTGTTTGCGCGATCGATCGTCTGGAAACAATGGCATTGGCGGCATCAGATTTTATGGAGCTTGTCGCTTATTTGTCACTATTTTGTATTTCCATGAACCCGCCATGGCCCGGTTCAATAACGTCCATGACCGGTAACAATTAGGAAACCTCCGCCGATGCAAGTCGCGCAGATATAAAACTTTATGTACGCATATAAATTTGAATGTCGAGACATGTTTTATTGTACAGTCGTAAAATTTGGGGTCGGAAAAGACCGACATATTTATTAAATACGAACAAGGTCGTAAAGTTGAATGCAAAC
This sequence comes from Tetheella fluctuosa, assembly GCA_951216915.1. NCBI lineage: Eukaryota > Metazoa > Arthropoda > Insecta > Lepidoptera > Drepanidae > Tetheella > Tetheella fluctuosa. Next base: position 5,492,735 of record OX578214.1, read on the forward strand.
CCCTTCGTGGCATCGATAATATTATCGAACTATTTCTGGTGTTCATCGGCAGTCGCTCATGGGCGATCGATCACGAAACGGGCGCGTGTCATAGCGCAGACATAAGTGGCGACGTTTATAGTGTCAAAACGCAGTCAACTTGTATATTTCATAAAATATTTTCCATTCATCGTGAATTTATATCGAAAACACCCGCAATTCTCGTATAAGTTCACAAAATGGCTCCAACAATAACGCGAATCCGCTTAACATTTCGCCCGGCCGCCTCGCGCCTCGGGGAGGGCGCGGGATTCCCGGTGACGCGGCGGGGACGTGGGAATACGCTACCGTTACCTATCGCTTCACTTATTTACCGAATACAACTCTAATAAATTCAATAAGAGGGAAACGTGTGACAGAGCGCTCGATATCTGCGCAGAAAAAAAACGACTATTACTTTCGAGCAATACTGGTGTTAGTGTATAGGTCTTAATTCATAGCTTCCAATAAGAATAAGTGGCTATAAAAAATTTCCACCTCACCTAACTGTAGACATTCTTAAGAGCATAACATCTACAGGTAGTTGGCAGTTTTCCAGTCCTCTCCTGAAAAGAAAGATATGTTCCACTTTAAACTCTTGCGATAGTTACAACAAAAATGATGAGCCATTTAATTTGGACACGAAGCATCTAAAATTTGAATGAAATAGTGTAAAATATAGCCTTGTATTCATGAAAAAAAAAGTATAAATTGAGTCGGTCGGCAGTGAGGCACGACGGTAATCCGGCTGTCGCCGGCAGGTATCGATGGACGGATTAAAACACCATTTTTATTGACGGTTAAACCCTTTGCCGGTATCATTTTCGTGTTTTCAATTATAGCCTCAAACTGTGATTTTATAGCCGCAATCAAATGTTTTCCGAGTGATATCACTCGCTTATTGGTATGTTCTAAAGCAGATTTTACTGCAAAATATGAGCTATAAGTTTTTCGACATGGAGTGCTATTGATGGTCAAAAGTAACGTTTTTGACATGCTACAATGTGGAACACGAGTAGGAAATCGATGGTAGGCAGGTCTATAAAACTATAAATAATAAATATTCGCGGTCATAAAATTTTATGTTGTTAGGAGGGCTGTAGCGGTGGTTTCATGGTGAGCATCAATTGTTCTGCGCCAAGGCACGTCGCGCCAGCAGACTGCATGATACATAATTCACTATATTGTATCCAAATCACAAAAGTATAAATACAAATAATATGTCTTTATTAAGCAAAGATATACTGTAAAGTATTTTACAGTGAATGGATCTGGAATCAGTCTCCAATATTATCAACAACTATGCTGCTGAGCTAAATGGTAACATTTAGTATTTTTTGGCTGTACTGTAGTTAATTTGGTCTTAAATTGTAGTAGATCTCAATAGTATTAGATCCATTATAGTCACTTAAAAGTACGTACAATTATTTATTGCTTGACAGTTTCACAACTTTAAGTTAATTTCCTTTTTAAGTATGACAGGTAAGGAATGTACTTGCAAAGTTAAAATAGTAGTAAGGAATAAGTTGAGTTAGAAAAGCCATGCGTGGTGCCCTTGTACATTGACTTTTAGTACAGTCTGAACGATGCTTTACGAGGGACGTGTGCCCCTCGACCTGCACCCCTAACACCCCTTTTACAATGATTGGAATAAAAATATTATCAAGCTAGTAAGATATTGACGACTATGTCAAAAGATCTTTCATTTAGCTAGGATCAAAAAATAAATTTTATTAAAAAACAGTAATACTTAATACTATCTGCGTAACAAATTTCATCGCGATCGGTGCAGTGGTTTAGGCGTGAAAAGGTAACAAACAAACCAATAAACAAACAAACAAACAAACATACTTTCGCATTTATAATATTAAAGTTAAGAGAATTAGGATACAAGTTAGGATTTAAACTTTTTATTTTATTTTATTTATTTTGTTGACAAGAAGTTAGACGTTCCATCACCTATGGATATTTGCAGGCAATAAATACCTCTACGCAATACAAATCAAATATTACATGTATAAATTCACCTTTGCATTATCGTCACAATTGAGTTTGGGAATATTATGTTGTTATATTATCCTCAAACACTCGCATCCTACATGCCTTTTTGCCTATCTATAGTGCGTAATTTCGAAATAACTTTGCAATCCCGGAACATTATAATTTGTGGTAAAATATGTGTGTCAAAATTTATTACCCCGGACGACCATAAGGCATAAAAATTCCGAGTCCCTAAGTCCAGATGACGTAAGCCAATGGATTTTTGTAATACACTAGTCGTTCACCCCACAGAGTTACAACGGAACTTTAGGTGTCCCACGGGAACCCTACAACTTACGGGGATAAAAAAAATATCCTATTATGTTAATCCGGGACCGGAAGCACCTTCACGAAAAAAGGTCTAACGTATCCACGCACTTAAAGTGAAATTGTATGACAGATTCTCAGATTAATAATAAAACAAGAAAAATAACCGCGTATTAATCGGTATCTGGTATCATGTATCCAGTTAAAGATCAACGACCGAGCATCTTCAGAAGCTCCGATTCACAGGATATGAAAATTTCAACTTGATTAATTCAGTAACACAGCTGAACAAAATATGAACATAATATTACAGACTCGCCTCCATCTTACACCATATATGAATGAAATATACGTTTAAGTTTACCTCTGAGATATTATTCTTCTTTTTTATTTCACTCGATCCCTCTGAATAAATAAAGAGAACCGACGCCTGCACTAATTGAAGGCGAATTGCTCCAACCACCCCAAGATATTGGTTCAGTTTATATAGTATCACTTACGTTATTACTACTACATTTGAATTGTTAATTAAATGCCACGCTCGCAATGTGACGACAACTTACTATGCAGATAAAAAAGAACTCTAAATTATTTTTAAAATAACTGTTCTACTAAAATAAGTTGCTACCTGGAAACTACTATAACTAGGCAAAAACTCGTTCACGCTTGAACTCACTAGGGATTCCACTCATAAATTCGGTCAGACTAAAAAACATGAGGAACAAAAGTAGCACAATGCACTTCTCCTTTGCATCTGCTGGTATTATAAAAATAAATGTTACAATTGTACGCGATGCTACTTAAGTGAGCATCAATAATACTGGAAAAGGAAATGTGAATGTTACAATAATAATGTAATATGAGTTCCACTTAATTTTATTGAAATTTACAAACTGACGTAACAAATAAATGTAAATAATGTTTATAGAGGTAACACAGTGATATGTGAAATATAATATATCAATGGATGGACGATTACAACGGAGAGCGACATGGCGGCGCCGCGCTTAAAACTCCAGCTAATTAAATGAATGAAAACGAAACTCGAATGTTTTCATTCCATTTACAGTTTCTATGCTCCCCCCCACTCTCGTTTGTGGACAGACGAATGGTGACATGCAAAGGGTATTACGATGTTTTTAAAATTATATTCAATTTATAGTGACGTAATATTCGTACCTACTTTATTTATGGGTTCTGTAAAGGGACAATTTTACAATTTTATTATTGTTAGTGCATTCGAGTAGGTACGCAATGTAACTCATTATTCAACTATTTTACTTCTTTGATCGCTGCGTCAAACCCTTAGCTCGCGAATGGGACGCGCGTCCTGATACTACATAAGTAATATAAAAAAACCGGGCAAGTGCGAGTCGGAATCGCGCACCGAGGGTTCCGTACAAACTTCGTCCATTGTTCGTCCATCAAGGGAAATGCACAATTTTATTTATTTACCTTATTTGAGGTTGGTGCCAATTAAGCTAGACCTCTAAATTGTATGAGCGCCGATACAACTCCGAGGTCTTTATTAATTGGCGTAACTATGTATGTATGGGGACACCCTTTAATTTTCAACTTTTTAATTTTTTTAGAATTTTTCCTTTATTTGTGCTGTAAGACCTTGCTTTTTGCCATTTTTTTTTATATTTGAGTTGATTGAATGAAAGGTAAATTGCGGTTTACGATTTATGACGGATTAAAAAAAAAACTACTAATTAGATCTCGTTCAAACCAATTTTCGGTGGAAGTTTGCATGGTAATGTACATCATATATTTTTTTTAATTTTATCATTCTCTTATTTTAGAAGTTACAGGGGGGGACACACATTTTACCACTTTGGATGTGTCTCTCGCGCAAACTATTCAGTTTAGGAAAAAATGATGTTAGAAACCTCAATATCATTTTTTAAAGACCTATCCATAGACACCCCACACTTATGGGTTGGATGAAAAAAAAAATTTAGTTTCAGTTCTAAGTATGGGGAACCCCCTAAATTTATTGTTTTTTTTCTATTTTTGTGTGAAAATCTTAATGCGGTTCACATAATACATATCCTTACCAAGTTTCAACAGTAAAGCTCTTATAGTTTCGGAGAAAAGTGGCTGTGACATACGGACGGACAGACAGACGGACGGACAGACAGACAGACAGACAGACAGACAGACAGACAGACATGACGAATCTATAAGGGTTTTCGTTTTTTGCCATTTGGCTACGGAACCCTAAAAACGAATTCCTACGCGATTCGAGTTGGACTTTTGACAATCGTTGATAGACTAAACGTTAATTGTTGTAGAAAAAAAGAATCTAAAAATACTCGTATTCTATCACCGAACAATAAAAACACGGCTTAAAAAGTTTGAATAGTATCCCTGTTACAATTTATTACAAGCGACAAAAATATTTATTATAAAATAGCTCTAGCTTTTTTAATTTAACAGAAAAAATACAGGGTGGTATTCCATCGAGGATAACACCATCCAGCGCAGAGTTCGAAAAGTCATTTTGTACGATTATCTGTCTCGCAGAGCACATCAGGCCCGGCATTGTATGTAAATTGAATTAATGACGGTGCACTTGAAACCCTCTTTACTTTATGAATCGCTTTGGGAGACTGAACATTCTGATATGTTTTTATACACGAATTAAAGGGTTGATTTAACGTATGATACAGATAGGTACTTAATGGGTATAATATGTTTGTAATATAGATCTGCTTTAATTCCTAAAGTATAAGTCAGTTTTCAGTCTATATTAAGAATATTCTTACTAATGTCCTAACTTCTATATATGTAAATAAAAATAAATATTCATAAGTGCGAATGTGAGTTTGTTGGTTTGTTACCTTTTCACGCCTTAATTAACCGCAGAACCAATCGCGATGAAATTTGATACGCAGATAGCCTATGGTATGGAGAAGGACATGGGTTACTTTTTTTACGGGAACACGGGTGAAACCGCGAGTTGGAAACTAGTATGCTTAAAACTTCACATTAATCTTTTCGTAACTAAAAGTTACAATAAAAATACAAACTATAAGTAATAATTATATAAAAAATAAAATAAATGTAACTGAAAGTTGTTTGTGTATTTTATCCTAAATTAGCTTTTGCTATGCCAAGTTTTAGTTCTTTATGACAAGTGGCCAAATAAATTTAGCCAAGTCGCTGAGTTCATTTCATAAGTATTTCGTTTTGCCAATTTTAATAAGACTAAAGGTCTAGTTAGCTACTAGCTAGCTAACTAGCTCATTGTAGGTGAAGCGTGTTAGGTTATTACAGTAACTTATTTACAGTAAATATTATGTATATGACATCAAGTAAATAATAAATTATGTAATTTAGTAATATACAGAAATAATAGTAAGGACCTCATTGTTAATACCTCATTAGGTATGTAGGATATTACATACTTGGAAAACTGTACCATTAGTTAGGTTTAGGTACAGTACAAAGTGAATATTAAAAATGTTTACAAAATAGAAAAATCCAGTAGAACTCTGTACAAATGATTTGATTTAGTTAATTACAGCAGATATTATAAGATATGGTCAGCGAAGTGTTTGCCCCCAGGGGAAGAAACCCCACTAAATTCCACCACTTTACGTACCGAGGTAGCTATTAAGATTATGAAATTATTAAGCCGGCCACTTGCCGAGATTTGCGTGCTAGGGATACAGTTTACTCGACTGATTTACTCCAAACCATTGCAAACAGCTCGCAACTATAACTAACTTTTCACGATTAATATCGCATAAATAAAGGATTGTTCGTTTGTTTATCTCACTCATTTATGTAACATTATTATGTAACAATTACAACCAAAAAACCTTCGTACAATGTTTATAATGTTATAGTTAATAATAACCTTTATATAAAAAATACGACATAAATATTTAATAGACAAATATATTCACATTTTTCTATTATCGTAGGTAAGATGGTGTGTACTTGATAAGCTTTTTATATTAAGTCTTTTCTCTTTTGTGTACAGTTAGTCGTCAAAAGCTTACTAGTGCAGAAACAACTCTTTAATAATAGATATTAAAGTGAAAACTGCTTCGTTTAAAAATTGCATAATCATTTAATTTTTTTCAAGCAACATTTACGCTGCAGCAATTTATAAGAAGATTTAAATGAACTTATACTACTTATCTCCCAAGATAAATTGCTTAAGCAGAAAAATACCCACATCTCAGTTTTTATGAGGACACTGCCAACTGGCAAGAGCTAAATAGCAACTTCCACTTTAAATAAGAAAATAACTAGGCCACGGCTAATTTCTAAGCTGTATTCATCACAATTGCAATTTTCTCTTGGCCGTACAATAGCAATTTATTCCATGATAAGAATCTTTTTTAGTCGTTGCAAAAAGGAATCGGTGTTGAAATCGAACATTCCTCGGGTTGATTACTAAGCGCCCAGGAGGGCAGGTTTCATGAAGCCAATTGCCATTCACGCGTAGGCAAAAGTGATCGCTAGGGTGATATTATTTAAATGTAATCTTTTTTCGATACTTTTTAACAGTCTATCTTAGCTACCTCTATTTAAAGCATGCTACATATTATATAATAAATAGATGTAATGGCTGATTTAAACTACCGCGCTGGTTTATCAATAAAAATGCCTCCAAAAATTCACATTTTAAGCAAACGTAAATTTAGACAAGTAACTACCTACCTAACTAACTCTACCGTACCTATATAAAATTTGACATCTTCATAGTTTACGGAAAGAGTTTAAGGAAAGAGGTTCTACGTGGTTGCTCATCTTCATATCTCAGGAACCGTTAATTCTAAGTGATTTTATTTTTGTAGATTTCTTATTTAACTTTATTAGATAAGATTAAGATTAATTCTACCTATTTTCGTTTCAATTTATTTCATTCTATTTTAATTTAAAATTATTTATGTTTTAGAATGTTTAAATCTGTCATTTTGTTTGTTCTATTATATTTAATATTAAATTATTAATTATATTATTATACTATATTAAATTTTCTTGCTTTGTATAATGCATGCTGTGGTAGCCTATAATTGAGGCAACACTTAGAATGTAATGGAGCGATCTGTATAAAGTTAAGTATTTAGTTTATGTCTTATTGGTTGACCTTAATAAATAAATATACAAAGAAATTGGTGAATGGTGAAATATAAATTATTTAAAATCTATAGAAACTAAAATTATTTTTAATTTTTTTAACCCAAAATAAAGCTTTGTATGTTTGGGATTACATAGGTAATTTTTAGAACATTAAATATTGCATCGATGATAGAATCAAAAAGCTTGAAATTATATAAAATATGTATGAGGTAGGTATATTCAGAGTTCTATGTTGAAAAAGATATGACGATATTTTTTTTTACAACTTGTAAAATGGCAAGTAATAACAATTCTAGAAACTGGATGTTTCGGATGAAAGAAACTAACTAGAATGGCTCGTCAATACAATGACTTAGCTGGTAATAATATTGAACTCGATATATTTGTTCCAAAGCTGAGGCGCTTTATTAAAATTGTTAAGACCATCCTATTTCAATAATGATACTATTGTGAGTCACTCTAGTGTTCAGAGTGCCATCCTACATAGTATTAGATAGTAATAATTTATGGTATGCAAATTGGGCAAATCTGAGATATAGGTATATAGATTTCTCATATTTGCTTCAATTGTATTTTTTTTTTTTATAATTTTGGTCTGCTCGATATTTTCGATGTTTTGCTTAGTTGCTCGTACATGTGTTTATGTCGCAATCAAGTTACAGTACATTTTTTGTTAACCTATTTTTTTTTGTGGTTGTGATGTGTATTGTGCGATAAATAAAAAAAAAGAAGCTTTTTCTGGGAATAATACAACTAAGTATGTAAAACAGTCATTGAGTGAGTCAGGACTTTTCTTTTTATATGTATGGATTTATGTAAGTAGGTAGGTATGGTGTTCCGGCAGCCACTCACTTCAGAGTCAGTAACTGCTATAAAGTCACATTAGTAGGAAGGTACAATGGTATGATAGGTGCTAGACCTACTTATTACGTAGTCATTTATAACTCACCTTTGCCCACGTACCTTTATATTATATTTAGTATTCTTAGCCTGCGTGGACGATTAAAAACGGTACCCTCAGCAATTATTTACTATGGGAAATCCTATTATAGCCTTCGCGGTTATATTTTTTTCTAATATAGGAAAAGGATTTGACACAGTGCCTCTCGCAGAATACACATTGAACATATTTGAAATTTGAATGAATATTTGAAACATTTAGATCCGTATTTGTAAAACAAGAATCAAGAATAAGACGTCTCAAGAATACATTGTATTCATCGAAAATAGCCATATGTCACAGGTACAGGATTCCAATTCAACTATGATATATAGAAAACATCCTCAAAGCCCTCGCTGCTGTCGATTTCAAGTCAAAACTTGACTTAAAATCGATATTACGTAATACAGACCACCTTTGCATACTTACGTTACGTACCTAACCAAGGGTAGAAATGCGGTAAGTACCTATTATAGAGTTTCGAGATTTATTTGTATGGTACTTATACCTACTTAGTACCGTACTGTCTTAACACACGGCAATCTGATCCCAAACTAAGTGTGTACCCATATAAAAGTAGTAGGAATAAATAGTACCTATCTAGGTAACAACTTATCTAAATGTTTGAAATGATGGCTGTAATGTATCTAGAGAAATGTACCTACAGGAGATTGTTTGTATACTAGCTATACCCTGCGGTTTCATGCGCGCTTCTGGGACAATAAGTAGCTTATAACCTTCCTCAATAAACGAGCTATCTAACGCAAAAAATATTTTACGAAACTCTTCATTATAGAATATATTGTATATATTTTATAGAAAGTTTATTTACAAAATCCTTACATCCAAAATTGACTGCAAAACTTTCGAAATTAAACCTTATTCAAAGGAAAATACAGTTATGTTTTTTATACTAGGTATTTGTATAACTAAAGTAACTTTAAAGAATAATTTATAAACTCTACGGGAACATATAGAAATATTACATTTGCATCTTCGGCACAGACTGATTGATAGTGAAGAGGTTTTTTTCATTTTAGTGCCCAGAAACGTGAAATTCTCTCAAAGGTAAAAGTTGAAGGATTTTCCAATAAACTTTATTGGAGTTATCATCGGTTTTGCTATCACGGAACTTTATGGGCTTATAGGCAGACATTTGTCAAATAATAAGGTTAAGTGTGGGTTGCGATGACGTCACACACTTTAGAATTCTTTCATAGTAGATAAATTGATAAATGATAATGATACATTTTGTAATTGATTTGTTCAAATATTGACCTAGTAGTACTGGGCCATAATTTTTACTATAGCTATACAAAAAGTACCATATACATATATGAGTACATATTAAGTCTATATATCACTACATATTATTAAATTCGGAACGCGTTTTCTTTCTGTTGTAAAGAATAAAAATCTGCCAATATAATTTTTTTTTAGCCTCGACTAATCGGTTAAGTATGTTCAAAATTGGTTAATTTACATAGGGCATCTCGTGTTTATAGTGAATAGTTGGAGTATTAAATAATTGGTCGCGTGCCGCGGTGGCCAGGCGCCGGCGTCGGCGGCGGCCCCGCGGCGCCGATGTCAACGGCACTGCATGCCGCCGCGGCGCACTGCGGCACGCGGCACGCTCATACGTTCACACCCCTGAAACAGAATAAACCAGAAGCAGTGGATTCGAGCTGTATTTAGGTAGCGAGTAGCGAAGCATTTGGACCATCAAATTGAATATAAAAAAAAGATTGCTCAACTGCTCATGTACGTTTTCATTCTTAGGCGAATAGCTCAGTGTTAGTGCCGTCGAATACCGTGAGGAAATTCGTAGGCAAACTCTCTGATTTTCTGGCTAAAGCGTTTAAATAATTTCACGGTTTCTGATTCATTCTGTAACTGTGATTCACAGCTATCCATTTACCCTTCATTAATTATTATTACGACTTTCATAATTAATAATATCTAGTCATTTAACTTTTATAACTGCTCGGTTATTCTCTTCGTGAATGTCTTCTTTAGTTAAATTCGTTTTAAGTCATTTTAATGCATGGTTATGAATTTTTATGGTTACTTTATTCTTAGTGTAGGTTCTGCACGTCATTGAAGCTCATCTAAACAAGCAATTATATTACCTACCTAAATTATATAATTATTAGAGTATGAATTATATGTATTAAATAAGCTTATATATCTTAGTAAATAGGCAAAATGTGTAAACACTTTTTGTGAAATGAAGGTTATTGAAGGAGATTGAAACTTTTATTGAGAAATATTTTATGCTATCATTCCATTAGGATATTTATATAATTGATGCGTATTTAATACTAACAAAATAATTTATATACTCAATAATATTTATATACATTAAACAAAACATAATTTAAATTACTACTATTAGAACATTAGTGCCAAGCCAAATCACTGCCCTCGCAAAACCACTATTTATCAAAAAACATCTATTTTCATCGAACTTTGTGAAATTTCCCAAGTCGTTTATTTATTTTATTCCAATTATAATAAGTTAACTGTATGAGAGTAAATCATCGATATAATCTTTAGGAGAATATAAATAGTCAACAGTCTGGCTTTTATAACATGAAGTAATAACATAATAATACTACAATTTCATGTAATAAACTTTATCAACAAACATATACCATTTCATTTCTCACGGGCGAATACCTTTCAATATATTTTACTTCTTTGCCGGATTTTTATTAAGTAGAATATGAACGTTGTACTCAAAGAAATATCGGATATCCGCTGTATAGGTACCTACTTACCTAAGGATTTTCTATGGAATACAAATCTTTTTACAGTCCTGAGAAATATTATAAATAAATTATTTGCTAGCTGTGCACTGTGGTTACACCTATGAGTCCTATGACTTCCCTCAATAATTTAATTATCTAACGCAAAAATGTTTTTTTTTCCAGCGGACTGGTAACTCTTCAGCTTTATAATATTACTAGTGACTCGCCCCGGCTTCGATCGCGTGCGGTCTATTTAATGTGGTGTTGTATTTTTGTTGCGGGGGATTTATCAACTTGAGATATCTTCCAAAATAATAATTTAAATGACATGGTGTAAATGACAATAATGTGTATATCATAATATATCGTTTCACAATGAACTCATTTTTTAAAATTAAATTTTCAAACAATATGAAGTAAATAAAAGTAACGATATAATAAATGTGTAGAACCAATAGTGTCAGTTCAGGATTTTTTTTCTTACCAAAAATGTGGTGTGAGTGATGTAGGAAGAGTAACAGAATGCAGAGTTTTTTTTAATTTTCTTTTAGGATGTCTGTATATCTGTTCGCTAATCTTCGAAACTACATTATGGTTTTTCACGCTAATGCAGTTTGGCTTGGCGCTTCGTATAGGCTTTATTTCATCTAAATCGGGTGACAGAGGAAACGGTGAAAAACTAGTGGTAAAATTAATATCATAAAAATAAAATATAGGACAACAAATAAAATATTTTGTCATTACTTTTAGTTATTACAAAATACAATATTTTCATAGCAAACATTTCTCTAAGATATTCCATGAAATAGCTTTATCCGAGTAAAGAAGCACCTACAACAGTTGACTTATACTTATCAATTTAGACATCCTCAAAAAGACAGTGTCGGAGACGAGACGTATTATATTATAATAGGGCATGTTACGCCCTTATTCATTTCATTCTTTGCACGTAAAAAATAAAATCTCCTCACAATCTTGACAGCTTTGTATGAGAAAATAACGTACCTAACTTATATGTAATTCTGAGGCCCGTGTGCGACCCGAAGAAATTATTAATGTACAAAAAAGATACAAAGACTGGGCCCTAAGCTAAGTAACTTCGCTGGGGAACGTGATTTCACTTCAAAGTATTTTTCTTATTTTGTTTCCTGAATGAAAATTCAAACAGAGAAAACAATTCTTTTCATAACGTGTTTTGTTGTTTAGAATTCTCAAAACATTTGCTCATAGCCCGGGGTACGGGAAACTGTCCGAGCTAATAAAGAAGTGTGTTTTACATTGTCCTAACCTCCAACAAATTATATTGTTTCCGAATATTCGTAATGTAAGGAAATACGTGGGGATAACCTTCGGATTTTTTAAAATGAAATCTTCGCTTCTGATTTGTAATTAAAATTTTAACGATAATCTTTACGTGGATGTTTTTTTATAAAAATAATATAGTACTTAAGAAAACCATCAGGTATCTGTTTCTCATAAAGCCTACTCTCATTTTCGTTACGATGTTAATAAAAAGAAATGGAAAAGTTGCTCGTGTACGCGTCAAATGAAAAAGTTATGGCACGTGATGATACTGCAAAGACAGTGGAGCCACCTGCCGAGCGCAACACCAAACTAATTACAAACTCCCCAACTTCCCCAAACACTAAAATATTCTCCTAAAAACGTCACCTCGAAGTGTACTCGAATAGAATAATAAATTTTACTTTCATTTGTATCTATGAGTGAGGTTTTGCCATAACTGCTGAATATTATAGCAACCTACATTAATATTATAGTAATAGTGATAAGAAAATACTATTCACTGTAGGCCTGCCTCACTAAGAAATTCATCGGTTACACGTGACCATGCGTAATGTCATCAAAATGATAAAAAAAAGTGGACGTCGATTGGTTGAATAGCAAAAAATACTCAAACATGTCTAGCAGAAAATTTTGATAAAAACTAAAACTGCATGATTTTATTTTTTGTCGCTAATATGGATCGAATTCTTCTACTGTCCTTTAGACGTCGGATTGTACCATCGACGCCTACTTGAAATAATAAAATAATAATAATCCAGAGGCTAATAATCAATGAATTATATCATGTTGGATATTTCATAGTTTTGAGATAAAGGCACCTTTAACAAATTTTGATAAGATTATTGAATTTATTTTCTTAATGAATTAATATTTATTCAACACATAGTGGCGTAAAAAGAGCTCTCCAAGACCCCTAGGTATTTCAAATGTCCATAGGTGGCAGTAACCTTGCAAGTGGACCGTCTGCCATCTTGTCCACCTTTTGAGATAAAAAATAACATATATTTTTGTTTTTCCATTATTGTGATAGTACTAACAATAGGCTTACGTTACTATTTACTAGATTTCTCCGCGTTTCGGAACCCCTCAAGACAACCTGCTTTTTTTCAACCTGCCTTTCAACTAAAACATTTTTTTTATGTAAAAAAAAAACAGACGGAAAGGTAGATAAACTAAAGCTAGTAAAAAATACAATAATGCAAAATTTCGTATATCCGTCCGTAGTAATGATAAATGAAGCACATTATTATTATTATTGAATTGATTTAATACATTTTATATGTTATTAAACTTTAACATTGAATATGCGACTGTTATTAATGGGCCTTAATTTCCATCGAACTTTTATAGCAGTACCATTTCAATAACACCGACCGTTAGTACTTACAGACAGATCGTTCAGCTTGGTTTTATGTCTAACTGGACCACTTCGAACAACGTTGTCAATGTCAACATTATTACCCGACTGGGGTGGATTGAACACGCTATAAACTTGAAATGACTTTTAAAATTGATAATATCTACTTTACACCCTTTTGGAATAATATTGTTGTTGAGTATTTAGTGTTATAATATGTTATACTTATAATGATAATAATACGATTTTTTATAATAAATAAACAAATAAGTTGACAGGGTCAGGCCAATGGCCTTACCACACCGGCTAGCAGCAAAGTTATCTAATAACCGGTTATCTAAACAATATCCTTTAACAAACATTTTACTGAAGCGACAGAAAACATTACAAAATGTAATGTGTTACAGTTTTACAGTGTGGGGTACGCATAAAAACAGACACACAATTTACACAGCATTTTCCTTGTAAGATAAAATTTTCATAGGCCAATTTATTGGGCGAAACATCTTATTTATCTGCCAAAGTATCGACCAAAGAGAACGGGGAAATCTCTTAATGGTCATGAACCTTGAAAGTATGAGCCGGGAGCCACCCAAGAGAGCTATGATTCACGGCCAGAATCTCATTACGTAGGATAATCCGACGCTGGTTTCACAAGCACGCCTATATTTAGCTAAACACTATCGTCATGGTGGTATCTTTGATATGAATCCACATCCACTTTGCACTAAGGCAATATGAAACCTTCTATATCGGTTATTGGCCACTCAACTGGTCAATTGACGCTAAAGCGCAATATCCTGGTTCAAGTTGAAATTTTCTTCATATTGGACTACAATAATAATGATTTTTATTTATATCTAGCATTAGGGGTTGTTGCCACAAATAAAAACGGATTAACGATTTACGGAATATGTGTTTATGATATCATAAAAAATACAAAAAGTAAGTATACATCATAGGAATATTTGAAATAATGTAGAAAGCAAAAACAGGCTAAGTGCGTTTTGGAATACGCTAATTAAATTGGAAATTGAATTGATTGCATAAACGCATTGCCTGTTAAAACTAATAAAGCTAGTGATGTTACTTATAGCCTCACTCATAAATGCTTTTAACACTATAATATAGATAATTATTAAAACAGTTAATTTAAAAAAAATATTAACTCATAAACCATATTCTCAATTTAAACACGTTATTTAATAAAAATCTGTCAAATTAAACCTTTATATAAAGTAGCCGACTATCAGTAATAACAATACCAACTGTTTTCTTGTAGGTAAAGGCGATTTTATCAGTTAAATTTCAAAATCAATCAAATATCCAAAGCAGGTTTAGGGATATCTCTTTAGTATAATGTAAATGCGATAAGATTATTGTTATTTCTCTAATAAAAGGAAACTTGCAATATTTTATAGCATTATAGTTTCTTTAGATAATATAGCCTAAATACACTAGCTATCCTAAGTACATTGAATTTAATTGCCTACAATTTATTTTGACTACAATAATTTGACCGTATTCTTAAGCGCCAATTTATTTTTATACTTTCGTTGAAAATGGACAAATCATATAAATTGCAAGTATTAACACAAGGTCAATTAAAAAAAACCGATCAAGTGTTCTCGCCCGTACCGAGAGTTCCTAACCTTCTACAGACGTAAAATAAAAGTTTGAAGTGTATTAAAAAATGTTTTCGAAAAATAAGTTATCTAAGGCTAGGATTTGAACCCGACTCCTTCGTATCAGTTGGTAATTATAGTATGACCATTTGAACTTGTGACGATGAAATTCCCAATAATCGCAAAAAAAAAATACTATACGATTTTTCTCTTCATGAATAATTTCCATTTCCCGTGAGAGTTTAAAGACATATTTTGCGTTTATAGTTTCCTGTAAACTATGAGTGATCCTTATAGGATTATGATAGGGTTACGTTTTCTGATGGAATGTTCGGAACTTTCATTTTAAGAGCTTTAAATCTACCATAAAAACGTCTTACAATTCATCTATATATTTAAAAAATATATGTTATTCTGCATGTCTGTCTATTTATATGTATGCGTTCCTATAGCATGTATCCGATTGCGATGTATTTGAATCATAATTATTTAAAACGTATAAAAACTCTACTCAAACCACTTCATAGTCTTAATAACGCCAAGACATTCGCTAAAGACTCGCTAATGTTCCCATCTGAAATGACATGAGCTATAAAACGTTATTGCAGTTTGATAGGCCGCTTGGAAGCTGAATGTGACTGCGGATTGCCACTTAAATGCATTATTAGTTATCTGGTACAGCCTCCGGCCGTCCTCACTACACTAGAACGATGCAATTAGTACACTTCGTTTCACAATTACTAGCTATAGTGGCAGTCGAACAAAACAACCCCTGCTGCCCTTTACCGGAAATGGGAGTTTCTGCTAAGTTTGGTTTAATCCGTTAACTAGCCGTTTGCGAGATAGAATAGATTTAGAATCATTGCTTTGATTGATGCAATGATTGAGATAAGTTTGATAGGTAAAATAAATAAAAAATATATGACAAATGTACTATTTGTATTTGTATTTTGATATTTTACCAACTACAAGCTACGGAATGAGAAATATTTTCATACTTCGTAGTAGTGCTACGATGTTAGCAAAATCTTAAAACGATTACGTCGCTTTTGCTACGACGTAGAATACTGCTACGAATAGTCTTTCTTAGGATGGATATTATTTAGCTTGTTTCCAGTATTTTTTAATTGTGCCTAGTAATTATCACTAAATAAGGTCCTTTCCTTTAATAAGTTTAGTATTGAAATGATTCTATTATACCCTGCAAATAATTTAATGACAGAATAGCTACCTACAGACGTGAAAGTTGTAAAGAATCTACCTTTATTAAAAGTAAATGAGATTTCGGCACCGAAAAGAAAGTTTGAAATTGAGGCCCCTCATTTACATTTCAATCGGCATTACCTATATTTTCTTTAGCCTACGTATGAGGGAGCTCCTCGTGGAATGTCCTAAACATTTTATTACATTCCATGCACGTAAAATATAATATCCCTACCCACACTCAGATGTACGCGCTGTGAGCAAATATCTAAATGTAATTTCCATGCGTTGTCCCCGCAATGTTTTCCCAGAAAATATTAACATGGAAGGCAAGGGGCTGAATCTCTCCTAAGTAAGTTGCAAAAAATGTACGTGATTTTACTTCAAAGTCCCTTTTGTCTTTATGGAGGGAAGGCATAAAAGTACAGGCACGGGAATGGGACATACGAAAAAAATTACGCAGCGTAATGATGATGTGCCCGCACTTTCCTTGAAAACAAAATATTTTCCCTATACAGTGACACAAATGTATTCAACGAGGTTTATAGCAGGTGCAGGTACCTAACTTCAAGAGGGCGGAGCGAACATTGTTGCTAACTCACTTTGACGAATTATTACCAAACTTGTTTATTATGTTTGTGTTACTGAGATAAGTATATTCCATCCGGCTGGAACCTAAAACTAGTTTGTATTTAAGGCTCTATTTTGACTGAAAAAACGAATTCAGTAAATATCTAGAAGAAAACAACAAGATTAAGTTATATCTAGAGCGTCTTGTAATTTTAACATTTACAATCGAAACAGCTACAAAGTATTATTTTAACCCTTAATTCTAAATGTTTAAAAATATTTAATCTTAGTTAAAAAGATATCATTTTTCTTCAAGCATCTGCATAACATTTTTTGTTTTAAACTTTTCATGATCGTTAATTAAATTATTTCGATGAACAACACCAACTACTAACGCCATCTGTTGAGAGTACTATGAAGGTTTAATTTTTACTTGAAAATATAAAAGGTTTTCACAGTCTTGTCTCGGTAATTTATTTATAAACTCATTCTATTTACTATACCATATTATATATAGGTACTTGGCGAGGTTTCCTGCATTTACTGATAATAACGTTATAGGAAAGTGCGATACAAGAAACTACAGGGGTCATCGAGGCATACTGAGACATCCATTACTTAGGAAATTATATTAATATTGTTACTCACTCAATCACTATTTGTTACTTACTGCTGTAATGTACCTACTCAATTTATTTAATTATGAACTGCTCATAAGTAGTTTTGGTGCTTATTCGTAAGTGCATGGCTTAATATTATTTATTTTTCTTTGCTAGTACTTTGATAATATTTAGTGTTTCGGTGACAATTTTTTTGATCATTTCTAAAAACCTCCACTCATATATACAATATATCAATTGTATTATTTGAGGACTTATGACTTATGTAAATTAGTTACAAAATTTAATAGAACTTAATAATTCCAGCTCTCAAAATTGACAAGTAAATAAAATACATTTCCGTCGTAAAAACAACCGACATCACTTCCATTCCAATTTCGATCACAGCGATGTCGCTACCTAATTGACCTATTTTTAATCAAACGAATTATGGAGTTTATATTAGTTGACGGTTCGCACATGTTTATGGCGTACCTACACGCAATATTGCCATTGTAATCCATAGGTTCGTAGGGTCAAACGTATGGCAACAGGCCACAAATGCAGTAAGCCTGTTTAAGTTTACGAGCCGCGCGTATCTTGGCTTTACGACGACAGCGTCTGCTGGTGTCACGGATCTAGTTCACTGGAAGTGAAAAAGTTAAAGCCGAATATATGTATGATATTTCATAATCGCATCTTCAATAGCCCTTAATTTTTTTTGTCTAACTGTTTTTAATGTATGTACTTATTTTAACTTTCTTCAACAAAACTTTATGTAGCACTTTGTAACAAAACTTAACAAACTTTTTAAAACAATTATAAACTTCAATTTGGGAGTACCTACCTTTAATTAAAGTGGGGATAGGATCGCGTGGCATACCAATAGATGCAAAGGGAATAATTAGCATAATGATAACTAAAAATAAGGAGAGATGTAACATTATTGCACAGATCTTGCCAAAAATCATTAAACAAGATAAGATAAGAAGATAGTAAGTCTTAATTATTTCCAGAAAAAAATGCCGATTTTCGACACAGTTAATTCCAGTATTTCTGTACAGTAACGGTCTCAGGTTACTAGGAATGCTGACATCGAGCTAGCTCCGTACTTTGGTAATGGCTAAACAACATGTTTTTCCTGCGTGTTTTACTTTTTACGACCATTGAAAAAAGTATCACGTCATTATGGAACTGAATTTTGAGCAACACTAGAGCTGTGATACCTGGAGGACCCTATTAATAAGTATATGTTAATTTAACTTTTTTGTGAATTCATTAGATATTAAATTAAATTTTCCATTTGAAATGTAAAATTATCAGCTGAAAGTAATGGGTAAGGATGAAAGTACCGAGTACAAGATTGTAAGTATAAAACGAATCTTAATTGTAAATACGGCGACGTAGCGGAGGGGCAGCGGATAACTCGATTATCAGAACAGTACACCCACGGACAAAAGTGATCGTAGCCTCCCCCGATGGAAGCTTCGTTTAAAGAAGTAATTACACGAACAGCAAGTTTGGACGATCTCGTGACGTCATTAGTATGCGACGCGCGTCACGCCCGGCAGAGGCGATAACGCAAATTCGTTTGGTCGAACATCTCGCTAATAGAGTTTCACTAATTTATAAGGCCGTTAAGCCACAACTAGACCGGACCGGCGTAAAACTGTCCGCGGTGGACGTAAAAGGATTTCATGGCAGACCCAGCTACATATTTGATGAAATACAATCTTTCGCTGCTCGGCTGTAAGGTAAGCACAATTAATTATGAACGGCTTCAGTGAAATTGTTGCTTTGAAACCATCTTCGTATAGCTAAGCTATAATTTCTCGATCTTTAAAAGTCAACATTTTAAGCAACAAAACAACAAAACATTTTAAGTAACAAAAGCAAAATGGAGATGTATTATTTTTTCCCCGGCGCTCATGTGGATTATGATAGACCTTCTTAATTAAAATATCCATGTACTTATAAGCCACGAACCGACGCCGCACCTGGGGAGCTATAAATTAAGAACGCACTGCATTCTGGATGCTGGATCTCTCAGATGTGGCGATAAAAATATACATAATGTATGTATGTATGTATATATGAGTCATGAGGAAAACTTTAAGCTGTTAAAGTTTGCCGCTAAAAATATTGGAAAAATAATATTGTTAATAAAAGCAGAAATATTAAGAAGTGTAAGATTTAAATACTTTGACAGCGTGTCTCACGGTATAACCGTAATATAAATATAAAGTTACACGTAATAAAGTTTTCTCTCCACGTCTTAACTTGATAATGTATTCGTTAAACTTGAACATGAACACAAAGTTATTAAAATTAGCATATTGAACAAATAAAAAATACTCTAATTACTTATGTAAATAAAAAAGAAATATCCTTTACATTTAATTCCACAAAATTGCCATCTCAGAGTCAGATTAAAATAATTATGTCCCAGTAAAGCGTAATGTGACGGTAAATATTCATAATTTATTTAGAAACACGAGGGCGTCGCCGTCGGGCCCACGCAGTTTAGTTGAGTTGGGTGTCGTTACATCGTCTCAGCCACTTTATGAAGGAAAATTTCATTTTATAGTGTCTCTGTTCCACCGAAATGTGGGTCTAATTTGCTTAGCCTACGTTCTGCTGTGGATTTTAATAATGATTTTGAATAAACTCTATACTAACGCGTAACCAAATAATATTGCTTGATAGAAATACTTCGGATGTATTTAATTAAATTGGTAGGATCCAGAGAATTTATAAAATATAATGGTAAAGACAAACCTTTTTTTGTTTGTTTCAACTTAAGTACTTGTAAAATGTGTAACATGTAAAAATTTTATTTTTAAAAAACCTGCAAAAAGCTGGAAAATAAGGTCGGTACTTTTCCCACACAATATTTTTATTTTTAAGAGCAAGCATCATAAGTTTTCTAACTACAAAGGAAATAGCAACATCCGCAACACTTTTACAGAATTATGACGAATGGACTACTGACATAAGAGGACACTTATTTAGTAGGAGTTTGTTTCATTTCCATGAAATACCTACAGATATGATAACAATGAAAACAAATCACAATCTTGCTAAAGCAAATTAAAAAATGAAGCTGTCGAAGTGTGATAAATTATGACGAAAGGTAAGGACTTAAGTAGGTTGAGTATTGGTTACCACTTACCATCAGGTGGCTGGCCTTCTTGTCAACCTACTCACATAAAAAAAATCCTACCAGTTAGATATGAAATCACTTTCATCCATATATATCATAGAAATAATAGTAATAAATACTCTTTGTTTTAATTATAAACTCAAGAGCGTAGCATTCGACTTCGCGTCTCAAAGAGTGCGCTAACATAGATTTATATCGTGTGGGAAGCTCCGTTAAAAGTGGCCGGAAATCAGATCAAGACGCCTTTACGTCCACTCACTGGCCGACCACTGAGAAAATTTATACTCCACTATAGCAAAACGAAATACATAAACATTTACTGTGCTTCTCAAAATTGTGGATTCCTTATTTTTTAGAACATCGTTGAATAAATTGGAACTAATACTTAGACTTACTTTTACTTAGAGCCAGTTTACTTTTGGGCTTTAAGATTACCATCTTTCACCATTATCATAAATGTTGAGATTACAGTAAAAAAAACACATGATTCTAGATCATAATTTTTCTTAATTTGATCATATCACTGTCATTGTTGACTATATTATTGATTTTACCAGTCGGGTAAAAGGAAAATTGGAAAGGGCATTGGAATCTTCGATTGTTAGCAAGAAAGGGTACACGAGAGCCGGTGCGTTCTATTTGTTATTTAAGTAGATCCACTAAATTCACGTGAGTGTCGTTACAGAAGACGCGGTCGCGCGCCGCGTGCTCGCAACGGGCCGCTCCGCTCCGCTGCTCTTTGCTCCAAACTTTACCGTTACCCTTTATTCCAATAGTTCGATTTACCTGTCTCCCAATGGTTTTACTTCCCTCTAATACGGAGGCCGATCTAAATTCATATGACCGGGAAAACATTTGTGTCCGGAATACTTTCGCTCGCCCACGAAACGCTGCGAGTACCGCCTCCTTTCGTTTGAGACACAATTGCGCGTGTTTGCATTTTTATCTACTTGTTTTCGTGGCGCGAATATGAATATAGTGTTTGTTTGGACGTTGCAAAGGTAAATGTTAAATATTGCGTCGAATTGTCCTCGTCTGGCCATATCTTTAAATTTAAGCAGTGTGGGACTGTGGATGCTTCGGACTTTACAATAAAACGCGACAATATCGTAAATATTCTGTTTTATCAACTCCACCTAATCTCAAATAAACAAGATAACTATGACGTATATTTCTTCTTGAAAATGTGGTGTAAGTTTGTTTTGAACGAAATGTTGCTTATCTTTTTGTTTAAGTACTTAAATAATTGTTACGTTTATAGCTATAGTATTTAATTTCAAAGCCGAATGGTTCCAGGTTCTAAATAGCACTTTTGGCGATTATTAAACTAATAAAACGACATCATTAAGAAACACTAAACCACAATCCATATAAGTCAGTGCCGCTCATAAAATTCTAGTACTCGGTAATTAACACGTAGCACTATAACAAGGAAAGAGTATCGCACTCTATTATGAGCGGTCTGTCTAGTCGCATTTTGCTCAAAGATAAATAAACACGCAGAGTAGTCAGATAAATGTTTATTATTATTATTATTATTTATGTCAGAAGGCAGACTACTGTCGCCTTTGTAATACATTAGCAATACCAGGGGAATTACTAATGTGTTGCCAACCTTTACAAAGCCTAGAAGGCTACTGGCTCAGAAGCAACTGCCGGAAAACACTAGCAGGGGAGCGTGGTGGCAGGACTTAAGGGTATAGTAAGTACCCAGGCAAGCACTACAAGTTACCTACCCGGTAAGGTATGTTTTTCTTCACTGAAGGCTAAGCTCATTATAGAAACCTATGACCGATAGCATAAAAATATATTTTACCTATTATCTTTAAGTACTATGGATTTTTGCATTAACAAAAACGTGAAGATAAATGACATAGGTACTTATTATGCAAGTATTGTGACACCAAATGTTATCTCAAGAAGCTTGTAGAAATAATTTTCGTACATAAAATAAATTGTAAGTAGGTAGAAACCGATTAATCGTTTATTTTGCTGAGAATTTTTTTGTATGCTCAATGAAAAAGTACATATCATTGAGAAAGCAGTTGCCCATCTACAAACACATTGTTGAATCTCGAGCATTTGAATAGAAGCAAGATGTCACGTCCGCCGCCTGAGCTCGTCTCATGCAAGTAATCATAATATCATAAAACTTTTGCACTTCGCCAAAAACCTCGTGGATCTTCCCGACATGACGTCTGAGAGAACTCGGGTAATCAGAACTTAATGAAAAGTGCGCCCGCCCGTCAGCCGAGATGTTACCCAAATTTTAGGGGTCACGTAAAATATTAAAGTGACGAGATGAAGTGGCCAGAGATTCATTGCTTTTCCTTGTTTTTATTATTCGTAAATAAGATACCCCCCAACACATTTGTGTGTTCATAACATTAAACCGAGCTGTAGTAAAGTTTCCTCTTCAATGGCCCGCAGTAGGTGTCGTAAACGTTACTTAACTGGCAACAAAGGTAGGTACCTACTATATGTGTTTTGAATGTAAAAAAAATTATTAAGACATCAGAGGCCAAATGTGCTAAGTGAGCTTCTTGGACTGCATCCAATAAAACAATTTACCTAATTCGTTTCAAATTGGTTATAGATTTTGCAATACGTATCTTTTGAGCTCAAAGTGTAAGTATTCAGATAAATTATTAGGTGTGGTTATTATCGATTGAAAGAAATTGGCATGTCCAGAAACATGTCCGAAATATGCTCGAAAATATTTTATGTAATTTCCATATATTTTTGCAAAGAAAGTTGTACAGCTGGACTGTACATTTAAATAAAAAGCAAGTCTATTTTGCTATACCATACTCTGTTCCTATAACTACATCCCTTACTATTTGGTACTAAACAAGAGTTTGATTGGATGCCAGATAACGTCAGAAAAGTCTATAGTACCCACATTCTCTGATGCAAAACAGAAAATGCCGGATCTTTGTATTTCCTACGTACATACCTATTACATACGCCACACAAATGAAAAATAAATACCTATACGGGCGCTTATTTAGCGTTATATTACCCACAAAATTGATATTAAGCTCGTAGACGCAAAAAGTTAAACGTAACAAGTAACCGAATAAAGGTGCGAATGAAATTCATGGATTCACAAAATACCACGAATATTTTTGAATGAAGCAGCTCTTTAAGAGATGTGAACAGGATTATTGCTGTCGACAAATCTTTTTTCGTTTATAAAGCTCTGAATTATATTCCTTTCAGACATTTTCCGCATATTTTCAGTAGCTTAGTATGAGCTAGTTAGTTTTGGTGACAACATCCCCAAAAATATTGTCAATTTTCAATTATGATGGACTTGATACCCAGATTAAACATTTAAAATTAACTGACCAGTCGCGTTTGACTCAATATAAAATAAATAGATAGTAATTCCACAGTCTATGTTACTCTCTCTTATACGCGGTGGTCATTCTAAGTCACGAAAATTGTACAAACTGGTAGTAACTTACTACTCATTAAATTAAATAAACAAAAAAATAAAACAAATAATTTTATCTTATCCATGTATAAGTATATCTTATCTGTCTGTCTGTCTGTTTGTTTGTATGAATGTATGGGTGTTTGATTTTTTTGTAACGTATGCACTCCCATAGGTTACTTCTTCCAATTGCGATGACACTTTGATGTGCACGTGCGCGATGATTTCTGATATAAAAGAGGCATTGCAACCCACGCCGGAGAATAGCTAGCCTAGGTATATACCTAGGCTTTTATATAAAAACTAAGAGTTAAATTAACTTTCCGGTAGACCCAATTTCCAGGGTATCAGGCCACGAGGAAGATCGCCTAAGAGGTGGACTGACCAGATAAAAGCGGCAGTAAATGGCTCATCATCACTTCATGAATGCACGAGGAAGGCGGCCATCAGAGAAGAGTGGCGGCGTGTTGTGAAGCTTGCCACCAACACCTGAAGTGATGACCACGACCACTCTGTCAAGAGTGATACCGACATAGAAGAAGAAGACACCCAATTTCAGTTTATGTCTAACCACTTCTAAAATTATCTTACAAAACTGCAATGTAGATTTAGATATTCTTCTAAACAAACAAATAGATTACATTTGATATTTAATGGATTCTCAAAATCCATCCAAAAATATGTTTTATATCGAAGAACAAAACATCGACAAATCAATTACCTCACCCGCGGATCCATTTAGGTACGGTAAAGTGACTGAACTCTTTTTCTTATTTATGTGCGTGTAAAATTGAAGAAAACATTTTGGAATTATCCTCTTATTATGTTATTATTTGATGTTTGACTCCCGAATCGTTGTTCGACTCAATTCACTCGGAAAATGCCTTTGTCGTCGGCGTTTCTTAACGATTCTTTGTCGGATTTGTTACGCTTTTATATTTAAATCTCCATTGAATTCAAGCGTGTGTTTATAGGCTTTGATCATTGCAAGCTCACTAATAAGATGGTATTCAATAAAATTGTGAGGCCAATTCAAGAAATTAAATATATTATACATTTAGAGATCTGTAAACCAATTGGTTGATAGGTTACAATGGGTTACAACAAAATTGTCTTATGGATTTGATCAATACCCTATATATATATATATTTTTATACTACTTAGCTAGCAAACAAGCTTACGGCCCACCGTAGCCTATAGACGCTCATAACACCACGGGCAAAGAAAATACAATATTATATTTTCCCTGCCAGGGGTATCACTCACGCGTTGCCAACCTTGAGACATGAAGTTGTTAAGTCTCCTGTGCCTGTAATTTCACCGGCTCCCATACCCTCCTAACCGAAACACAGTAATACAAGTGCATTACTATTTCACGGCGGAATTAGATATGGTAGTACTTCCCCGGGCAAACTCTGCACTAAGAGTTCTACTATATTAAACTATATTATTTTGTTACTGTAATCGGAAAACTATGATTGGTGAGAGAGACTGCGTATGAACGGCGGTTATGTCAGCAGGTTGACAAGCATGCCTTTGGACATAATTATGCCGACTATATAGGGATTGCCAACCATTTTTCTTTTTCTCATTGATACAACTTACAAACTGATTTTTACTTCGGTAGTTGTATACCTAATATACCTTCTCATAATGTACCTATATTAGTTTCTGACCTGGGGTTTCAATCGCATTCCCGAGATATCTTATGTTTTCCCGGGATAAAATTTGTCCTGTACTTATTATATGTTATACACCAGGCTATCTATATGCCATTTTTTATCCAAATCTGTTGAGCCAATACAGAGCTGAGTGGTGACAAATATATACATACACACACACACACACACACAAACATTTGCGTTTATTATATTAGTACCTAACATGACACATTCTCATCTCACTTAGAACTCGAATCTCAACTGCATGCAAACGTTTTATCCACATCTATAGCATAAGTGTTCATAATGAACCATATATTTTTTTCTTTTCTCTTGACATTACTTTGTCTTTCAGACAAAGTTATTTCTTTCAGTACACAATATATCATCGTTTGAATATTTATAAAGCGCAAATACCCTCCATTAAGACTAGAAGCGTAAAAACCATTGGTTAAATTTAATCGAAAAGAGCCCATTACTCTTCATGTAGGTAATTTAATATACCATTGCAATGAAAAAAACGTTCTAATGTAATGCAATAAAGCGGTTCTTACTCCGAAAACAATTTAAACTGAGTTATTCCTTCGTGCTGGCAATAAGTCTGAGCCTTACATGGCGAATAATGGTATGACACGACAAACAGCTTTAAGTGTGTAAAATATATGGTATATGACGGCAGCCAAGCGAAGCTAGACTAGACTTTATTGTATACCCTAAGACACGCCGGATACTAGTGCTTCCACAGACGCATATGTTACTGCACTTAAATATTTTTATGCTCTTACGCAATACGCATTTTGCCATGCTTGAAATGTCTGCAGGCAGCGGCCTAAATCGTTCTCGTTCACTAAAACGTTGCCATGTTCTGTTTAATTCTTCTTCATTTTATGACTTTGAAAATCCCTACAAAATAGGAAAAATTAACTTTGTGTCAAATACAACCATACTAAATAGGTTAGCCACTTAAATATTTTAATCTTTGAACCCATCAAACATTTATGAATACAATATAACAGTTAGATATTTGCGAAAATGTATTGACCATGACATCAAGTCTCAATTTTCCTAAATTGTGTGTTCTATTTCAGTTCTAACAAAATGGCATAGACCCATTTTCGAGACGCCATTACAATACAAACAGATATGATTAAGATAAAACTAATATGGACGTTTATAAACATATGGCACCGAAAAACACTGTCTATATTAACCGTTTTTTGTACTGCCTAGAGAAAATAAAGTAAGTACTTATCTTGATTATATAAACCTGAATAGAGCTGACCTCTAAAACTAAGTTGAGATTATTGCGATCTAGACCCACGATAAGGGAACCTGCGGGAGATGAAACCGTGCCGCAAAGCTCGCTTGTAATCAGTGGGCTCATGGAAATCGATGTTAGAAACGAACTAGGCTAAGTGACGTCAGCAGACTCCGAATAGTACATATCACCATATGCTAGACGTAATGATGGATATTGGACCCGAATACTAAGCCACTGAAGCTTTCAAATTACCTCTCTATTTGTGCGAATCTTTTGTGAATTTTCACATTAATCATTCTGATACGGACATTACAATTATTCATATCTACACATAAAGTTTGAATGACTGAATGTAAATAAATTCCATAATAAGTAGATTCCTATTCAATAAAATTACAAAAACCTTTCTAATTTTAGTGAATTAGGAAAAAGGAATAAATAAATATGTACCCGCATCGACTTAATTATTTAGCAAACTATTCTATTAGGGTCACACAATGAATGTTAAACATAGTTACTAATTAAAATAGAATGAAAATTAAATGTTTCAAAAATTTTACTTAGAATCTTTAAAAATACTGAACAAAACCCTGCCTCATTCGCTATAGCAGGGAAGTCAATGTTCCCGAAGGCCAGACACGGTGGCGCTGCTCAAAGACACGACCCGCCCGAGATAACACTATAATTTGTTGAACTTACTCAATGTTCTCGATTACATTAATAACATTGTTCCCAACTAGAATCGATAACATAATAGCCGGCTGACAATTGTTCTACTTCTACTACTCTCCTACAACTATTTACTCTAAAATTCACATTCGCTCGCGATGCAATTCGACGCACGAATTCGATT
This sequence comes from Tetheella fluctuosa, assembly GCA_951216915.1. NCBI lineage: Eukaryota > Metazoa > Arthropoda > Insecta > Lepidoptera > Drepanidae > Tetheella > Tetheella fluctuosa. Next base: position 5,520,890 of record OX578214.1, read on the forward strand.
TATGGACACTTAGCTCGTTCGTCGTAGTACACCTAAACATTATGTGCATATATCTACAGATGATGTGCGTGTAAAAAGATACGGCCATCGTAAAAACCCCCACTAAAAATAATTTGAGCGATGCTACTCGTTTTTCGCGAGACATTCGGTGGTAGGTCCCGCATAAAAGTTGAACATCAGACAGCCTAATGGATTAGAAGAATTGCCTCCAATCGTAAAGCCTGACTTAAACATTGGTAGAGGCCTAGAGAAACAATAAAGACTGTAATCTGTATTGTTGTCGGTGGCATGTGATATATGAATATAGTCGCCCTATTTGGAGTGAAATTATTCAGTGTTCATGTCTGTCTACTCATTAATAAGGATTCAGACGCTTCTGTATCAATTACAAATTGATAACTGAAATGTTTAGCCTCAATATCTAATGTCGTAATAAACCGTGATTACATTATTGACTTTGAATGCCGATTATTCACTTTAATATTATGATCAGGTTTATATTTTTTTATATAATTAACTTAGTTGTACACTCACAAAGAGTAGCAACCAGTAGGTGTTATATTTTTTAAAACCAATGTCATTACATATTAGTTTTCTTGTGAAATACATATTTTCTTCTAGCGAGTAAAGTCTGTTTGTGTTTGTGCGAGTATAGTAAAGTCAGGGTGTAATTATTTATGTAGTACTTATATCAGTTCTTTGGCTTCCATAGCACAAGTTCTGCTTATTTTGGGGTCAGGTGGCCGTGTGTGAGGAATAATGTCCCAGAATAATTTAAAGTATAAGATAGAGATTTATTTAAAATCCGTTTGATTCTTTATTCGAAACTTCGAAGTGAGTTGCACAGAGAGAGCACTGAACATGTTACTTTTTGATCTGGGTCATTTGCCAGAAAATGCGTCCCAGTCGATTTATTTACACTTTTACTGCAATGGCAATCGTCCAACTTCAAAATCTTCCGCGGTGTTGTACAAGCAAAACACGATTTTCAAAAAACACTACCTTGTTTTCTAGAAACAGTGCCCACCATTTATTTTTTATTTTGTCTCAGTTAATTAATGTCTAGACGTTGTATCCTAAGTAAGTAATTTACTTGTTTTTTCAGATTTTCACATTTACGTCGTTTTTTTTGCAGAGACATAGATAAGTATCTTACTTATTTAAAAAAATATATAATATAAAGCTGCCAGTTATATTTGTAGAATTTGCCTAGGTCTTTATAGGCCAATTACTTTGGTTGAAATATTGTAACTGTATATCTATCTATATATATATCAAAATAAATGTTTGTATGTCTGTTTGTTTGTAACGTATGCGTTCCTATAGGTACCATTCAGTCGATTGCAATAAATCTTTGGTGAGTTGTAGTGCGCACCCGCGCGATGAGTTCTGAAAAAAAGTGGCATTGCTGCAAACGCACATAGGGGATTAGCTCGTAAGATACATACCTACTTATAACAACAACAAATCTCTTATTTTCCATTACCAATCTCTGTAATATGTCAGTGCCCTAGCTTCAATTCCAACATATCTTAAGAATATAATAGACACATATATTGTACATAATGGAATAAGGGCTAGCATCCGTATTTACAGTTCTTGGCACGTTTGCGGAGAAAATAAGAAAATGTTCACGCCTTAGCATGCGATTTATGCGTGGGACACAAAATAGGATTTAGATAAAATAAGACTTTACTGGCCTCACAATAGGTACTTACGTTTTGGTTCAACCCCGTAATTTACATGCCTTACTTATAATATCATATTATCGTCGATGTAAAGCTTTTGTACTATAGCCATTGTGCGCCGTGGATTTGGTATTGCTCAATAGTCTGACCCTCATTATTTTATATATGAGTTTGTAATGGAAAAATGCCGGATATTGCCGGACATTTTCAGTTGTACCCACTTATACATTTATATTGCACAATGTTTATTAGTATGTGGATGCTGTTTTTAATAGCAGCACCTTTAAGCTCTGAATGACTTCTCTATATTGGCTGAATAATGATTTTATTATTTCATACTTCCAAGATCTCTTAATAAATGTATCATCCCAAAAAACAATTTGAGACTGTATTAGTGGTCATTTACGAGTCGGTGCTTATTTGTAATTCACGTATTTCAAAATAAAATTTCCATGATCAATGTTTTGTTTAACTTTAACTACATTACATATGGCGCACTCTTATATCACGTTTCTATTCATTAATGTGCCAGCAAAACTGTGTATATGTCACTATACAGCTATTATACATGTACAAGGATCGTAGACAATAAACCACGTCTTCATAAGGAGGTTCGCTCGAACCAAGCTCATCGAGCAAAACTAATGACATTTTTATTTCTCTGGAGGAATTCATTAATTTCATTTGTTAGCCCATCGACGCCGGAACACGGCAATTCTTCTCGACTTTGCGATAAAGTGGTTTTTGTTATAACACAGAAAAACTTATTTGCGTCTGGTGATCCTCGATTGTATTATGCTTGTCTAATTAATTTACTTCCAGATCTTGGAGCTAATAGACTAGGTTCATTTGAAAATGGTAAAGTTAATTTAGTTACCGCATCCATATAGGTGATTATTTTTGGTTACTAGTTAGGTACCTACTGCGAACTTTTGATGAAAAAATACCTACAAATATATTCATAAGTGACTACCAAAATCTATATATATGCCAAAGTATCATAGACTGGGGCGTACCAATTATAATAAGCGACTTTTCTAGTAGTTGAATTTTGTTTTAATGTCAGAAATAACTTCACCCTTCACGTAGAGTGGAAATGCATAATATGCGTACAAATACAATTAGTATATAAGCTCAAAATGTGGTATTGGTGAAGGAGTGTGGGACGCGCATAGCATCGTCGGTGTCGGTGTCGGCGTCGGCGTCGGCGTCGGTGTCGGCGTCGGCGTCGGGATCGGCGTCGCGGCTGCTCGACTCCAACATTCTGAATTATAGAAAAGCGGCGCGACACTTGCCAAGAAGCCGACTCGCTTCGCCCTCGCGGTTTTGCCACTCTGAATAAATATTTTTTACCGTCTGCGCAGTTTTACAAACAAATTAACGGCTTAATGTTGTTATTTTAATAAAAGTTCCGTGTTAAGTTTCTCTCGAGTTCCATTTTTACGACTCCCGCCATCGTTGTTGTGGGATTGTTTATGTTTTCAAATAACCAGCATATTATACGTCCGCTAAGTTTATCCGCGAAAGGAAATCAACTTAATTGGCAAATCGAATATATTTAAGTTTCATATAAAATACACAACTTCACATCGGGCGAAGCCGGCGCGACGGCGGCGGCGCCCTCTTCACTTAAAACTGCTTATTCTAATTTATGACTCAGAGTATTGCACTGCTTATTACTTCCGTTGCAGTTTCGGGGACCGGAAGTACATTTTATGGCGTTGTAAACCATGAGCCTCTTAGCATAATTGCTGTGTAACATTAAATTAGTTTACCCATCAATTATGTCTTTATACTAATATGCTCGCGGAGAAATCTTTATTAAATTAAATTCCCGTTTCAGAGCAAAGTGCACAGATGTGCAGGTCTCACGATATTTACACAATAACCTCGACTGAAAGTAGGTAAGTAAATTGAGAGTGTAGGCTCATATGAACCCCGAACAAAGAACATTGCTATCAATTTGTATTATGAATTATTTTTATAACACAGATAATAATATACCTAGGTGGCAAAAAGTAATCCTAATGCAAAATGTTAATTGGTGGCCGCAACAGATGGGAGCGACGCGCTGGCCAATTGTCGCGCCAAACATTCGTAATTTAAAAAGCAAAATGAAATAAACCGCTCGGTCGCAGTACATAAATTTCATGTTTGCCTCGGCCGGCGAGCTGGCAGCGGATATTAATCAGCGGATATTGAAATATGTTGTTTTTTGAGCCGATTGATAAACGGCCCGTTGCGCTCCGGCCGGATTAAACATTGACGCTGCTCGCTCAATTATTACTGCACTTGCGTCTAACTATGTTCTTGAAATGTTTTCACTCAATTTTCCTAAACAACTACTTCTCGCTAGTAGCAGTTTTGTTTGCGGGTGTAACCTAAAACAATTTCTCAATTCCAACTTCAATTTTAACTAGGTATAATCTAGCTTTTTACTTATTTAGCGCTATTTAACTTTAAACGAATGTGTTGAAAGTGCATACGAGTAATTGAAAACATTTACATAAAAATCACGAAAGTCAAACCAAGTCTGTACAAAAATGAAACAAGATGAAAATTGATGACTTGATTGTTGTAGAATCTACATAGAAGGACCTCGAAACAATGATTTCTGATCTAGCATGACAAAATAAAAAATTGAATTACACAAAAATCTACAGATAAAGATTGAAAAGGCTATCACATCAATTAAACAAAATTTGCTTTTAAAGGGATATGTTTACCTGGGCCAAATAACCTGACTCAAACACAAATTCGAATTATGCTTTTATTGAAGTATACTGTTAAAATCAGTAGTAATGTAGTCTATCAGGGACTACATTACCGGTTTTTAATGCACTTGACTGATCTGATGGCCATAAAAATAGAAACATGTAGGTATTGGAAATGCGTGAAAATGATACTGGTCAAGCAGAGACGCTGCCAGTCTTGCCGTGGAAAGCTTGCCAATCGGTAGCGGTGATAGCCTCCAGGAAATTCTCAATTTATTATAGATTGTATATTTTGTTGTAAATATATAATCAAAGTATCAAAAATAATTATATATTTTTTGTTTTTTATATGTTTAAATGTATTTTTTTATTACTTATATTTAAAAATGTAATTTATGGAATAATAATATTTAAAAAGACAACTTTTATGCAATGCATGCAAAAAAAAAGTCAAAATCTAATAGACTTCGTTATATAAGGATACCTACCACTTTCGTTCTCGCTATATTTGTATCTCTTTGTCACATGGATGCTTATGGGCTATCAAACAAAAATCGAAGATAACACGTTTAAGGTGGTGAGATATGTACACCTAGCGGATACTATCTCTACCTGCACTATTGAAGAGACAAAGGCAGCACTCTCTAAGTGCAGGAACTATTGCAGAAAAGAAGCGACTATACAGGAACTAAGGGAGGAAGAGCTTGATGCAATGGTGAACGCTAGCCAAATCAAATGCCTCATATTACCGCCGCTAACTAAATGAGCCCCATAGAAAGTCACTGAGTGTTGACAATAATTATTATTGATGTTTTGAAGACTCAGAGTAGTTAAAAACATTAAATTATTTTAATATCAAAGATATTACGCTAAAGCAACAATTTTCATTAAATATTACAGCGGGCGGAGCGGGAATGCAGGTTGTCGTTGCAAGCGTCTGCTCTCACAAGATTTATGATGCGACCAACAGGCGAATATTGAAAATCTAGGACACTCAAGAAACCACAAGATGAACTCATGGCAAACACAAATAACAATACCGCGGGGGTATAAAATAGCGCTTGGTGAAAATTTTGAAACCAATAAGTATGTATTATGCAGTATTAAAACCAGAGGTTAGAAACAAGATTGCACGATTTGTGATGTCACTAAAGAAACGTGTTCTTTACATATGTTACTAATTCGTAGTGTTTGCTTAATATATACATATAATAAAACTGATGACCAGCGTGACTGTACATTGAAGATATTTACCAAAAAAAACTTATTGAGGGTGATGCAGTATGTAATGCAATGAGACTATTTAAAAAAAACTTTCTGGCTTTCCGTTTGTCTGCTTGAACACGCTAATCTCCGAAACTACTGAACTGATTATCAGTTTCTGAGCTTGGTGCTTCGAATAGACTTTGTCATAGATAGAGATCGTGGGTTCGATTCACACCTAGGAAATTTGTGAGCATGAACATTCTGCAAGTCACGGGTGAGAAGTTAGTGTTATAATATGTCTTATAATTTACCGGGTATTCCTTCAATCAAAGCAAGAGCGATAAATCTAAACTGATAATAACCTCTTTTGGAAACCCTGCTGAGGTTTTTTTTTAATTATATTTTTCTCTTGATTAAGTATCTGGACAAAAAATATTCAGTCTTCACAAGCCCAAAAAATACAAAGTAACCTAAATATGATTTAAAAATTCCATGCCTTATTAAACATGATAAAGAAAAATCTCCTTCGAAAATCGAGAGAATATTTTAGTCCCGATTTACATAAAGAGCCATCAATCAACAGAAAATGCACGTCCGACGCCAATTTGGTCAAAATTAATAACCTCCGAGCATAAATATTAGACGTTTACTATGACGATGTTGTCGATATAACGTTGTTAACTTTACGTTATAAATTACGTTTTTATATAATCAAATCAAGTCAAGTCAAATATATCTAGCGAGAAATGAACAAGATAAATTTATTAGTAAGAACGTGTGGGTTTTAAATAGAGATTATAGAGGGAATATAGTTTAATCAATTCAATCACAATATTTATTGACTCAACCAGTGCCAATCAGGTAGAGTAATAGAAAATTAAAATCCAGATACTGAGCACCAGGGTACTGTACAAATAACTATACCTCGGATATCTTTTATGAGGTGATTCCGACCCTTTAACTTTCACTCCACAATCTGTCACATGTTTATGTTTACTCCCTTTAACAATTAATTTATTTAATTCAAAAATAGTTATTATTATCGTAGGCAGTTAATTACCAAATAATCTTACAATAATTATCACTAATTTAAAATAATAATTGAGTAAACCTGAGATACCCGTTAGAAATCCGATGATATCTACTCTAAGTGAACTTACTTTTGATTTTATTATTAAATTATCCAATGTTAAATTGAGAATAGTCTCCTATCATAAATCAGTTAATATGGAAAAATATCCAGATTACATTTAATACAGAATCATTAAATAAGGAGCAGTTTTCCTAGGTAACGAATAAAATTAAAACAAAAACATTAGCGACCGCCATCTATTGATGAAAGTTGGAACCCGATAAGCTTAGGCTGACTACAAACATCAAAAGAACCAATAAAACAATGACGCATAATATAATTGGACGTATATCGTTACATGACACACACTAAAAATACGCATTAGCAGTTATATTATTATTTTCTTTTAATTGGTTTGTTTGTTGTTGATCCATTTTTCGATAGGTAAGTATACCTAGCTAAGAAATTCAATACATAAAGTGAAACTTTTTAATTCTGCCTTGCACAACGATTAATAGGCCATCAATGTTGAAGTTCATCTGGATTTTTTTTGTATGGAGTTGAAAGTCACTAAATACATGCCGCCCAAGTATGTAACCTATAAAGAACTAGCTGTTCCCCGCGGTCGCACCCGCGTTCCCGGTATAAAAAAGGATATAATTGGGATAAAAACTATCTTATCTTTTAAGTTGTAAAAAAACACACATTTTCAAAAAAACTGCGTTATGATCGGATAAGTAGTTGTTTCGGAGTTCATTGCGGACCAACATAGAGACACGGAAATTTTATATATAGATTATATTAAATTGGAGGTATCAGACGCCATGGCGACACTAGTGGGTTCAAATCCAGTAAGCGTAAACTCTCGTTAAAGAATAACTTAGCGATGAAACCCATAATACCTGTATTTTTAGCTATACTTAAATATATGTCCACTTGAGAGCCAGTTGTTTAAAAGCCCAGTGTGTTTTTCCATTGTGTGCAAAATTTGTTGTCATACGTGGGTCGGTATATTCAGAGTATTTCTTTTTTACCTACTTCAAAACGGAGGAGGTTCTATATTCGACGCGTATGTTTTTAATGAAAATTGCAGCTCTAGTCCAATACGTAAGTACATAATAGTATTACCGTGTGGCACAGTGTCAAAAATAAATTACAACAACATAAAATTGGTTAATTCGAAATTCATTATACCTCGGAGCATTCAAATGCATTAAAATTATTCTTTCACTCGTGTAAAATATTTTAAAATGTACATTAATTCACATTTTGGCCCGCTTTGTCATCATTTGCGAATTCCATTTCAGTCAGAGATACGATGGGGGCGCGACGCAATGACACAATATCTCATTTACTTATGATTTATTTTCAGATAGCGTTTTTCATTTTCCCCCTTTCTTCTTCAAGAGACGTGTGTGACATAGTATTATTATTCCAATCTAAAATTACAAGAAGTTAAATTCTTCCGATACCTTCTGAAATAGGTACACATTCTTATTCATATTTTATTGTCATTTAGCATTAAAATCATCATACTACGGGACAGTTTCATACTTTTTACCCCGGGAACGCAAGTAAACTACAGGGAACAACTACATAGGTATAAATAAGGGTTCTATCATCAATCGTTTTCGAATGATTAAAATGTAGATAAAAATCCTGTTCACTTCATAAAAACATTTAACCGTTACTACGCATCGTTTTAACCGGCTGTTTTCTTCCTGAGACTTTTCAGTGAGCACCAAAGAGTAAGTAAGAGGCTCTTTTGTCGAGTGCCTTCACTCCATAGTGTGCTCAGTACCGCATCATTAATCTCAGCACAAACACGCTTCCGCCGCCGCCGCCGCCGTCGCGCCGCCTAGCGCAAATATAGGGCGAGTTGCAATCGCAACGAATATTAACAAAATGAGTAGCAAAAAATATTGTAAGCCTGTAAGTGTTTTCAAAAATTCCTAAGATAAAAAGAAGTATGGGTCCGACTTACCTACACAAAAATTACTTTTTTTTTTTTTGAGCAGGAACAGAAAGGTGGTGGGTCCAGGGGACCTTCTTCCACCGTTACGCGGACTTTTGCGGTGAGCGCTGAGGGCTCTCAACCGCTACTTAAAACTACTGAAAAATTACAAAAAATCTTTGCTTGTATCAATATGAGCACGTTACTAAGACCTAACGTTACGCTTCTTGAATCAAGTAGTTATCTAGAAAATACAGATGGATCGCTGGTAGAAAGATCATAAAACGGTTCTGTTTTACGTAAAATTTTTGGTTCTAAACAAACGAAAAAATAACTGTTTTGTTGAAGTTCTTATGTTTTATTTATGTTAATAGATTAATTATATTTGATATATGTACATAGCCACGACTCACAACACGCTTAGACATAGTTTGCAAATAAAATATGTAAATACTAGGGTATTAAAGCGACCTTTGTCGGGAATTTAGTTATAACGTTACTCAAAATGAAATAAAAATTAACATTCTGTAAAAAAAAGTTATTAACTTTTTTTGTTGTTGTTTCTTGTGTTTAAAAGGAAAGGATTATAAGTGGGCTATTAAATTTAAATGCATAAGTAAACTGTTACTAATTGATTTTTTTTTATTGAATAAATTTTATTTCAAAAAAAAAATTCTCTTTTTTTTGATATAACTCGATTAAATTTTTCAATAAACCAACTGCCATATCATCCAAAACTAGTCATAGGTAAGTTCAGATTTCATAAAATACTTTCACATCTCTAATATTTCTAAATAATTTCATTTCATTATATGTATTTTGTGTCGTATAGTAGATACCTATGTAGGTTAGGTAGTATGTTGCTATTTTTAAAGGACATTTTTAGGTCGGTACCTATTCACTGTGTAAAAAAGAAAAATATCAAAATTATGAGCTCGTATTTATAAAAAACGTCTTAATTCACATGGATCACTATTCATTAGTGCCTAAAATAGTCCAACAAACTGAGTATGCGGCAATTGGTAGGAACAGTTTGAAGTTTTTGTTTTCAGTTCAAACAGAAATCCTTGTCAGATTTAGCTTGGTTAAGCCTTTTGAATGGGAACATGGTCGAAAGCGTTGGCTAAACCAAACTGAGCTGCAAAACAGACTTCTGCTAAATTAAGGGTTGCATTCGACGAAGTATATTTGTTCTAGTTTCGCAAATAAATGTCACAGACATTAGAGACAGTTGTGTAGAGATTTGATCACTTTTTTTACTACTTGTGAAATGCACTCGAATTTTTAAAAATAAACTTAAAATTTGTTTTTTATGTAACTATTGGGAGTAGGATACACTTTCCTAATAGGACTTTGCACTAATGACTGACACAATTTTCATGACGGGTAGTCTTTACACGATGACCGATGTTGACCGAAGAACACGATATTTTAACCGCGGGGGGGAAAGGTAAAACCATAAAAGGCAATAACTATTTTTCACAAAACAGTTACGTATTTATTTGTCCGTTTCGGCAACATAGTGAAGTTTCCATTTTGTCCGCTGCGTCACGTACGTGACAAACGGCTCGTCTTAGGGATCGCCAAATATCGTTTAGTACGTGCGAGAAGAAAACCAACTCGCTGGGTAAATAAAATAAATCAAATATATAAGTAACAGACTGTTCCTAAGTAAAATAATTCCTATCGCACAATTTTATTTTTATGACAACAAAATAACATTGCTATCGTACGATGCAGTATTGGCTGTTATTTTCTATTTGGTATATACAGAAGCTCATGAAGTACTTATTTATTGTCGTAGTGATAAGAATTTTAAATGTGTTTTCATATACATTTGAAATCGAGAAACTAATGATTCTCTCAGAACATGAAAATTGAAGTGGCGCTGAATAAGTATATTATTCGAATAAGAAAAAAATGATGCTACGCAATAGTCCCCTCCCTTTCCACAAGAATATAGGTACCGTTTTCAATTACCACGTTAGTCACACTCACAAATATATTTCTGTAATAAACAGACTACTTCAGACTAGACGCACATCTTTACATGCCCGTAATTTTTATCACATTCCACCCACATTTTGAGGCATAAAAAGGCTGAGTAATTCGTTACTGGTAAATAACATTATGTACATGACATTAGTGGGTCCCGGCTAACAGTAATATCATCATGTTCTTTTGTGTCGTGTCGCACGCTGGTCCCATATAAATAAGGTCCTTATCCAGTTTTTCAGAGACGAGTCATGTTAACACTTGTTCGGCGAGTTGGGGCGAAGTTCACGGCGGTGGGGCCGGCCGCGGACGGTCGGCTCAAATTAAATTTGCCCCACTGACACTGGCCAACTGGGGAGATAGGAATATAAGTGGCTGCCAGGTGTGCTTTATTGTTTTAAGTGGAACTTGTAGCGGAAATTATCTCTTGTAACAATTCTTATCGTCACGCTGACCAGAAGTATAACTATAGGATCTAGTTTACCTATTATACAAGTAAGTATATTATACCATATATATTGTTGGTATGCGAACAAATTAAGTTTCACTATTAGAACTATTATTCCCTGATGTAAGTAAAAATCAGCGATTCAGTAATAGTAGAACTTTTTTGGTTTTATTTTTTAAACATTTGATTTGATTGATAATATATTATTAAACTTAATATATTATTTGAATAAAGTTTAAATTAAAAACGGAACCTTTTTTATGTGTGACAATTAGCTGACGTCTATTACCTTCTAGATTTTTGTTACGAAAATTATATTACAGGTATAATTAGGTATACTACATTAGACATCATTTTTAAATAATAATTTTCTTTACCATATCCAAAATTCTACCTCCATAATCGCTTGTACACGGTAAACACAAGTTTTCTCGCGCTGCCCGTGCCCGAACCGCGAGGGTTCTGCGAAAATTCACTCAAGGCACCTCCGACAGACTCGAATGTGTTTTTATTGTTTTAAATGCGTACGTTATTTTTCGCAGCAAAATCGAGCGCCCTGTAAAAGAATTTTGTACGAAGTTACGTTGTTCTACGTGGTCCAATTATGGGTAACAGGAACTATATTGTATGTGTTTGTATCTACGAGTTTGTTTTCTATGTTGTCAGGATATTTACTGTACAATAACAAAAATGAGTTTGAAAATCATTTCATAGGTATTTCTTCTAGAAATTATTTTCAAGATATATATATTTGTTTGTTTGTAAAAGAAAATCTAAGTATAGAACAAAAGAATATGTTCAACAACAATTAAAGGATGCACGTCACTGTAGTGATATTTTACTCGTATGAATTTAAGTTCTTGCAGGTTCGAACTTCAAATACACGATCATTACACAATTTAAATACGCTTCTTTTTTATCCACCTCATGCATGCTCTGTGTTCAGAATTTAATTGTTCATATTTATAAATAAGTTTTCCAATAAGGCGTAGGGCAATAAATATTTAAGCGGCAAACAGGGCCGGATTAAACGGCAGGGCACGTCCTTGGTAAACTTTCGATTCCAATTCGGTGTCAGTCTATATTAAATTAAAAGCACCCACGCATTCCTCCCGCGTCTTTTTCCTGTCCATTTGCAAGGACCGAGTAGAACCCGGGGTCACATCTCGCTTCAAACCTAACGTCACTGATATACGCTTTCCTTTATATGGATAAGCTAACATCATTTGGTCTTTTTTTATAATTATTATAGGTATTAGAACATTATAGTTGTATTATTAACGTGAAGGAAAGTTGTATTTTTTATTTTATTTATAAATAATTTGTGTCTTTTGTTTAGGAATGTCCATGTTCATATAACGGAACGGGGGAGCAAATTTCTAGGCAAGCGAGTGAATGGCGACGCATACTTGAGTGATGGCGGACTTTTTTATTTGAATCGTGTGCGAATGCGTCGGTCCGAGCTCCCAGACACTGCGTAGAGACACATTATTTACATTGTCGATGTTAACCGAAGACATTAACTGATGTATGCTAGGAGCATGCAGTTATTTCATATTTTAATGGAATGGAGAACATAAAAATATACTATATACAAATATTACATCGACTTATAATATTATATATTATATTTAGTTTCGAACAAAAGTAAACACCCTTTATTGCGTTAAAGTATTTTCGGTAAGTGATATTTAAAAAAAAAAAACAAAAAGCTTGAATATGTTGAGCAAAGAATAAGTTTATAAGTAACACCTATTTACAAAGTTAACTGTCTCCTCCAAAAAGCGCTACAGCAAACTACATTACATATGTAAACATGACGTGATGTTTCTTACATATTTTATTAAAAAGAAACACATTTTTACACAGTCCCTCACATCGAGGGGCTTGTAAAGTCACGCCAGTACAAGGTCGCATGACCGTCTCCTGAATTTTAATGTTATTCTCCCTTTGATAGTCATAAAAATGATTTCTCAAGATTGGTGGCAACCTCGTTACTTCGCTACCTAACACATGCAAGCACTTGTGTACAAGAATATCTCCACGTTACTTTACAAGGTTTAAGTTTCACAAAAGATTGTGGCGCAATATCTTCCCGCTTACTTTGTTGTACTGAGCATAAAGTTGCTTTATTTCTGTCTTTATATGGTTTGAAAATAAAAACGGGAAATCTCTTGCAAACAAGAGAATCTTAATAGAAGGCAAGTATCATAAAATCTACACCTACAAAACTTCTACTGTCTGTACACACAAACATAAATATAATTTGAAATAAATTGCAAAAAAATAATAGAATCAGTAAACATATTACGGCCGACTATTGTCGTGTATTTTCTCTTTCGGATCTTATTTTCTGGTCGTGCCTTCTTCACATTTCCGTTAATAGATGTGTCACTAAATTTGCGTTTTCAATTCGGTGTCGTTTGCGAGGGCGGGCGGCGTGGCGGCGCGCGGCGTGGCGGCGGCGGCGGCGGCGGCATGGCGGTGGTTTCAATCAAAACGGGCACGCACTCGCTCCACATCCTCACCAGCCTCGCCTTTTAGAATAAGAATTGTCTTTTTCGCCGTACTCAGCGGTGACGGACAAACAAGTAAGGAAAGAGTTTTATTTTTCAATACCCTTTTTAAAGCTAAATGTTTTTTTTTTAAAATTAGAGATTTCTTAAGAAGGTCAGAGTGTTATTTTCCAACATTAGCGCGTTTTTTCTTGATGAAGATGTTCATGATATTAATTAGTTTAAAAGAAGAATCTTTTTATTAATTTCACAAGAATTTCGACTTTCAACTTGTATTGCACTTATTATGCACTTATAGATAAAAAAGCTATCAAGATGTTCAGGTAACTATGTGCTACGAAGCTCGTAGAGCCTAAACCGTTCCCGTAGCACAAAGTTTCTTGCTATTTGGGGGCAACCTTGTAAATTAGGACAATCTATCGAGCTTGTTCTAATTAATAGCATAATTTTAACAATAGTATCATGATTGCTTCCACACTAAGGGGCCTCGGTCTTCGCTCGGGGCCTGTGCCCACCCGCCATGAAATTAAAGCCGACTCGCGCCGAACGAATGATTGAATAATAAACGAAAGAATTCGCGTCCTGCCGTTGTATTACGTATTCATGACGACTGGCCCCGTGGACGTTCTGCTGTGTTCCTCTGCCGCACCGTGACATTCTACCAAAACCATGTCCATGGCCTCGAAGGAAATAATTCTACGCATCAATATAGAACGACTTAGTCTTATTTACAAATATCAGATCTCAGTCCAATCCAATAAAACTCAATCTTATTTAATCCAAGTCAATACTCAGCCTTATTTAATAATATTAAGTTATATAATTTTAAGTGATATAATTATAAATATTTATATTACTATCAGTAGAGTATTTTAGTATAATTTATATGACCCTTGTTGATAAAATTCTAAGAAAAAAAATAAAAAAACATTGATCGTTCTATTGAAAGAAAATTTTCTATAATACATCATCTTATATATAAAATTCTCGTGTCACAATGTTAGTTACCATACTCCTCCGAAACGGCTCGACCGATTTTTATGAAATTTTGTGTAGGTACATATCGGTCTGAGAATTGGTTCTTATCTATTTTTTAAACCACTACGCGAGTGTACAGGAGGGGACAGCTAGTTATTCTATATAATAGCTGAAATTCTGAATTCTTCCATTTGCAAAACATAAATATAAAATGAAAGTAGTTTTATTTATTAAAGTTTTTTTTAAACTATAAGTTGTTAAATTTATAAGTTGCAAGTTATTAAAAATGTTTATTTAAAATAAAAGCTCGCCACGAGTTTAAAGTTCCGTCCAGGTGCCCGGATTTGTTCTATAGTAGATGGCATCCGAGGGGTTTGTCAAAAAGGGTAAAAGTATCAGGGGAAACCTAATTGATTGATTGATTGATTATTATCAATAAATGAAAACAAATAATAGTTAAAAATGTGTGGTAGGTGACATTAAATTAATTCAGACGAGGATCCAATTTCCAAACCGCGGTGGCACTTCCACCTAGTTGGTCATCTCGCCCATTTTATAGTTGAAGTAATGATAAATTTTCCTAAATAATTTTAACAAATAATCTTTTAACATGATAAAATTACATAAACAAAATTATCATGTTTATTTTTTTTCTACTATTTTGCTAAGCATTACCAAAGTGACTTAGGTTAATGAGGCAAAGAATGAAAATGACAACAGAGCTTTTTTAGGGTTCCGTAGTCAACAAGGAACCCTTATTGTTTCGCCATGTCCATCTGTCTGTCTGTCCACAGATTAGCCCAGAGACTAGTACTAGAAAACTGTAATTTGGCATGGATATACATTTTAATCACGCCAACAAAATGGTAAAATAAAATCTTGAAAAAAAAATTTTTACGGTACCTACCTCTACACGTAAAGTGGGGATGTTTTTTTTTTCTCGTCTACCCCATGGTGTGGGGTATCGTTGAATAGGTCTTTCAAAAATATTGTTTTTGCTCTTCTTTATTATTATGTATGTCTACTATTCAATTACATGATTATATCCAATACATACATAGGCCATTGACGGGCAGTGTGCGATGGCCTAATTCTGCAATCTTTAAGCCGCCTATCCAACGAAGTGATTACAGTGAACCCTTGCTCTTGCAACTCACACTCGAATTTTGAAACGCCTGAAATGGATCAGAATAACACCTGACTTGATAAATTGAATGATGCCAAAGTCCGGTTCTAAAGCCGATGCGGCAAGGGTACAAATATCAGTGTGCTCCGTAACGTATCCAAATCCCACGGGGTCCAACCGCAGAGCAACTTAACCCAAAATTAAATCAAAGAGGGGCTTAACCAATCAGGCCGAGTGCTATCATTGAATCGGCAAAGGAACACTAAAATTACTTCTTGATGCGGAGAAACGAAGATTCATCGTAAAAGTGGTGGGTGAACGCGTGGGTGGGGGAAGGTCGAGGGGGTCGTCTGAACGGTTTTCCGTGTTTCACAGACGTCCGCGCCCGGCGATTACGCCGCACGTAGCTACTAGACTGGACTGCGCGGCCCAGCACCTAATGCCTGTGTTTTAAACATGAAAAACCGTTCCGGTAATGCTGTAAATGTTAACTCCTAGATTTATCCTTCTTTGTATTTTAACGGCTTCTTATCTTTGTGACTCGAACGTTTACGGTCTACGTCGGTGCCGGATGCCGTTACGTAACAGTAAAACTCTCCTGTATAGTATATTTCGCACGTGAGCTCACTAATGTCGCAAATGAAATAAAGTTATCGATATCTTGGAGAAGGGGATGATCTATTAATATTTATTTTTCTACAGTAGACACTATTATTTTATTATCTACCTTTAAGAAATATGTTTATCACATACCATTTTTTAATGACAAATAAGGCAACAATAAAATATATTACATTATTTAGGACCAAATGGCAATGATAAACTCACCACTATTGTATGTAAACCGCAATTTAATCAAAATACTCGTAATAGAAAACAAACCACAACATGAGTTCTGAAACGCATTAAATTAATATTATTTAAATTAGTCCCCACTTTCATAATTAACAAAAGAGCCCTTGTACGTAACATTACAAAAAGACAAAGGGTCTCACAATTTACGCGCGTGGTGTCTGCCACCTGGGTCATGTCTCCTTTTACTTTATCCCGTAAAGATTAAGTCCCCCGAATTTCCCCGAATACGTGGCGCCCCCGCCGTGAAGTGAGTCATTTGGCCCCTGTTTACTAGATTAGGGGATTTTTTTGACACCGCACAGCTTTCTGCGTTGTCGCCCTCGTCTGTTTAGATGTGTCATTGCAACATCTATACGAGTTCTTTATGACACATTCTGTAAGTAGCACGCCTCGATTTTACAATGCTGAGATTTACCGTAATTTTTAAATAATTTTAAGAGAAAATTTTGATTCCGAATACATAAAAAGAATTGGAACTACAAGTAGGTAGTACCGATCTGTTGTAATGTGTTGTAATTGTTTTTGTATATTGAGAAGCCTTTTACGTAATATCATGTAATATTTAATAGCTATAATCTGTTTTATGACTTTTTGGGATATTATTTTTATTATTTATGTATTTATCAGAATTATATCAATCTCAACATGTTATATTATACTTAAATCTTTGTCAAAATAAGGTGGTTCTATCAAGCTTAGTGGTAGTGGTAGAGAATAATTCCAGCCTCGGCTGATTCGCCTAGTAAATTCCTATTTTAGATTGCGACTTTGGCTCATTAGCTAGAAAAGACTATTCACAAAGTGGGTTATTCCCAGTGGGTCTTATCCCAACACTGTAATTTTAAGTGTACCCTTATTAAACGTGTCTCGTTCCATGAACCGAGGCATTTATTAGTATTCTTTCTACGTCGCTTTATACATACGAAGAAGAAAATGCTCCTCGATGGTGCAATAAGTCAAAACGTCCAATAGATTCCCCCAAAATTTACCTTTCTGGCACAAACGAGAAAAGGCAGTCGTAAAACAGCCCCGCGTTTGTACCAACAAGGTCACTCACGAATGTGTCTGTACAAATTGAAAAATATATGTACCCGTACTGTAGGCACTTTCCTTGCGTATTTTCGTCAAGTACAATTTATTTTTGTTTTTCGATGTTTTGGAGTATGAATTAAGCCGCCATGTTTATTCTACATTCATACTATGATAGGTATCCCATGAACTAACTAACATTTATTCTGATCACTTTTTTCTACAATGCATATCATACAGATTTTATATTATTGTTTTAAGGTCGAATTTGAAACCTTGTATAGGTACTTTAGAGTCTATAGGTTACGTGTCATAAATACAATCGTCTCACGTAGTGCATTATGTGTATGAAATAATATAAACAAAACATAATCAAAACTAATAATTGCGATGTGAACACAACTAAGTAAGTACAACGTCGCACCTCATCTCAATTACAGCGAAGTTCCAACCCCGGCGAATCATAGGCGTTGTGTTGCAAACAAATCAGCTCGATAAATAGGGTACCCACAGAACAATGCAGTGTCAACACAAGATGGAATATAAAAGCGCGCGAAGTGATGGCCCATGCTGAAAATCCCTTCACATGGTACGACTAGCACACGATTAAGTACATTAATAAAACACTAGGTACCCAATCAATTTTGTTATTTGATTTTGTTCCATTGTCTATCAACATCATCTTTTTGTCCGAAGACTGACAAATAGGCAGACTGTCGTCCTTTGTTTTTACTATCACATGATTAAAAAGTTTAATTCGTACACACTCGATGAGTTTTTTTTCTGATAAATTGATAATTGATAATAATGATATGAGTAAGAACGCGAGGCGCGAATGATTTGCGATTGCGAACTGAATTAATATACTAAGAAATGGCGTAAATGCTAATACAAGGTTCGGGTCGATGGGCGTGCTTACTCGTACACCATCTAAAATATTGAATTGAAGTGTTGCAATCGTGTTAAAAGCGTAGGGGCTTGGATACGATTGCGACACGATTACATCATATTCTATTAAAATTTGATTCAAATTTTATTACGTTTGTACGTATACGTATCATAACGCAGCAATAGCCTATACGCAATTATTTTCATCTCAAGATTCTATTTCCTCGATTAAATCGAAATATTAGAAAAAATCTATGCGCAAAATCGCGTGTTGTAAACGTCCTTTAGATCAGCGTGCCCCAAATCCAATCAGCTATTGAATTAACCCGGTCCGTGTGACGAGAATACGGATTCGCCCCATCCTCACGTCAAATGTTTATCTTTCATCTGGCAGAGCGTTAATGTAAGTGTGAGTACAGCGTGTAATGGTGGGGCTCATCTGGACCCATAGATCTGCTGAGTGTGCCCCGATTATGGATTACACACGTAACCACCCCAGTATTGACGATTTGCAATGTTTGTAATGCTAATCCTATGCGAGGATATTATTATCTAACAATATTTTGTTCTGGGTCCATCCATCATGGCCCATCATTATTATTAAACAGAAATTTAATATTATCAGTCCGATTAATTTCATTACCTACCTAATAGATTCTTACAGCAAGAGGATAAAACACGAGCCTAACTTTTGACTTTATGTGTGTTTTCTTTAAGCTAAAGAAGATGTTTTATATTATGATGTAGGTATAATTTAGTACTGGTCTAAGCAAATAAATTATTTGTTAAATTAGAAAAGAAAATTCAAGGAGAGAGTCCTTCTCGTAAGTTCAACGTTCAAGTTACTCAGTTATTTAGCTACTACAGTGCCGAGATATTTTACAGTCTCAGATCTTGGTAGGTATATCTTGAATCTAATCGTCGCTCGTCTCCGAAGCAAAACAAACATATTTTGTGGGGTCCGGAACACAGCGACCTCTGGCGGACAATATTTTGCTCGGCTCCCGCGATATCGGTTTATTCAAATGCTTCGTGTCCGACCCGGGCTCAAAGAATCAACCTGCATAATATTATACATATTGAAATTCTTCCACTCTGAACATCTATGGTATATGATTCTATGAATAAGTTTATGGTTCGCAGATGTGTGAAATAAGATTTTTGTTTATCAATAAATTAGACTTTATTGAAGTAAAATTTATTTGGGCGCGATGGGAGTAAAATCTTGAGTTTGAATTAGTAATAAAATGTTACATGTAAAATTTTACTTTTGCTTCTGTTACGTGTACCTACTAAGTTGTATGCGCTCTTTTTTAATGTAAAGTGAACCAAAAGCTGACGTATTTTTTCATAATAATTTTACCGGTCCATGTTGAAAAGCTCCGTTGGTTTTTGGAAAAACAAAAAGTTAAGCAGTAAAGTAATTAGTCATTCAAAGGTTATATATGGTATTATAGCCTACTAAACTGAAGTATTTCAATATATTATGACAATAATTAACAAGAAATTGTCTTCCAGACAACACATAAATTACACATAAATCAACATAAAACAGAACAAATATTGACATGGATATCTTTTTTAATACTAAAAGGAAGGTGGAGTTATAATATAGATTAATGAACAGCGACCGGTATACCTTCAAGCTCAAGCTAATAATTCAATGATTCCGATCAGATATCGCTCTCTCCTTAGGGAAATCCTGTTTATTATGATGTGGCGCATTGGTAAGAGACGCGACGAGGCCGTGACGTGGCCGCAACGGACTGACAAACAATCCTGATTATACTATATGTGTAACACACGACTACATCAAAGGCCGACGTCCTAGCTACTTCAAAAGCAAAATTTTATTGAAGCCATTTACATTTTTATTGGCATGCTAGGACACCGCCTGCTGGATTCATCCTGAAACGTAAGTGATTTTGAATTTTCTGATGTGTATTTTATTATCTGATTTTATGTGTGCTCAATATGACATATACTACCATAGGAAAAACATTACGGCCACGTTTCTTTGGGCGGTCTTTATGTGGCCATATAGAACTGCGATATATAATAGCGTAGGATTAAACTACTTAAAAAAAAATATAATTTTAATTTCGATTTCTTTTCACCTCTTTATTTAAATAGAATGCAGTTTCCAACGAGATTTGGCCTTTTTATTGAACAAATTAGGTAGGCACCTAACTGAAAAGTATGAGATGTAATTTCATTAGCTAATAGATAACACTATGATATTCGAAAGGTCAAAGTGTAAATTATAGCTATATTTATACAATATCGAGAGAAATGAAAGATAGAAATCTTTATGGAAAACCATTAAGGTAAGAAAAGCATTGTTTGTGGTATCTGCGCGGCATGTTTGGGCGGTTCGTGATTGATTCCACTGTAATTTCCATACGCGTGCTCTGCTCATATTAGCCACTTTATACACCCACCAAAACAAAATGAACCCCCATCCCCCGCGTTAGTTATAAACATGAAGGAGAGGCAAGGGTAAAGCAACATGTTTTCCGGGGTCATGGTGACTTGGCCGCCGTTTCTAGGACTACACAATTGTACGGGGGGGCGACCTCACGGCGCCTGCCGAGTCACGCACATATATTTTTTCAAAGCCTTAAAATCTATTGCCATTTATTATTCTGATGTTACTACCTAATAGATGAATTTATACAAGGCTTAATATCTATTGAGGATCTGATAAATGAGTATGAAATAACAAAAAGAGCACAGAAAGAAAATAGGGCTTATAGTTCACGGCGGCGGCATCTAGACATAATAAATATCTTCGGATAGTAATAGAGATTGGATACTTTATATATTCCGTTATATTGGAGACTGAAACTGTACTAAATATAATCTCTAGTACAGTTCCTTTGACTTTTCTTATATGGAATGTTTTTGCTAGCAATGGTGAGTTTTTAATTTATGCCAATAAACCTATTCTGTATAATAGCACAGCCTATGTAACTCTTACAGTCGGCCAACGGACACATCTAGACAGAGCAATCGTGCGGGGTTTGCGGGGTAAGAGAGGGGCGGTAACGAGCCCACGCTGCCATACACTCGCTTGGGACATAATGCAGCAATGACGAATGCCTATACAAAAGCGGCATTTCGCGTGACTTCAAACGCGATGGACCACTGTACGTTTTTTACGTTGTGATAATAGTAGGTAGTTATCGTGTCATTGAGTCACTAACTATACGATGAATAATTTTATGTAGATAGGTTGTTGTTAGATTAATGCATTTATTGAAAATGTTTGTGTAAAAAACGGAGTTACAAAAGCACACCGAGTTTGTAATAATACCAACTACTTTATCAAATAGTGTATAGTTTAAACTTTTAAATGTTCCTACTAAATATACTTTGTACTCGCGTTAAATATGTATATATTAGCCATATAAAGATGAATACAAAATCTATCAATAGAACATTCTCGGTGCTAACTCCAGTTGAATGGCACCCTAATCCGCTCCTATGTTCAACATCATACAAATTCTGGTCACCTAAACCTCAAACGACTAGCAGCGACCAAATAAAAATATGACACTCTTACTTTGAGTAATCAACTCGATACACACAGGGGTGCGTACGTGCACGTATAACCGAGATACCTAACTGTGACCAATTAAAACGGAAATGGATATCTCTAAAGGTACACCGGTTACACCATGGGGGCATAGAGCAGCGTCTGAAAAGCGGCGTTCGCGACGCTGCTTGCAAGTATTGATAGGAACCCAGATAGATATACCTATACAGATTGTGGTGAAAATATGAGTGTCTGTGCCAATGTAACTTGTGGCACAACAGCACACTGGGAGTCACCCTAATAGAAATGGGTCACAGCAGCGTCTACACATCGTCCTAATCTACGCTTATAAAATGATCAAAGTCATACGTTTAGAATCAAAGGTTTATCGGCTTTTATCAAAAAAAAACCTCAGCCAAACCCTTGTGATAGGTTTAAAGTGTTTAAACTAACCCGTTTTATCATGACAGATCTTTATTTCTTTACACAATTAAATTATCGGACGGTATTGAACGTGATTGTGTTTAAAACATTTTCCACGGATATTTGAATTTGAATTTGGATGAAACTAAAACTCATAAAACACTGAAAACGACGAAACGGGCAAAGTACGTATTTACGGGCATTTTAAATAAATAAATATCCTTGATTTTTCACAAACGGCAATTTGCTCCCATGAGCTTGTGCTTGGTACTTATTTAGATAATTACATCCAGTCAGACAAACAGACATTTATACTATAATGTAATTTATATACATTTACAATATTGTTTATTTACCATGAAGTATTTAAATGCTATATGGTGTATGTACTCTAGAAAATGGATAAAAGTAACGTGCCAGCCGCTAGTTTATGCCGCCACTAATAACCGCTGCTGGGGTGACAGGGAACTGCCAACAAATATTGTCGTCAATTTGTTTGGGCGCAACTCGCAAATCGGTGTGCTGTTTAGGATTCGGGCAGCGCTCGACCCGAGCCGCCCCGGCTTATGAACACACCACCAATAAGAACAACAAAGTTGAGATGTCAGCCGATTAGCCGCAAGTCACGTTATCATCCCTTTTTTGGGCCAAGTTAATATATTTTCTTCACAAGAGTGAAGCTTTGCGGTAGAACACTGAAATGTTTACAAGATTATCATTATCTATTCTAGCGATAACGTTAAGTTAGTAAGTAGCTTTAATTTATAAAGTAACTATGTTGAGATTTTCATTTATTTGGTTGATACTAGAGACGGCTTCTAGATTCTCGACTTTAAATAAGTTGAAACAGAGTTCAGATCAACAAAAAAAATATTCGATTAAAATGCTACGAAAGATTTATCATTACTTATCTTAGCTTTGCTATAAAACTTGCTCCTGAATTCCCTAAACAAATGTTTTGAAATGATAATGCCAGCAAATAATTTGAAATTCCAGTTATTTATATTATGAAGGTATTATGGTATACGTTACACGTTACAATATTAAAAAAATATATCTTAATCAGTGATAAAAAATATATGCAAGTGCATAAAATATGCATAAAGTACCTATTTAAAACATTTGTATTGATTCTAGGCAATGAACAAAATAATAAAACAAGGCAGAATAGTTTTAACACGTACATACATTAGGTATTCTACAGTCTACTTTATACTAGGGCGTCAGATGAGGCGGTAGCAGGGGGTAGTAAGCCTTATTTGAGCCGAGCGCGCGTGACGAGAAACTGGAAACACGACTTGTATGTCGCGTCGCGTCTTGTCGCCGGAATTCTCATCAAATCATCCCGCGACAATGTCGTTGCAAATCCCAACACGGGATCAAAAGATATTAGATCTAAATTGAAGCGGAGCAGTGGTGATACCTAATTGCATACGTGTATGTTTTACGTATACAGTGCGGCAGTGAATTCTACGCACATTTTAGCGACTGAATATAAGAAACACGTATGTAACTAATTTAGCATGTTTTACATTAATTACATGTATTTTGTCATACTTACTGTGACTGTAAAAATTAATACGTTTTACAAGTTATTTGTGTTGCGAAGGTGTTTTATTTACTATTCTGCGTAAATCGCAAAGACAATCGTTAATGCTTAATCATTCCAAGCCTTAACACAGAAAAGTTGCTGCGACACCTGTTAGACGGGACGTTTAAATTCTGTACGGATAAAAAGTGACTTGATAATACAATGAGATCCTTCGAAGGCGGTTGCTGTCTTCGCGAATCATTAATTTTAATTCGTACCCCGTGACGACGGTCGCTTTAATGAATTATTGGGAATCGCTGGAGTGCCCCCCTTCCACCCAACCGACTTCCTACAGTTTTTCTTTAGGACTTAGTATAATGTTAAAAAATGCTAGGCGACCTCTCTGCATACTAATTGCTTGTTGTGTCCTCTCTGAGCAATATCCAGAACTTACCCACCGGAACTTTGTCCGCGCGAGACAAGATTAACAACTTTTACCCCTGATCGATCACTTAGCATCGTCGTTTTTATATATTTTTTATTTATTTCATACCACTTTATTGGCGACGCTGTGAAAAATATTTAAAAAGAAAACATAATTTATTTTAAGAACTGATTCTTAAAAGAATAACTGCTTGTCATTCACTAAACTCTTGGATGCTTTAATGGGATCTCATTCT
This sequence comes from Tetheella fluctuosa, assembly GCA_951216915.1. Taxonomy (NCBI): domain Eukaryota; kingdom Metazoa; phylum Arthropoda; class Insecta; order Lepidoptera; family Drepanidae; genus Tetheella; species Tetheella fluctuosa. The sequence continues at coordinate 5,545,531 of OX578214.1, forward strand.
TATTCAGACTCACGTTACGGCGAGTGGACATCGGGAATAATAACTGCATACCAATGATGAAAATATATTTCCGTGTTAAATTTACATACTTTAGGTAATTTTCCTGTTTTTATTTTTGTTTTTCAATGAAACCAAAGGCATTCCAGAGTATTGTTCCAAAAAGGTCAGTACACACCGACAGATTGTCCCTCCGCGCGTCGGGCTCAATCATATGTGAGTAGGTACGTGCGAACGTTGTCATGCGTATCCGAAGGCCCAGGGCAAGAAAACTTGTATTTTTTAAAGTTTTGCCTTCCCGTAAGCCGGAGCGAGAAAGTTACAATTGTATTCCCCCTCCACCCCCTTCAATATGTGACCTGCTTATTTATTGGAGAGGCGACGGCGGAGTTCTCAGACAATATGTCGCGAACTACCCCAGCAAACGCACACGGAACGAACGACTTAAACAAAACACAATTTAACCCGACAGAGAATGTGAACTATTTGATTTATATTAACTTTTATTGCGCTATTAGTACAAAATAATGTTATGGTATTGACTGATTCAAATACATATAAACGGTTGAATATTCGTAAAGGGGTACGGTCCATATGAGTCAGGAGACTGGCCGTTCAGTATTCAGAGCGCAGTTGTCATTAGCCGAGCCAGACGTTGGATTTCCCAGAAGCAGCACGAATGTGCCTACTCTAGTCCTGCTGAATAATAATGACATTGGGAAAACTCGATTCTGTCTTGATCTAGGTACTAAACCTAAAGAAAGAAAACTTAGCTAAACCATTAAAACTAAGTCTAACGTAAGTCTGTTTTGTTGTCTTCGACATTTGATTACAGTTTGTTTGTTTGAACGTGCTAATCACAGGAACTACTGGTTGGAATTGAAAAAATCTTTTTTTTTTTGGATAGCCTATTTATCGAGGAAGGTTATAGGCTACTTTTTATCCCAGGAAAACGTAAGATCCCTCGGGAACGCTGGTGAAACCACAGGGCGGAAGTTAGTGACCAAACAATTTTATTTTTATTATCAAATAGTTGAACAAAGCAAACATCGTGGAATAAAGACCAATTTATCAAAACATAATAGTTGAGCACTATATCACGCAATTTTTCAAAAATGTTTCATACCTTACACACTTTTATGTGGTAGCGTAAACGTTACCCAATAGTGGGTAAAGACTTACAGCTACTTTGAAATAAATGTATTTGGGAATGTTCAGTTCTGAAGCAGGACAAATCGTATGTATCGATGGCAATCTAAATGTTGAACAAATCCATGGTAAGCAAAATGCCTTATGCATTTAACTTTCGCCGTTGTTTTACGGAATGCTAAAATTTAAATACGGAATCCATTTTGTGTTCAAATGAGTTTTCGGAATAGCCAATTAGTTGTTAGCGCCCGGCCGCCCTCGTTCGCTTTCATTAGGCTATATAGTTTCCCAAATATCTGGGCCCCTCAGAGATATATCTTTCGGTTGCTTTTCCATTTTCTTCTAACAGTTCGCTTATGCGAGGGGTTGGAGGGAAGCAACTCAACTCAGCTGTAAAATTTTAGTAGTGTTTCGCGGTTTGTTCGACGCCTCAGTCAGCTGATATAATTTAGCAATATTAAAGGGCTTTCCGAAATATTTATGGTAGATAATAATTTATTTTCAATAAAACAAAATTTCCAAAATAAAACCTTATTTGCCTTTTCAGAACATTATACAGCCAATAAATCATTGTTTGATAAGTTGGTACTATATCAGTCACTGTTTTTTTTTTTTGCCTGTAGAATATTTATGGATTTTGAAAAAAGCAACCATTTATATTTTTTTTTATTTGACGACAATCTCATGATGATAAGTGATAATTATGTAAATTGTACACAAAGAACGAACCCATCCACACATCACTACCAGAGCTATCATCGCTTTAACTTGATGCAACATTATTTTTACGTGTGTATGTAAATGCTTTTATTTATATATAAGTAAACTGACATATGAAATTAAATAAAATATTTTTAATTCAAATAGGCATTTACATTCAATTGTCTCTGACAATGCTACCATGCACGGTTCGGAAGGTTACTTTTGCTGAGAAGAGCTGACAATAAACTCAGTAATTACTCTTTTCAAAACAAATTTTGATTTGCCCTGCAAGAGCGAATGGTACACGCAAGCTTTTTTATCATTTAAATATTCTTTTATGTTGAAGTTTTAACTGAAACGGTCTTAATTCTTTTAAATCTCAAAATTAAAATTGCAGAAGGGATCTTGTTATAATTTTACAGATCTCTATTTTATAGGTAGATATGTGAGGTGTATGTTGTTGGTTTAGAAACAACTACAAATTATGTGATTACTTCTGAATTTGGTTTCGTATTTCCATATAATTCATGACGAAAGAAACAATTTGAATTTTAATCAACCACAAACTCAACCGCTCTCAAAATTAATTGCAATCATAAACCTTCACCAGATTCAGCGCGAGTTATCCAAAAGCAACTCTTTATAACGTGCAATTCCTTTCTTATTTCATAACGCAATCTTCTCGGCTTCTTATCTAACAACGAACATATCTCGCCCCCCGCTCTTGAGGAAAATCGTCCAATATAAAATCGGTTTAATTTGCGCTTTTCGCACTCAATGGGATGGAATAATATCGGGCAATTTGGTTACCGCTGGCATAAATATGGCGGGCCACGCTGTAATTGTAACGCGGGTAATTCGCGCCTCGTAACGACCGAGAGGAGAAAACTTCGCCCGTTTGTGAGCTCGATGGCCGACCCGACCGACAGTCGTCGACGCGGCGACGACGCACCCGACGACATGAAGGCGCGCGCGCCGCCCATTTTCATTGAACCCAATATCTACTCCGTCTAAGTAGATATTATCTTCGTCAACGTGAAATCTACTATCAGATACCCTTGATATTTTTACTATTTATTAAAAATTTCATTTTAAAAGCAATGTAAATCTTAATAGCCCTTTATTCGCTTGACAATAAGAAAACGGGCAATCTTCTCTTCACGCATGACGGAACTGGGCTCAACCCTCATGGCACGTCGTAATAGACATTTCACTGTATTTTCTCTCACGGATTACCCTCGACAAAAACAGATTCTCTCCATACAAATATAACAGCACAAAAGTAATTACCGGTACACGGCTCTTCTTTGCTCCTTTGCTTAACGTAATAGAATAACGAATGTCATTTTCTTTTACTCTGACCCTTCCGCGGTTCGCGCGGGGAATGCAAAATTCCCGAAATTAGAGTGAATAAACCTGCGTTGTAATTAAAGTCGGGTGCGGGTGCGGGGCGCGCCGGGAGCATTGGCCGCCCATCTTTCTTGGCTGGCCTACGAATTAAGCACCGAATTGCTTTAGTAATTCCAAGTACCTATATATTCCTCGCTCTCAGTTAAATGTAAATCACTTTTACTGTCCCGATTTTCACCACTGAACTCCCTAATCTCCCAATAATCTCATTATTTTTTAATTAGATAAAGATACCAATATCCACATTACCAATTAAGTAAAATTGCTTATAATTACCTACAATATGTAGCATAATTAATCACGTGAGTGCACAATGTAACAACTTGAGAAAAATACAATATTTTGCTACTTACTTTTCAAGTTCAATCAGTTAATTTTCAACTAAAAATGTGTTGTAAACTTAACTGCGACTAAGTCTTACTGATACAGTTCTTTTCGGAGCGTAGGTATACAATAGGTAGATATAACTCCTATTTACATACAAGTATGTTAATAATACCATTACATTATCTCGTTACTATCTTTCAAAAAATCTAAGGATTTCATCAATTTGGACATCGCATGTAAGAAGCGCTTGGTATATCAAATGATTACGTCATTATAACTTGTTCGCCACATTTATCTCAAAAGCTATGTCAACAAGTGTTGAGAATAGACTCGCACAAAACAACTTGAGGGCAGTTATAGTTGGACTACTTCAGAAACATCGCCAGCGACAATCAAGTGACGCAACAGTTAAACTAGGAACAACCCTCGACCACTTCCGCCCGCCAGTGTCGCCGCCGCTGCCCAAACTCAAGCAAACACTCGTCAATTGCCCCAGTGATGTATTAGGCGTATCGATAGAATATTTTCCTTATATTTTAATTACAATAAAATTTAAAACATTATCTACGAGCATTTTCTTTTCTGTATGATTTTTGAAATAAGAATAGGTGGTATTTCATTGGGCTGAAAATTTAAAAATAAACAATATTATCTAATCTACCTATAGAGGTAACATTGTATTCGTCTTTCCAAATAAAATGTTAGATAAAATATTATAAAAAATATCGATATGTTTGTTGTAAGCACTATTGCCAGGCGCATTGTAACAGTTTGCAGAACGGCTGATTGCTTTGATAATCGCCGGCTGAGACGTTACAAATGACGCAAGAACATTGTCTCGGACAGCCTTCGCAAGAACTCCTTGTTGCTTTACAGGATACATTATTGAGGGAGTGTTCCGAGTGTTCCGAGCTTTTGAACTCAATTTGTTATCTATTTTGTATATTTATCTAAAAATATATTAAATACATGTGTGGAAGTGTGTTTTAAAAGAATGTTGTTACATCATTCAACCTACCATGGATGTTAAACGTTGTAGGTACTTATTAATTTATTAATTATTATAAGTGCTAAACCAAATACCTATATTAACGCTTTCTTTATACCTATCGTCACGCCAATATAAATTTTATTACTAAATCCTCAGTTTTGTAAGCACATACTTAAATTTAGATCGCAATCATCAATTTACCAGCATGTTTATTCACATGATAAGTACCTACTCAATTTTCCAGTAAATTGAAATTATTCAACATCTTCAATAAATTCGCAATTCCTCTGCAAGATACGAATATTATGTAGATTAAACTTTCAATAATACATTCTAGAAACTTTTCTAAGATGTGGAGATGCATTTGGATATTGAACATGTACATGACGTCCAAACACGGGGGCATCCACACAATGCAAAATAACTTACAAATGAAATTCAGTTGTCGTGAGCGTCGACAGTGTGAACTAGCACTCGCTAAAACTACATTTGCCAACATTCTAACACGGGCAATCGAAAAATAGAAAGTTTCACTCGCAGACCAGGATCGAGACTAACTAAGTAACCGGCGTTCTTCGCAAACTTTAGGTGAGACTTGCTTCTTCAGTAAATATATTCTGTTTGATTTGTTTATTGAATTCCTTGTTTAGGGAAATCTAATTTATAAAAAAAATATGTTACGTGAAATAAGCTATATTAACATCTGTAGGTATTTCTATATCTTCCACGTCTTCCGTATTATTTTAAGACTTACTGATATCCCTGTAGTTATTTTAAGTGAAATAATGCATTTAAATCTAAAATGAGCTCATTGCTCTTGCTCATGAAAAACCTTATAAGAAATCTATAATATCGATGTTGTGTAGCGACTAGCGTCGAAAATTGCGAAAAATACATTTTGCTTGTTTCTTAACTTTGTATCTTTACTATAAAATAATTGTGATTTTCTAAAAAAAACAAATTTGACGTTCGTCTGAAATATACAATTATACACGTATAATACTTGTTTTATATTAAGTATTTTTCATATTTAACAATCAAAGGATAAAAATCTTGCTAAATAATATTTGCTTATTAGTATTTATTAACGCGGCTGGGCTTCCGCTAGTTTATTTATCAGATTAATATTTTGTACATGCTACTAATATTATAATAAAGTACATACCTTCCACTCCCAAACTCTTTAAAAATTTCAATAATACACCGAATATTTAATTTCGCAATTAGAACGTATATTTATCCAGCCAGCCTAGTAGGTACTACTGACTGACTCAGCTCGTAATACAAACGATTTACCCTCAAATAAATTTATAAATTAACTCTCAAAACACCATCTTATTATAATATAAAAAACACGAAAAATATACCATAAAATACATGTAAAAAACTTAAACTTGCGAAAGATTCAATCGAAGGTCCGCTAGGAAAGTTTAGTGGTAGTGACGTCGTACGCCGCGGAGAAAGTCGTAAATTCGAATCCAACAATGAGCATGAGCTTTCGGTGAAGAAAAACATCGTGAGGAAACCAAAGCATGGTGGTAGGGTACTTTGTAGTACCCATCTGGCTCGCTACCACCCTCAAGTTAAAAATCTGTCGCCAAACACCTATTGGTGTGTTCCGGTAGCTGCACTTGAGAGCCAGATCCTTCTAGGCTCTGTGTGCTTACCTCGGCCACATCATCTTACCACAGTGAGATTGTGGTCAAATACAAGCCTATACAAAGTAACAAAAAAAAAGAGGGGCGTTTGAAAGACAAAAATAGATAAACGCAAAGTGACGTCGAATGTCGTGATCTTTCGATGATAGGAAGACATTGTGACGCAACCATATTACGATGGTAGGATACTTTTTAATACCCGCCTGACTGACTACGACCCTCAAATTACCTGTTCCCATAGCTCTTTGTATTACCTTATGTCACGTCAACTCATAAATAATTAAAATTAATTCGTAAATAATCTGCGAAAAGTGCTAATACCACCTAATAAATAAATATCATTTATTTCGGACATACCTACTTACTTACATTTCCATACGAATATTAGTAAGTGTTGGTAACTTTGGATAATACAATTTTAGTGATTACAACAGGTAATCAAGTACCTACAGTAACAAACAAGCAAACAAATAATAGTGGTGTCTACTTTTCATAGATAACTTAAGAATACTTAAATACTTGATGTATTGAGTAAAATTAATTATCTACAAGAGGAACATATGAATTAAATTAATTGGGGATGTAATCCTGGAGCGATGTAACTAGTTTTTAAGGAAAACGTTGTAACAAATGTTCTTATAACCTGTACATACAGAAGAGGCACTTAACGCAACAGAATAAACTGGTGGTGGTGGCACGTAAACACGGAAATTCCATCCCGCAGACGGTTTACACGCCCGAGGTCATTCAAGTTTCATTACCAATAGCTCCGGCCTCATAACTTATTCAGTTAGGGGCAGGTTACGCGTTTTAACATTCAATTTGCTACCTGAAGTAGCGCTGTGTTGTTGTAAATGTCTCGGAGACACAGTACTTTCCGACAACATCGCCGTTTTTATAATCAATGTATTAGTTTTCTTAGCTGATCGCTGCTAAGAAACAGACAAAGTCTTGGAACCAATGTTGTCGCATTATATTTCACTAGTTAAAGTAGGTAAGGAGGGATGATAAAAACACAAAATACCAATGATCAAAGAGATATGAACTTATAGCGCAGAACAAAGTTAGTAGTACACACACACAGCATACCTAAATAAGTATGTTACATTGCTAAAGGTAGTTTCGATTTGTGTCTTCTATCTAATTAATAATAATGTTATTCCTTTAAGTCTATGCAGTCAAATACTTCATACTTCCAACATTTTGCACATATAATTGTAGAAACATTACGACCAGACATTTCCTAAATAACAGGCTACGAATGACATATAAATAAGATATATGGGATACAGTTTATTTGGTGATTGTTGTACGTGAATAGAGTATTAAATATATACTACAAGTACAACGGCATTTTACTATTGGATCACAAATATTTTTAGAACAATGATTGGCCAGACATGAGGCCAACATAGTGACACCAACGTAAACCCACAACACGTCAGGGAGAGTTACGCTCACCCTCAACACTTAGGTAATAAAACCAAGAAAGTAGTTTTAAGGAAGCCCGCGACAGTCATTGCGGGCCCCATATTACCCGCTACAAAACCCTCCTTATTACTCGAGACAAACAAGTTATTCGTTTCAAATTGAAAACTTTCCACCCCACTAGCCATGTTGGGGCTGTGGCCCATAAATTCCCGCCAATTTTGTTTTATTTCCCGATGCAGGCACGGTAATAAAAGTAAGCTGGACGTGAGACAAAGCCTCTAGCCGGGATTACGCGGCCATCGCAATGGATCACTGCAGCCTGTGATATGGTGTCTAAACAGCGGCACCTGAATAACTACACCCGCTCATGTAATTTACATTTCGACCACATGCAGGAAACTGCCATGGGATTTTTTAAAAGTAGTAAGTATTGCTTGGAAAAATACCTCCTTGTTTTACAAGCTACATTCCTCTTAAAACTCAAGGTACTTTCGAAATCATGTCCGTGGCCCATAAAACTACTCCAGGTTTACGACCGAGTGTATAAAAATATGTAGCGCAGCGCACCGCAACTACAAAAAAATACTTGGAAGAACACCTGTTTTGAGTATAGCATCTTCTAAGCAGATTGTGGTTCAACCACGGCTATTACAACAAGTTTTACAGGATACGTTAGACTTCTGAAGAAGAATTTTATTTTTATTCACGCAGTTTGAATACCTGCAGAAATATGCATTATGCGCAATGCGCATTTATCAAACTTACATTAATGTGAAAATAACAAGAAATGTAGGTATATACGGTACTAACGGTACTTACCTATAACAGGAAATCAATTTTTGTCTGTCTGTCTGATTTTTCCGACTAATCTCTGAAATGGCGAGACCGATTTTGACGAGACTTTCACTGGCAGATAGCTAATGTTATAAGGAGTAACTTAAGCTACTTTTATTGGTTATAGGCAAATTGATACTGGAATCGCGGGTGAAACCGTGGGATTCAGCTAGTGATGTAATAATATTCTGTAAGTCTGTCCCTAAATACAGTTAAACAAAATACAAAAGAAAGTTCAAAGTTTATATTTGTATTTCAATTAAAAATTGTGCTTACGTTACTTGAAGTCAGGTGGTCGTTCTTGGAGATGCTCCAATCTCATCTCCTATTGTTGGCAATAGCAGTCAGATGCCGCATGTGTGATCTTTGCTACGAAGCCATTGTTCTACTCATTCCTATACGAAACGTGTCGTGTTAGCACAAGTGTAAGACCGACGCAACTAAACAATGCCTTCGTTTCGTTTAAACCGTGACTTTTCTTTTGATTGTAGTCGAAAACGTAAGACAACAGACGTGGTAAATTTCTGTCTAGGAAAAGCAATCGTACTGTGAATAACAAAGTTTTATAACGTTACCAATACAGGAGCGTTAATGAAGTGTGTCCGTTCGTATTCACAAGCTGCACTTTAAGAAGTGCCAGGTGAATGCGAGTTCTTTTTATGGCAACTAAAATAAAATCGCTACGCGTGAGTAAGGTGAGGTCCCGATGAATGCAACCACAACATAGATAATGTTGACGCGAAAACGTGCTTTATCACGATGAGACAAAGTTCACATTTACTCTCTTGACGTACTCTTGTGAACAAAACAATGCCTGGTTTACGGATAGGATTGCAAACAGTTGCTGTGTCCAACGGTTATGATCCCTCGTTTCAGCAACACGCCAAATTTGGTCTCCTCATAAAAATAAAAAGCAAAGTAGTCTGGTGTAACCTACGCTATGAACCTTATTTATATATCGGAGCCAATGTTCTGTGCTTAAACTGATACCAAGTTATTTAAATCGACTGTTTTATTCAAGTATAATGTCTAACTAACAACAATTTGCTCAAAGTAACGCTCCAAACAATAATCCCTCTAACACTTAATGTGCGAGAAAACGAGTGTTGTAGCCAATTAATTTTTGCTGAGACCACGGTTTATGTTTCCCGGATAAATAAGGAGATTTAGCGGCGTCGCCCGGACCTGCCTCATAAAATAGCTAGCTCGTAACCCGGTGTGACCAGATCCCTAACTAACGAATCTCGATAACATGAACGACACTTTGGTTCTAGTTTTTTATTTGCAAGATACGAAATGTTGTTTTCTCGGATGAATGGAAAATATTGCAACTTTACTGTAAACTAAAAATAGTAAAAAAGAACACGTTAAAGTAATTTCATTAAAGAAATATAAGTCAAAACTTCTCGTAGCGTAGACTCAATTGCTTTTTCAACTATAACAGCCCAAATTTTGCAGGAAATTTGAATCATAGCTCTGCTTTAGTTTTGTTAAGCTGTGTTTTGCTTTTAAAAACTTTTCCACGAGATATCATAAACTAAGTAACGACTTTTAAGACTGCGGGTTTGTGTGATGAACAGTGCATAAAATTGCAGTGTGCCAGGGTCATTGAGCTGCATTTTATTTTCTTAGCGTAGGTGAAGAGGCCGGGCGATGACTAAATAATGACCAGGATAACGCAGTTTTATTGCCGCCTCCGTGTTGCGAATATATAAATGAACCCTCCAGGGAGTGTTAAAGACGCCGCCAAAGAACTCCTGTCGAAACAAGTCGGGCTCAGAGAAATGGCGCCGTAAACCTCCCCATCCGCTGAGACGTCATTTTGCTCTTTGTGCGAAACTGCTCTTTGGTACACACAAAAAATAATAAAAATTGTATATTTGAACAAAATAAACCAATTTGATACCAACACTGGGAACCATGTACTTAATTATAAAATATTACCCGCATTCAGGGATCTAATGTTTTCCCGAGATAAAAAGTACTCTATTTCCTGTTTTAGGGCCTAAAATATAGCCAAATTCATGAAAATCCGTTCAGCCGCTATGAAACTGTGTGGTATACGATCAGCCTTAAAATCCCCCTAATTTTACTTGCTACAAAGGCAGGCAATTCATTCAAATAGTCAGGTCACATGCAAAAGCCATAATACTTAACTCAATTAGAGTAAAAAAAATATTAGATACGGTAAGGTACTTAATTATGCCAGTTTTGCACACGGCTCGAGTTCAAATTGTGATTTCACGGTGTTAAAATATTAAAACTTTAATTGTATTCCGCCGCCTGACTCCATAGCCGTAAAGAAGCCGGCGAGGCGCTCCGTTGATACACTATTAATGCAATTGTTCGAAAACAGCGCGAGGCAATAAAATTTAGCCTTCAGGTAGAATATTCCGCCCCACTTCGCAGCCGTAGCCATAATTTTTCGCATTGCGGATTTCAGGTAAACGTATTTCATTACTTTATTTTATGTTCTGTGTCTATTTTTAAAGAGTTTTCCCATATGATGAGTAAATTAAACCAGTTTATTTTATTTTAGATCGTTGATATAAATTAGTCAAAAAATCTTACAGCTTATGGTAAGTTACGAAATAAGTGAAGTTTTTATCGTTATCAAATAAAAAGACATGTAATGTTTAGTTATAGTTACAGACTGGTTGTTATTTCTGTTTCTGTTCCGACGCCCCTAATATGCTTCCTTATGGTTTAAAGACGCGAGGTTTATTTTTAATTAAAAACAACATGTGCCGCAAAACGATCTAAGTTCATTTTTTAGTTGACTTGCAGGCCGACTGCCTGCTACTGCCTACTTGCCCATCTAATGGAAAATGGTCACCACCGCCTATGGATATTATAATATGGAACACCAGTACTATACCTATTATAAGAAAGATCGATAAAAAATATGAATTCTATGTTCAACTAAAATACAAGAAGACATATAAAAAACTCACGTTGAGTGCTATCGACAGGTTGAACGCGTGATCCTCTGACTGAACTGAGAATCTAAAATACAGAAGCGGACTAAGGGTTATATGGGCGAAAAGATAATATAATTATTGGACTGTAATATAGGTACAATCTGATGTTGTGGCTTTAAAAAAAAACATGATAACAATATCATGATATTATTATTCTTATACATATTATTTATTTACAACAAGTATTTACAATCATTGTATAAAATACAAACTATAATATATAGAAAACATTCTCAAAGCCCTTGCTGCTGTCGATAGGAGGATTATTATTATTCTATATAAAGCTACATACTAACTACAAATCTTTATACCAGGAAAATATCAGTTCTTTCAGACGTTCTTTTGACAATCAACTTATTAGGTATAAAAAAATGTTTCAAATAAACTATTCGGAGGTATCCGTGCACTTTCTTACAACATTTATTTATTTGATAGTAATTTGTATAGTTCAAACTAAAATTCTATACAATAGTTTCCAGGCCTGGTACGGCCCGTATAGCAAATGCACTCCCGCATCATCGTTTGCCTGTCGTAAGGCGAGACACTACTTTCCGGATTGTCTTCACAGAAGGCAACTTTTTACAGGCTGAAATAATCCAAGCAAAAGCAGTTTAGAATTTGTTCCTTACTAATTATCATCTAGGATTTAATGATATGAAATACAATAAACATCGAATTCTTTTATAAACGGGTGATAAAATATAGTTGTGATGTACCTACACTTGTACAAGGAATATGAAATCAATCTAGTTAACTTGTCATAGCTCGAACTGGGGGCCTAATTCTCACGGTTTCGACATCGATGTCGCATTAGACAGCTGGCGAAAAACATAGCGGACATACTGTTAAAATGTATTCATTTCTGAGATATCCGCCACGTTTTCCGCACGAAGTCAATGAAGCATACGCCAGATACCATGTATTACTTCCAGTTCTATTGTTATTGTTTCATATAAAAATAAAATAACTTAATTATACATCAATGATTTATTTTATAAAAATTAACGTTAGTATTAGTTTACTTTGTAGCAGTGAGCCATCGTCAGTATGATTGATGATGATGTAATAATACTTATTTACAAAAATAAAATAGAACTTCAACACTAAATAACATTGTAACAATATACGTCCCATAAAATAATGACTGAAATTACCATAATAAAATAAAGTATAATACCTTTTCGAATAACTTTTATCACATTCGTCGAAAATATCGTAAAATATCTATTGCGATACTTCGGCCATATCGTAAGAATTGTGCTCTCCTAGCATTCCGGTAAGTATATTTAATAATTCTTAAAAAAAAAACAATTTAGCACTAGTGCACGTTAATGCTTTTTTATGAAAATTAAATACAAAGTTTGATCATTAAATATCTTTGGAATTACACAACAGTTTTAAATTTTTCGCAATATTATTAGGTTGTGATAAAATATCGATACTTTTAGTATCTTATATTTTATGGGTATCTTAGAAATACAATTACTACTTTGATCATTTCGATTTTAATACCCATAATTGACGATTGAGTTACCGCCAACAATTCACTTCTGCTCAATAAGTCCGACAAGTTAATCTCTTAAGACCTAAAATCTTCAAATAGTATTATAGTATTATAGCTTTGGTAGTTTTTGCTGCATGTTTAAAGCCAATTTCTTCCAAAGATTTACTAATTACATTGACCAGCTCTTCAAAAGTGTGACAATTTTTAGACCATGGATTAAGAATGTTCAAGAAACCTTCATTCGCAGTACCAAGTTGTTCTTCTCACTTTCTTGTCACCCGAACGCCTACATTCGCCTGGAACACCACGAAGAGAATTATCTGAAACGAAAGAGACTAACATTGAATTCAAAGGAAAATCGGCATGTGAAGTACCACACCAGTTAAATAAATACAACACAAGAAAAATATATATGTATAAACATTACAAAATGAAAGGAATTAAGCTGATTGGTTTTGGAGAAGACGAAGTATATTATTTAGTTTTAAATGATATTATTTGTTTATCTTTAATTATCATAGGTGATACGAAATTCTTGTCTAATTATTCTTAATGTAAAGCTGGTGCTATGAAAACCATATTTGAAAAACATCCAAATTAAATAACCATAGAAGAATAAACCATACAAATAAAAATGTTCACTAGAAAGTTTATCGATAACCACAATGAAAATTAAATAGCCTTGTATGAAAAAATATTGATTGATATTGAGGATATTATAACATAATAGTAGCATACAATTATTATAGTTGGTGTAGATAAATTAATAACCACAATAGAAGAAGCATATATATACAAATGTACTAGATAAAAGATGTTTAAGAAAACTATATTAAACCTAGAAACAACAATTAAAATGTAAGAAAGTATATTTAGTTAAGCTAGAAATTTTACTGTAAATGAAAATACGTAACGTAGAATGAGGACCGTCCCTTAAGAACTAAGCAAACCATCAATAGCTGCACCAGAAAGCGAAGGTACAGGAAATGAAAGCCAAATAGAATCCAAAATAATGTTTGGAAGCGTGCCTAAAGTTTACTGACCTACAAAGCAACTCATTGGTGTAACTTCACGAGAACGAAACCATCTAATAGACCTGCAGCAAAGATGTTTGTGTTGATGCAACATTCTCATACATTGTTAGATATTTACATGTATTCAATATTAAAATGTACATACGTGCAAAGTACCCACAAAAGCTCGACAAAAGTACTCCTTTCAGGATCTCAAATGTTTTTAGGTTTAGTAGATTTATTTTAAATTGGACTTTAGCTGATGTGACTTACTTAACAATTTTATGGTTCTATTATAAGTCTAAAAATATCATAAAATTTGGAGCATCAATTTAAAGCGTCTCTAAATTACAAAAACAATATTATTCTTTATTTGAATGAAAGCCGACAGACCGCCAGTAAACCAAAAATATTACATGATACCCATTTAGTAACAATTTTTTTTATATAATAAAAGAGCATGTATTCCTGATATTATAAGTAAAATTTCCATTTTTGTCTATTGTATTATGTACAATAAACGACATTATTAATAATTATAATAAGTGATGAACTTTAACTTACATTTGTCGTCATTCCTGTCTGACTCAGACTCCTGGCTGTCCATTGATACCGTGGAAATTCTTTTATTCCGTTGTTGAAGTAGAAGTTCTGAAAATAATATTTAATTTTATATTAGGTATATACCATGGTGATTAAAATTAGTAACACCGCCCCAACTCCCTCAGTGGAGTTGGACTGAGATCATTTAAGTATTGAGAACGTTATTAGTATTCATAGATGGGATTAAAAAAAATATAGTGTAGTATAATAAATAAGAACACTTCGACAATTGAATTCCAATTTACCCTCATCCCTTTACTTAATAAACCTACACACATTGCATCAAATTCGTTTGATATTAATATTTTATCAGTCGAATAGATTAAATACAATGTCTCTGGCGGCGGTGAGTACAGTATTATTGGTATCTCATCGAGGCCACACCTGACTGTAGGTACGATACTGATAAGAGGTAAACTGATAAAAACTATTACATTCCCAGAACACATACGCCACATTTACAATTTGTTTAACGACCCAGGATGTGTAAGGCGCTGACTCAGTTAAAAACTCTACTATAACTATAAAATTATCATTTGTTTATAATCCTTTGTGGCTGGGGATTTCTGTATGTTTTATTTATAGATATATTAACTACATGTCATAATTGGTCTGAATATCAACATTTTGTTACTGGATAAAAATACAATGTTAAACTATTAAATAACTACTAAATTAAATAACGTTAAATTATGCTTGTCCTTATATCCCCAACTGTGGCTTGAACCGAATATTATCATAAAAGCGTGTGCTCAACGACATTATTGTTGATAAACCAAAGTGCAATCGCAACGGAAACCATTTACACAAACGGCATGAACTCGACTTGAATAATATAACACTAGCAATAATATAACTTGATCGACTGGCCGCCACCTCTGTGAATCCTTTAGATAATGTCAACTTAATGACGCGGAATCAAGTCTGACAAATCAACAATGCCATTGCTCTAGCACTACACTCATGATTCACATAATAATATATACCACGTAGTTTTCAATGGCATATTGCGCTAGACAAAAGCCCATTGTACAATTTGAGGAATTGTCGCTAAATAGCAATTAAATAACAAAGTACGCTATACTAGAAAGATTTAAAGTCCAATTTAGGTTTATCGGCGTAAACTTAAGCGTGACCTGCAGCATTGTATGTGACTGTGAGAGTTCAAAACGATCGCACTTATGATGCAGCGTTCCCTTGTGTTATATAGCTATCAAAATTTTTCAAATGGAAGGTCATTCAGGCGCCATGGTACATAGTAATCACACTTTCATAGTAATAGTACCTCAATCTAGAGCCTTACCCTCTGGTATCTAGGACCCTGTTCCCGATTCCGGTTGGATGTTGTTTTATACATTTCAATATATGTACGTATTTCCAGCCATCTAATCCCAAAGAAACCAGAACTTGTACTATGGAAACAGGACAAATAGACATGTTCATGCACATAAATGTCTATCCTAGGTGCGAATTAAACCCACGACCTGTGGTGTGACAGGTAGGGTATCATACCAATCATGCAAAATTCAAATCTAAAACTTTATAGTCCATCACGAAACATCATAACGGGCGAGTGAAATCATTACATTTAGGTCAATTCAAGGCGTTAAGTTATGTTTCGCTTTAAAATAGTAAACAAATCGAGTTACGCATATGCGTTTGGCTTTACAAAACAACGATGTCAAAGAAAAACGTTGAGCTCCTGACGTTCCCACAGACGCAGTGTGATGCAAATGCAACGCGCCAATGAGTGCCCAATAAAAAATGAGTCGTCGACCCCGAGTGCGTCAGTCGTTGATAAAGAGCCTTGCATCTTCCGTCACGTACATGTGCGGGGAGCAGATGACGATGAATTAAAAAGTTTGTTCGTATTAACTATGCGGGAATTAGTTGGCTCCATCTTACGTACCAGATGGTCTCGACTAATTTCTTTATGAGAAATAAACTCGAGTTCAATTTACTACGCGGCTCTCGATGAAGTTGATGACAGTAACTTGTTTTCGCTTTTTAATGTGAGAATTAATTTACGTCATGTCATTTATCAATTTCAAAAAGTAGCATAAACGCAGTGGTGTTTGATACAACAATCCATTTCTATACCTGTACAGTTTTCAAGTATTCGAATCATAACAAATATAGCAAACAATTACGAAGGTACGCGACGTGATGTTAGATGACAGAATTTCATAACAGTCAAATGCACCGAGCTATGTCATTCAAGTGCCCATTGCATAATGTTCTATTCATCTTTGGTTATGTTTACCATTAAATTTTAAGAAAGTATTGTTTCTGATAATATATACAGTATTCAATGCACAATACACATTGATTTGTTATAGCATTGTTTAAACGTTTATCTATAGTAACTAACTAAAATCGTTTTGAGTAGATGATGCCTAGACTGAGATAATTTTCACATATACACACTATTAGGTCTATTGTGTGCATCTTACATTAATCTCTCAAACGATTTTGAACCATAAACAGATATAATATATAATACGTAGTTTTAATTCACTAGAATTATCTAGTAAAATTGAAAGATGTTTACGTTAATTTCCATTTCACTAAATCAATCTCGATATTTTAAAGCTCACTAGAAAAATATAATGACCTGTGCGATATACTTATTATTATATACTTCGGCTGTTATTGGTAGGTATTTCGATATCATTTTATTATGTCTTAATTTTGATAAATAAAACTGATGATTATTTTTTCATTCTATTATTAGATGTTAATTTCGACAGCTTTTTACCTACATACCTTTTTAGGAGGAGGTTCTCAATTCGTCGGAATCTTTTTTTTGTGTATTATATATAATACCTACAAACATATAGGTACTAAGAAATTGCATTGATATTTATTTACAACAGTCATTATCTACTAACAAAACTTCAAAGTTAATACTATGTATCACTTTCTGTTGAATAATTAGCAACGCTTATCATAAGTTTCTTTAGTTTATTCTAGAATACTATAAACAATCATTTTAATGTAACCCACACATTCACTAACCTTTCTTTTGCATAGCTTGTTCCCAAAGAAGCGATGTAATATCCTCGACCCAAGAATTCCTTATAGTTGGTTCACCAGTTTCCAGCTTGTAAGACTTAAGGTTTCTCTTCTTATACCATATAGTGAATTTGTGTTGGTCCTGCTCCTTCGCAGTAATGCCCAAGTCGTCAACTGAGATGTGGTCTTTGTAGATGAAATACTCCACCCGTGGTTGCTGAAATATTTTAAGAAAAAATTATATCATTATTAAAGATCAATTTTAATTTTTGCCCATGCAGAACATAATGAATTGTTAATTTTGGCCGGACCGCTGACCTATATTGAGTGGACCAAACTTTGACAGACAAAAATGTACGCATGGTTATTTTATTTGATCCGCGCACAACCATACACAATAATTTGATATGATATATGTATTAGTAACATTATATTAGGATTTGTAGGAAAGGATCTCAGCTTAGTCACCCGTCGTTGGTAAGATATGACCTTTTACCAACCGGACCGCGATAATTTTTTATATTTTTTAAATCAATCAAAATAACACCAAAACTATCAGAAGACTCGGTCTGTCTACTCGTAGGCCACATATTTCGTCAATCTATGCAAAATACTTTAAGCTCCAATATTCTTTTAAACCTACACAATATGACTATGACTATGACTATGGTAATAGTACCATAGTCTTTATCATCATCTTATTTATTTAGTCTAGGGAGGGATGACCACTACCGAACATGTTTCGACAACGATGAAAAAATTAAAACGATTCATAGTGCATTGATAGAATCATCAAAAACTACAGTGACTTTTGTTTCAAAATCTGACGATTGCAAGTTTCACGGAATTAGCATTAAAACAAGATTAATCGTACTTATTCATCCGTATCGCACAACGGCTATTTTTCATGTACAAATATTAGTAAGCATTGTTTAGTTTTTAGCAAAGCCTACACAACTATTCTCGAGTTATTCGATAACTGCGCACTCATTCCAAATCTTTTAAACTGCTTACAAATTATCTCCATCCATCAGACATTGACATGTGACCTTTGATATTTATTACGATGCTTTTTTATTATTTTCGAATATTTTGTAGAAACAAAATTATTTCTGTGTTATAACAATCTTTGACCTAAAATATTGTCATATTTATTTATCTATATTATAAAAATGAATCCCTATTTCCCTTGGGTATCGCATCACGCGTGAACGGATGGAACAGTTTCGGTAATTCTTTTTTCAACACATTTGCTCAAAAAATGCATTTACGAAACGTGTATACATTGATCGAAAGTTAAAAATTAGACACCATACAACGGAACGTGTGGTAAAATAGGTACTCACACCTAAGTACCTATTTTACCGCATACCCCGTTGTATAGCACCGTGCGTATTCTTTACGGGTTTTTTTTAATTTCCATAAAAAATATTATAAGAATTCCACTAAGGAGTTTCATATTACGAGAATAAATAAGCTGACTGATCGAACCTCCTTAGAAGTGCTTTTGCTCAATACGTTTGTCTCACTTTAATACTATAGAGTAAATGAGACGAAATATGTAATTCTAATTTTCACCACGTGCATGTGGCGCCATTTGCAAATTCGCGCCATTTTCATATTAGAAACGTCAAAGAAAGTTTGTTTCATCACATATTGTACTGTTTTCTCGCAAATGTGTTGAAAAACATTGTACGACACACGTGCAGAAATTGGTATTTACAAACTCGTGACTCTGGTAAGCCGTTTTACGCCGCCAGTCTTACGTTCGTCTTCTCGTTTGTAAAAACCAACTTACCGCACTAGTATCATAAATAACTATAATGTTCACCACCTTCTGATCTTAGATAACTAATGCATTTGAACTAAACATTCGGAAACTGGAGAAAATAATGTTAATAACGTCGAGGAGCTAGTCACTGTCATGTACTGGTCATTCCACGAGAAAGTCACGACTTGACTACTTACATATCTATAGCTAATAATAATGTTCGTAATCTAGATAGCAGTAAAGTGCTTTATAGCATGTCAAGATAAACCTTTCAACAATTTATTTATTGAAAATTCATCAAGTAGTATCGGTTCATACCGTTTCTCTAGACTCTAGTGTATTTTATTTTGGTCCTATCAATGTAAGGAGTCATTTTATCGGTTTCGAGAGTTTGAAAGTGAATATTTATGGCACAGTTTGTAATTATAATATCATGAAAGTCATCTCTCATCATTACACTTCCTGCGCCTGCGCCGACAAACAGCTGAAGTCGGCAGTGCGTGATAAATTAGTCGTTGTGAAGCGTCGACAAGGTCATTTAACTCTCGCCATTACAAACAATTGGTATTGTGTTCAAACTACTTCATATTTTATAAATATACTTTTACTAAACAAAATATTTTTGTGATAAAAGATCTTGTACCGGCACGCATTTACAGGGAGACGACAGGACCTACATGATCAAATGTGTTTCAAGATATCTATATACATATAAAAGGAAAAGGTGACTGACTGACTGATCTATCAACGCACAGCTCAAACCGCTGGACGGATCGGGCTAAAATTTGACATACAGATAGCTATTATGATATAGGCATCCGCTAAGAAAGGATTTTTAAAAGTTCCACCCCTAAGGGGGTAAAATAGGGGTTCGCGGGTGAAACCGCGGGGCGGTAAGCTAGTATTGATATAAAACAATATCTAAGTTAAAGTAATTTCAATACGAAATGGTATACATATTTGATGGGCCGGTAGGCGTGGTTGGTAAGATACCCTATCTATCACGCTACAGGTCGTGGGTTCGATTCCCACTCAGGACAAACATTTGTGTGCATGAACATGTCTGTTTGTCTTGAGTCTGGTTGTAATTATCTATATATGTATGTATTTACAAAAGAAAAAGTAGTATATGTAATATATCAGTTATCTCGCTTCCATAGTACAAGCTCTGCTAAGTTTGGGGTCAGATGGCCGTGTGTGAGGAATAATGTCCCAGAATATTTATATTTATGACATGATACGACGATTTACCTAAAGAAATACCATAAATACCCAATACATATCTCATATTTTGGGATTTTCCATATTCTTACAACCATTAACAGACTGTAAACAAAATGTCCCCATACCTAATTACAATGCACGCCTCTATAGCAGGGGGCACGGTACAATTTGCCTGACTAATAGTGTCTCATATACTTGCATGTTTAGTTTACATTGAAAACCGGTCAAGTGCGAGTCATGGCCGCGTACTAGGGGTACCGTGATACCGTCCGATACGCAGAGAGAGGTATATTACATTAAGGGAAGTTACGTCATATCGTAGAAGATAAATTATAGTATTTAAGATGAACATCTTTTGATTATTTTACAATTTGCCCAAATTCATGGCAAATTCAGTCATCATACCTACAATTAGATATTTTTTTAACTTTATTTTTTCCTTTAAAGCCTTGTTACAGACAGACGTTGTAAACTAAGTAATTACTTTTGGATACAGAAACTTAAAACTTAATTAGGTACGAGATTATATGATAGCACCTATATTATTTAGTAGATTTTGTCTTATTAAGATTACCTTCTGCTGAAAAATACTAGAAGAGGAATTGACATGAAAAACGTTAGAATTTTTTTGCTTGAGACTGCAAAATCGCAAAATCGGATAGCGACGCCACCGCGGCGCGTCGAAGCAATAAACTATTTGAGTTAATATCTGTCGGAACGATATCTAATTATGATGCAAGTTAAGTGGAAGTTTGAACCGTCCAATCAATAACCGGCCAACGTAATAATTCTATGTTTGTTCATTAAATATTTTTACTTTCGTGATTCTAATTGGCGTAATCAGATTGCTGCCTTTGGTTTTGATCGCCATTTAAGGCAGATTAGATACAGCTACTATACGCATGACCACTACTAGTAGCAAGTAAATTTTACAATACAGTTGACGGGCTGACATAGTCGCAATGCTACTCAAAGCCCTTACAAAAATAAAGAAAAAATGAAAAAAAAAACAATACAGTTGAATAAATCATCCATAAGTTTCTATGAATTCAATACTATCTTCTGGACTTGTGGTTAAATATAGGTCAGGATTAATGTCATTGTGACTCACCGCACCCACAAAAGTTACGGCAAAAAATTACTTAATATTTTAATTGTTATCAATTAAATGTGGTTTATTAAATTACTGTAGGGGTACTTAACCCAGCTACTAGTTCCTTATCATATCTCTGGCGGCCGACGCAGACTGTCAATGTAATTATTACATTATTTTTGTATTGATAACCACTGACTCACATAAGTGTGATTCATCATAATAATATCAATATTAAGCTAAAAAAAATACAGAACGAAGTTTTTTATTGCGAACAAAGTAAACTAATAAAAATTACGAAATAAAATTAATTCAGTCTCGCAAAGTTGCGTTGACAAAGGGAAAGAACAAACATTACCAATTTTATTTTGAAACTACTGTTTTGAAACAAAGTTTCCGTCAATAAATGATGACTGCAGCGGTAACTAACACTTAATAATAACGTATGGTACAGTCAACCGCAAAAGGTCACCCGCAAATCTAATAAAGATTGATATCGAATGTTACTTAACATTGCAGAGCATTTGTTATCTACGAATTGTTGACATTCACAATCTATCATTAGTTAAAAGTGGGTTAAAATTTAATTAAAAAAACAAGTCTTAAATACTAATGGATTTTATTCTGGGAGTAGAATTGAAACCGTGTCTATGTAGCAAACGGTAAGGCTGTCATTGCGAATAAACTACGCTAAAAATTACTAATACAAATCATAGTACAAAATCAGCTGTTTATAGTATTTAATCAAAGACACATAAACTTTTACTAACCTTTCTGTATACAGCGGTAATAAGCACCAGTTTGTCAAATAGGAAGATCCTCATGAGTTGTCTTCTCCGACGAGCTGTGTCCATTGCGAAGAACTCGTTCTGCCGTAGAAGCCTGCCCTGGTTCAGTAGGTTCAAATAGAGCTGAAAATAATTTTAGTTTGTATGTGAAATATATAGTGTACTTCACCAAATAATAAATAAATATTCTGGACATTATTCCTCGCACACGGCCACCTGACTCCAAACTAAGAAGAGCTTGTACTATGCAAGCCAGATAACTGATATATTACATATACTTTTCTCTTGTAAATACATATACTATATATAGATAATTACACCCAGACTCAAGACAAACAGACATGTTCATGCACACAAATGTTTGTCCTGAGTGGGAATCGAACCTTCGACCTGCGGCGTGATCTCTTACCAACCACGCCAACCGGCCCTTCAAAAACATGGATTTTCAAGATTATAACACAATACACACACATAGATCTAAAGTTAAAACAACATTATCGTGTTCTTATTTATATTACAGCTTTTAGGATTTGTGATAATTTCATATCTTGATATAAAATTTTATATTTTCACGTCAAGACGGTGCCGTTACCATCGACGGAAGCATAAATACGTCTTCATAAAATTCCATGCACATATTCTTCACACACGTCCATCAGTACGTAGACTACGTAACTTTGTTGTAATTAGTTTCAATCAGTTCAAATTGAAACAACGTCAAAATCGATAGAAATACTACCTCGTCGATAATTACTTATTTCATTTGCAATGAAGCAGAACGTATAAAAGTAAACAGCAAAACGCTATATCTAACCGGTTTCTAATTGAAACTGATTGCAATCAAGTTACTTAATAGCCACACTGATCCTGAAACTAAGAATGCTTGCGCTCTTGAAACCAGGTAACTAATAAACTACATTATTTATACACAGACACAGAAAAATCGTAGCGTCAATTTTTGACTTGTATTTTCATATCATGTTAGAAAACCTATTTTTATGTTAGCCAGTTGACTATACAGTATACAAGTGCAAACATTACAAAACAAGTAGTTAACAACAGCTTTCTGTTGAGTCGGAGAAAGCATTATCTGCTTCCACGCCACAGTCGTCTGCTTTGAACTAGCATTTATTTACAATACTTTTGAATTTATACTGATAAAAAGAATAAATGAAAACATAGTTTCGAAGCATATCCTTAGTCTGCAAGTTACTCATCGTACTCATCATATTTGTTAATAATATATTTGTATTTTTGTGCATATATTTTTAAGCATCATGTACCTACCTTGAATCGTTCAAGATATGCACATGATATAATATAGTTTACGTAATAAACATGCGAATAACAATGTATAAACAAGTGTGACTCAGCACTAATATATTAGTTACGGTTTTCACTTACCGGGCAGTCGGTAATGTTTTCCAAAGCCATTATTTCATCGACAGCAGTTAATACGCACTCAATCATAGTTTTTGCTAACTTCAAACTTTCCAATGGCGTTTCATCATTATCCGAAGACTCTCCATTACTGCCGCCAGTCTCGTCGCTGTCCACACTTAGTTTAGATATCCTGGAGTCTGACTCGCATCTTTCGTTCTCATAGTTCGTGTACGTTTTCACAAGGTCTACCAAGAATAGTTTATACCTCGGTATCCTTTGTACTGGTTCTAAGAGGTAGCTTGAAAGATCTAATCTATCGCCTAATTCAAATTGTCTCTCCTGAAACAGAAAATACGAATTAATACTTATTAACATGGTAAACATAAATTTAGATACTATGAAATTGATCGAAATTGTTAAAAGCAATGTTTATTATTTTCCTAAAACAACAATATCTATCATGAATAAAAGTAAGTAATTTAATAATTTAGTATTTTTCCTAGAATTGTACATAAATTTCATAAGTAGCTAACAAACAATAAATAGTTCTTAAATTAAATAATTCTACGAACTTAAACAATGCACATAATCAGCTTTACTTATAGAATTAAAAACCATTAGATATGACAGTTTGAATTGTGAACTTATGTTATTATACATTATAGGGGACGATTTCTCGTAACGGTTCAAGCATCGAAGTAAAGAGTCGGTCGATCGATAACAATGGACGTCGCATTGTGTCTCGTCAGTTTAAATGTTTATTAAATTAGTATCAATAACACTTATAGCCTTTCACCGGCTTTCGTGTGTGATTTGGGTCGAATGATATGTGATCACGTCGCGATTGAGCCGCGGGGGGATAACTGGAGCAGAATTATCAAGCAAGTAGACTGAGAAGGTACATAGAATGGAAATAGTGCGAGACATTTAATTAACTTTCACTTGATTATTTTAAATTCATGTTATTTAATTTAAATGACAATACTTTTAAACTAGTTTAGAAATTTCTATATTAAAATATTTGGAAGGCATGATTATGTTGAATTATTGTCTCATCGTGGTAGGTGATGATGTTGCCAAAGGTCCTACGGTGGTGAGCATAAAAATCCTAGAAGGGCTCTCAAGTGCAGCTACCAAAATAATCCGAGAGTGACAATTAATATTCTATGAATAGCTAATTATTTTAAACGATATACCTACTGTATTTTTAAAAAACACTCTGCGTATAATGCCTATGGACGTGCAAACGTAACGGTAGTGCCAACAGTTAGGTGGTTTAACAGCATTGCCAACTCACCGTAAACTTACTGAAATGAGGAAGTCATCCGAAATGTCCATCATCGTGATGCGTGCATATTATAGACGACGATAATGTATATTTATGTTTAACGGCTATTTGTAATTTTGTGCACGTTACGGTGCGCCGGAAAGGAAATACTGTAAGGTCAGTTGAACAGTTTTTCCGGATATGTATAGACGTTTCGGCATGCCGAAGAGGATTTGAATGAACTTGGGACCGATTCTCGTGTTTTAAAGATCAATGTCGCATACATTTACCATAACTTGTGAGTATACACTCTAAATGCATTTTATTATGAATTTTATAGATACCAAGTCAAGAAACGGACATAATATTTTCTTCTTCTGAATACCCGTAGCATTTGTGTTATCTTTTAGTTTGACTTGTTTGACATCTCACTTAAATATATAATGTAAAATAATATTGAATTTGAAAGTGAATTTGTTTGTTTGTCCTTTCTTTATGTCGTAACTTAGTAACGGATCGCCTTGATTTTTTTGCACGGGGATAACCGACAGGTTTTGTTTTGTTAAAAAAAGAAATATCTGTCTTTGTGGGCCTTTCCGAAAGTTCGTGGAAATGGTAACGTAGTTAATAGTTTTTATAAATTTTCACAGTAGGATTGACAGTTTGATTTTGGAGCGGAGAAGGTTTTTTAGCGTTAAGTAAGGGTGAGAGGTTGTTTGTTTGTTTGTTTTATTCTGCTGGAAACACATGTGAAACCACGGCGTGGAAGTTTGTAAATAACATACACTTCTGGCAGAAAATATGTGATATCTTCGACTTTACAATGTGTAATATATCGCAAATATAATATATAATACATAGGTAGGTATAGAACATAAGTCAAAAGTAACAATAGTCATTAATTCAATATTTAGCTAGTTATCTTATTGGTATGACCGTTTAATGGTAGGGAAAACCTTTGATAAGGCGGGTGGATACGTGTTCGGGCTCAAATACCTATATCCTAAACTGATAATGTGGGGTATGTTTGACCAAGGCGTGTTGGTTTTTCGGGATTTGCCTAAACACATGTCTACCAAAATGGACAAAGTAAATATCGAAAATATCGATATATGAGTATAATTATGACATGATCTATTCTAATAACCACCGGTATTCATAATACAACCTCATAACGTTATTTATATGGAATTCTGAACTAAGACTAAAGGTAAATTCAAACCAAACGTATGGGTAATAATCAAATTTATCAAATATAATTCAAAAGCTAATGAGAAACAAAATAGCGGAGTACTCCTATCAGCTCTATTATGGTAAAGATCAGCCCGAGCATTCGTTTGGTTTGAAGTAACCCTAAGGCTGGTGTTCAATAACACTTAACCTGCTGGTTAGCCGAAAGGCTATAATTTCAAATGTATGACAATGTCGAGTTTACCGTTGCTTAGATAAAGGCTCAACGTTGATGATTTCTGGCCTATGTATTTTTTTTTTATTGTAACCTTTATTTTTATTGTATACCTACTAGCGTTCCGCCCAGCGATTTCTCCCATGATGCCCTATTTTCCCCCTTAGGGGTTGAATTTTGAAACGCCATATAAGTAACATATGCTCACCTGAAAGAATTGCTTGTGCTCAAACACCAGTCTCGTGGCTCTCTTATTATTTCTAGAGTACATTACGTACATATTGAACTTCTGTTCCTGTAAAAACATTACATTTATTGAATAGTAAGTCAGTAAAACTTTGTGAAAATCACGTACTTTCTCCGAATGGAACCGAGTAATAAAACTATTCACGACCAAGGGCAATGTGGCGGTAACTTACGGAACTGTGAAGAATCGTGCATCACTAATAAGCTATGTATAGTTCGTCCAATAAAAAAGACCTATTGCTTTTATTTAAATTTCTCTACTACCGCGGTTTCTATGAATCGATGGAGAGATGATAGATCTAATTATATGATCAAGCATAGAATCACGCGCTTCGCTAGACCGTGACACAAATCTTTTTATAATGATTTATACATAATCGGTCATTACGCTGACTCGTATTTACTATAAACCAATACTCTTCTAGGGTCTCAAGGTAATAGGTAAGGTTTAGAAGTAATCACTATTGACGTTTATCTATTTATTTATGTTGCGTATTGATTGTCGTTGATTTAATATACTACATTGATAAGCAGTAAAAAAAGGTAAGATATTTTCAACCAATTTGTGTAATTTGTAGTTTTGGTCTTCTTCAAATGACTGCTTAATTTACGTTACTAGACAGATAATACGATGATCCGATGCGTAAATATTATAGCAATGCCATTGTGATTGTGTCTCACGATATTATTTGTGTATTATTCATGAGTCAGTCCGGTTTGATGAAGATTTGGCCGGCATAATAAAACACATTATTAGAGAATTGATGTGGTAATCAACGGCAGACCTATGTCTCGCGTTAATTGGCTTATTAGACTAGGAACACTTACGAATCTTCTGAAACATTGACCCAATTTCCTAAGATCATTCTCGCATTCCCTTAACGCCGGAAGGAACTCTTCGGAATGGAATCGGAATATTCGCTCGATGTTACCGAAGACGTCTGATTTCAACGCTCGGAAGGAAGGCAGCAGGTCTGGTCGGCTCATCTCCGGGATGTAGTCTTCGACGACATGTCTCAACCGATCCACGTAAACGTTTTCAGTGTGTAACAACTCGTTAACACGTTCCGTCAATCGCCTGTAATCAAAAATTATAGATCAGCAATATTACACAGAAATGTAGCGGAAGAAGTTTGGTTTTTACGGGTTACCAAAATATTGGTTTTATTGGGATTTTCCAACAATATTTTGAAGATTTTCTTTCTTTAAGTATAGCGTGTTTTTCTTTGGAAATCACCATGTTTTTCATAATATAACTTATAACTACTATACTACACTATTTGCCTACCTATGTATAATTATTACGTTAGTATTATTTGTGAAACACTATAGATGCCTAAAAAGGAAATAAAAAAACCGGCCAAGTGCAAGTCGGACTCGCGCACGAAAGCTCTTATTTTATTCTGGTTTTTAGTTTTTGTTGTTATAGCGGCAACAGAAATACATCATCTGTGAAAATTTGAACTGTCTAACTATCACGGTTCACGAGATAGAGCCTGGTGACAGACGAACGGACAGCGGAGTCTCAGTAATAGGGTCCCGTTTTTACCCTTTGGGTATGGAACCCTAAAAAAGGATATTTCACGTCATCTATTCGAGGATTCGCATTATAATTATGACGTTTTTCGCAAAGTCTTAGATGCCCTAATCGTTGGATATTTATTTCAGTTTCTTATTTTTATGTGTTACTCGTATCCGCCCCGCGGAATTTCACGCGCGTTTCACCCGCGGTGCCGAGGGTTCTTATGTTTTGCCGGAATAAAAAGTAGCCTATGTGCTATTCCAGACTATAATCTATCTCTGTGCCTTTCATCCAAATCCGTTCACCCGTTCAGGCGTGATTGAGTAACAAACATCCATCCTTTCATCATTTCATATTTGTGAAAAGACTGCTCTGGTGTATGGTAAGACTCGAAAGAGTTTATGATACACTATAATAATCAATTAATGTGTAAACTTTAGTAACGAATAAATAAATAAAAATAAAAAAAATCATCCATCCAAACTTTTTCATTTTATAATATTAGTAGGAGTAGGATAGGATTATAATTACCCTAGTAATTAACTACTTTAATTACCGATGTGCGCTATATATTTGTGGACAGGGTACAGCCTAGGTTCTTTGAAGTAGAGACGGTAGGTTTAGGTATGTAATGTAAACCTACAGTTTGTTTTAGCTTCAAATTTTGGCCTAAATATAAATATATGCATATGACCTTCACCAAGTTGTTATTTAAAATGTTTCCTTCTATTGTATCTTTGATTTGTGCTAAAAATAAAAGGTAACATTGAGTTACTCTATCAATCGGGTCAAGGCTTAGATCTGTGACAAATGTTTTGAATAGCGCAGGCGCATATGATAAGATGTAAGTATAAAATGGGTATTTCCTATATCAGATTAAAAAGTCATTAGTCAATTGGCTATAATTTATTTAAATTAGGTATATAACTATTTTAGTACTTACCTACCAAAATAATGCAATATCATACATACAATCTTAGATTATATTTTCATAAAATGCATTTGTAAAATTAAATGCTTAAAATCTTTTCATACCTAGTTAGTACCTTTTTGCTTTATTTCATGTACCTTACGTTAAGTTTTGAAATAAAAAAAGCCGTTATGAGTTTTGGTTTCTTGTATTTTATACTATTGGAGACATACAAATATGTTTTTGTTTATTTAAAGTGTTTATTCGTCAGTACGAATATACCACACTATATTACAAAAAAAAGAGAACATAAATTTTATTTTTTACATGTCAAGGCTGTTTTAAATTTTCAGTAGTAGTAGGTAGTAGTTGTTTTCGTCCTTTTCGGGACAGGCAAAGTCTAAGACATTCAGCCAATTCTTGTATTTCTTCTTAGTTTTATATCAATATTTTATATGCTTAAATATAAAGGTCAAAGCCAAATCTGGTGTGCATAATATAGTCAAGTCAAGTCAGTCCGGTTTTAGTAAAATGGTGGCTGTTTTACCAAAACTTTTCCTGGACTATTTGAGACAACATGAAAAGTCACGATACTCGCATTAATTTTATTTCACTTCACTTGTGCACTTGATCTTCATTGGACAAAGCGCCACTGATTTCATTCAATAAAGCTCAAAATACACCGATTTCATGAAAACGCAACGTCATTTTGCAAGTTCCCACCAAAAAGTCTTTAAAATTTCAATATTGACACAAAAGTGTCACCACAGCCACAGAATAATATTTTCTCAAACGCGCACAATTCTAGAAATCACGCCACCAAAGAAGTCCCGTGGAATTAATTAAAATCGTACTTATTTCTTCTGAGATAGAGGTGGGCCTTCGAGACTTCTTTGGTGGTGCGGACTTTATTACCTAGTTCGGTTGTATGGTCAACGGTCAACGTGTGAAATGATTATACTTACAAGGATGTCGAAGTTCACTGATACATACCACAGAACTCTATAATTGCCAAAAATCACTAACTACTGCTATTTATGCTGATACACTCGTTTGTTTTTGGTAGTACAAAGTTCTTTGAATAAAGATAAAAACATTAAACCAGAGCATTTGATTATTAGAGCGTTAGACTACTTACTACTAATAGTATAAATGCGAAAGTTTTTGTGTATGATTTTGTGGATAGGTATTTGTGACTCAATCACTAATTTACTTAAAGCATTGGTTAGGATTCCGGGGATTTTTGAAAATGTCAGAATTTTAAATTAAATAATGAAATACTGAATACTTACGTTAGTCGATTTTTCCTTTGTGGGAACAACAACAAAACTAAATATTAGCTTATAATCGCATTGAACTTTAAATAGCTCGTCAGGACATTTTTATACAAATCAGGCTTTTTATCAGGATTTTTTAGTTATAACTAGGTACATGTCGCAACCCTAGACGGAATGGATTTAGTTAAAAATTAACCCATACCTAGTTAGATACAACAAATATAAAATTAAAATATGGGGCACTATTTATCTTGGGACAACAGTAGATCCCCCAAGAACACGGGTAAAACCGCGGGGCAAAAGCTTCTACGTTCATATAATTACCCAAAACATCTTTTGCAAAAGTCATAATCTGCCTCACATCGATGAACTCCATTGTACCTTTAAATAACGTTACCATAGTAACGAAAGTCACAGTAATACGCATGCTTCACGCATGTCACAATAATGTATGTTGGTAACAGCATAGTGTCGAATGCCTATGAGAAATTTCTCCTTGAGAAATCCCACATGTTATCGTGTTCAGAAAGCCATATTGTTTAAGCAAGATAAGATCTGCGTAGATGATCATGTACGCGGTGTCATTGTTTGTTCCAAGCACAGGATTGCCAAAGGTATTTACAGTTCTGTTATACTTGATACCTTATATTAGCTGCTTTATAAATTACTAGGTGTCCCATGCGGTTTTAGCCGCGTTATCGGGATGAAAGTAGCTTATAATTACTAAGGAATTTTGTAGCTGCGTATTGGTGAAAAAAAATTTTGAATTGGTTCAGTAGTTCCAGTGAAAAAGTAAAAAAGTGAAGTTAACGGTGTTGTTTGAAATTAAAACCATAAATTTGCAATTTCTGAAGAACCGTTTCATTTACTTTTAATCTGTTTCACCTCTTTAGAAGAATTATTTTAACAAAACACAATCATGAGTTACATACCTAGCGACAAAAAATAATGAGCTAATGCAGTTACCTAAGTAAACTAAGTAGCAGTGAATATACAAATATAGTACCTATAGGTTTAAATAGGGGAACTACATGTTAACATGATGGGATTTCCCTACTAATGTTAGACCAGCACAAAATAGGTACTGTATGTTTATAATACTTGTCATACTCCAATATCTCTTCGTGCAAGTCTTCGAGGAGCCTTACAGACGCTCTACCAGGCATATCCTTGGTGCTAGTACCATTGAGTATAATACGATGCGATTAGCAATTTACTGATAATAAAGTGTGTCGAAGCCGTTTCTAAAATAAACATCATTGTATCCGAATACAAAATGATGTTATGTTTCACACAAAGAGTACGAAACGTAGATACTATACAGTGATTATTTAATAACTTTATTTATACACATGCTTTACATTGTGTTTGGCCCAGTCATATATTATATTTTTTATACTACATAAACTAAACGTGATAAACCGACATTCACCCAAATAAACAAAGTAACCTTGGTGATTTGCCGCTAATGTAACGAACGATACATTTCGTAAGACAGTAAATTCTATGTAGGTACGTATGTCTGAGATTGTGACGAGATATGTAAACAAATATTAAAGTATATGGTGAGAATTATTACAAATTTCAAGCCTAAGAAAATCGTTAGGTATGTACCAACGTACCTATTGCCACAAACGATAAATAGTCCCAGTCTCCAAAGCATACGACTGCATTTGTCTCTGTGTATCTTACGTAAGCCAATTTTCATTTCACAAGGTGACAGTAGGTAATATTGAATCAGTGCTAATTGTATACATGCGTTCAGTATAGTTTTTTGATCTTCTATCAGTTTATTTACACAATCATACCGTCTTTTTTCTCGATCAGCGTTCTTTTGGTAACATGATCTTCATCTGAACTTATTACATGACCAAACCACGCCAGCCTATAGGCTGTGCATGAATGTTTTTGAAAATAAAGTCTACTTCTATAAAGAAGTTGGAATTAACTCATATTACACTTCAATAAACTCATTCCTAGTTTATCTCAAAAAGACAAGCTGATGATTAGTTTATATTAATATTTACAACTGAGATTTGACTATACGGAATAGGTAGGTAAATGTAAAAAAAAATACAGATTTTGTTTCATTCGTAGAGTATTGTATATTATGTGGCTGTTGTGATCTATGGTTGTAATTAAATTTAAAAAAAGCATAATTTTATCAGGATTGGTTATGCTGTTATGCTTCAAGAGGTAACAAACAAACTCATTTTTGCATTTATAATATTAAAGCATTATTAAAACAATCATCACCAGAATTAAGATTTACATTTTTGAATATAAAACATTTATTTGCTTCTATCGATAACAAAGTTCAAATTCCAACTGATATGTACAGAAAAATTACCTAAAATAAAATATTTATAGTAGGTATAATTAAGTAGGTAGTTTACATACCCAGACTGTGTTTAATATAAAATACCCAGAATATGTGTTTAAATTTTGGATTTACAAGTTCTATTCAAATCGTACCTATGTACCTAAGCTATTATATTATTTATTCAAAAACAATGCATTTTTTCTTTATAATTTATAATAATTTTTAATTCTACGATACCTATACGGAACATAAATTTATACAATAACAGCCTTGGAATCACTGCGCATGCGCGTCTGCGTAAAAATAAATGCTGTGTCGTCACTAAAATGTACTCAAATAGGAGATGAATATAATATATTTGTATGTAGGTATTTGAA
Organism: Tetheella fluctuosa; assembly: GCA_951216915.1. Taxonomy (NCBI): domain Eukaryota; kingdom Metazoa; phylum Arthropoda; class Insecta; order Lepidoptera; family Drepanidae; genus Tetheella; species Tetheella fluctuosa. The sequence goes on from OX578214.1 coordinate 5,578,732, forward strand.
TTACGTGGCATAATGAGATTGGTATCACTATTACAACTGACTACCGTTCCTCTTATATTACGTTGTACTATCGTCTATATTTGTATATGAGAGCAATGATCTCACTGTTGTGGGAAAAATATAAATCTTATAAGATCCTAGAACGTAACATTGTAACGATTCGACCTGTTACTTCTTCCATTGACATTTGCCTCAGTACTGGCCATCTGTAATATTATCAAAATATCAAATAAGGAACACGACCTTGTCAAGTGCCATCACCTTTAGCCATTTTTAAAGTCAAATAAGTATCCCTTAAGGTTTCGTCATATCCGACTGTCCGTCTGTCTGTCATGGTAATTTTTCTTGGAGACTGCCAGACACGCTATAATATATTATAATAACACACTGTCGTCGCGAGTTTATAGTGCATTATTTTATCAATACAAACAAATCTATTAGGAACTGATATAAATGTTTTTGTTGTATGAACTCAACTATGATTATAAAGGGAATGAAATTTTATCAATAACAAGTATTGTACGAGATTAATTTCATCAAAACTCATTCGGGGTTGGTTTTACTCTACTTTTATTATGATTTCCCTTCCCCTCTTTCAATAATCTGTAATTTTTTGAATAGTGTAGGTACAAGAAGTGTCTTCTTTTTCGTTTTATATCTTAGTTTTGTATCGGTCCAGTTCTTATTTTTGATAGTTATATTTATGGAAAACTTCGAAGTTTTTTTTTTAATAACCTGACTATGACTGTCATGGCGTGGAGCTGAAAGGCCATTGTGACAACATCAGTAATCAGATAACTCACCCCTGCTAAAAAAACAATTTTATAACCAGATAGTACTTACGTTAAATATCTACTTATCTAAGGGCCTCACAGGCCTCATAGTTGCTGATAGCTTATCTGGTAGATAAATATCTTAACAGTCTGTTAATTTAAAAACAAAGTGATTACACCATCAGATATCTGTCAGATAACCAATCTAGAACTTATCGGTAGCCTGTGAGTCTAGCCCTAAATATTTCGTATTGTTATCAATCACATAGTGTGTAATTAAATGTGTTAAAACAAAAATGCACTTTATTGCATATGACATAATGCTAAATTTCAATGGTTGGTACCAATTTGTGTTACGAGTGTTTAAAAAACATATAAAAAAGTATGAAATGGATTCTGTTAACGATTCTAAAGAAAGTTATTAAGTAAGTACTGCGTTTTACTATTTTCCTGTTACAATTTGTAATATCGTGACGTATCTATTAATTAAATGATCCTTGTTTCCACTCATATAGCTTCATAATCTAATTCTATTACTACCGTACACTAACTACCCTCATATACTAAGTGACCATGAGAAATAGTGGATGTATCTTGACCTTGTTCTCTATGTCCTTTATTTATTTGGTATATTCTGTTGATTATTAGCAGTAATTTGTACATTATATTGCTTTGTAATTTAAATGTTTGCAAATTTATTTATTAGCCCACTGCTAGATAATTTGAACGAGAGATATACTCGCAGTGGTGAAAATATTCATCAATAAACCAACTAACTATATGAACAACTCTGAAATCTTTAATAAATATTCAAACGTTTCATACTGCAGATCAACCTTGCGACGCTTTTTTACATATAGGAATTGGTACAGCCTCATTGTCCTCCCGCGAAATACTCATAAAACTGATTTATTCCGCACAAAATGTAAGTAAATGCAACATGATATCACTTACAAACGATTAAACGCGATAGTAGAATTTGTAAACGTCAATTATTTACAGCCAGGAACAATACACATAACAATATAACATATGGATATGCACAAAAAATATCTATAAATAGAAAAATGCATGACCTTGTTTCTAAATGTCTGCATTTGGATAAATGCCAGTAAGTAGGTATGTACTGTCACGATGACAAACATTACCTTTCTTTTAGATCACCAATGAAAATTGTAGCAATCCCTCTTTGACGTCACAATACCACATGAACTATGATTGACAAGGCACGGTCACGGTCAAAGAATTTCCTATATTTTTTCATACGTACACGGAAAGTCCTACTAATTGTTTGGATTCGTTTTAAACAATGGACATGAGCCTATAATTACTTTCGGACTTTGGAACCTTTACATAAAAACGATAAAGTTAAATTTAAATTTGTAGGCGCATGACTAATATAAATATGTACGCTACATGTGGTTTCGTCAACGTCACTATATTTATTAATAAAGTAAATTATGTTACTAAAGAAACTAACCTCATGGAAAATGCGTGTAATAGTGATTAGGATTATTTAAAAAATGAAATGCCTAAATAATAATACAGAACTTCGATCCAAACTTGGTACTAATAATTTCTGCTCGCCATCTAATAATCTTCAAGCTACTGTTCTTGAAATCAAATTTCATATTTCTTGTTACTGCAATTTGCATTTGGATAGTAAACGAAACGATTTCTTCAAAAGTAATTAATTCAAATGTAATTAACTATTAACAAATAACTTAAATCTAAGAAAGTACCTGCCTTCTAAATGAAAAAGTCGTTGTCAGGATTAGCAGCATTATTATTATAGTTAGGATAAGTAGGATAATATATCTTATATAATGACTAAAAGATTAAATATTCATTAACGGTAGGTAATATAAATGTAGTTTTACTAATATGTTATTATTTTTTGAAATATAGGTATACTAATAATTATATTAATCAAGGCTACAATATATTATTTTCTATGTTAGAAAAGACTGACGTGTTCATGCGCAAATAGACCCTGCCTATTAAGGAGACATATAGCATAACATAACATAAAACAATTTAGTTACACCCACACGTGCCCAATCGTTTAGCACACAATAGAAAAATACCTACCTTCCCTTTGAAAATAATATTAATATCAAAATAGTAAAGTTTTTTTGCCTTGCCTAGTGCAAGAATATGGAAGAAGGTAATACTTAGTTAATTATAGGTACATTCAGCAACGTAAGTAGCTGAACAGATCCACATTTACAAAACACCTGTTTATATTATCTTCCCATGTTATGGACAAATATAGTATTCAGGTTATCTTTAGTTACTTATATTGTTGACTGTACATTTAGGTAATAGGCACAAAATCATAGAATTCTAACCATTTACTCTACGTAAGAGTGACGCATTGGTAGCACCTACCAACTCGTCATCAAAGCATTGTTTATAATTACATAATTAGCCTAAACGACCGTGTCAAAACCGATAAGAAAAGTGTGAGCAAGTGATAAATGTCAATCCATTTATTATGTAATTCTTTACCGTGGACAGTTATGGTAAGGTACATAAAACGGTTCTGGTGACATGAGTCAGCAACTGGTGCTGTATACATAGAAAAGTTAAAGGTTTTACCTACATTATGTATTTAGCTGGTTGATATGAATGATCTAATGATTATTTTAAGACCTTAATAAGATCTGTCATTAAAATGACTTATTATCATCATCAATTTGAACTTAAACGTGAACGTTCATTAGGTATTTCGAAGGTTTTGGCAGGTTATTTAGGTTTTTAGTAACTAAGTGATACTAAAGGCCAAACGAAAATCAAAAAATAAAAAAATAATTATTATAAATATTAGACAACTCTACGTTTAGATTATGCACATGCCTCCGTTTGAGTGCAATATCCAATGTCCCACATCGCTGCCCCTGCGGAGACAATGTAGATGAGCTAGGTCACCATGGCCTGTCGTGTGCGAGGAGTGTGCCGGGAGGCTTTCACGACATGCGGCACTCAATGACTTGATCCGTCGTGCTCTTATTACCATTGGCGTACCTGCTGTTTTGGAACCAAACGGCCTGGTGGGCGACGATGGTAAGAGACCGGACGGTATGTCATTGGTGCCCTGGAAGATGGGTAGGCCCCTGGTGTGGGACGCTACTTGCGTCGACACCCTCGCACCATCCCACCTTCTAGACACGTCTGTAGCTGCCGGCACTGCTGCTGCACAACAAGAGTGTCTCAAGCGTCGCAAGTATGCTAGTCTACAGAGGACTAACATATTTTCGGCGTTTGGGGTTGAAACTCTAGGGCCTTGGGGACCGGAGGCTCATCGCTTGTTTAAAGAGGTCTCTTTTCGACTAATTGAGGCTTCCTGTGACAAGAAGGCTGGCGTATAGTTTGCCCAAAGAATTGGCATTGCCATTCAGCGTGGCAATGCTGCCAGCCTTTTTGGCACACTTCCGCTCGGCAGCGATTTGGGGCAATTTTTTTATTTATAAGTAAGTAGTTTTTAGTTTTTAATTTTAATTTTATTTCAGTAGGTATATATTAAGGTTATTTTATTTTTATTTATTGTATAGCTTACTATATAGATAGATATCTATTATAAATAAAATTAGGAAAACAGGCTAGGCTACATAAGTTATAGATATATGTATTTTGACTACCTACATGTCTAAAAATACCATCAAATGCTATTTACTTTTAACATTTGACTTTTCATAGATAGTAACATATTAGATTATTGCCTCTCAACATCTCACAATTTTATTAATTAAATATCAAATTACTTCACCGTTAAAATCAAATTAGATAGGTTCAAAACTAGTTAATAATTTATAAACAATAAAATAGGAAATGGAATAAAAAATAACTTGTCTATAGTAAAAAAAATGCACGACGAGATTTTTACGTCAAAAGTCGTTGTCTTCCTCTTACCTAATTTATTTTAAAATGTTTACCCCACAGTTTTTCCGCTTTCTATATAGATACAAATGAATTACCGATAATATACTTTGGGTAAAGACTTTACGTATCAAGGCAAGTTTGTAATAATTACATTTTACTTTTCTTCTGGAAGGTGTTTCTGTAAGGATAATGTCTTAAACTTGATGCGAATCCGGCATGTCTCCGTCGTTTACCAAGCAATCACGTAAAAAAGTCCGTTGTCCGTCCACGGCAACGATGAACGATCTTGTCGACGAGTTTTGTTTTAGAGAATGTACGGGCTATTTATTTATGTGTTGATAATTGGAAATGTTTTGTTTATGAATAGTAATTCATAAACAAAACGTACCTCTTTCGTAACTCTTTTTTATGTTAGAAACGTTGTCTATACGCACAACAGCTCACCAAATTTCTATAGGAATGCTACGTAAAAAACAAACATTGGTTTTTATATAGTACTAGTGGGCCCGACAGACGTTGTCCTGTCCAAACTCGATTACGACGCCATCTACCGGGTCCAATTATATTTTAAAACCATCCAGGGACCCACTCATATATACACAAAAAATTTCATCAAAATTGGTCCAGTCGTTTAGGAGGAGTTCAGTCACATACACACGCACACAAGAAATATATATATTAAGATATTAGATCATTCCCGGCCGCTAACAAAATACATATACCGACCTACGCCTTACCTACAACTTTATATCTAGTAACCTTGCATTACCACCTACGTTGACAGCCTTAGGTTATTCATAGCAAAGAAATGAATCAAACTCAAAATTATACATATAGACGCAAGTAAAACTACAAAATTAATGTTCTGAACAGTGCTGAGTTGGATATTAAGGATGATAAATATATAGGTAATATGTGTATCTAAGACTGATTTGAAACCAGCCAGTTCATCAAATATAGGACTAGGAGGTAAACACGAGCTACCTGCCGCGAGCCATATGAATAAACATCAAGGTGAAACCTCATACGCGGCGTCGCGGCCGCATACTCGTCCGTGTGCTCGAATGCAATAATTATAATTTATATTTAATTGTCTACAACTTTACTCGTCCTGTCTAAATACAAATATCAAACCGTATTATTAATTTGGTACCTTCTATTTTCACAGTTGATTCGAATATTATTTTAGTAAGTAGTTTTTAATACAATAAAATGAACAAAGACGCATTAATCATATCTCCACGCACTAGAAGGCAAACCGATAACGTTGTTATCGCATGACAAAGTTGTGATATCGCAAATATTTTTTCATCGATATCTTATAAAAATCAAATGACCTCACCTGCGATATTTCTCCTTTTTCGATTCCACCGGCATCAATACCGGTTCCATAGACTTTGAGACACACCATTCGTTCACTGCACTCACAGTTAGGAATTCTGTATCAGGAGCGTGGCACACCTCCGAGCCAAACTCATCCGAAGATACGGTAATGCTGTCATACTTCTGGTACGGAATCATATCAAGTGAAGATATGGACTTAATGCTAACATTGTCAAAATTACTACGATCTCCAGATTCACCCGAAGCTAGAGATAAATCATCTTCTTCACTACCATCTTCATTTATCAATGTATCCGTAGAATGGTCTGTCGATATTGTATCCATTACACCGTCATCTTTGTTAACTAAATATTCCTTGCCATTGTTCGAATCACCACTTTCATTTGAATCATCACTACTACTACTACTACTACTACCACTATCACTTTCAGACACTTCGACACTAGCAGTATTTTCAACGGTTTTATCGTCTTCATTATCGGACGTTTCCGAACATTTTAATCTCAATAACTTTTCTAAATCACTTTGCTTAACACCGTAAGACCAATGAGTTTCACCTAAGTGTCCTTGATTTCCGATTGTAGATTTTCTTCTTATGACAGGTGGCTGTCGCATACGCCGTGTTACGACTGGCGACGAGTTTGGTGTCGTGAAAGAAAACCGCCTTTCCTTGATCGTGACCTCCTCTGGTACAGGGGATTTACTTTCTATGGAAGAATTATCATTAAATGGTTCCGGCGGTGGCGGTGCTGGCCTATGAGGCCTGTTTTTATCCGATATAAACCCTGAGGAACTCGATCCACAACTATTATCCGATACATTTGATAATATAGAATTCACTGAAACGTTCGAATTCCTGTCTTGAGATTTTGTCACTGGGCACAAATGTTGATAATGTGATTGTAAAGGATTAATAACACTTGTCAAACTACCCAACAAGGGGTTCTTTGATCTCCTCAAGGATTCAGTGGAATCACTGAGATTATTCATGTTGGTCCTTTCGAAACGCAGGATCATGTCTCGAACGCTGGCTCTTTCCTTTCTGATGATAACGTCTTCATCTTCAGAGGGATTTTCGGAGGATTGAAGATCGCCATCGAGGCGGATGCATGGGTCCTCTTGTGTCATGGCAGTACGTTGGCAATCTTAATGTTACACAAGCGCCCGCGAGGACGAGCAGGCGAGCTCATATCAAAGCGCACAATGAGTGCGCACCACCGACACGCGCACTATACTGATAACTGAGCACAACTGACTGAACTGACGGGCGGTCGGTAGTCGGCGCTCGCGCTAGCGCCACAGTACCGCTCGATGCTCATGCTACATACTCAGCGTATGGGACGTGAAATTCTTGTTACACTGGTTTGTATTATGCACAAAATCGTTGAATTCAATGCTTTCGAGATCTGTTAAAGTCAATATCACCTTATCTGTTTTGCCACAATTAACTATATAGAATAATCTAGATGAATCTGAAAATGAATAATGAAAATGAAAATATTTTTTAATCAAATAGGCCTTCGCATGCACTTATGAAAAGTCTGACTAACGCTCGGTTCGGAAGGTTGCTTTTACTGAAAAGAGCCGGCAAGAAACTCAGCAATTACTCTTTTCAAAACCAACTCAGATTTATTACATTAAATTATTTATCTAGTCTCACTGACAATACCTATATGTGTGTTATAACAATAATAATATAATCTAATATGTTCAGCTCGCATTCCATATTAAACATCAACTTCTATATTATTAAATCTATTGTTTCTAAACGAGACGCCTCCCACGTTCGCAGGGTGTCACGGCGTCGATACAAAATCTCCGTATGGATAGAGATGCATTGTCAGTATGGTATGCCACGCGCGTTTCGTATGTATATACAAACTGTTATGCTAACATACGACGCGGACGCTTCTCCGCACGTGACGCTCCAGTGTGTAAGGCAGTGAGGAGCACTTTGCCACAGAATAAGAAGTAGTACTATGTAACTTTTCTCTGCGCAAATCTTTGACAGATTGCCTAAGCTATATAATTTTGACGTCACTTATAAAGTATTCATATTTGGTACTAGCTACCGCCTCGCGCTTTTACAGCGTTCCCGTGGGATCTTTCACCATTATTCGTGAAAGGAGGCCTGTGCACAGTGGGCAGATATAGGCTGTAATTATTATTATTTATTTACTGTCTCGCTTAAATGTATATGAAAAAAGTATTACAAAAATTTGATATTTAAAAATATCAGAGAAATAGTTATTAATATTTAGCTAGACCAATATTTTCAGGTCATCATTTGAAGGAGGAGTACTAAGCTAAAAACTCTTTCTTACTTTCAGTAATATAGTACTAGTCAATTTACTTTATAATGGGGCTAGGTTGAAATTTAATAATAATATGTAAATATTGCAAATATTATAAACTGTTTTGCCAGATTTATAATGCAAATGACATTACACAACTAATGTACCAAATCAGACATCAACCAAGGCCAAATAATTTAGCTAAACAAATTATGTAACTTAAAAGACTATGCCCGCGAGTTCATAGTTTCATAATTAGAACTAAGCTGGTTCTGTCGTGCAGATCACGGTTTGTGGGATAAAACAATAACTACCTCTCTCTCTACTAATTTTCACTTAAATCGGCTCGGTTTATAGTCGTAGACAGAGTCACTTTAGCAATTATAATAAAAGCAAGAATTAGTATGAATAAGATAAGAAAGAGATTAGGAAAGATAAATAATACAGTATAAGAAAATGTACACAAATTTTAATTTTATTATTATAATTTATTTGGAAATATGTATAACAATTAATAAAAAAAAAAAACATGATGACACTAACAAATTGTACTAGAGCAGCATAACATTAATCGACTTCCAGTTTTCGGAATGAACCTTCTACGCCGAAGAGGACGGAAGAATCCTTAGGCTTGCCTGGTCTTTTGGATTCATCAGAGCGAGAGGTCTCTTCTTCCAGGAACCAATCACGATAGCTCTCTACTTTCTCTTTCCAGTAATCTGTCAGATAAGGGGGATAATAGTTTACAAAATTTTGTTCGTTACAAATAAGAGGTGGAGAATATTTTTAAATATAATGGATTGTGGTCAAAAATGTTATGTAATGTTATTTACCCGTTAACTCCAGCACAGAGCCGTCATCCCCTCCATATTCACTAGGTAAAATAGATTTCGGTATCGTTTTGTACATGGCGCTATATTTTTGATTATGGACTTGAATCTGAAACAGATAAAGTTGATATTTGTATCTATAAACAAAATCCTCAAAGCTACGATGGAAATTCTCTAGGAATTTCATATATGGCAGAATCAATGACGCGACAGTGGTCAAAATCTGCGGAAAAAGGATTCACGAATATAAACCACCACCACCACAATTGTTCAACTAGTATTTTAGAGGAAACCTAAATCTCTTCCCGGGATAAAAAGTATCATGTATGAGCTAACTATCTACATATCTACAGATATTGAATAAAATACATCGAATATTCTAGAGTTTGTTACAAACGAATTTCTTTTCGTAGCTCGACATTCAACAATATTTTAATTGATTATTTAAAAACTTACCCTTTTCTTCAATTTCTCTCCTAGAAATGTTTTTAGTATAGTGTATGCCGCTTCAAACCCCGATGGTGTGTTCAGTATGTGGTTACTCTTAACTCGTACAGGGAGTGCCTTTTCGAAACATGTAATCACTTTTTTGGCTAATGCTGGGGTCCACTGACTCATTACACTTACACCTACGTTTTTCAAGTCTATTAACACCTCCTGAAATAAAATAAAGGTTATGTTTAATAACATTACAGCATCTTTAATACTGCATCATTCAGGAGCATAGGAACAATAGGAAGTTAATAAAAATATTGCTTGCTTTTAAATGAATTAGCAGAATTTACCAAGAACCGAGATCAAGTGTAGCACACCCACTCACCTCACCAACTACGGTAAAGTTATCATCTTCCAGCATCAATATTTCTGTTATCATTAAAGACATTTTGATCAGGTCTGTCAAATGGTTTTTTGATGGATTGAACACCCCGAACCGCATTATACATATCCTCGTAGAATCCACATCTTTGCACTTCTTCAATGGCAAGAATAATCTGTTAATCAGAATTTTATTAACACCTACTCGTAAAATGGAGTAATTTAATTTTGTTTCAATATTCCTCACCCTAATTTAAGCATTTCTTGGACTCCAGGACTGAGAGGATCCCTATTAGCGAAAAATTCCGGTACAATCGTTTTTAAAGTGTAATACATGTCCAATTTTTCTTTACTTCTTTCGAGACTGAACTTGCTTCCACGCAGGAATGCTAGAAGCCATTGGTCCCCTATCAAAAGTAATCAGATTAATGATGTACCTATTACAAAAATTAAAACTATAGAAAAATATATATTAAGAATTAAATACCACGCCATCTATACGTTCATCCTAGTACTGTAATGATAACAAAATTATGTTATGTGAAAAAACGAACACCAACAGCGCAGCGTTGCTCGAGAGTATCGCGCCATCTACTCCATATATAAAATACTACGTAGTGTTCAACGTTCTTCACTACTTTAAGCAGTGGTAACGCTGCTAGTGACGGAACTAGTGCATTAACAATTTCGTAGATCCTCTATGACAATTCAGTGGTCTTATTAATTATTTTTGTGGGTCAGTACAGAAAATACTATCGACTTTTGTCCCGCGTTTTTACCTGTGGGGACACATTTTCCAAAATTTATCACCACATGTGACATTTCATTTTTTAAGTAGCACTACTATTATGATAAATTCTACGAGAAAAATATGGAACAAGCCTTTGACCACCGAATTTATTTACATGCTTGCAACAATTTTTGTTAGTAATTAGATAGAATTAGCATAAAAACATAATCCTATCTTTGCTGTCACGCAGCCGGGTATAATAAGAAAACATTATTAAAACCCGTCAAACTTTTAAACTTATCAAAATTATTGCGCGTTAACTTTATCTACATTGTTTTTATAAAAGTGACGTAAAAATTATGGGCTCCATAGGAAGATATTAAATAAATTAACCTATTTGAAAGTAGGTACTTACTAGGTACTATCGATTGGAGATGAGGTTGTTTGCTCTGCCAGTCTTTGAGGGCTTGGAGATCAGATGCTACTCTGTTGGGGCTTTCATTGATTTCCTTCTCAGCTTTTTTGAGGAGTGCACCAGTCAACGGCCTTACTGTCATTTTTTTCATCAATTGACACTGAAAATTTAAATTTAATATTTTTATTAAAAAGTAAAACGTTTTTGTATATGACCCTAGGCAACCATAGACCATTTTTTATATTGTTTGTTTATGTAACAAGCGTTGAAAATAGATTTAGGTAAACTGGATTGGTCCATAGTTTTAATGGTAAATGTATTTTAGAATCGTGGCGCTGCTGGTAACTAGTGAAGTGATTAAATTACAACAAGTATAAGAAATCGCATTCCTAAGCTATCTATGGTAGGTACTTACTTATACAATATAGGTACAGGAAATATTATTTACATGTCTATTATTATTATTATCTAATAAGGAATTTTTAAGAGGAAACGAAATAGCCTAGTCATTTACAGATTTACAATTAATCGCATTTTTTATAGGTACAAAAAACATACAAAAAGGAAGGAAAATCCTACACATTTATTATCCTCGAATTGTGATGGTAAAGTTATTGGCAATGTGAAGAAGGTATTATCCCAATTCTCAACCCAGGACCAATTAACCAAACAAAAAATATCTACATCACTGTAAATGTGAGCCAAACGTATAAATACGTGATAATTTAATAACATTTTATTTTCGTTATCCGTCATTAAATGTGGTTTTCCACGAGTGGTGAACGACCGAATTGCATTTTCTATAATTTGCATACCTATATTATAACGCAAAGTGATAGTAAAAGCACAAAAATCGATCCATGGCCTAAAACAGTTATCTAGGTACTCACCTAGTAAACTTTTATTGATTACCGTTTGTTACTTGTACCCCGAGTGTAAACAATTGACGTTAGAAAACGCTTACTATCACGTTAGCGTTTACGACATTTTTCTATAGGAATCGGCACAGCGCCTCTCGCGGAATACTCATGAAACAATTTTTTTCCATACAAATTTTTAGTAAACGCAAACGTGATAGTAAGCGTTTATTTACGTAAATTCTTTACACTCAGGGTACTGATAATCTACGCACTGTTATCACTTCACAGAATCATTATAGTAAAAACGTTAGTTGGTTAATTTAGTAAAATTTACCGCCGAATAATTCCAATTAGATATTCACTTATCACTAAATGGTAATGTATGCTAATTTACCAATGAATGAGGTTTACGTGAGAAATACTTGATTTGTAAAAAAAAAATTGAGAGCGTTCCAAATCACTAGACTACTTATATAATATTTGTAGTAAAATTCTATTTAACAGTAGATAATAAGACTTTACATATATGGGTACGTGTATTTGGACGTACCTAACTACATAGAACTAAAGTTAACCAATGTTTTACTCGACTGCACCACGATAACCCGTAGTTAGGTACATATCTCGATTGGAGATTAGATAATGGCGGTTATGAAAACACAATAAAGACTAATGTGACTATGAGCATATTCTGTAAGGCAGATAATTAATAATAATGGTTCAACATAAATCATGTGTGATAAGATTATGTGCAAATTGTGAACATTTCAAGTTTGCCGCTGCAATGTGAACTTATCTGCCAATGGTTGCACAGAGTAGCATTTATTCCTCACTAGCATCCTCCCTGTGGATTCACCCGCGTTGTTAGGATAAAGAAGTAACTATGTACCTACAATTCCATGCCATATTCTACCTGCGTGCCAAATTTCATTACAATTGGTCGAGTCGTTGAACCGTCAAGAGGTAACAAACTATCTTTCGCATTTATAATACTTATTTGTAAGATAATAGTAGGAAGTAGGATGATATAATATGATAGGATTAGGATAGTTAGGAAGTTAAGATTAGAATGGGCTAATGCCGTGCCTTTTCTAGAAGTTACAATAGAACAATCGGAAAATGTCTATTTAATTTACACATTTCTAAACTAATATATAATGGATTATATAACAGCAATACCTAATTTCACTTCAATACAATGTGCGAAGTATTTTGGGAGGTGTCAAAATAATCTATTTATCTCTCATATCGACACATGCATTTGTCCATTTGTCACAAACTATTATTATTAAGTATACCTACTACTCCTAAACTGAGCGTGTCAGTAGTTCCCACCTTTATCAGATGGTTGTATTATACTAGAAAGCAAAACTAAGGGTTTTTTTTAATAAAGATGTACTAAAGTGCATACAACCGAATTGAGACCTCCTTTTTTAATGTCGGTTAAAGAGTCATTAATTTTACTGTAAATTATTATCCCAGAGAACAAATATAATGTTCCAACTTTTCTGCCTCGTTATAACTTGGAAATGAACTTGTCGTACAATTGATCTCAATTTTATTTACTATTATGTATATACATCTCTTGTTATTTCAAAAGGGTGCGATGCCAAAATGTTGCAGTCTATAATTTATAATATTGATTTCTACAAATAGGAAATTTAAATACATAATCTCATATTGTTTCACTGTAAGACATATTCTCGTACTGTGAAATAACCTTAAAATGTTTGTTATTTTCTAATGTTTCTAAAACAATGGCGTCATTATTGTAATTTTTTTTAGATAAGTATCTAATACACTTATGATTTTTTTTACACTCAATTAGAATACAATTTGCACAGTGGTACGTAGTTGTACCCACCTGGCTGGCTACCACCCTCAAGTTGAAAATCTGTAAGGCGATGATAGCTCAGTGGTACTGACGTCAGACGCCGCGCCGAAGGTCTTTGGTTCGAACCCCGCAATGAGCTTGAGCTTTCGGTGAAGGAAAACATCGCGAGGAAACTATAGCACGGTGGTAGGGCACTTTGTAGTACCCGCCTGGCTGGCAACCACCCTCTAGTTAAAAATCTATCGCCAAACTCCTATTGGTGTGTTCCAGCAGCTGCACTTGAGAGCCAGATCCTTCTAGGCTTTGTGTGCACCACCTTCGGCGACATCTTCACCTACCATAGTGAGATTGTAGTCAAACACAAGCCTATATAAAATAATAATAAAAAAACACTCATGAAGGCGATAGTCAAAGTCAAAGCCATTTATTCAGTTTAGGCCCTAGAAGGGTTCTTATGAACGTCGAAGCTACTGAAGTTACCACCGGTTCGGAAGTCGTCTATCTCGATATTTAATGCAGAAAATATTGTTAAAATCTGTCACCAAAATACGGTATAGTTGCAACTGCACTTAAGAGTAGCTGATAGCCATAGTACATACACCACGTCTGGACATTATCATAACATTTGCGTTTGACCTTGAGGTCAGGACATGGCAGAACTCATGTTTTCAAATCAAACGAGCAGTATGTAACTAATTATAGAAGTAACTATCATAATTAACTCACTATTGAACACAAAAAAGGTATCCTAGCTATACCTACTCTTATCAAGGTCTGTTCATTGTTCAACAGGACTTAAAAAATATGTTTTTTTTATATTGAATGAAGTAAAATATTAGTTTCTAACAAATCAATTTGGATAGAAAATTTAACTTTCTTTTTTTGGACGGACCTAATAGAAATAGACTGTTTGTTATGAAGGACATACATTGAAATATATTACTGATGAATTGAAAGGTAAGTATTTTAAGTCAAAATAAATAAAAATACTCACCAAAATAATCCTCACATAAATGACAAAACAGGTTATTTTCAAAGCAGTTTATTTTGTTGAGGACATCAATGAAACTGGACCGAAACACAATAGTCACAAGTAGTACTTAACGAAAACATACGATATCTAACTGGTGACATTGAAACATTACCTACTAGTTCTATTTCGTTCGCGTCACTTTTACGACTACAATTAAATATCGCCTTTACCGCTACGTCGTGAAGGCTTCAACAAATTAAGTAATGTAATACCTACATTTTATTATATCTTAGTTTATATACTTGAGTGAATATGAAGGTACATTAGGATATGTACGTTTTTATTTGTAACAGGAAAATAACTACCGAGAAAATTATAATAAAAATCAAAAACCTTCATTTTCATGTATTGCAGGTTTGTACTTTTCAGACAGTAAAGTTTTTTGAAAATTCTACTAGATGGCGCTGAAATTAAAAATGAGTATACCTATACCGTACAATACTTTGTTCCTATATTATATAAAAAATAAAATATCTAAGTAGCATAATGTTTTTTTTTAATCATCATCATCGCCTCAGCCGCAAGGCGTCCACTGCTGGACATGGGCCTCCCCTTAGGATCTCCAATAGGACCGGTCTTTTATTTAAGTATTTTGTTCTATTATTTTTTTTAATACGATATTTATTTCATTCACACAGATAGATCATATTATTCTGGAATAATACGGCATACTTTTTCCCGGTAAAGATGAGACTATTGGAAATGCGGGTTAAACCAAGAAGTGAAAACTAGTGAGAAATAAATTACGATTTAAATTTAGTACCTTTTTATTCACAACTATTAGGTAGATGATAAAAAAATATATATCACAAACAAAAAAACAAATTCAAAATAATGAATTAACAATAAGAGACCCGTTAACAAAACTCAAAATTTAAATCAATCTATTTCCAATTTCCTGAAAGAACCGTCAACGCCCATATATTCTTTACCAATTGGTTCCCCTGGTCGCTTTGACTCATCAGTACCAAGCTGTTCCTCATACTGCATCCAGGGTTGGTACTCGATAAATTTGTTAGCCCAATATTCTGAAAGTATATAAATTCTATTTTTAAATTACTTCCATTTGAAAGTGGATCTTCTCTTCTTGATCTGCTTCAGCTTTTTTACTATTTGACTTATCGGTGACCTCGATTATGTTAGGTGAACTTACCTACTAAAACTATTTCAAATTCTCAGATCTTTAATTAGTAACAATAATAATTAGGTTTTTTCAAAAGTAAATTATACGTACCAGTAATGTCTTTAATAGTTCCTCCACTTCCACCATATTCTTCAGGTATTATTTCCTTAGGTATACCTACTTTAATTAATTCTTTAGGTTTTTTGTGAATTTTCAGCTGAAAATATTAAAAATAGAGCATCTTATAAATTGTTGCAACAGCCCGTTTTCATGAAATATTACTTCTTATTATTATTTAATTTATCATCCTTCATTACCCACACTCCATTTTTGGTATAAAAAAAATCATACATTAATTCATAGTATCATGGAAACATACTCTTTGCTTCGCTTTTTCATTTAAAAATCCTGAAATTAACGTGAAGATTTTTTCAATTCCAGATGGTAAGTTCATGTGGTGGCTACCCTTCAGTCTTAGAGGCATGGAATCCTGAAATACGAGTATAGAGAATACAAAATCAAAATAAGTAGCACAGGCTGAGAAGCAGACAGGCATTCACCTAATGGTAAGTGGCATCCCTCGCCAATGGACATTAGCAAAAGAAAGGAGATTGCCAATGTGTTGCAGATTTTATAAACCTACCGGAATACACCATTGGCGACAGATTTTCAAACTGAGGTACTTTAGTACAAAGTAGCTTTCCACCGTGGTATGATTTTCTCACGATGTTTTCTTTCACCGAAAGCTAAAGAAATCTTTTATAGAGTTTTCAAATTGAAACTGATTGAAACATTGTTTCGTTATCCACGTAGTTTTGTTGGTAATAGAACTCTTAGTGCAGAGTTCGCCCGGGGAAGTACTACCACCATATCTAATTCCGCCGTCAAATAGTAGTGCACTTGTATTACTATGTTTCGGTTAGGAGGGTATGGGAGCCGGTGAAATTACAGGCACAGGAGACTTAACAACTTCATGTCTCAAGGATGGCAACGCGTGAGTGATACCCCTGGCAGGGGAAATATAATATTGTATTTTCATTGCCCGTGGTGTTATGAGCGTCTATAGGATTCGGTAACCGCTTACTATGGGCCGTAAGCTTGTTTGCCACCTATGTAGTATGAAAAAAAAACAATGTAGGTTTTCATAGTACAAGCTCTACTTCGTTTGGGTTCAGCAGAATATCCCACGATATATAGGTACGTACTTGAGAAACGGCGACCATTTTCTTAAGTAACATTGGAGTGGCCTGCATCAAATGGGTCATGGTGACACCTTCATAGTCCACTACAATCTTTGTTCCAAATACCGATGCAACATCATCTTCAATAACTAAAAGCTGAGAAACAAATCAATTAATTAAACATTGATCATTCAATATTGTAACACACTTGGAAACCTATTTCTCCATACACATTTTAGATTTAGATTTATAGATAGATTTTAATTTATTTTTTGTTTCTTTTCCTTTTTTATTTTTGTATTTTTTTATGATAGTAGTAGTTAATATTTTAACATTATTTATTTATTATTTTTTATATCATAATATAATATAATACAATCGGTCATTTTAGTGAGATCATGTGGATTTTATTAAAAAAACGAATACAATTCCGAGAAAACTCTAGCTAGCCGGAATTTGAGCATCACAATTTTATCTTTGTTTCTGGTAATTATGTTACGACTACTATAAATTTTAAACAAATTTAAATTCTTACGGACAAAATAATACAAATACTAGCAACCATTGAATAGGAGTCACAGATTTGAAAAGAAAAAACCGGCCAAGTCTCGCACTTGGCCGGTCGCGGCTCGCGGACTCGCGCACCGAGGGTTCCGTACAAACTTCGGCCATCGTTTGTCCATCACGGGAAATGCACAATTTTATTTATTTACCTTATTTGAGGTTAGTGCCAATTAAACCAGAAATTCTACATTGTATGATCGCCCATACAACTTAGAGGTCTTTATTAATTGGCGTAACTATGTATGTATGGGGACACCTTTAATTTTCAACTTTTTTTTATTTTTTAGAACATTCCCTTTATTTGTGCTGGTCAACGGGAACTACTATATAGAAATAAAAGGGCAAAAAAACGCTTTTGTTGTATGGGAGCCCCCCTTAAATATTTATTTTATTTTGTTAATTTTCAACTGTCTAGCTAACGCGGTTCTGAAGACAGACAGACGGACGGACAGACGGACGGATAGACGGACGGACAGACAGCAAAGTCTTAGTAATAGGGTTCCGTTTTTACCCTTTGGGTACGGAACCCTAAAAAAAGAAACTTGCAACAGTTGCAACGTTCTACTTTGCTTCACTTTCATCTACACCTTTTAGGTAGGTAATAAATTAATAACATACCTGTACTAAATAGTATAGCATGCACATAATATCTGCCACGCTATGTGTAGACGGATCATACACTCCAGCTCTGATTAGAATCACGCGTGGATACAATTGTTTCGACTTGGGTAGTATGAGACACGATCTGAGGATTTAAGATTTAATTTAATGTTACTGCTTATATAGGTAGGTACATATAAATAAAACCAAATAAAACTAAGCAGCTAAATTATAAATAAAAAAACCTCCTTTAATATCTTCCCCTGGTGGCAGAGTACCTAGAATGGTGGCGGCATTGCCTCGCTGAATAGGCTTATTCTTCGGGCTAAGTAGCCGCCACACTCTCGGTGTCCCACGTGGCTTCCACCGACCGCGTACAGATTTCTCTGAACAGATGGTGGGCTCGTAGACCCCAGGGTCTTAGGATTTAACCCCAAACAAAAGTTAAATTAAGCCTAATTATTTTCTTTAGTTTCATTATTATTGTTCATTTAATTATAAATTCATATATATATGGGACCAATATTAGGTCTGTGTCTAACTATGCTACCTATACTTATATATGGATATTTACCCTAATCTAAAGAACTCGATGAATTTGGGATCCGTAGGCCGTATCCTAAGTGTTACATCTGGAGCAGTGGTCCTTAGTGTGTAATACAGATCCAGTTTCTGTTTCACCCTTTCCAAACTGAATTTGCAACCCCTCAGCATAGCAACCAGCCACTGGTCATCTGGGGACATTATTGATTAAATATTAGCTTGATACTTTTTAGGCTTCGTAAAGGTATTGCAAATATCCATAGGTAACGGTGGTCACTTACCATCAGATGGATTGTCTGTCTACTGTCAACCTTTCGACACAAAAATACACATCCTATCCTACTTCACATTAATATTATAAATGCGAATGTTTGTGAGTGTGTGTGTTTGTATGTTTGTTAATTCTCCACACTCAAACCAATTTTGCAGCGGCTGGACCAATTGTGATGAAATTTGGTATGGAGGAAGCTGACAACCTGGATTAACACATAGGCTA
Source organism: Tetheella fluctuosa (assembly GCA_951216915.1). NCBI lineage: Eukaryota > Metazoa > Arthropoda > Insecta > Lepidoptera > Drepanidae > Tetheella > Tetheella fluctuosa. The sequence continues at coordinate 5,598,050 of OX578214.1, forward strand.
CTTTTTATCCCGGGAAAACATAAGATCCCACGGGAACGCGGGTGAAACCGCGAGGCGGAAGCTAATAATGATGTCACCAGGATTAAGGATGATAACATTTAAACTAGTTAGCTAGTTCAATCTAGGTCGAAACCGATGATATGTCTGACTTTGTATTTTCTCCATTCAATGAACTAGCATTACTTTATAATTATAATGTAAGTTATTATCAGTTTTAAAAACATATACGACTATTTGTGCAAATAAAGAAAATAAACAATAATTGAAGTTTAATCCGAGAGTTTATCCATATTTTTTAATTGGGTGCGTATGCACTGACATTGTGCATGTAAATAAAATTATCAAAACTTTATCAAAAGGATATTAAATGAAATCTTATCTCGTTGTCAAATTATTAATTAAACCAATCGTTAATTGTTACCTAATTGACTCCTTTGTTACAAATTATAACAATGAGTTTTAATTAATAAGAATTACAATCAAGTAACAAATCCATTAACAACGACTCACATGTAAATACTTAAAAATATATTTCAACGCGAATATTACTCGTAAAGCATGCCTAACACTAAATTAATTGACTATTAAGATGGTATTAGCATTGCATTTAATTAATTTATTAAACAATATTTAAAGGATTGAATAAAACTGTCAACAGTTTTAGTTAAAACTTTTTTTTTATTAACCATTACCATTCGAAAAGGGATATTTGGTTCACCGATTATCATGAGAAAAATGATTTTTCCCTCACTGAGTGAGAAAAAAAATCATATACCATTTTTCCAATTGCGATGGGGTGGGTGAGTTGTTGTGCGGACGACCGCAATGACTTCTGTCAAAAAAAGAGGCATTGCTACGCCTATTTAAGTATGTTAATTAAATAAATCTTATTATTCAAATAGGCAGAATCTAACGCATTGTTATGAAAGTTGTTTTATTAGGGATTAAACTCAATTTTTTTTTAGCAATCTATGTTTGCTTAACATAGATTTATTTGAAAACGAGAGAATCAAAATAATATTTAACGCACCTGTCCTAGCTTTAAGTTGAGGTTGCTTCGCAATCCATTCCTTCAAATGTTTTATATCATCAGCTGTCCGTTTTGGTTTCTCATTCAACTCTTCATTAGCAATTTTTGCTAACTCAGGACTCAACTCTCGAAACATTTCCAAAATTAGCCAACCCTAAAAAAATTTCTTCTTCAAATTTATTTGAACCTACACTTATAATTTTATTATTCGCTCAATATAAAACAATTGAAGTTGAAAAAAAAATGTAGGTAGTAGTATGTCTTCACGTCAAAACCAAATTAAAATATTATTAGTAAGAGAGATTGTTGTTCATCAAACTTAAATTGAAAGGTCGTTAAATTAATTTATTAGCTCACAATGTAAACCCAACTATCCGTTCGCAGTCGTCGTCGGTTAATAGACGAACTGATAAGCACACTATTGTTATCTTTATCGTGTCACGCCACTGTATCACCAATGCTCAATACACGAGAACACCTTTCGAATATAATTTTACTAAATAAAACGTTATATCAAATAACATAAAATAGTTGTCGCTCACGAATTAAATAAAGATATATGTACAAGATTGTTAAAAATAGTAATAAGTAGATAGTGATAAACAACCAGGCGGGTTGAATGTGTAACCTACACTCAAATGATATAATCAAGCTGTGGAAAAATAGATCAAAAACCTTACGTAAATATCTTTAGATAGGTACGTATGATTTTTGTACAAGGGGCATAAATACTCTTTACAAATAAAAACTTGCAAAAACTAATAAATTGTAACTGCAGTTCTATTCCGGAAACATTCAGTACGGGGTTATTCAGAGTGCACTTTAAACAGAAAACAACAGGCACATTCTTATATATTCATAAGTGTCTGTATTTTTAATATTTGTTCAATGAAGCTGTGTGCGTCGAATGGCGTGCCTTTTCTTTCTTTCTAGAAATATAATATACAATGACAGTACGTATAAGTATCAGAGATTAAACTTTCCCTTAATTTATGTTCAGTAAGTATTAGGTTTTAGACAGCAAATCGTATTGACTACATAACCCTATACGTACTTCGCATGTTCCATGCAAAATTGTTTTTAAGTAGGTACAAATCGTATAAATGGACTCGACATGATTACAAGGTGTTTTTTTTGTCGTTGGCAATACATGCAGGGGTGGAAGTACTCATCAATATGAACAACTAGTAACCCTTTTGATTTATTTAGACCCTTACAATTTACTCTAAACATGTCCAGACCTAGCTTTCAATAAGTCACTGACTATTCTCTGAAATACACCATATATTTGTACATCATTCTAATTATGAGTTTGTTACTTCTTAACGCCTTTTTATTGGCAATTGAATTATATTCAAATCAGTCATCCGATCTCGGACTATTAGATTTATCGCCACTGCTACAATTGCCCCAGATGGTACAATTTCATTGCCAATCCGAGAAAATTGCATTAACTTAAGAGACCGCTTCAAACTGCGACCGCATAGTGAACTACAATATCCTCCTTTCGTCCGCACAGAGTACCGATTGGTCTGTTTCACATTTAGAAGCTGTGTATGGCTTTATGACTGCTTGCTTGACTGATTGACAATAACTGATCGAGCGATACATAAACATTATTGGCCGTGTAATGCCAATATTGGCCAAAAAATAAATAATACCAACAATATTATGACAATGTAGTAAATTATATTTCTTTCTATGACAATACAGCAATTAATCCACTTGTAGTTGTCTGAAGGAACCCTCAGCACCGAACATGTCCTCGGCTGTGTTCGGTTTGCCGAGCCGCTTCGACTCGTCGGTACCATACTGCAGATCTTCGTCTAACCACGCGCTGTATTCCTGTACTTTGTTCCTCCAATAATCTAAAACAAATGTTTTTTTTTAAGTTCCGTACGTTTCCGTGTCTAAATTGAAGATTTTCCAAATCACGATATCGTTCATAGAATCATGAGTAATTATTTTGTATAGGGATTTTTGAATAAAAAAAACCCTACTTATACAAAGGCTGATGGGAAATTATGTATATAATATTAGAAAGAAGAGTTTGTATGTACGTTTGAACGCGTTAATCTCAGGAACAACCAGTTCAATTTGAATATTTTTTTTTGCATTAAATTTTGTTTGTGCCTGTTAATTGAGAAAGCTATGTCATTTTAACGCAGTAAAACCCGCGGGGCACAGTGTGGAAGAATACATTAACTGAATGTAAATTTGTTGAGATTTTGAAGATGTAAATGTGTAACAAACATACTTATGGTAAGAATAAATAAAAGTTAGTTAGGATGTGACTATTTCACACTCAAGTCAACCAAAATAACGATTTTTAGTACCTGTAATTTCCTTAATAGTTCCTCCGTTACCGCCATACTCAGCTGGCAGAACATCCTTAGGAATTACTTTGTACATTTCTTCGTAGTTCTTATTGTGGACGTACAACTGTAAATCATAAATAAAAAATATTTTAGAGGATACGAACCAAAATATAAATGAAAATCTTCAAACATAATTTCCTTACTCTGCTTCTATTTTTCTCGTTGAGTAGACTCTTCATTGCGTTAAAAATGGTTTCAAAGCCAGGAGGAGTGTTTAAGTAGTGGGTACCTTTCATTCTGAAGGGTGTTGCATCCTGTAGAATATTTTAAAAATTACAAATAGCTTTATCGACTCCTATTGGTCCAAAATAATAAAATGTCAGAGCATGTCAGAATAAAATATACAGCGTTTATTAAGTGAAAACAGGTGGGTATAGGTAAGTGTGATATCTCTGTGGTAGTGTCGAAGATTGTGGGGTTGAAAACAAACCAACACTAGCTACCACTCTCGTAATGAAAATCTGTCACCAAGCTACCGGTGAGTAGAGGTACTGGTAGCTTCAATTGAGAGCCAGTTCTCTTCCAAGTTTCATGCCACTTTATCACTTACTATTATGAGATTTTGGTCAAGTACGTAGAAATACACAAACATTGTTTGGTTGGGTACATACATTGAAATACTATTTACATTATATTCTACAATATTTTCACACTGGACCATCGACGACATCGATCGACCGCAATAACCTTTATTTTAAAAACAAAGTCATTCGAGAACATTTTAGCAAAACAAAATAGAATCATACCTGGCCAGATGTAACCATTTTCTTCATTGTGACGGGAGTCATCTGTAAGAAGTGTGACATCGTGACCCCGTCCAAATCCAGGATAGTTTGAGTGCCAGCCACTATAGCATTATCATCTTCCATATATACTATCTGTAATTACATTAAAAATATTTATGATTACATCGCTTACCTATTGACTTTTATCTAAGACGTAAGTCCCACGTTACACGGGGTTTATTCGGTCCTGATCTTTTTAAATTCGAATGTGTGTTTCTTGGTTTTCTTTCTTTCATGCAGCAGCAGAGCAACCGATCGACGTGATTTTTTGCATAAAGATTGTTTATGGGCTGGAAAGTGACATAGATATCTCTTTATCCCGGGATATCCCGTAAAACCATGGGGTGAAAACATGTTTCTAATAATAGTCAAATGCTATTTGCCCATATATCTCTTGCTTGAAATCCTCTCGTCTCAAGCCGTTGCAATAGTTGCGTTGACGGGCCGGTTGGCGTGGTTGGTAAGATACCTATCACGCCGCAGGCCGTGGGTTCGATTCCCACTCAGGACAAACATTTGTGTGCATGAACATGTCTGTTTGTCCTGAGTCTGGGTGTCATTATCTATATATGTATGTATTTACAAAAGAAATGTAGTATATATGTAGTATATCAGTTATCTGGCTTCCATAGTACAAGCTCTGCTTAGTTTCAGGGTCAGATGGCCGTGTGTGAGGAATAATGTCCCAGAATATTTATTTATTTATTTAATTATAACGGTAGGACACCAATTATAATAATTAAATATATTCTATTTATAGTTATAGTTGGCTACACAGAGGCGTGAGTCACGTAAACAACATCTTTGCATTTTAAGAACAAGGATTATTTCAAATCTATACTAATATCTATAATAAAGGAGTAGAGTTTTTTTGTTTGTTTGGTTAATAGCGCTAGTCTCTGGAACTACCAGTCGGATTTAAAAAAATATTTTTGGTTTTGATAGCCCAATTCTTGAGGAAGGTTATAGGTTATTTTTTATCTCGGGAATGCGGGTGAAACCGCGGGGTACAGTTAGTATAAAGATAAAAGGTTTAATATCTCATTTTGAAGCTACCATGTGGTGTTTAAAATAAATTTGTATTGAATTATTATGATTCTGAAAAAATCATAATTTGTAACTTTATCATAGAACGAATGAAAGACAGTAGGTACCTACCTACGTTATGAAAACACCTAAGTAGGTATTTCTTTTAAGTTTGCAAATAGCAAGATACTAATAAAAAATATAAAATAGTTTACCTTTTGTATTACATTTGTAACTGATATAATATCCAATATGGAGTATTTATCAGGATTATAACACCCTGGGCGAACCAATGCTATTGTAGGTGCAGCTGGTCCAGTGGGCTTTGGTAATAGAATAAAAGACCTAAAAACAAAACTAGAATCACCATCTATATATCGAAAGAATGGAAAAATTATAACAAAGGCCCTATATTACTATGCCGTTAAGGCTGTTAATGTCTCATTGTTTTATTCTAGAAAATAAATATGTATAAAGGAGGACCAGCAAAAATGTATGGAGGCTGGTCCAAGAACCAATAACGACATGACATATGTCGTTAGAAAGGTATTTCTATATACTACAATAGTTACTATGTGAGCTCAATTCAAATCACTGTGAGAAAAAAGTTTAAACTTGCACTATAACGTCATAGAAAACGAAATAATTAATTTTATTACTTAAAAGTCGTCTATGAAAATATGTTTTTTATATCACCATAATTTTTTTCTCACAGTGATTTGAATTCAGCTCCCATAGTAACTATTCTAGTATATTGAAATACCTCTCTAATGACATATGTCACGTCGTTATTGCTATCAAGGACCATTTTGTCCGGTCCTCCTTTGTTTTACATTAATCTAGTATAATTTTAATGTGGTCTAATAAAGATTTTTTATTTATTTAATTACCCACCCTAGACTAAGTATTTCGTCAAAACGCGGATTCCTGTGGCTAATTCCGTACAAATCAGGTGCGCAGGTGCGGATAGTATAATATAGGTCCAATTTATCCTTAGTCCTTTCCAAGCTAAACTTACATCCCCTAAGGAATGCTACCAGCCATTGGTCATCTGTAAAAACACCTTCATTTAAGCATATGATATGATATTATCTACATAATATTATATGTTTTACAGTAATATTATGATGACACTCGGCACTACAGGGAATGGCTAAAAAAGGGAACTGTAAAGATGAGATATAACTACATGTAGAGCCCTAGGACCAAGTGTAATTCGTTATATTTAGAACATAGTGTTTTTTATGGAATTATAGAGTCTTCATAATAATATATTGACCATGATAATAGCTAAAGCCAAATGTAATAGTATTTTCAATGCAGACTTTTCATGAAATCGGGAAATTGGCGATAATGACGTCGAATCACTTAGCTAACTTTTATTTTTATCCATAAAGTTAACCTAGATATAAATTATTATCATAAATTAAATCTAATCTTGATCTGTAATTCACAAAATATAGGCTATCACATTTCCTAAATGTTTTCTACCAAATTATTGCGATTTCCACACTTAAATTATATGAAAAAATCATCTTATCATAAATATTATATTAGATACTTCAATAAACCGATAATAACACCAATATCAAATGCGAGTACCTCTGTAGATAAGGCCTGTTCCATTACAAAGAAATACGTAACAAATTAAGGGAATTATTACTTAAAACGACATATTTTAACGTAGACTTTATAGACTTTGAGGAAAATATTGTCTTGATTTGAGGATAAAAGGTTGGATAAATCAGTACCTACACTTCATTATCTTGAAGATGTTGTAATACAGGTCTTCCTAGTACAGACACCAGTCTCGCACTAGGGAAAGTTATCTAGTTATTAAATACCTACCGTTGTGACAGAGAAATAAATACGTTATTGTTTTTTATAGTTTCGAGCTAGACCTTAAAATTGTATGCTAGGAATAAGTGGAATATATAAATTCTTTAAACGTCGTAAATTCGTTTTGTCTAGAGCGACTATATCCTCTTTGGTCTCTTTTTTTTAAATGTGGAATCATAATGAAACACAAAAAAACTCACCTGTTCTGGCTCTGAGATGAGGTTGCTTTACCAACCAGTCTTTTAAATGCTGGATGTCACTCGCCAGCCTACTTGGGTCTTCATTTAACTCTACACGAGCCTTTTCAGCTAATTCGGGGGATAACTTACGGACAGACATTTTATTTAATTTTCAGCGTGTCTTTCTGCTAAACGTGTACACTATCCTGCGTAGCGTATCGTTCAGTGATATTTGAAAATTATCTTTGATTAGTTATCAGTAGCGTAATCCTTCAATAGTGCCAACCGGACTTGTTGTTACGGACTTGTCTACTTACGTGGAACAATCATAATGAAAGGCAAAATACTTTCAGTACTTATAGTTAGTCAATGTCATTCCTTATGATGATTCCATTCAGTTAAATACAAGGAACGCACATATTGATACAAATAATTGCAAAATATATCGAAATTATTGCTATGCAACTATAGTTAGTATCTTAGTTTCTGCCCCGCGGTTTCACCCGCGTTCGCTGGAAAAGAATTAAAATTTTACCCATTTAAGTATATATTGCGATTAATGACATCAAATGCACACATATACTGAGTAAATATTTAGGTAAGCAGTTTATCGATCAATCGCCACTACTGAACAATGAGTTCAGATTTCGTGGGGCGATAACCGATAGCAATAATGGCTTGCACTCTAACAATTCTTATTTATCACATAACTTTTGGAGAATAGCTTTTCTTTTATCGACTAAATTATTCTCCTGTTCAAAATATTTCAGCTGGTTTCGTATACCATGTATTAAGCTAACCTACCTTCACTCAATCCTGTACATTTCTAAAAAAAAACCCTAATTAACCTTACATAATTTTGGAAATAGTAATATATTTCACAAGCTATAAATGTAACAATTACAAACATGATCTATAGTTACACAGATTTACAGTATCTTTGCTTCGATAGGACATACCTACAAGCTAAAACAAATAAGCCACATGCAAACCAATCGTTAAAATGATTATTACAATGGTAACAATAATGCTGTTTTGTTGCCTAGCAACCGAATAGCTATTATAAATAGAGTTTATAATAACCAAGTTCAACACACTTAAAATGTTAACCTAGCGTAACCTTCAGACTTCTCACACTATTATGTTTTCTGTGCTTGTAATGAGATTCATCTATCAGTACTTCTGCCGTCTGTCTGGCTGACTGGATACCCTCAAGTTGTGCACTGTCAGCTACATTTGAGAGCCAATTTATTTCTAGGCGTCGTGTTGCTTACCACCTACATTATTAGGTTGACTTTTTCCGTATTTAGGTCTTTATCTCACCAACTATTGATTGTAATTTAAAAATATCATTTTAATGCATATATTATTTTCATATCTATCATGGTCTCCGAGTAGGTACTGTGCCAAACGGACAGAGGAAATAATTAAGGTTCGTTTTATTGTCATTTGTCTACGGAACCCTAAAAAGTAACACAGGGGATATAATATAACCTACCTCTTCATAATCGAAACCCTCCAAGAACGTGCTTAGAGGGTTCAGGGCCAGACACAACGACAACGGGCTCAAACTATCCCTGGAAGATACCACGCTCTATACTTATTGAATAGCATTATTATTATTATTATTATTACTTAGCTTGTGATTTGTAATAATAAATTTAAAGTAAAACCAAAATACATTATCTCATTACGACAATTATAGCAAATAAAATTGAAATATGGTATGTTATTAAAAGAGAATTTGTTTTGTGTAACACATTTATTTACGTGTATTTACATACCTAATTTCTATATTTATACATTACCTATAACCCTGTTACATTGATTCTTTAAATACCTGCTTTAAATTATGACACGAATCAGGAAGTCGTAATATTATTTATTAAAATAGAACATAAATATTTTTTAACTTTTCAAGACTAATAAAATCACAGGGAGTCAAAATATGGCCAGGCTTTTGAATAAACTACAAGACAATAGTCTTTGATATCCATATTTTTTTTAATAAGTATTATAAAATGATGCTATATTTTTATTTACAAATTCAAAAACATAATTTTATTGATAGGATGCTTAATAATTTGCTGAAATCAATCGAAGATTGACGTAGATAGTTATTTCCGATAAATTTATGTAATATTATGTAGGTATATATTACATTTGATTAATCAATGTACATAATCACATCGATTGAAAAAATACTGTATTGATTGTTTGGTAAATTAATGAATTGTAGTAATTAAAACAGACTAAGCCGCTGCCGTGAGATCTTATTTTAGGAATAACAAATTGCAGCAAAATTATTGTCACATAAATATAATTATAAAGTTATCTAAATTAAAAACGGTGCAAATTCACACATCTAAAAATAAATAATAAATAAAATGTTTCATCTATGATAACTTATTGTATTTTATTCAGCCAAAATGTTGATAAACTGAAGATAGGCATATTATTTTCTTTCCATGAATCTAGATGGCGTTACTGGTTACATATTTCATAGATTTTATAAAAAGTATTGAAACATACCTCATTTAAAGGACGCATCAATACTGTTTACCAAAAATTATTTTACAACTACACCTAATACTATGGTTTAGAAATCACAAACATTATTTTTACTATTCTCGACATGTAGACTACACTAACAAACTTAAAAACTATTTGCACTAGAAAGCATTGGAATTGTAATGCGTGATTATACTTAAATGAAAAATATTTACATTTTTCTATCATTTTCATTGTATGTTTTCTATTAAAAAGAAAACTGATAGTATGATACTTAGCCATAATTAGTGTAAGAAATTTCAATTATTTATTTTATCGCTTACGTAACGGGCATCCACCTTCCTCATTTAAATGCACACTCAATGCGATATAACATTTTAACACCATTTTACATAAATACTAGGTAGGTGCTAGTAATCACAGCGAAAGAAATTAGTTAAGTACCTACATGGTTTTAGATACATTCACCATAGAGATGTCGAGCAGAATAAAAATTTTCATGAAACAAGAATGACACGGCATAGTAAGTATTTAAATGATATTCTTATTTTCGTACAACACGGTGGGCCCATATGATTATGACTGACAAATTCTGAAGACCATTAAATTGTGACATGACCGTTGAAAATCATTTGAAGCATAGCATCCTAACCTCGCAGGGTTTCAGTAAATACAGTCTCATGATAATGAACCTCTAGTCTAATTACGGACGGTTTCACGAGCCATCGAACATTGCAACATTATGTCTGGCCTCAGATATAAATACAAAAACTATGTAGTAATTCATTAGGCAAGTTTAATTATCTAATGTAATTTGAAGAAGAGCTTAGTATTACATATCTTTTTCATTTCCGCCTCGCTAGTAGTTATACAGTAGATTACCTATTAAATTATTGGATATTTAACCATAAGTGGAACTTAAACGTGGCCATCAAAAGTTGGCGAATAGTTTGAGTTCATCAGGGTCTAGTGCTCGCACCGCCTTCCAGTCGGTTTCTGGGTATTCATCGAAGTTTGATGTATCACCTTCGTACGACACCGATGGTATTATTGGAGGCTGTGAACAAAATGGAATGTGTTAATTACAGTGCATTTAAAAGTGGTACTAGTTTTTTCTTTGGCAGCTTGGTCGACCTCAAAAGAAAAAGCAAATATCTAATACATTATTTTGCTCAAATAATAGGAGTGCGAGCCAAAAATAATTATTTAAAAAGTGCGTGTCGTAACACACGCCTTGTTGCATTCAGGGTAGGGGATTGGGGCTTATTTAATGCTTAATATTTCGTAAACGGATCATCATAGTATGAAAAAATTACAACAATAACAATGCATGTAGGACCATGCATAAGTACTATAGGATTGCGCATTACTTTTCATTAAAAATCCGTAATTGTTTTCGTCTAATTACGTACGTGTACCTACGTTCCTAACACTTGGCTAGGAGAACGGAGTTTGTTACCCGCAAGACCTTTCGGTCGACTAAAATCTCATTAGACGTGATAGATTTCTTTACAACTACAGTCCTTGATCTAGCAATATCGATTTTTCCAGATTTTTCAGAACTACAGTTTTAGCAGTTTACAAGTAAAATCTATACTAATACTATAAAGCTGATGAGGTTGTTTGTTTGATTATACGCGCTAATCTCAGGAACTACTGTTTCGATTTGAAAAATTATTTCAGTGTTGGATAGCCCATTTATCAAGGAAGACTATAGGCTACTTTGTATCCCGGGAAATCACAAGATCCCTCGGGAACGCGGATAAAACCGCGGGGCGGAAGCTAGTTGTATAATATAAGTAATTATGCTTTCATATGCAGACGGACGGTCGGACGATCCTTATATCCCTAAAAATGGGGTAACAACTAAATTGATTAGTATTAATCAAGAACAAACCTGCAATTTTTTCATGAAAACATCTGCCCAATCCAAATGTTTGAACCATCTGTGTCGCTTGACATCTTCCGAACCGCACTGTAACAAAGAGATGAAAATGTTTATAAAATTTTAATAAGCACGTCAAAAAATTTAAAGAGTAAAGTGCAACGAACCTACATCCCACTAGGTTGAGTCGTAAAAATCTTTTTACTTTGCATTAGTAAATGTTTACAAACCGTCATAGTTGCAATATTGTATACGTTTAAACTTTAAACAATCGTTCATACGACCGTGATTATGATACATATTTTATAGGTTAACAAAATTAGAGCAACTTTATTTTTATTGGCTTCGGCGACGTTCTCCTGCAGTTAAACATCGTAAATTGTTACATTTTGAGTTGGAGAAACGTATTGAAGCCTAATTTATTATTCTACAACGATGCCAAACAGGCCACTCGCTCTAATATCATAGTCAATTCAATCACAGTTCTCCGAAAGTAACCTAACGTTACTACATGACCCAATATTATTTCATTAATTTCTAAGACTCTTTCATCTTTGAGCCCGCTGTGTTTATTGTATCCTTGAAATGAACATACATATGCTTCAATATAAAATAATGTTTAAAAACAATAGCACTTTCTATTCTATCATCATACGTTGGTATTGAGCCCGTGTTTGGCATCTACTTCAAGTATTTAATTTTAAGGGCAGACGCTCGTGACAAATCTTATACGCATTACGGTGCGGTTGTGCAAGTCACCGAGACTAACAAGACGCCTAGTTTTCTAGTTAGGATAGCGAGCAGGTAATGTGGCGTATTTACGTCGCAGCATAAGTCAGCAGCGTGGATAGCAATCGTTTGATGTCGCCGACTTGGACACCTGACTGATGGCTTTCTAACATCTCGACGACATCGCCGCAAAAAGCTCGGTGAAAACAACCTACAACTAACTGCAGCGATTTAAAAATACACTCTCCGTGCGATAGACTCTCGACTCGTCATGTTTTCATCCCGGTTTCTCGTGTCGAATACGGCAAATCGAGGTTGCTTGCTTGTGAGATCTACTTAGACGCAAATAGTTTATTTAAAACAACTTTTATACTGAACAAACAGCGTGAATCAAATGATTAGAACCTTTAAACTGTGCTTTTAATCAACCGTCAGGAACCACTTTGTTGTTTAAAAGCAATTACCTTTTCAGATTAAAAGACATTATATCTTGTATAACCAACGGAGTGCTCGATTAAAAGTGGTTTGCATTTCAAATAGCAAGGGCCGGATATTATTATGCAATGGTACAGAACTCGTTCACTCACATTTATCGGAGCTATTGCGTTAAGAGCGTTAATTTATACCTAACTAACAATTGGCATTATAATTATGTACCTACAACTGGGCAGCCGGCACAATGCTGAGTGATGAAAATTAAGTAGTGTTAAACATAGACTAAAAGCATGCTGGCCTAGTGCCTAGAATTACATTTATAACTAACTATTTTCTTGACTGAAATGTCTCTAAGTATCCAATTAATTTTTCAGAACACATTTTGACAACAGACGTAACGTAGATTGTTTTTGTGATTGCAGCCAAAATTTTACCGTGATACAAACTAAATAAATATTTACAAAATGCAATAAGGAAGTTAAAATGAAGCTTAATTTTAATTATATTTTCTATATAATTGCTTAGCGGCGAGACCTAGGCTTAAATATTTTTCTTCGGCAGCGGCGGCAGCCTCTAGGAAGTTTTCTATACCCGTTGGATACTTCGAGATGACATATTTTGGAAAACTGTTAGGTCCCTAACATAGGTTAAATTATAGATTTATCAGTATTATATTAGCATATAGAATTTATTGTATTTTTGTTTTAAATACACTTTTTCACACAAGTCTATGAATGTTGTAAGGATAGATCGGACAACCATGAAGGAGTCAAATTGGCATGCGCCATACTTGAAAAGGATAGGGTCCAATATAAACGCCTTGACTCTCGTATGGGACGCGCGTACCTACTTCTTATAAAATATAGAATTCCAAGAATCGCGAGACCAGCTGGGCTATTCTGAACTTTGACTTTGACTTTTAAACTCGACGGTGAAATCACGCAGTGACTATTCTCTGTCTCACCCGTGAACTTCTGATTACCGAGTTGCAGCCTACCTGTTATTAAAATATATAAATATCCTGAGACATTTTTCACACACGGCTATCCTGGTCTCTGACTAAGCAGAACTTGTAATATTGAAACCAAATAACTGATATACTATTACATAATATACTACTCATTAAAATATACACTTATCTATACAGAAATTGAAATCCAAACTCGGAAGAAACAGATATGCTCATTGTTCATGCACACAAATGTTTCCCCCGGGTTAATCGAACCCACGACCTGGCGTGGCTGTCAGTCAGGGTATTTAAATCAATGGAAATGTGTCTTGTATTAGAAATAGTTAGTTCTAGCATAGTTTTCATTAGAAAAATATTTTGGAATAGATTTAAATTTTAAATAATTTAACCTCTTAAGCCTAGCCCACAGGAAAAGACAAATTAACGTGTCCAGTTTTTCAATGTATTTATCTGGTTTTATTTTTATTGCACACTTTTTATTATCGTATTTAATCAAAGTAGACAGACAAACTACACAGTTTTATTATAATGTATTTATATTTTGACGGACAGCGGTATGGAAACGCGTTGTGTCTACAGATAGATGTAGATAAAGCCGAGCTTCGCAAATTAAAACTAAAATCGCTTGCACGCAAATTGTCAAGTGTGAGATTAGAATTTATATATGGAAGCAGCTGGAGGGCGGCCAACTTTAAAAAAAACAGTTTTTCTTGTTATAAAATCGTTTAAAAAATCTCAACCGTGTTGAATTTAAAAATACAAAAGAAAATAAGTACTTTCCTTGTGTTGAAAATGCACGCACAAAATAACCTTATTTCTTTATCTTTAAGCAAGTGCCTGTAAAGAAGAATAGATTTCGCATAAGTACACAAAACGCTGGTCTCGTAAATCTCCGTTTTCTCAAAACATTTTAATTTATGTTTCGGGCCCGGGTCAAGCGCAAGGCTGAATTATTCTCAATTTGACTGAACGTAAGCACCAAACATGTGTCCACAGCCGACTCAATCTAAAAACAATACCTAAACAACTTTAATCGCATTCTAAATAATCAGTTTACATATTTATTGACGTCAATGAATTACGAAAACACAGTCATTAGGGGAAAAACGTAAACAACATTAAAAGTTATTCAGAATAATTTCTAATAATTCTAGAATCTACTGAATACCTTAGGACAAGGTTATTATTTACCTTCATGTTTCCAAGTCTTTTCGTCCTGTCTTGTACTAGCAATTTCTTAATGATATCCTTGGCGACGGGGTCCAAATGCCGGGGCCACTCCACTCGTCCGTTCAGGATCTTCTCATATATTCCAAAAGGGTTGTCGTCGTAAAATGGAGGGTAGCCGACTAACATCTCGTAGATGAGTACACCTGAAAGCAAGTAAGTTTATCCATTGTTATTTCTTTTATTTTATAAAATGGACGAAGTAGAATTTGAGTAGCGTCAACGCTGTCGATTTCCTTTTTTCTTTTGTGTTGCTACAAGTCGGTTCATTTAATCACAATGAATTATTTCATTAATTATTATTATAAATTGTCCTAGTTATAGTACCTATATTGTTCGAAAAAAAACTAATATTATTTTTATTTTTAGATTTCATTTGAAAAATTGCGTTTCGTTAGAAAATTGGGTAATTTATCAAAGTAACACGATATTTGATGGAAATTATTATTAAAAAGACATATTAATGGATTTAATATTCAAAAATGTATTAATAGCGTCTACGATCTTAATTAATGCTTTAAGCAATTAGGCAATAAAAGTGATATTTATAGTTGCTGTAGAAGGTATCTGTGCCAAAGAGTCTATCTAGATGACAGTTTTATATTTTGACACTTAGTAATAAATAGTAGAGTATATATTTCAAAGTAAAACTTTAATAGAAATCACGAATGGTCAATATTTATTATTACGAATGATACACGTTAATTTGAAAGCAGACACGCTATTCTAGTCTCTTACAATACCTCACTCACATCCGATAGACAAATGATTATTCAAGACTATTGTGAGTTACATAGGGATACTTCATTACGCATCTATATGTATATTTCCGCTAGAATCTAACAGATTTTTACAGGCTGGACATTTTATTATATTAAGATCTGTCCTTGGGTGCACAATGGAATCACTCTTATTTTTGACAAATGTATGCAATAAAATACAGCGTGTTTTATTAATTTTCATTACTAAGAGTAGGTACCTACTGCTCAAAAGATTGCAATAGATTCACAACAATACAACTGACAAAAATACTACAGGGAAGTATTCCGCATTAGGTCAGATACGCGCTAGACACAACGTATATCAAAAACGTAATTCGACTTTGTTCGTAAATAGCTCTTACTTATTAAGAAACATGCCAAACGACTAGACATGGGAGAGAATGACAAACCCGTGCCCTGCCCTAAAAATGCCTAAAAATTATCCTAACACCTACCTACATTAAATTGGCACAGTTGGCTGAATTATTACTTACAAGACATGTATTCAAATATATCACCATAATGCTATAAAGAGGCAGATGTAAACAAAACGTTTATGGGTACTCAGATACTTCGGTAAGGCAAGATATAAAATTATTAGTTACTAGCTCTCGCCCCGCGGTTTCACCCGCGTTCCCGAGGGATCTTATGTTTTCCCAGGATAAAAAGTAGCCTATAGCCTTTCTCGATAAATGGGCTATCCAACACTAAAAGAGTTTTTCAATTCGAATCAGTACTTCCTGAGATTAGCGCGTTCAACCAAGCAAACTCTTCATCTTTATAATATTAATATAGATAACAAGCAGAATCATAACTTTTCCTCAAATAAGATCGGACCACTAAACATTTATATTTAATTTATATATTGATGAAAATATTAAGAGTATTTTTTAAATACTTTTATTTTAGTTCCGAGGATACCTAGGTAATTAAAATCGTTATCATAGTCTCCGACTTCTAATTAATTTAAATAAATACCTATACCTTTTTTAACTACCACAATAAGCATTTATATAAATGTGCAGTATTATGCATAATTTATATATAGAAAGCCTTGAGATTAATAAACAAAATACCAAATTGAGTGCAACGCATTAAAATTAAGAGTAATTACCATATCTAACCATATAACTATGCAATTACATTATTTACGCCTAACTGTACAAGCATTTATGTACATATCGAATACGATTCAGATACATTCACATATTAGTGTACGTACAGATTTTGTGCTAAAATATCTTTTACTTATGAATTAGGTAGTAAGGAGTTATATCGTATAAAGTGGTACAGGATAACATAAAAACATGACCTAATCAAAAAGAGTACGGACCACGAGTCAGTAGAATGTAAAAAAAAAAGTTATACAGGTACAGACAAATTACCGAATGATATCAAAAATAATTATAGCTGATTTTTTTTTCGGTAAAATGAAATGGGTAAGGGCCGTATACGGATCATTGTTCGAACCATCCTATTGATCGATCGATCTATCTTTTGATATAAATAATGTTAAGGAAGAAAATTATAGTGGATAATTTTATTTTTAAGTTGCTGGTTAATTACCTAAAGCCCACCAATCGACAGCCTTATTGTGTCCTTTGCTCTGTATAATTTCTGGTGCCAAGTACTCGGGTGTTCCACATAAGGTCCAAGTACGATCTGTCAACTTCTTTGCGAAACCGAAGTCTGTGATCTTCATGTGTCCATCCTTAGCCAGGAGTAAGTTCTCTGGCTTTAAGTCCCTGTACACAATGTTTCGGGCATGGAGGTATTCTAAAGCTGATACAATTTCTGCAGCGTAGAAGTTACCTGTAACAAGAAAATAAAAAATTAAGAAGTGTCTACGCCATGTGGCAGGAATCATTTTTTACCGTCTTTTGTTTAATGCAATGATATGGCCGTAAGCTTGTTCGCCACCTAAGTAGTATATAAAAAAAATGTATGATCAAACCCCAAGTTCATGACAGAATATAGTTTCACAAATTAAACTCGACTCTTTACCACTAATTTTAGATTTAAATTGTTGGCACAAGTTAAACTAAAATTATTATAAGTATTGCTAGTCGTACAGTTTTGCTGGTAAGCTACTTGTGTTGCTGACTGTATCATAATAAGTAAGGTCCAGCTCAAGGGGCCACGTGAAATCCTAATCCTAACTTCTTTACTAATATTATAAATGCAAAAGTGAGTTTGTTTGTTACATTTTCACGCTTAAACCGCTGAACCGATCGCGATGAAATTTGGTATGCAGTAGGCTATCTGCATACCAAATTTCATTGCCAAAATATGGTGTGGAGAAGAACATAGGCTACTTTTTATCCCGGGAAAACATAAGAACCCTGGGGAACGCGGGTGAAACCGCGGGGCGAAAACTATTAACAAAATAAAATAAAAATAATTTTATTGTTTACTGGTAAATAATACTTATATAAGTATATGCTCTAAAAGTAAATTATTACAATAATGTAAAGTAGTAACGAATACCTAAATAGAAATTTATGAATTATCCATATTGTAAGGAAAGCGACAAATAAATTGAAATACCCTGTATTACAGTGAATAATATTCTCGCGAAAGTGATAGGTGGTAGGTTGGTATATCACCATTTTTAGGTCGTTGCTAACAACAGCCATAATACTAACATGCCTTTAAGACTTTCTCAGTTTCACATGAATAAATCTGACTATCAAATCGATTTATTTATAGTCTTCATGTAATAATCGTAAACTATATAGTTTTCTATTGTTTACGATCGATTTGAGACGATAATATCGTAGGTATATGTTATGAGCGGTGTAAATTATTTTTTCGATAAAAAAATTTAAAAGCAAAATATAAAATATTCCATTTGATTATTTATTTAACCTAGACATTCAACTTCTTCGATTGAAGCGGTGCAGACTGCAGACCCGCCATATATTAGGTATATTTGGGGAAAGGTGAAGTCCGCACTTTAAAAGTTGATTTATAATTAATATCATAAATAATATCAAACACAATCTTTTAATATAAAAAAAATATATTTTATGAAGATGCGAGCTAAAATTAAATATAAATTTTACCTCTAACTAGCTTCCGCCCCGCGGTTTCGCTCGCGTTCCCGAAGGATCTTATGTTTTCCCGGGATAAAAAGTAGCCTTTAGCCTTCCTCGATAAATGGGCTATCCAACACTAAAATAATTTTTCAATTCGAACCAGTAGTTCTTGAGATTAACGCGTTCAACCAAACAAACAAACTCTTCAGCTTTATAATATTAGTATAGATTATATTATACTAGCTTCCGGCCGCGGTTTCACCCGCGTTCCCGAGGGATCTTGTGTTTCCCCGGAATAAAAAGTAGCCTATAGCCTTCCTCGATAAATGGGCTATCCAACACTGAAAGAATTTTTCAAATCGAACCAGTAGTTCCTGAGATTCAAACTCTGAAGTTCAAACAAACAAACAAACTCTTCAGCTTTATAATATTAGTAGGATTGATTTTCGTACAATTTCTAACATTAATAGTTTATTCAAACCAATATAAAATGTATGTATGTTTTTTTGCCTATTGCATCGTAACGGATTGGTGGATTGCCTTGATATTTTTGAAAACTTTCATTTCTCTATGCATAGTGTATTGTGCACAAAATCATGCAGAGTATTGCAAAGCGACGAGCTAAGTATGTATCTTTTTCATGAAACCTTTTCAAACACTAAAACTTTAGCTTTTACTTCGTAAAAACGGTGAAGATTATTATTTACTAGCCTCCGCCCCGCGGTTTCCCCGCGTGGGATCTTATGTTTTCCCGGGAAAAAAGTAGCCTATGTGCTATTCCAGACTATAATCTATCTCTCAATAATGTTTCAAACTCCATCAAGCAAACAATAACCAAGTATTGCCACTACCAGTAACATCATAACAAGGGGGGTGCCCGATATCCGTATATTTTCTTTATTAAAATTATAAATACATAAAAGAATGTATTTGTCATTTAATAAGTCACTTGCGAGTTCCATGTTTTCATCGGATGTACGGAACCCTACAAATAAACTAAAATTTTGAGTACGCTTGAAATTTTAATAGGATGATGGATATGGCTTGATTGTGTGATGCATGAAGCCATTCATTTCCTATAAAATCCAATAGCCAACCCACACTAGTGATAAGTTAAACGTTACGTCATAATCTAACAAAAAGCTAGTATTCGATACAGGATTAGAGGAATCACGTTTATTTTTGTAGTATCCGTAAAGTCAATGCCAGCGCTAGATGAGCCAAGCCGGGCGTCACTTGCGGTAAGCTTTGGTTGTATTATTAGCGCCGGCCGCCTATAGATCATCTGTAGATCTAGCTAGATATACTCTGTCGTCTACTTGCTACGTTTCCACGACAGACTTAGCGAAAACAACACACAGAGCTAAGTTTGAAAAGGAAATATTTCACTCTGTCATCATTAGCGCAGACTTCATAAAATTTCTTTAGGTTTTTCCGTCGGTCTATTTCTATAGAATAAAGCCAATAATCATAAGCTAAACATAATTTATTAGTGTTTTATTCAACTGTTTGGTGGTTTCAGCGGAGATTAGCATGTCCAAACAGATAAACAAACATAGAAACAAGCAGAAAGACAAAAAAATGATTTCTTTCCATTATATTAATAAATTAATGAGTATTTCAAATTAATTTATGGTATTGCCTTGCACATTTTAGAATAGGTACACGATGCGCATTTTTAG
Organism: Tetheella fluctuosa; assembly: GCA_951216915.1. Lineage (NCBI taxonomy): Eukaryota > Metazoa > Arthropoda > Insecta > Lepidoptera > Drepanidae > Tetheella > Tetheella fluctuosa. The sequence goes on from OX578214.1 coordinate 5,618,525, forward strand.
AAGTAGGTATACTATGCTAAAATCAAAACTTCAAATTCAAAGTCAGGCTACAATACATTTAACACCATTACCTTTATATTACACTAGTCTTCAGATTTACTATATTGTGTGTAGAGAATACGACGTTCTGTCGCAACAAATGGAAATGATCCATAATGTTATCGTCATTACTAACGAAGGATTTTCACCCTATATGAAATCATTGCGCACTAAGATTGTAGACAGACGATAACAAAATAGGGTTTAAATAGTATGATTTGTGTAAATGTAATAATATTTTTTTTAAGGTCAACGGCTTAGCTGTGGACGATGTGGCGCCACACGATACTTCCTCAAGTATGGTGTCCATCACCGACGTCGCATGACATCACTCTATGACCGAACACTTGCCGAACCTCGACCGAACCACCCTAACAAGAACACTCAACTTAGACTATAAATAACATCCATTGTTCTAAATTCTTAAGTAAATAAAGAAATATAGCTCTCTTCACACATTTCACCGCAAAGTAAACCAGGACGTACGTCATTTAGTAACCCAAAACTATGAAGGAGTAGGTACTTCACTTTGTAGATTTGTTATTCGATTATCGATCGATAGCTGTCGTACTGGTTTTCTTCTAAATGTATGATAGCATCGCTCGATACCGTGCTTATACATGCATCATTTGCAAGCCTGCTCGTGATGCACGCCGACACAAGTGCTTTACTTGGCGGTCCACTGGTGCTCGTCACAACACAAGCATATATTTACCATCTTAACCAATATAGGTTTATAATGTTGTTCACGTGTTGGAAAGGTTTTGAAGTGAGAGTTATGTAATACAATTTTGAGCATAGCACATCGTTTCTGTTTTCTGCAAATATGCATTTTTTTAAATATCTGTTACAATTTCACGTGAATGAAAATCAAATGTTTTATTATGAGCTAGCCTTCAGCCCTGCTATTTCACCCGCGAACCCCTATTTTCCAAAAATCCCTCTTTAGTGGATGCCTCCATTTCCAAAAATCCCTCTTTAGTGGATGCCTCCACTGTATAAAGAATCTATGTGCAAAATTTTAAGTTTCTAGGTCCAGCGGTTTAGGCTGTGCATTGATATATCACAATCAGTCAGTGCACCATTTTATGTATACTTCAGCCCCGCGGTTTCACCCGCGCTACCGAGGTATCTTATATTTTCCCGAGATAAAAAGTATACATTATTCAAGGGTATGAATTATCTATGTACCAAGTTCCATTTAAAACCTCTATTCAAATTCACCAATTTATGCGTGATTGAATCACAAACATCTATATAATATCCATACTTTTTTGTTTTTTACTTTGTATAGGCTTGTGTTTGACCACAATCTCACTATGGTAGGTGATGATGTGGCCGAAGGTGGTAAGCACACAGCCTAGAAGGATCTGGCTCTCAAGTGCAGCTGCCGGAACACACCAATAGGTGTTTGGCGACAGATTTGGGCGGGTACTACCTTTCACATTTATAAAATTAGTAGGATATCTTTTCCCTTCTACCTAAGTATATTATTTTTTGTCATGAATTTCAGTGTTATCATGTTCCATTTTTTTACCTTCCAGTAGATAGTTCGAAGCTGCTATTATTTATCATAGCTACATGAAATATTGTAATGTGGAAATCTAATAAGACCTGGTCTTCATATAGATGTGTTTCACTCGTAATCAAATTATTTATTATATTTAGACACTGAACTTTTATACATCTGTACTAAACTACTACAAGAGGGAATCGTAACGGGAGCACTTGAATCGGACGCGCAGCCGCAACAGCGGGCGTCACGTTGTCTGGCGCGAGAGTCGGCTGATCGCAGACATATTTTTACTGTTGGCATTTATAACCAGCATAACGTCACAGCACAGAAACTGTGATATACGATGTGATTGTAAGACAGAAAACGTCACCTCGCACCAAAATCATAGCAATTACTTATTTAATGTAGGTACAACCGAAGCGAAACCCCAACCACGACTGTTACCGGCCCGTTCACGTCACTGAACCCACATGATCCCCTATTTCTGTCTTGTCTTTTCTCCAGAAATACGAATCGGTCATTTGTAGATTTTATTCAAACATTTTCTTTTTCAATTTGTAGCTGCTTTAAAAGTTTTGACTTGTTAATAACCCATTAAATAGTCGACATATACTTAATGTTCACTTATGTTTGTTTCAACTGTTCTTCAACTACCTTAGGCATGTGCATACAATGACCCAAAATGTAGACCTTGACGTGAGCGGTGGAAGATCATACTTACAACTGATAATTTAATTAAAATCAAACTATTAAAAGATCGAAAAATGCTATGTTTAATGGCGCCAATTAATACGTACAAGGCGATCCTATCTAGAGCGCACTACCACAGTATAATGATGTAAGTACTACAATACCTAATTACTAAAATTGCACAACGTACACACTATCACGTCACACTTCATTTATATAAAGTAATTCATTGAATAACACTTTTACTCATTATTTTATTATTGATTACCTTTATTATGAATATACGCATCTAATGCCGCCTTCTAACCTGACAACTACTGCTTTATTTAGATTATTTTATTTATGAAGGGTTAAGGATTTTACTTTCTTAGACACCCTAATAAACACATAGCTTCAAACACCAATTGTAAAACGTAAACCATGATATTCTTCTATTGTATTAAATTCTTCTTTAATTGTCAAGTGTAACTTTTGTATATTGTTGAGTTTCTCATTGTTTTGATCTTAACGTATAAAAGTGGAAAACATCTGTCGCGTTTTCATTTAAAAGGATAATTTATAGTCAGTTCTCGTTTACAAGTGCCAAGCTACCTACTTGTTGCCATACATTTCTCTAAAATGAGCCATGAAACTTCCTGTACCAAACGAAATTACACTTTAAATTAAAGTATATAACGGCGAAAGTAAACACGTAACTCTTAGTAATGTGATAAAATACGGTGAAAAAGCGGACATCGTGGGTGATTATCGCGCCGCGCCGGAACCCGCGCCCCGCGCCGCGCATCGTGCGGATGATCGTGCGCACAAGTCGTACGAGCGGCACGGCTCCGCCGCCTGCGATGTGTTGGCATCTCTCCAATTCTTATTTATTTATCCCGCTCCAGTTTATTTATTTACATCGATCAATAAGTAAAAATATATATGATTTTTGTTAAACCCATGATAGAGTCATCAAAACCATAGAAATCACTGTTCTATTTTGATATGTATCATACACGTGAGTACAAGCTGTTAACTTAAGTATGAGTAGTCATAAGAAAATATGAATATCATAATATAGAAATTGTAATAGTTACCGATGCTATTGCTGAACCGGCCAGCATTCCTCAAGTAGGAGAAGAGTTCTCCGCCGCACACGTAGTCGAACAGCATGTAGATGCAGGAGTCGTCGTGCGTCCACCACCGCCTGCAACATTTTAATCACGTCATCATCCTATTACGGAGAACACCAAGGCCAAGTTCAAGGAAACTGTATTAGTACAATTCTACATTAATGTCAACCTAGATTAGCATCCGTTACGTTAATAAATGCAGTCATGGAAAAGCTTGCCAACTCGAGCTTCACGAACAAGTAAACATAGAAGATAATTCTCAGCGTTAATTGCCAAATAAAATAACCAAAACAAAAGAAGTACCTACTAAAAAAATAATATATTCTCCATCGATAGATCATGTCTGTCTGATAAAAGTGAAAGATAGTGAGACAAATGCCAGATTGCCATCAACAGAGCTAGCGCTTCTAAATGTGTCTGCCTCGTCGGGCCTCTTGACGATGTAACAAGCGGCTGAAGATTCTCTGGATACTGATCAGAGTCATGACAGGTGTCATATAAAGAGAACGCTCAACATAAAGGAATCCTGTCCGCCTAAAGGTGTAAAAGCCACTTGAGGCTAACACCTTCTTGTCCATTAAAAAAATATATACTAATAATAAACAAAATAAAGAGGTGACCAGGTTAACTCATAACAATACAGAAAAAGGATGTTTGAGGATCCCAATAAATCAAACAATATTATATTATGTAGTTCGGGTCAGGTAAACGTTACAAAATCTTTTATAAACAATACTTAAGAAGTAGGTATAGCTAAAACAGCCTGTTAAAATCTCATCATTTTCTTACTATTGTTACTTCACTGGCCACGGGAGGCAAAACGTAATTTGTAATCAAAACAGAAGCATGTAATAAAATTGGCTAAATGCCGACTTTTGTTACGCCCATAATTGACGTGCGTCACGTGCACCCATGCAGGTTTAATTAAAGTCAGTGTTACAATGGTAAACATAGTTGTTATGATCCCATTAAAATAAATGATACCCTTTTGGACTCGTCGTGTCGCTTCAAACATGTTGGATTAACACCAAGAAAATTAATTCCTGTCATGTGTATATCATACATAACGTATACTTACAAATTAACTATGAAAGGATGATTGATTTCTGCGAGTATATTCTTCTCGTTCATGACGTGGTCTACTTGTTTTAGACGAATAACATCAGCCATGGACAAGATCTTCATCGCTAGATATTCGTCCGCTGCTTTGTCACGACACAAACACACTCGACCGAAAGTTCCAGTACCTGTAACAAGCCAAATTAATGTTTCAATACCATATCAAAACTTCATTCGTCGAAATATTTTTATTTGGTACATACCTATCATTGAATTTCTAGAAATTTTTAAGGCTACTTTTTCCTTATTTTCTAAACATTGTTGAATAGATTTAATTTTTCCTAGATTCTTAAATGCACACAATATTTTGCAACTTGAGGAATTTTATCATCGGATACAATCTATATACAAGTGGCGCGAAAACATTTCCAAGAACGATACTGATGAGTCAGTAGAAGGCGGAGATTCCCGGTTACATTAGGCCGTAGGTAAGGTATACTTATGAAAATAATTCACATAACTTAAATGTAAGTAAACAATCGTAACCCGTGCACGGTAGGCACTGTAAACAAAGCGAGATATAAATTACTTGTAACCAATCGCTTTTCTCTATATTTCAAAGCGGTAAGTCACCACCACCAAATAATTTCAATAATTCAAACAATGGAAAAATATTAGATAATCGTTTGAATAACGTAGATGTAAATATTATGCGAACTTGTTTAAATAAAACAAGAACCTTTAGTTTCTGAATTCAAAATAGCTGACTAATTTTGTTTATATTTTTTTTATAAGGACAATCGTATTTTTTAGACAAATATAGATTTCATTAGGTAATTCCGACTAATATTGGCATTCTGCTTCAATAACATACCCATGATATCACCTGTTCCCGGAACGCCTGATCTATCAATTGACCCTACCGTAATTGAAAGAAACGTGCTAGCTGGTCATGAATTAGTGACGTCACACACGATACAACCTCCTGAGTGCTTCGGCTTGTTTTCAATCTAATGTATCAAGTCTCTTATTAATATTGCTTTATAGCTCAAACATGAGCGTTTCAGGAAACCTCTTGACGATTGAAGTATATTTCACTGAAAGCATATCAAGGAAAAATATTACTTTTCGTGTCGAAAAGATTTTCTATGGGTTATTATTTAATAAACTCCGTCCTAATACATGCGTGAATTGCGTGACTGATATATGGAAAACTTACTAACACTTTTTTTTTTACATTAAACAAATTTTTCCAAAATTACCAAGTGATTTTCTATTTTAACATGTTCAAATAATCTTATATCAATATGTGACCTATAAAAGACCTCTCTACCATTACGTCTATTCCTAAAGAATGTTTCAAATAAACATACAGATAAAATTTAATTTTGTTTGCTAATGTATTCATTAATGACTGACCTAAAAAGTATAGGACAATCGGTTAATGAACCTCAAATACTTACTTACTGGAAAATAAAACGCTTCTGTGATTTCAAGTTCTACTATTCTAGTTTATAAAATATTAAATTGCGTGCTCACAATATAGCGCTTACTTCGTACAGTAGAGCCTTATTTATCATGATATACGAGTTGTGATAAACTTTTCTTTATTGTTTCTAAAGAACAGGTCGACTTAATATAATTAAACTTTTTAAATATTTTTTCTCCGCAGTGCCTTGAGTCAGCTCGTTTATGATTATGACACATCACCTATTTACGAAACGTTGTATCGTGTAAAAAGTGTTATATTTTTAAAGAAAATACAATGTCGGCCGTTGAAGAAAGACCTTCCTTTAAGCAACAAAATTTCCATTACTTTAATTTAATTTCAGAAAACGTACGCTTAAAATTATAAATCTGCGTAATTTTTAACAAACCTTCGAACAACACCCTTTATTTTTTTTTAAGTTAAACGGTTTTATTCAAAATAAAGATTAAAATGATGTAGACAATGTACTAAAAGCTAAAAAATAATTCGGTAGGTCTTAGGTACTAGTCATCACATCCTCATCAATTTAGGGCATTGATCAGATAAAAAAATAAAATCAAGAAAAATTTGAAATTTCTATGAAGTCAACCGCTTTATCTAAACGCCATTTACATATACGCAGGTTATGCGCGCCCAACGATTTTATTTTTTGTCTGATCAATGCCCTAAATTGATGAGGAGAGTGGTGTGATGACTAATACCTAAGACCTACCGAATTATTTTTTAGCTTTTAGTACATCTAGCGGTCTACGTCATTTAAATCTTTATTTTCAATAAAACCGTTTAAATTAATTTTTTTTCACTCATTTTTCTATTTTCAAGTTTTTAGTTTTTAATTTTGGCACAATGTATAATTCTCATTCTTTTGAATTCATTCAGTGCCTCATTATTACAAGTTTTTTTTCCTGACAATTTGTTACAATCTAACTCCTCAATACCCATTTTGTTGGCGGCCATATTGAATTTAAATTTTTTTCATAGTGTAATCTATTCTACTAGTCAAGACCTTTTATTTTATACCCATATTGAAGGGGTTGTGAAAAGAAAAATGAACCTGCCATTTTGCTGGCGGCCATATTGGATTTTCATATTTTTTTCATAGTGCAATCTATTCTACTAATCAAGCCCTTTCATTTGATACCCATATTGAGGAAGTAGTGATAAAATATATAATCCGCCATTTTGTAGCGAAGGCCATCTTGGATTTACAATGATACCGAATGTATTAAATTATATTGTCACCAGAACTAAAGGTGCGTACCAAATTTTAGATCAATCCGTCAACAGGAAGGGGGTCAAATTTCAATTACTAGATTTGATCCAAATAAACAGGGCAAGCTAAATAAAACCGTTTAAAAAATACACGAGAGACGATTATGTTTATTGTATCTTGATAGCTAAGTAGGTACTTTCGTTAAGGGTTGAAGGTTCGTGTCGTCGACCTTTATGTAAAGAAAGAAGCCTTGAATAACAAGCGAAAGTACATTCGTTAATTGGGAAAACTTAACGCATGTATAAAATTTATCTATTGCTTAAACCTGTCTCAGATCTAAGCTACATCAATACAAGTTAAATTTTTGATGCCAATATGAGCTATATAATGCTTATATCCACGAAATACCTTCCTACCGACCTTTTGCGGTCATTGGAAATTGTCATCGCAAACAGATAATATTGTTTCAAAAATAATGAACACGTGCCAGCAAGCTACGTTTGAACGCAACTGTTGCCGTATCAATAATGTTATGTCATGTGTCAACATTCATACAGCGTAATGAGTAGCTCATTAAATTGATAAATCACTAATTTATATTAAGATTGACGTCCATATAGTTAGGATAAAGACGTCAGGAGATACGATGGGTAAGCCAATAACAATAAACCTTAGCAAAATATCTCGTCATAAGCTCTCACTCGGGTGACCCATTTTCTTTGAACGTTAAATTAGAAACCAATCGTAAATTTCATTCTTCATGAGCTACTATACTCGTATTGCTAACAGCATTGACACGCATGAGTAAATATGAATATACAACTAGTTTTCCATACTCAACACGCAAACTTGATAGGCCTACAAATATACAGGATGTAATAGTTAAGTGTGACCAGGCGATTATTCCGTAAATATAAGACATATAAATATATATATATATCTATTGTCAATCAATTGGTACCATATTTATTTTAAATAAAACACTTACACTACAATCATTATTTTCAATTAGATTAGATACCCATGTTGATTGATTATTATTTTTCCAATTGAAATGAAACGACATCAGTTAAAGTATCAACCCCATTATCTATCAAAGTTCATTATAAATTAAACTAGTTGACATTAACATTACAACGAAAACTTAAAAACGATATTTTTTCAAAATTCAAATCATTTATCTTTTGTGAAAAGGAAACAAAAATACTCTCTACGAATGCTACAGTAAAGGTATGGAAGTGTTTAAAGTTCCAATTTTGGATTTATTTCGTTATATCTCTAAAAAGTTATTGATGTTTTATTCCTACTCATCAGGCAACTTACATTAGATATCATAAAGTATTTAAAGTTTTTTGATATCTCTTATATTTGCCTGGTCACACTTAACACTTGTATACACGTACTATATTGTTATGGAAATCATTTGGAAAGGTAAAGAATTTATACTTTTGCAATCTTATTTCTATCCGAATTACTACGGATATTCATACCTAGAGGCTGCAGACTCGATTAATTGAAATTATAAATTTATACAATGTTAAAACTTCCTTAATTCTCAAAATTCAAAGCATCTTTAGTCTCATCGTCATATCATTATCATTATTACTTACATATATAAAACAATAATTAAAGTATTAAACATAAAAATCGTTTTTATTCTTCTAATATCATCTGACGGTATTATTACCTAAATTTATGGTTGGACTCTACTTTTACATTACACGCGCTATGTATGAGAAATTAGGAACAGCATTTACGTGATGAAAAAAATACTTTTAAAATATTTTCTTCGTATAGACACTATAGACCGACGAGATCATAATTAATACGGATAGAAATAGGATGCCCTAGTATACAAGATACGATATTGGTACAAGAGTTACTATTTGGGTTAGAAGGCCGGCTAACCCAATATATTTATTATTAACCTAATGTAACTTTACGAAACACTTGTTAATTCGAGATGAACATCACTGTGGGTTTCCTCACACTACTTTATTTCTGCCATATCTTGCGCAACGCACTTGTGGTTCCCGCTAGGTATTCAGAATAGCAATCATCGGCTTCAAGGACAATCTGGTTCATTGCTCCAAATGATACTGTAAAAATCAACGAGAAACAGTCCTGAAAAAATGGCTTCGATCTACTTTATTTATCTATCGTAATGATATTATAGTATTTTTACTAGAGTTGGCGAAATCGCTAATTCTTGTCTAAGAATCACCGCCCCGGAAAGGGTTTCTAAATATATAAGCTGTAACTACTTTTTTGTGATGAGAGACAGACTGTTTGATCACAATCTCACAATGGTTAGTGATGATGTGGCTGAAGGTGGTAAACACATAAAGTCAAGACTATGATTACATAGCGTAGGTATACCTACATAACAATGACAAGAATATATCTATTTCAGATATATAACAGATTAACCACTATTGTTTCGGGTGCAATGATTCATAGCACCGAGCTAAGATAAGATCAGTTAGTCGTTATCATACTAAGATACAGGTATTTTCACTTTCCTTTATCAAGTAGGTAGGTAGGTACCAACAATTTATCAATAAATTTTAATATTATTGACGGGGGCTTCAACGGTTTCATCATCCGTCAGGTCATCACTCATTGACTTATGACTGTCATGATTTATCAACACGGTATGTATCGAATAACATAGTTTATCAATGTCGTAAAATTATTTAAATGTAACAAAAGTCAAGCATACTCACGACATGGGTGTTTATACTTTAGGGGTATTCTACAGCATTGGGTGCGTATAAGGGGTGACGATGATGATGGTATTATAGAATATCTTGACTACTTCGCACGGTTTAATTAAGTACTTAAATTGCAACCATCCAAAAAGGGAACGCTGCCTGCCTGTTGGGAACCTTGCCTATCGACAGCAGCGAGGGCCTTGAGGATGTTTTCTTTATATCATAGTTTGTATTTTATACATTGATTGTAAATACTTGTTGTAAATAAAGATATTAAATGTATTAAATATAGGAACTATTATGAGTAAAATCTGTTACTGTGACGTAACAGATTTTAAGCCGTTTTTCTTTGACAGTAGACATTAATCATGTTCAAGAGCACTTTGCTCGGCTTTTACAGCCTCTTGAAATACATATTTACTATCGTAAGATAAAGCATTAGAGCAATGAATGATAAGATCGATCGCTACAAGCGGTTCCGTACTACCCCTATTCTGCTGGTAGGTAACAACATCACTCACCAAATACAATGTATACTCGATGATTGACTGATGGTAAACAACCTGCTATGATGTACGCCTTCTGATTAGCTTTGCTGTCTGCTCTACTGCACCTAATGTCAATTAGCTATTGCAGCTGCTTTATAAAATTTGGATCTGGACTGCAATACTCCAATGTTTTGTTCAGTAACCTAATGGAATGATTGTATAAAGCCGTGTATACATGTTGGCTGAGCCTACCGTCTAGGTCTAGCTAGACGTTGGTCAAGATGGCTATGGTTACACATGCGACCAATGACTGACAATGGACAAATGTGTGGACACGATTGGCCTAGTGCAGGCCTTTGATTTGTGCTCGACAAATGAACTATATTCACATTGGCGAGCGACAACCAGCAATAGCAATAGGCAAGACAAGTTGGCTGTCTATACGATGGCGGTCGCCTTTAGTCGAGCAACATGTATAGGCGGCTTAAGATCTGCGTTCTTTGTGTTTCAGATTGCAACCAAAATAGAAATAATAGTTTTGCATACAATAAACAGTAGGTAGGTATGATGTCAGATTTATTGGAGCGCCTCTTGATTTTAATATGGATAAAGCCTATTTCAGTAAAAGACGTTGTTTGTTTACCGAAGTTCTTCACACGGTAGAGTATAATTTTGCGGAAACCTTTAGATAATATATTTCTTCCGACAGCTTACATATGACTTTTGGAATAGCAGAGAAGGGCATTAGTAACCAATTCCCGATCGCCTGCGTTTGCGCGCCGCGCGCGCCGGTCGAACCACTTTCACTGCTAATAACGCACATCTCAGTGACTAGTACTTCACGTCATAGGCTTCAATCGGTCTTATGGAAGATTTAACATTCGGTGTTCTTCTTTTGACAAATGTATATAGGTAAATGTTGTTTTGATCAAATATCATAATTAATCATACGTTTCTCTTGCGATTTAACTATAACCTTTGGACGTGTAAGAGTAAAAGTTAAAATCAGTAGTAACGATTTAACACTTTCAAATGCTTCATATTATGCCACGATGACTAATGATCAACAGTGAATCAACTGACACCCATACCAACTTGATAGACGCACAAAAACGTCCGACCTTGCCCCGGCGCAAGGCGTAGCTCGGTGCAGCGCAGCGACAGTGGGCCGATACGATTACTTGTTGCTACCAATATCACGGCCATTGTCTCATTATTTTGACATTCATAAACAAAATGATACTGATTCAAAATAACCATTTTATTGTATCATGTAATTTTTTTGTTAGCTTATCTTGTCATATTCTGAGATACTTGAATAATATCAGAAGGTCATACAAGCATTGAATAATCTATGAGAGAGATTGGAAAGTGAGAGACATTTGAGTTATCGAAACGTTATCGTCAATCGTCAACAAGAGTGTAAGATTAATAGTAAGTTTACCTACAAGAAAAACTATGAAGCACACACGTGTCAGTGCGTAAGGAAACTCTATTCTCACACATTGATTAGTTTGTTTAGATAAGCTCGTTGTGAGTATTTATAGCCGTGTATGAGTTTGCCAATATACCTATAAATAAAATATGGGGTTATAATCGTGTGCCTAATATTAACATTAACAGGTTAACAAACTTTAGTTACGCGTATCCGAATTACATAAACCGACATGTACTCGTAGGTACCTATATATATTGATCGTAAAATATCGTTCGATAATACTCAATTAAGAATGATGAGCGTTTTTATTGCAGTTGTAAACCTTAATATTGACGTATAAAATTCATGTAAGTTTAGGTCACTGAAAATATTTTAGTGTCAAAACATAAAGTGTATTTTGGATGCAGCCTCGCTCCGTTTTCTGTATATGTACTACGAGTACCTACTGTACAGTCTACGCTAATTAAACCTGTTACTCTCAAATTAAAAAAATATTTTTATTGAATATCAGTCCATGAGGTATCAAGTTGTGACGAAATTAGCATGATGAAATTAGTACCTATAAAATTATGAAAAATACGAAGGAAATCTAAACATGAACTGTAAATGTTCAATCACAAATAAATTCTTATTAATTTTCATTTCTTTCTTTTAGAAAAGTCATATCTTATAGGTACAGACACACCGTAACTCCATGCAAATGTATAGGTAAAATGTTATTTGGCGAGCTGAAATGCCAAGCCTCAAGCAATTAACACAGTCATGTCGCACGTTGAGAATATGAATTAATACTTTGCGGTTTATTCCTACTTTCTAAACATTTTGTCTAGATGTTTTCGTTTAGTCACTGTACTGACGCAAAGTCGCAAACGCCCTAGCTAGCACACGAGGCAGAATTAATGGTTGCTGCCAACCGTGTGCTGGTCTAACATTTCATGACAAACCACGTTATTTTTTACTTTTTATAAACTTGTATATATTTGACACTATGGTAAATGATTATATGTGTGTGTGTGTGCTTAATTTGATTAGTTTGCCTACATTAGATACTTGTTGGTGATACTCAAATTGAAAAACTGTCGTTAACACCAACCGGCGGGTTTCGGCAACTGCATTTGAGAGATTTTCCCTTCTAGGCTTTGTGTGCTAACCATATTCAGCCACATTATCACTTCTCTTAGTGAGATTGTGGTCAATCACAGATCTATACATAATAAAAAATATTTATATCTGTGCCTCTATAACAGATAGGTTCACATCATTGTTAAAGAGTTGTAAATAAATTCAAAACAGTAATTTTTTTTAGTTACCAATGCTTGCACTAAAGATCACATTTACACCGTTTCCAATAATGAATAAATCATCCAGAAAGATAACAAGATTTGTAGACCGGTGTTTTTACAGACGATGACGTCAGCTCACAGCTGCTTCAGACGGCGCGACATGGACTTGACAGACACACTTAATTTCATATGAAAAGCTTTTATAAATCTTTGTATTTTAAATAAAGAACCCAGCCTATGCCAACCTCCATGCGAAGGTTAATGGACTTACCAAAAAACATTAACAAGGTTCAAGATTCACTCTATGAAGTATTAAGTTTAATCTATGTTTTTGATGATTGATTCAGTAATAAATTATTATGTATCTTTCTGACATCACGGCGCGAGGACCGGTCTTTTTTAAAGGCGTGCGTGGGGTAAATTATTATTATTATTTGACAAAGAATTGCAAAATAAAAATATATTCGATTATATCAAATAAAACCTACATATTACTATGACGTAGGCACAGTGATTATAAAATAAAACTAACTAAGTTAAGTATTTTGTTTAAAGTTTATTTTTATTTTAAAAAGTATGTAATTACGGAAAATTAAATACGATCTTGGAGTTACATAAATACGTTCATATAGACCATCCAATTTCTTTGAAGCAATTAATATCTGCATTTTATGTACTTCAATGTAATGAAACATAGCTTTAACTAACAACGTTCAATGTAATTAAAAATAGCTTTATACCGCATTATGTGAAATACCTAGAACCTCAATTAAATAACTGTTTGAATAGGGTTTCCCAATAGACGAAAAGAAAATATAAATCTCGATATGCCGACGATACTGTTCTCCTTGCAATATCCATGGAAAATATGAAAGAGTTGCTCCAGAGACTAGCTGATACGAGCTTTGGTATATCATTTTTTCATGTATGAATTGGAACCATGAATAATTCTAAGAGAAAAGATATATGCATTGCATTCGAAATGTCCTCTCTCGGCTCCAAATTAAAACCCGATCTTCCACCACACGCAGCGCATTCTTTCATATTTCGACTAGGTACATGGTGCGCAGAGGCGATGAATGTTTGAAAAAACTGATTAAGTATACCGAGAACAGATGGAAAACTAATACCAGGTCTTTTACTAACAAGATGGACAGACTCATCGTCCTCCAAGCTTTACACGGTCGAAAGATTATCCGCAACATAAGTATCACGAAGCTGACCACGATCCTCATGCGTGAGCAACTATAGAGACAGAGAGAGAGAGATTGCTTATTTCTATTTCACTGCAATAAATTTATAATTCTTTTTATCACAAATTAGTTCATTTCTCGGAAAATAAACGTCTCCGGCTTTTTAAGTCCTATTTACCAACGCTGGATAACTTTTATCCCAGGATAAATATGACTATGCGACAGATATTTTTATAGATTAAGCAAGCGGTAATTATATGTCTGATTATATAATGTCTGACAATTACCTGAAGTTAAAGGAATCCAATCAACACATTGCATAACTAAAATGTAACAAACCAAATCAAACTGTGATTTTCGAATATAAACGAAAATTGAACGTAAATGAATATTGTAACCATCTCCTTTGTGTCAAGGCTGAAAGTCGAAGTGGTGATTTTTGGACTAAATCCAAAATGTCAAATCAGCGATCGTATTTCTTTAAATTTATGAATGAACTCACGAAAAAAGATCATAAATTAGTAAATATATTTAACATAGATTAACATAGAAGTCTTGATAAAACATTCAAAAATTGTCAGTGGGTACGTGTAGCTTATTCAATCTATTTGATTGATCAGTTTCTTCTTTTTGTACATTTCATCCTACTACTAGTATGCTACTCTTGGGATAGGCTATCAGCTACTAGTCATTTGTCACTAAAACCACAAAAAGGCTGACTTTTGTATTCTCTAGCTAGACGATGGTATAAATTCACGACTCTGGTAGCAAATATCAATGTTGTATGCATCCGAGCTACTCCAAATAAAATCATGCAAAACCTGTTAGCAACAAGTACTGTGCCAATTTAACTTACTCAACCCGTATATTGATCTTGTAAAAATAGTTCTGAAATTACGTCAATTCACGCAATAATTGTCTTAAACAATTTCTGTAACGTTTAATCAAGATATATCCTAATAATAGATCGCATTCGAAGGTTATACGGAGAGCGCTGTGTTCCAGTCACCGCTCTCTGAAAAACAAAGCGACGCAGACTATCCTTGCGCGGGCGCATGCAAACATTGTTTTGTTACCATATTAAATTATATATTTTCTACATCAAAATACAACAAAGGCTAATTCAATTCATGTAGTGAGTAATGAGACGTCGTCGGTTTCCGGATTCATAAAAACTCTTTTATAAAGAAATTCTACAAAATAAAACTCAATCAATAATTTTGCTTTGAGGATGTTTTCTATATATCATAGTTTGTATTTAAATCAAAAATAATATAACTATTTGCAATTGTAATAAATTAATGTTTCAGTCAATTAAGTACCTAACTCTTAACCGCGTTTAACCGCGTTATGATGATATTATATTATGTTATGGTTATGATGGTTAATTTGTGTTTTGATTGCATTTCTTTGTAATGTTTCGTTTCACAAAACAAGCAGCGAAAAGTTGTATTACAAATATTTGATTGTCTTGCCTACAGGCGTGAGTACTATGTAGTTCTTACTCTTATAATTTAAATTTTATAATCTGCATTTTACCTTACGGAACGATTGCTGTTTTTTTAATGATACCGTGACAAATTAAGCAGTTCCTTCAAAAAATACACGTTTATGTTTTTATTTGAATCATTGTAAACTTACATACATACCTACTCAATATTTTTTTCTGAGATAAAGAAAGCTGGAGCTCAATTACTTACCGAAGCTTACCTTCTTCTAATAATCTAGAAACACTTGAATATAGCTTAATCTCATGTAAGTACAATGCGCTTGTGAGACTTTATCTCAGTGCCAATCTAATCGTCATTCCTTATTCCAATCTTGTAATTTCCTAGTTTAGTACCAACCGTTACAGATCCTTGAATAAAACAATTACCTAAGTAAAGTCACAGTTTCGTATTACCAAACCATTGTGATTGTTATGCTAGAAACCGGAAACTCACACACTATGCTGCGAAGGTGAAATGCAAACACGCAAAGTAACCAGATAAAATTACATTTTATTTTCATAATTTATTTGTAACTAAAGCAGTATTTATTACAATGAAGAGTTTCGTCAGTTGATGCGGAGTCGATAAAGCATAGTTTACATTTTAAGTTACTTTTTCATGCGGAAGTAATGACGGTTCGTGACGAAGGTGAAGGTTTGGTGGCGAATTTCCAGTTTTTCCTGCGTCGCGTGCAATGGTAGGAGCATGACAAACATTAACCTACTAGTACCACACTAGTACCAACTACGAAATAGTACCTACCTAGTTACCTACCCAGTTGTTCAAACAGTGACGGTTTATCGAATTGAATGAAATATGTCAGGTATGCGGTGTTACGAAACGTAGGTATTAACAATCGTAAAGCTACTGATAGCGTGCATTATAAATACACATTAGTAAAAGCTTTAATTATGGTTTGCCTAACCTCTTTAAATTGGTCGAATTTAAGTTCTTACGGCAAATACAATAACAAAAAACCCCTAAGTAAGGTCGAATTTCCCCTTATTCAAAAAAAAGAAACAATTTTTTTTATCATAGTAGCTTTAACTCTAATTAACACGTTAATTTTAAAATATACCAATAATTTAGGTCAGTTTTAATAGAAGAGTCAATCCCTATGCTAATTTCTCGCCGGTAAGCAATGAATATTTAATGTGAATTGACATAAAAGGTGTTTTATATTCATGGGGAACAGGTTCAAATGGTTCAATGGTCTTTAAACGTCACGACTTGCGAGTAATCGTTAATGAGTGGTTGTACACAGCAACTCTATTGTCGTCGCGGCTTTTTACCTTTGTCAGCTGTCGCTTGATGCGTGTAACGTTGCCGGAATCGGATGTGCGCTTTGCTCATAGCTAAATAGGCTCTACGCTTAGATACTGAAGTTTTTTATTTTGTGTACAACAACGTTAATAAAGGCGCATAGTAGAGTAGGCACTTTCGTAAACGGAAATCGTTTGTTTTTAGGTATTGTTGCATGTAGAACGGATCGAAATCGTTGAAGTATAACATTTGTAATGATTTTAATTGAAGTACCGCTAACATTTGCATAAAAACATAGTATATAATTCATTCAAATGTAATGTAAATAGTGTCAAACTCAATAACAATACCTCTACTTACAAAACATCAAATAACATAATTATTAATGTTTTGTAACAAAACTGTTTTAGTTATGAAATAGTTTACTTATCTTGACATAATTTAATCTTTCTATTTATTAGCATTGAGATATCCAGTCATGTTCGTTCATCAGCCTTATAAAACATCGGAAATAAAGGAAAGCAATCTTATATGTATAGGTATACGTATTCATTGCTGAACATTGGCCTTTCCCGAGATACGCCAATGAAATGAAAACAAATTAATAGAGAATTATAGGAACATCACAAAGGCCACTAAAATGCGACTTGTCAGGGCACTGGTGTTTCCCATATTTATTTATGGTTCCGAAACGTGGACTTTAAGTGTAAGTGAGAGAAAGAAGATAGACGCTTTAGAAATGTGGTATTGGAGACGAATGCTTCGCATAGCCTGGACACAGTTCCGAAGCAACGTCTCAAGAAGAAGAACTGGATATAAAACAATGTCTTTCTTCCATCGTTCAAGTTCGTATTCTCACTTTCTTTAGACAGATTACACGTCGAGAGTCTGTGGAGCGACTCGTGGTTCAGGTCAAAATTGAGGGCACGAGGGTGCGCGGTAGATCACTAGATAATGCGCTGGACCGACTAAGTCAAAACTGCACTAAATGGTTCACTCCACGAACGCACGTGGCAAGCAACAGTACGAGAGGAATGGCGACGAATTGTGAAGCTTGCCACCACCCCTGTCATGACGACCACGACCACTCTGCCAAGAGTGTGACGACACAGAAGAAGATAGGAATTCAATTCATAATAACACTTAAATTAAGTTCCATCATTTAAAAAAAATATATAAACATTAGAAGGTCTAATCAATCCCAATCGTTCGTTTAAATGAAAATATCAATAAATATCCACGCCCATTAACCTAAAGAGGTAAGTATGCAGTACAAGTAACTATGCATATTCGTTGATTAATTAATATTTTATAAGCGAAAGTGAGTCCGATTGTAAAATTTATCTCGGCTAATTTGCTGAACTGATTTTGATGAAAATTGGCATCGAGCAGAAGACTAGCTTAGACCTTGGAGATGGATATAGGATACTTTTCATACCGAGAATGCGGGTGGAACCGTGGGAACCAGCTAGTTTGTTACCATGCACTCAACTCCGTAATGGCTTCACGGACTTGGAAGAAATTTGGCACACGGATATAATATCCTATTAACACAAAGGATAACCCAAAAAAACATCAAAGTCCTCGGGAACGCGGTTAAACGGTTAAACCGCAGGGTGGTAACTACTTATAGCAGAACCATAAATATCAAATATGATAAATATCATAATATTAGTATCGATTTCAATATAAAACATGTTATATTTGATCCAATGTTCATGGAAACAAGGGACACACTCTAATAAAGCTGTTGTACGTAATGTGCTTTTATGAAATTATCTATATAGCAGTACTACCTTCCGTTCCGCAGGTTTACCTGTAATCTTGAGGGGGTCTATAGGCAACTAGGCCCAAATTTATCCAGTCCTGTGGGACTAGTTGCCCCAGGCGTTTTTCGCCTTGGGCAGCTCGTCCCCCTATCAAATCGATCAAATAACGTTTTTATTTTAGTGTTTTTATAGTTTTGGTACTTTTTCGATGTACCATCGTTCTATTCAAAACCATTCAGCCATTACGCGTGATTGAAAACAAAGAAACTTTCGTATTTATAAAATTAGTAGGATAATCAGAAAAGAAGCCAGAAAAGAATGAATTACATCAGGGCGAAAGCTATACCAACCTATTGTTTCAACTTGGCTATGATATTATCTAGTTATGATGGAGGATGTAAAATCTTCCGAATGTTATTAAGTATAAATTCACTCACTTCCGTTCAGACGGCACGTTTTGGCAGCCACCGGCCGATACAATAATCTTTCATAACAATGTTTAAATATACAGTTCCTCACATTCAAATAATAATCCACGTATCGTAAAATTCATTCGGAGATCATATCTATCAATAAAACTTATGATGTTGGCTGCTGTTTGACGCACGATGATTTCTCTCTCAACGTACTACCAACTTAGTATCCTTTGGCACCTCACTGTAGTAAATAGTCTTTTAAAATTAGCATTGTACATTCTCATCTTTTTTCTGAAATATTTTGATTTCAGCTGCATATACACGTAAATAGGTAACATGTTAGCATCTAATATGTGGATCATGAATGGCCGGCGTTTTACTAAGGATCCGAAAATTTACTCTCAATAATCTTAAGTGTCTATAAGTGCCTATAAGTTTCTCGCGTTGTAATGGTAGAGCGGAAATTCGATACAAAAATAGAACATACCCTGGCATATAACATAATATGATACTTTTAATCATTCAGAAACGTGGGTAAAACCGTGGGGCAGAAGGTAGTATTACCTTACACTCCTTAAGTTAAATCATTCTACTGTTTCAACGAAAATATAAGATATTTAAAATTATAATAAAGTAAAATTTAATACCTAAGGTCGTGTTTGTTTTCGCTATGAAAAATAATGTGTTTTAAAATCATCCATTCATATATTAGATACATTTATTTATATTACAACTATCGTTTTATAGGTTTTATGTGAAGATTATTATCAAAGCGTTTTCTCTCATCGAACATCTATTATTGGACGTACCTATTGACGTACATTATCTGTATGAGATTACTACAAGTGAAATCCACTCAGACCGTCAAGAATAACAGCATCGAGCTATATCTATGATAGTGTGGTTTTCCAGTCCCGCAATATATTTACGAAGGCTAATATTTTATTCCTTGAATAGAACACGAATCATTAAAAGAAAAATAATTTACCGACATTTATTTGTACCGAATAATAAATAAAAATATAATTTTACGACAGTTTGTGTTTTTTTGTGTAAGTAATTATTTTTTATTTGTGTTGAAGTAACTATACTTATTAACCTTTATAAATAGGGCTGGAATTCAAAATTATTGTACTCATATTGTACCCATAAATGTTTATATATTCACTTTTTATTACATTAGGTACTAGCTATCCCCCGCGGTTTCACCTGCGTTCTCAAGGTTAAATAAAAGTAGCCTATAACCTACCCGAATAAACTGGCTATCAAACGCATACTTTCAGATTGTCCCGAATTTTCCACGCACCTTTCCAATTTTTCTTTTCAAAAGACATTTCCTCGGAGTTTAACGAATATTTAAAAAAAATGCCGAATTGGCCCACCCGTTTTCGAGTTTTGCGCTTAGCAGCACATTTAGCCATTCATTTTTATTTATATAAATAGATACATAACATACGTCAAAGAAGCAAATGAACTAGACAATGACTCAAAAGGAATACATAAATCAAGTTTAATCCGTGTTCAGTTCATCATCTAAATGGGAGTTTTGTGTATTGGCATGTGCTTCATCAATTCAATTGACATGTGCCTTGGATCGATCCTTGTGATTGAATGATGAGATTATACGCGTGCACATTATGTATCAATGTATGGAGCGCGTCTCATCATAATACCATATCAATAGCATTAGTCGAGTAAATGATTGACTAATGCTATAATAATGATTGGGTGGAAAAAAAAATGAAATTTATTATTACAATACAAACTTTCTCATTAATGCATCAAGATCTAAGTTAACGTCCCTATTTATTTAATTTATTTTCATACTCTAAAGTTTTATCTGATTAGTTTTAAATTAATTAAAAGAATCTATGTATTTTAGGCTTCCCTCTTTTATTGAAAACTAGCTGTTTTAAATAAAAGAGGCGCGTTTCCGAGAGAAAAAAGTAGCTCATGTACTTCTTCATACCATAGGCTATCTGCATCTTTTATCGCGATCGGTTTAGCGGTATAGGCGTGAAAAGGTAACAAACAAACGAACTCACATTAGTATTTATAATACCTATGACTTATAAATAATAAATATATAATTTGGATAGTATGGAAGTAAATTTAAGTAACTATGGAAGTATGTATTCAGATTATACCCGTCGTGAATCCCTCGTTATTATTGTATGATATTATTCAATGATTTTTATATCCTTAATATTATGGTATACCTACGAGGCAGTCAAGTTTTACAGACCAAATAATAATACCTACCTTGCTGCATGGAAATCACAATGACATCGTATTTTCTTTTGCACGGCAGCACAGTAAAGTTCGTTTTAATGGACGTAGCTAATTCTCGTCGTTTCATTTTATTAATCTTCATCGTCTTTTTTGACGTTTTAATAAATTGTCAAAACAGTAAACGAGCATTTCCCAGAAGCGTGGGAGTGTTCCATCCAACGTGAGATCCCGAAGTAGGTCGCCTTCAACAGAAGGGGGAAAACTGTTTATTTTATATCACTTGTTCGTTATTTTTATTTACAGTTTATCTCGTAAAATAGATTATTAGGACACCCTTAAGATCAAAAAGCTGGAATACAAAATGTATAAGTAATACTGGCTCGTATCTAGAGGTAAGCTGCAAGCTCACGTATACATACATACCATTTGCCATTTGGATGAAGGAAAACATGAGGAAACCCAAGATATCGAATTCAAAGACTTCGTCCGCCGATCTGCGTCATACGCTTTGGCCTCCATCAATAATAAAACTTGATTTTCGTCAAACATAGTTCTATATAATATTCTACCTACTTAATCATTACAAAACCATACGACAAACACAAAGTGTAATCCAATTAAGGTAATTCAATTTCTGGTGGAAAACAGTTGACGCATATAAGTGGCTTGTTGAAACAACAAGTCAACATCAACGGTACACGCTAGCCACATATGTACCTATAGGTATACCTACTACTTATGGGATACAGGAATAGGTGGGTTGTTGTGAAATCTGTCGACAATCAAGTTTCCGCTAACAAATACTCACTTCGCCTTAAATTTTGTTGCGCTTCTCAACTTTCGAGTTTGTTGACTCTAGAAAACATTTCACTTTTTTCGTATCTGTCGACGGGCTTTTTGAAATGCCAGAAACCGTCTTCGATTATTACGTTAGCGTTACATAAACTAACCTGTCCACAGCCGATTCAGTAAGACGTTATGTTTGTTTATTCGCTATTGTGACTCGTAATACTTCGGAAAATCCGCATTCAAAATCCACAACTAGTATTTTTTTATAAACGATTATCTATTTTCGTAGTTTTCATTTAATAGAATAATGATAATTGTGAATGAAATGAAAACAAATTACCTACAACTACAATACTATTTTTTTAAATTATGAACATGTAGTTCATAATAAAACAAAATAGTATTAGGTACATGTAATATGTATGTCTATGTCTATGGGTGATTTAGATATACCTATACAGTGTTCCCCTATTTTAAGCTTGGTAACTTTTTCACAAACCTTTTTCAAAGTGGTGAAGTTTTGGAGAGAATCCATTTAAGGCGATGATAGCTCAGTGGTAGTGACGTCGGACGCCGCGGCGAAGGTCGTGGGTTCGAATCCTACAATGAGCTTGAGCTTTCGGTGAAGGAAAACATCGTGAGGAAACCATAGCACGGTGGAAGGGTACTTTGTAGTACCCGCCTGGCTGGCTACCACCCTCAAGTTGAAAATCTGTCGCCAAACACCTATTGGTGTGTTCCGGCAGCTGCACTTGAGAGCCAGATCCTTCTAGGCTTTGTGTGCTTACCATCTTCGGCCACATCATCACCTACCATAGTGAGATTGTGGTCAAACACAAGCCTATTCAAAGTAAAAAAAAAAAAAAAAATAAATAAATAAAGAAATAAAACGTTATATAGGTAGATATATAACAGTATTGTAATCATACAACAAGCAAACTCCATCTATATTGTGAAAATCCCACATTCAATTAGAACATGCGCGATCACGATACTATGTAGGTATATAATATATATGTAACAGCATCGTAATCATCGCTATCGTTACGTGACCACTTCTTTATTCCAAGCATAGCTAAGCAGAAGAAAATAATCGGATTACAACTCTCCGGTAGTTAACCGATAAGCCAGCAATGTCACGGCTGCACTATACTCGTGTCAGAGAAAGTATACAGTCAGACAGCACTCCCGCGCAACCAGCTGCTCACATTACGCAACAGTTCTGCTCGCAGCCGGCTCGGCATCTATTGTTTATTTACCCAGTAGGCGCGCTTCTAAAGGAAAATGTGCACAATCTAAGCAAAAAAGACGAATTGACTGTAAAAGTCTAAACAGACACTATCTACAAATCGTATGAGAAATATAGATGTTATAAAAACGAAAGTTATTTATATCAGGCTACTTTATTGATATGCACAAGAGTGGTTTAGTCGCAGACAGCAAGATATTATGGAAAATACCGAAACAACCATCGTGCCTATGCAGAATAAATCAATAGCTTCGAATGTTACACAAAAGCATATTTATTTAGAAGAACGACCATTATGGAATTCGATACCCACGCGTGCAAATTCTGTACAATGGTCTTTAACCCGGATTTTGCAAATACGAACTAATTAACATGAAAATGTTTTAACTACACGTCTTGAAGTGACCTTCGACGCCCGCATCCCAGTTTACATTATGAATATTAATAGTAATGACAGGTTAATAAAGAGAGTATGGAAAACGGCCAAGGGCGCGCCGACTACCGTACAGAGGTACCTAATAGATACAGTGTCATGAGGGTTGGACTTATGCATTATTCACACAGAAAGAAATTACTTATTTGTATTTACATGTTATTCCACGTCTTTAAACATTCACAATACGACAGAGCGATGAACGGAAACTGACTTCCGATTTTCAATCAGAAGACTCAGTGCCAGTTTCATATTATATACTTTATATCTTATATTACTTATGTGAATGCAATTTCCTAGAAAAGAGTTTGTAAGCTTGTGGGTCGCTTAGTAAAAATACAACGACTAACATGAGTAGATACTTGTCGAACAACTCGGCTAAGGAAGTGGAATATACATGATAGACTTTTGCCATGTCTTACATGTCTGCAATATTGCTGCCATACAATTTTATTACATTTTTTATTTATACACCAAAAATATGTAACAAATAGTTAAAATAACACGATAGGACCTATCGTGTTATTTTATATACCTATCGGATAGGTAATATTAATTAAACCCACGGCCATATTTACACGTCGTTGTCAGTATGAAATATTTCGTGAAAAGTTGATTTTCTTCGCACTTTTTCTCACATTTTCCATTTATGTCCATTATTTATATATACAATATGGACGAATAAATTTTTTCCTGACCAGGGTAGTCAGGTGTGACTACCTAATTTCTTTAGTCTAGTTGTTTATTAAATTTATTTAGGTAGTTATTGAATCCATGAAGAATTACAAAGCCTGAATATATATGGTAATTTATAGTCAAATCTTGAACCACATCAATAGATATGATGATTCTAATTTCATAGTGTGTTTCAAAGATTACAAAGGTATAATATTTTTGTTCACAAGCTTCTGTGGTTATCCTAGCATACAATATAGAGTTGTTATCATATGAGTTATGTGGAAGGCGTGCATGTGACTGGTTTGGTTCCGTCTCGTCAAAAGAACGACAGTGAGGCGACCCTGCTGCGCCGGCGGCGCAGTCGTGTCGCCTCTCGGACTACCTCATTGTTCTTCACCAACTTTCCTTTCTTAATTTTACTCTGAACAACTTAGGTACTTTCAATAATGTGTGCGAACTATGGGAAAGACTTATTCGAGATTTCACGCACATTAATTACTTCACTGGCCAACTTAGAAAATAAGTCGTCATTAACCTGCACATAAATTAAGAATGCTGCATGTTCGTGGAGTGGAAACTTTTCAAAATAACATTTTAGCCTCTATTTCTACGTGATTGATGTATTGTTTCATAAATTGTAGCTATTATTTAATCCGATTATAAAGTTATAGAAAATAAGAAATCCATTTTATCGGCGACGAACCGTGGGTCCCATTGATTTTTCCTGTCTCTGAAGTTTATCGTTTTAGATAGGTTTATATAATTTTCTTAAAATGTCATAGCAATTGAAAGTTGCAAAATTTCCTCGAAGCGTACTTTAGATAATCTCAGTTTCGGAAATTTCCATATAGATATAATAAAAGGCGATAAAAATCGTACGCACAAATTAAATTTATCTAGACAAAAATAACCATTTAAACAGTTCGCGACGCGGCACACTGACCTACATAACTGGTGCTAATCACGCGTGACAATGCACAATGGTCGCGTGCCTAAGCATAATGATAATTTTGTGGTAGCATTTCAGTAAATTACTTATTAAATTTTACTGCTCTTCATCACATCAAACTGTAACAAAACTGTTGCAAGACTTGCAAGCATTTGCCACCTAATGTTCGTATTTGGAGCGGGTGGTTGCGGCTGCGCGGGCGCGCGTGATGCACTCGTTAGCGGTGTAACTGGAGCACCGAGAGGATAATGCACAAACTAGATCTGAGTACTCGAAGACTTTTTGTGCTCTGTTTCACCTTCACAATTAACTTCTGTATACGACAAATTTGAGTCTAATCTGTGTACATCTTAACTTTCTACTCTTATTACTTATATTATTTTGTATTCACAAAACATAATTCATGATAGATATTTCATTTTATTAAATAAGGGGCCATTCATAAATTATGTAAGGCGTTTAGGGGTGGGGGGGATATTGACTGAATATTATAACTTCTTACAATAGGCAGGGGGTAGTGAACCTGACATTACGTAAGATATTAAATTGAAAATTTTACCACTTTCGCGCTAAGAATAGACGTTATTGAATAGCGCTATGTGTACTTAATCTCTTTTACTCTGTAACTTAATATGAAAACTGATGAAAATCATATACTCTCAGTAGTTCTAGACTTTCTATTATTCTATTGTTGCTCTCGTTGACCGGGGATTACCCTGTTATTTAGACTCTTAAAAAAATACGTCATTTAATTGAATACTTTCAGAATAAACGGAGTTATATTTGATCAATAGGGCCTTTTCTTACGAAAATTCTTATTAAGGGGCAGAGGGGAGTAGTTGCAATCTTATGATGTCTTACAGTGGGGGGAGAGGGCCAAATCATTCATCAAAATCCCTTACGTAATTTTTGAACGACCCCTAAGTACGAATTTCGAACCCTCAATTATGACAAATTAAACTTTATATTTCTCGAAACGGTAATATAGTCAATAGAATGCCCATTACAAAATAGCAGTGTTCGTTAAGAATACTAATATCCGCTAGATTCTCTAACTTTCGCCAATAACTCTATAGTTTCCTTTCCAAGCGATATTTACCGTATATAAGTTGTAAAATCATAATTAAAATACGAAATGATAATTTGTGGTAGGCATTTTCTAATATTAATTTAAATCTTTAAAATAAATATAGTATTAGGTATAAGTATCAATTAAGAAATTTCACTTCATTTCATATCATAATCCTTCGATATTACTCTTATGCAAATCAATGCAAAAAATAATTTAGTCTCGCAGTTTAGATTATGACTCGAAACGTCACAACATCAAATGATATATAGAATATTGAATGAAATAACATTAAACAACAACTGTATTAACTGTAATATTTCCCTTGAAACGTCAAAGTTATCCTACCGTCGACTCGATAATGGCTCTTTCGTCCTTGGCCTATATTTTGATGCGCTCGCTGATAGAATTAGGTCAAGCGAGTCACAATCGAGTTGTAATCGACTCGTATCCGATAGACTAGCTTTTTACACGCACTGATAATGGTGTCCTACATCAACATATTTTGGTCCTTGGTCCATTTATGGCATATCAATATTATTGGCATCGTCAGACGATGATTGGTAGATACGATATAAGTAACCTCTATCAAATCTGATCTATACAATGTAATTGAATATTATGTTCATGGCTTCTCTTCTACTTTTGGGTGATTAATTGTTGAGTTTAACAACCAGAAGAACATTATAGTCGAAATAAGTACCTAATACCTACAAACTATCCGGATAAAATCAAAGATTATCTAGTTTTAATGCTCAAGTATAAAGCCCTAAAGTTGGAAAAATATGTTATAGTAACCGATATAATGATATACAAAATATAAGCAAATAGCATTGTATTATGTAACATACCTAATTACTAAATCTAATATCCTATCCACTATCGAGTTTCAATGTTCCGTTCAATTCAACCTTTTGGCTCACATTTGTTGCATAATAATAAATAAAAAAAAACTTCATTTGAACTTGCATGTCTATTCCAATAAAGTCTTATGTAGCCACTGGTCGCTGGTCATTTCCTATTAGGTAGATACGCTCATTTTGCATAATTTTCCACACAATTTATCACCGTCAGGCTAAGATTTATTAAGAGTTTTTGATAGTCTTGCGAGTTCTAAAATAAAGGCTAAGTAGTAAAACTGTTGCTTTCTCTAATACTGCCGTCTATAAATTATGATGAATATTTTTAGTGTGACAGTAGTGTTAAAATAACTCGGACTTGTGGCCTGACTGTAATAACATAAGATAATTATCATTGCTTGCAACGGTACTATTTATTGGTATACTAGGTATAATACAATACAACACAACACTACAGTACAATTCGTTATAACAGATTATTATCAATAACAACATGCAAACTTAACGACAAGTCCAAAATCATGGAATGGAAAAATATTTTTTCTTGGAAATCGCATTAGCAGGCCTCGTGTGGGCAGAAGTAGCATGATTCATATAACACATGTACTACATTGGTGACATCACATTTTTATATCAACGATGACTGTCAAGTTAAAATAGCTAATTATTAATTCTTTGGCTGTATTGCGTGCAAAACTCACTGGCTTATGTAACGGGGAAGCTTTATAGCAAGAAATTATGGGGATTTGTGAAAACAAGTAAGCGAGGAACCAAAATAAGTTGTTATACGCGCTACTGGCAGCCATATCAGTGTGAATTGCGTACATAGCCCTCCCATTCTGTCTCCCAAGTACTCCCAACCAAGTCAAACTGCCTAATATGATATTGGCCGTTTTAATTTCTTATTCAATAAACATAAGCACATTCATATAACAGATGATCCCAAACTAAGCAGAGCTTGTACTATAGAAACCAGGTAACTGATATATACAATATAACTATACTATTACTTAACTATACCCACTCCTTACCTGCGTTCCAGAGGGATCTAAAGTTTTAGCGGGATAAAAAGGATCCTATGTTTCAATCCAAGGTATGATCTATGGGTGTAAGAGACGGTTCTTCACAAACTGACAGCTCCTAATTTTGAGTCATATTCCACCGGAAATTTTCTTTGGAAAATTTTTCATTTTTATCGTTTTTAGGGTTCCGTATTTCAGTTACTATTCCTTTATTTCAATGTAAAATAAAATTCTTTATGTAAATAAAACAGCTAAAATCTAAAAATCAGTAATGGACGTTGAAATACTCTAACGCACGACGCGGGGAGAGCGGCCGACGACTCGCTGCGCTGCAGTTCGCTACGTGCGAGCCACGGTAGCGATACATTGCGTATGAGGTAATCAAACAAATCAGGATTATTGGATTCCCATGACGTTCCGGAAATAATTTCATGTAGGTACCAGGCATCTTAGTATGATATACTGAATTCACCCCATTAGTTTGCGGAGGGCCGTCCCTTACACCCTGTATATGTTTATGCCAAGCTTCATGCAAATCCTCCAATAGCTATTACAACCAACTGTTCCAATTATAATATTAGTGGGATGGGATAGATATTGGCAGACACAGAACAATCAGACATGTTCATACACAATGTTTGTTCTGCTGGGA
Source organism: Tetheella fluctuosa (assembly GCA_951216915.1). Classification (NCBI taxonomy): domain Eukaryota; kingdom Metazoa; phylum Arthropoda; class Insecta; order Lepidoptera; family Drepanidae; genus Tetheella; species Tetheella fluctuosa. The sequence continues at coordinate 5,647,630 of OX578214.1, forward strand.
ATAGACCCAATGTCCTGTGCGTGATAGTCAGGGTATCTAGCTCCTCCATCAATCGGTACCGTCAATTCATCAAGACATTGTATTTGACTTCTTTGTTGTTCATTCTGTGACGGCTTATTCATCATAACCAATATTATACTCACGTTCGAGACATGAATGCAAAAATTTGGTATGGTTAGAACGTGTATTTACACAAAGGCTGTTAGAATTTTTCATGAAAACACCATTGTTACCTACGTTCCACGGTAAGTCAAAAGGAACCTTTTATAAGATCACTTGCGACCATCCATCTCAAAAATACACCAAAAAAACCGGTCACGTGGAACACGCTCAGTTGTAGTTATGTGGTACATAATGCTAACTTGGGAACCCTAGGGTTTGAAATCGAAGACTTTACATAAATTAAAGGAATGTTAAATTAAAAACGATAAGCGCAACATCTTTGTTACTTTTACTGTCATTTAAATTAATCTGAAGTTTTCCATCGACTATTGCTCGTAAACGACTAAGCCAACATACAGGTGATACTTTTCCTTTTAAACAATTTAAATCATATAATGCTAACTATGTACTGTGAGTCACAGTTGCCAACGGTACTATAGTAATATATAGTATTGTACTATATTTCGGGTCTGCGTACTATATACTGTTGAAGAATTATATAGTACGCAAAAATACTATATTTACAACACAGAAATCTAGCATACAATTTCTTAATACTGGATGGCTTTCATTGCTCCCTTGTGTGGACAACATACTTTTGAATGGAAGGCTATGAATGATTTTTTTTTAGTTTAGGGGAGAAGTGTCCTACACATATTCAAAATATTTTGATGATAAATGAAATTAATGGAAAAAAATAAAAATTGCAGTAAAGTTCAAATGTTTTAGCATTTCGCGAACCATTTTTACCCACGACGACGGAACGGCACCTTCTCCGTTCCGTGCGTTTAGGATGAGAGGTTGTTTGTTTGTTTGTTTGTGTGTGCGAAAAACAATTGTTTTCATTTATCTCAAAAACGGTTTGACCGATTTAGATACGGTTTTCTGTATAAGGTTTGTGATTCATGATGGTACTTAGATTTTTCTTCTTGCTTTTGTGTAGATACAAAATGGAGCAGTACGGTTGTTAAATTGAGAGGTATAATATTTTGTAAAACACCAAATATACAGAAGGACAGACAAGTAGACATAATTATATATAGACGATTTTGTCTCTTTAACAAAATTAATCTAATTGATATAAATTGCTATTACGAGACATATGATAGCTCTTCTAGGCTGATATATTTTTATTGAAATCGGGAACAGAGAACCAAGAAAATTCGTTGGCCATCAACGATTTTTTTCGGGGTTATCGTTATGTTAATAGGTAGGTAAATGTGTGTTCCTTACTTCCTTTTTGTCGGGAGTTTTCTATTTTTTTTATTTAATTCTTTTTCGATTACATCGTTGACATTGTCGTGGATGTTTTCAAAATTTTCATTTATGCTTTTTATTTTACATAACTTTAACGTCTTACTGCCGCACTCATAGTTATCTCCATACCTGTCTCTTTTATAGCTATTAAATAAACAAAGATGGACATACTTTAATCAGACATTAAATTCTAATTGACGTCTCGAGTACGGCAGTTAGATATGTATAATATTATGTCAACTTTAAAATCGGCGCTAGAACAACGTAAAAAATAGACTTATTTGGTTATGTAACCAAAAGAATTGCAAACTTTAGAAGCATAAAGTTGATTTTTTATTTTTAGACTATCTTTGATCAATTGGTTACACAAAACCCAAAAAAAAAATTAAAACAGGAGGTTTCATTTAATGATGTGAGGTTTCGTTTAATGATGTGAGACAATATTAGAAGTTTTAAATTTACAAGAAAAAATTTGTATTGAAATGGCAACCTTTACTCTGAAATAACAATATTAAATAAAATCTTTGCAAAAGTAAGAGATTGTAGTGAGTTTACTGACAAAACTACCGGCCAAAAATGGCACAATATTTTAAAAATATAGTTTTTATGAAAATAAATATCTTTGTCCCTTTTGTGCTTTTTCCATAAACAATAATTTTTTTTGAAGTACGTACTATATGTTTTTGAGGCTTATTTTGAAAAATACTATATTTCGCCGAAGAAATGTTGGCAGCCCTAACTGTGACTGTGAATAGGTAAATATATTTTCAGAATTAGCAGTTCAGTGGAAAGTGGGAGAGAATTTCATAAGTGTTTGAGACAACTTCAATATTTTTTTAAATACCTTTTTAACGATACCCCGAAGTGGTACGCGAATAAATAACCCTACTTAGGTATATGTCGCGACGGTAGGTAAGTACCTACCCAAAAAAAACTTTTCTACGATTTTATTTGTTTACGTATAACTATGCAAAAACCATGACATACAGACGGACATGACGAAACTATAAGATCCTTGTTTGACTTCGGAACCCTTAAAAGAGTTTCTAACTTGGCATAACGTTAGGTCTAAATATGCGCTTCTATTTTTGTTTCTGCTGAATACATAGGAATAGCCTTGATTACCTATATATACTATACTTATTTTAGATTTTTCTTCAAGCGTCATCAATTAAGGCGATGATAGCTCAGTGGCAGTGACGTCGAATGATGTGACGAATGTCGTGGGTTCGAATCCTAAAATGAGCTTGAGCATTTTTGAAACCATAGCATGGTGGTAGGGTACTTTGAGTACCCGCCTGGCTGGCTACCACCCTCAAATTGAGAATCTAACGATGTGTTCCGTCAGCTGCACTTCAGACCTCCCTTATAGGCTTTGTGTTTTCTTGATGTTTGTGTTTTCGGTCATATTATCATCACTTACCATGGTGAGATTGTGGTCAAACACAAGCTTAACCCTAATTTAAAAAAACTGCGATAGTAAAACCGTATAGTGCACGATTTTCGTTTGTTGCTTAAAATAAGTATAAAACAATGTGTTTTTGTTAGCGATGTAAAACAACCTTCCGAACCGTGCGTTAGAGTCAAACTATTCATAAGTGCTTGTGAATTGTTGTGTATTAATTTGTATAAAAATGTTCATGCTTTTCAATACCTAAATGAAAAAATATCGTTAATTTTCAAAAGATCAAAGGTTATGGAACAGATCTATCTAAATGTAAATTATGGTACGGGGCGAACGTCCGAGTTGTTTCTGTGTGTCTTTTGGTAGACCAGGTGCCAAAATATTTTTTTTACAGATATGTTTAATGAACTTCAAAACGCAAAGTCCTTTCCTAATCATCATCTAAATTTCTAAAGCTGAAACCCTGTCACAGGAAAAGAGCTGCACTTTAGTCAGTCTCATAGGTCGAAGAGTAATTTTTTTATGTTTTTATAGTCTTATAATATTAAAGATTTATAATAGAACTCATTTGTAAGACCATCTTCCTAGATCACTCTTCTTTGTGATTGCTTTAATAATATTGAAATGTACTTTTTTCATAGACTGTATACGGAACCCCGTAGTAAACAATTCAAATTCTCACTAGATAGCTCGTAATTTTCAGAAAAGCGTCTGAAAACTGTTGGTTTTTTTTTTTTTTTATTAAAGATCGACAACAAATGATACACATAACTTATACTAAAAAAGGTGCTACAGAAATAACATGCCCTGTGCTCACTTAATTATAGGCAACCACAACTAAAAAAAATTAAATTTTAACTATAATAAATGGCATACTTATTGTATTTTATACTTAGTTACTTTCTAAAAAGAAAAACGTTCACCTATCGATAAGGTAATTCAAACAAAGCACCTTATTTACCTAAATAAAAAATATGGTGGGTAGGTAGGCTTAACAATATATCTGAGGCCCACCCATACCTAATACCTACCTAATTTTAATTATTAGCCATTTGCCTAATTATCTATTATCTTTAACTTTGAAGTTATTGAGGATATTTGAATATAGTTTCAGTACATCATTTCTAAAGTGCATTAATCTAACAATATTTTATTTTGCATAGCATTGGAATAAAACCATATCCATTAATCAATACATATTAAAATAAACAGAAAATATAACGTAGAAGAGTCCACTCACCGATCGTTTTAAGTATTTGAAGATCTTCCAATTCGTATTCTTTTTCCTCTTCTGTATATTCGGATTCTGTGGTGGTAGACTCCTGCTCCTCGGTGGATGAGGCCACCGATAAGGAGCGCACGTCAGAGCTCAGCTCCGAGCTACAATCTCTCACCAATTTCGCACTAGCCATCATCATGATAAAAGTTCACGTCACTGTTTAAAATAAATTTTAGGTACTCAACCCCTCGACTATCCTGATTTTAGTCCATTTTCATTTATTTCTTAAGCTACATAAACATCGTAAATAATTACAGTGTTACGCGGTCAATTGAATCGTGTTATATGAATAAATACAATGGAAGTCCTCGTAAACCTAAGTTTTAATGTTGTTTTTTTTTCTATTCGCAATATTCTAATATCTAATTATATTTTATATTTTCGTGAGTACACGTAAACGCGGGAGCGATATTCGAAATCAACGAAGCGTTATCTCCCCTCCGCGGTTTGAAACTCACTGCTCGGCTCGGCTGCAATTTACTTCACAAACGAACCGCGCGAGGCTGTCTCAGGTCGACAGTGATTTTTCTCACTCACTTATCGTTCCTAAAATGTTGGCCGTCGCTCGAGTCGAGTTGAACATGAGTATCTACGTGTGGAGAAATAATTTAGTTTATGTTTATATGAAACAACACATGATGCTGTAACTTGAAGCCTACCAACACTGGTAATATAATTTTTGGATTTCACTACTTATAAGGTGTATTTTTTTATAATTACCTTGTTTGTAGATTTTAATATGTAGCATCTACCTAATAGTTTCCTGTATATTTTATTATTTTGGGTAGATATGTATATATATGATCAAGTAATCCCCCTTATTCAGACCCATTCGGTTACTATTCCGATCGGATAGGACGAATTTATTTCGTTAAATTTAAGCTGATGCTATATTAGTCGCAGAATTAATTTGCCGTGCCGACTGCCTCATTGCAAATGGAAGTCTGAAATGAGAAAATAGTTCCCATCCTATTCAGTAGACAACTCAATCGGTTTGTCTACCCTATCGGGACCGCAACCGAGCAGGTCTGAATAAGGGGGAATGTGAATTTGTATATTTATGGACAAACGATAATAATTTCATTAATAGTTAATATATACTACAGATTGATTCAACACCGTTTTTTGAGGCTAGTTCGGAAAACGCAAAAACTCTTCATAAGAAATAAAAGCGCAAGTTATTTTTTATTTTAAAAGTTTATTTGACAACAAGCGTTATCTCAATGAAACAAGAAATATACATACCTATACATTGAAGTTAAATAATAATATCACTCTTAAATCCGATATATATGTTTCTAGAGATTAGGTTAAGAATAAATAAGCTACAAATAGTTTAACTATACATGAATGTAAAATTAAAATAATGTTGACATCAATATCTAACACTACATACCGCTAACAATATAATATTGCAATATAATAAATTGTATTATATCATTACATACACAAATGAAGACCTTTCATCATTAAGTATTATATGATAGAAATCCTGATACATGGCAAGGACGACACATTTAAAAAAAGTGATGTTTATAATTATCTCAATATTTAACTTTTAACATTACAATATCTAACCTAAGATAGCACTGTACATTATTTGGCTACAATTTATACATCAAGCTACAGTAATAACTTCGATACGAAAAAGGGTAATCATATAAAAGCGCTTTTGTAACGCGTTACATCACACTTTAGAGCTTAAAAAAACATGGCGTCAACAATTATTATTAAAAGCAGTGAGACCAAAATTATATGTAAATATCGATTGAAATAAAAACTGACATAATAAAAGATCCTTCAATCAATAGTATACATATTTACAAAGAAAACAACTATAATTATTTAAATATTTATTTTTCATAACAATATTGCAACTCTCGATTAAATTCATTGACCGGTGTTTTGCATTACCAATAACAATCGTAATCGACTGTCAGCCTATTTAAGTGCTTGCAGTTTGTTGATGATAAATCTTTACAGTTAGCAATAGGTTGGTGTTCTCAGACAAGTACAATGTAAGTATTAAAAGGTTCTTTGAGCGGGCTTTAAAAATATTTTTGAATTCACGTCTTAGTTTTTATTCGTGGCTTATAAAACAAATGAAAGTAAATTGTTTTGCTAAAAATCCGCGGCTCATTTTTTCCAGAAATATAAACTTGTACAGCCTCACTAGTTTCAGTGAAAATTAAACTTTTCAACTCTCTCCCAAAATAGCAACATTGTGTTTAACAATTGCGGCAAAACCATACCCTTGTAATCACTTTGGATACAATCTACGCGTATAGACATAGATTTCGTTATGACGTCACTTGGCAAAAAAAACGTAACTTTGTTCTTAAAATAAATACAAATCACATTATTAACATGTTTAAGTCAGATTCTAACATCGTCTCGTTTCTACCCCTTCGGAAAATTTTATTTTAAATAAACATAAAAGAAAATAAACATATCTTTATATATACTTACCTACATTCAAAACTGTGTAGTAGTAGTAATTGTACGACCCAGGCAATAATTTAAGATAAAAAAGTAAAGTGAAATGTTCATTTGTGACCGTTTTAAGCGAGCGTCATGATAGTACGTAAACGTAATTATTTGCGTCATTAATTGTTTTAATCAAAATGAACCTAATTTGTTCTTTCACAATATACTAGTATGTTTTCAGTCTAATAATTTATATAATTGTTAAGTAATGATTACTATTCCAATTATGATTAAAAATAAATTCTATTAGAAAACTTAAACCCCGTGTACGTGAGATGGTTTAAAGCAAGTCTAGTAAAACCTAGGTTTTAAATATATGTGTCACTTTCTAACGTCATATAACAAAAAGGAGACGGTACTACTTAAAACCTGAGTTTTCCGAGACTTGGTTTATCTCAGCTCACGAAGATAGAAAAAGTTTGCAATCGGTGGAGATAACTAAAAACTAGTTAACATATATCGAAACGTAATCATGTTGTTTTAGGATTCTGACATTGATACATTCAATGTTATATTATTGCTCGTCTAAATGTAGGAGCTACACTACAGTAAATATACAGTGGACGCTTTGTAAGGACATCAATGCAGAACTGGGTCTTGATGCTCTTTAAATAAATATGCGCAAAAAAGAATATGTGGGTATCATTAATTGTTTCAGACTATACAGTCTTAGAATAGAATAGAATTATTTTATTTGCATTAACATGTGTCTTGGTGCATTTGACAATCTATAAGTAGTGGGATGTACCAAATTACATCATTGAATGTCCTCGAACAGTTGAAACGTTTACGAATTTAATATTAGAATATTAAAACCGAGAGGTAAGAATAGGCGAACAAGATCTATAGATCAAAAGACTAACGTCAACGCTGACACCTTAGCACATTCGCGCTACAACTTATCTGAATAACGTTGTTAACATTTATTTCCCTCCCACCTTTATAACCCGATAAACTATTTGTAAATATCAATTATGCATGCTCGAATTCCAAATAAGGTAACGACTACATTAACTCAGGAACAATAGTACGTAGTAAAGCCGTAAAATTAAGTGTAAATGGAACAATATTAATTAATAATTTCTCATACTTTGACGATGAATATGAAGCCAGCGTGCAACGCAATGGCGAGCTTGTTTTGATGTCTTTCAGAGAGGCAGAACGCCATACTTGAAATGTCTGATAGAGGGAAACGTTCCACCACCGGTTGGTTGTGGTCCTTTGCAGTTGATAGTGATTTCTGTTGCTCGGCCTGTGTAAATAAAAACAACGAATACTTAATCTTAAGGCCCTGTCTGTGACAAGACAAAATTAAACCTTAAAAAAAACTAAGATTATAAATGCGAACGTGAGTATGTTTATTTGTTTGTTACCTTTTCACGTTTAAGCCGCTGAACCGATAACGATAAAATTTGGTACGCAGATACGCCTATGGTTTGTAGAAGGACATGGGCTACTTTTTATCTCGGTAATTAATGCGGGTTAAACCACGGGGGACAGCTAGTGTATAATATTTTTAAACCAGTCTCAACGCCAAAATTTAATGGGACAGATAGGTACCTATATTAAGTATTAGATAGAGCAGGACAACTTTTTGTCTTTCCGTCATTTATCATCATCATAGGACCAGAAGCAAATAATATAGCATTTTAAACTAAACTGAGATGAATAAAAGCAAGATAGCAAAGATAAAAGGCTGTCCGTTTTGCCCATCATTTTCGAGAGGTTTGGGTTCATAGTTTTAAACATATTATGCAATTGAAATAATATGTACATTACCTTATTTTTTTGATTTATAATAGTATATTCAATTCCATATTTTTTTATAGCAGCTTCGTAAGTTGTTGGTTCTAACGTCACGGCCAGTTCATCGTTTTTTTGCTTCCTCTTTCTCTTTCTGTCGATCGGTATCATTTGTAACAATCCTATTACCTATAAATAAAATAAAAACACATTTTAAATAGTATATTATTATTTTCTAATATATAAAATTCTCGTGTCACGATGTGGGTTCACGATGAACACCGAAACTTATCCGATTTTAACGTATTTTTTTTCTCAAAATGTGTGATTTGTTCCAACTTAAAAGATAGGATAGTTTTTATCCCGATTATTTCCTTTCTTTATACCGGGAACACGGGTGAAACCGCGGTGAACAGCTAGTGATTATAAAGAAAGCAGAAAGCCTGTTTGAAAATAAATGTTATATTTGGTATTTCATAAAAGTAAAAAAAAACGTATTCATGTTGAATTACAATACAAGCGTGATTCTTAGATAAAAAAAAATAGAATTTCTATATGATTATTGAGATTATTTTATGGGTGAATTTATCTTACACTAATGCATCTGCGATTTTGTGGAAAAAAGTGGTATAATTATTGCTTTACGTCTAGAGACAGTTGATTCATTAATTCAGAAAATGCTAGAGTTTTAATAAACTAATCTTGTAATTCAATTTATTTATGACTTAAGCATAAGAATGCTTCCACAAGGCTTTGGACTGGTTTATAAATAACCAGTAATTAATCGGTTTAACCGGAATGTTATTAATCGGTGTTGTTTATTTTAATCGGAGAGCAAAAATGTCAAGAGTGTAATTCTAATCCATAATTAACCGGTTTATTCCGCGAGCACCGACTCGGCGAGTTAATCTTTTGAACGCCAAAGTCATAATATATACGTGACAAGCGAATGCTGGGTCTAACTAAACGCCATCAACGTCAGTCACGTGACAAAAATACAGTTCAACAAAGTAGGAAATAAAAGCATTAAATCAATTTCTTCGTATTTTACTTACATACCTAACGTGAATAAAATAAATAAGGGTGACGCTAATAACTAACCGGTTTGTATAGGTCCCTGTAGGCGGGGTGCGTGCGCATGAGCCGCACCAGCGGCGGCGCGTGCGCGGCGACCCGCCCCAGCCGCGCGCTGCCCGCGCCCGCGCGCGCCGAGCCCAGCCGCCGCCCCGCCCCGGACAGCTCCAGCTCGTTCACGCACATGTTCACTGCCAGGACAGTACACTCTTCATTAGGTATATATATACACTAGTGGGCCCGACAGACGTTGTCCTGTCCAAACTCGATTACGACGCCATCTACCGGGTCCAATTATATTTTTAAACCATCCAGGGACCCACTCATATATACACAAAAAATTTCATCAAAATTGGTCCAGTCGTTTAGGAGGAGTTCAGTCACATACACACGCACACAAGAAATATATATATTAAGATATATATACGAGTATTGTGCTCCGTCTAGCTCCATCCAGAGAAGGATTATTTAGCTATCATGTAAAGGTTTTGCTTCTATGAGTGCGTGCAAAAATTCACAATCGAGAGTACATATAGACTCAGATAAATTCAAATCCACGGTTTGGAATCGATCGCCCGAGACTCAACATAGAGATGTCCGACTGTAATCATGAAGAACTCTAGTTTTAAACTGCAACACAAATATTGCGATCGCAGTTGTTTTATTGCCCACGTTGGCAGACCATCACCATGCTGCCCTATCAAATCGCCCATGTTTAAGGAGATTTGATACTTAGAGCGTCTAGAAAATGCAAACGCTTTAAATCCGATCCTGCGGATATGGAGTATTCAGAATAAGATTTCTCTTTACGGGACATTGGGAACCAATGGACAAAATTTCATTTTTATAAAACAATAAAATATTATACCAATTTTTGAAAAATGTCTCAATTCGTTCCTAAGGTCATAATAAGCCACCAAAAAAAAATAAAAAAAAATTATTCAATCGATAAGTGCCATAAAAATGCATTTCAATTTTACATTTTCAAATGTCGGGAGTAGTTTGATGAAAATGCTGGACGTCATGTAACTCTACGGTCATGATGATATTTGGTCTCTTGTAAGTAAATAAATGCGCTGATATTGGTCTCAATTGGACTTATAAAATGTAATAAATTAAAAATTAGCTATCTTTTTTTATTAGTGTACTATTCCTGAATGCATGAATACTAGTGCAAAAATAATAATAATAATACTTCAGTTGACACTTTTTAGTATACATACAGTTCGCTGTTTCGCTTGTTTAGAAACAGATAAAAAAAACTGAAAACTTTGAAATTAATTTTAAAATTAATTAAGTTATTTTATGAACTAAAACTAACATTTTCCGACTGCTTATTGCCTAAGCTATCTAAATTGTACATTTTTAGATTTTTTCTCATATGGAGTAAAATACCCTATAAGAAAACCATTTCGAGATTTCAGTGTCTTAAGCTCAATATTTTTAGACCAGTTTTTTTGAGTTAATAAACATAACTGAAATATAGTCCAAATCGACAATGTCAGGCATTATGATACCATTCCTAAGTCTATATGTATAAAAAAATGTGTCAAATTAAAATATAGTTTTTAGTCTGTGGTCTGTCATCATCTGTTTCCGATTTAGGGAGTTGCGCACTATTTGTTATGATGAAAAAATATCGTTATTTCTCTTCTGCCGATAAAATATAAATCTTATCCGATATTTATGTAACTAGCTTCTGCCAGTGATATTGCCTACTTTATATCTGACTAGCTTACCGCCCAGCGGTTTCACCCGCGAACCCCTATTTTACCCCCTTGTAGAATTTTCAAAAATCCTTTCTTAGCGGATGCCTACATCATAATAGCTATCTGTATGCCAAATTTTAGCCCGATTTGTCCAGTAGTTTGAGCTGTGCGTTGATAAATCAGTCAGTCAGTCACCTTTTCCTTCAGATAAAATGTTTATATAATCTAATAGTTTAATATTAGAGCGCGAAATAATTTAATGCACTCAATTATTTGGTTGGCGTGACCATAACTCATAATCTACAGAGATACGACTAAAATGTTATTTACTAATATTCAAAACGGCCGGGGACCCCCGCGTGTTTTAGCCGTGAAACAGACGCGAAAAATGTTCAATCAACTAATAGATAAAGTGAAGCCCAACTCGCACTTTGACGTATTGAAATAATGTAAATTGAAATATTTAATGCAAATCAGTAGTCTTGTGTCTACGCAAATGAAGTTGCGTTGCGGGCAATAGCTAGTTTTCTTTGTATATAAAATAAGATTTCAATTATCGATATCATCTAAAAAATCACACAGCAACATCACTATGGATATTATGACGATCAATGACGTCATATTGCCACAGATTAGTATCGTTTTTATTTTTTTAAATGTTAGATGGCAAAGGTTCAACAAATTTAAGTGCCTGACATTGTACTTACGCTCTTTTAGAATGTGTAATTTTTCAAACAGTGATTTAATGCCTAAAAGTAAGATTAAAGATTAAAATAAAAAATGCGTATCTCTTAATTTTTCATCTAGTTTAATTATATAAACTAAAATAAGCATATTTGAATTATGAAATGTCGTCAATTCCGGAGTATAGCCATTTGCCCAAGGTGTCCTATCTCCACTAGCATTGAATTAGAGACAAATAGTGAGCCAAAAAAGGACAGAAGTGACCGGCGGGTCAACCGGACCGGTGGAACTGAAAGGCAGCTCGTACTCACCGATGTACTCGTCCCCGGCGAGCATGACGGCGGGCCAGTGCGGCGCGAAGGTGGCGCGCGCGGCCGCCACGTGCGCGTGCAGCGCGCGCCGCCCGCGGCCCACGCGCGCGCCCGCCCCGCTCACCGACGCGCTGCACACCGCGCCCTCCCCCTCCCCCGCCGTCGACCCCGCACCCGCACCCGCACCCGCACTCGGGTATATGCCTACATCTGATCAACGATACACGCTAGTTAGATTCAGTAAACGCTGTATTTTGATTACATTTATCACCTAATGTAAAAACATCAAGATTACACTGTAATTTCAATAATAATAAAATCTTACAAAATTACATAATGTTTTGTATCTGTACTATTATTTATAACATTGGGACCTCGGTCATATATACATAATTTTGTACATAGACAAGAATGAATGAAGGCGATAGTGGGGATTCCCCTTGCTTATAATCGGAACAGTTGAAATAAAACACGACTTAATTGAGAAGTTAAGTGATATCAAGTGGTGGTTGTGACATTTCATTTTTTTTTTTTTGAGCAGGAACAGAAAGGTGGTGGGTCCAGGGGACCTTCTTCCACCGTTACGCGGACTTAAGACATTTCATAAGTGGCCGGTTTAGAAATAAATACCGGCTCCGAAGGTTGTTTCTGCTAAGACAATGAACGCTGCTGTAAGTTCGTGAGCGACATGACGGCCGTGCTCAACTAAAGCCACGCTCATACCAATATTTATTTCCTCACTTTGAACGGCTCACCGGCAAGCGCAGCGTAGGACGTCCACTTGCAAGGTGGACGGACGACCTTGTAAAGGTCGTCGGAAAGCGCTGGATGCAGGCCGCCCAAGACCGGTCCTATTGGAGATCCTTAGGGGAGGCCTATGTTCAGCAGTGGACGTCTTGCGCCTGAGATGATGATGATGATGATGTTGATGATGAACGGCTCACCGTGCCGTGCCATGTCATATATCCGGCGTAGCCGAGCGAATTTCATCAAAATTTAAAATTAGTCTTGCCAATATAATGAAAATTTATACCATACCACTTATGTGTACAGAACCGGTGGTTTCGTCAAACATATTTGCATATTAAACTCATTTTTTCAGATTAGTCCCAATAAGGCACATAATATGAACGTTACATTGACTCCACCGCCGGTTCGTAATATACCTACTTACATCGTATTATATTTCACTCATATTTTCCACCACACTTAATACTCAATATAAAACAGAACAAACCTGTTATACAAGAATTCTGTGAACGTATATCTTCATAAGGGTATAGAATTGTGGTATTATTTACTTTGCAACTCAATATTGGTGAGTTGCAGTTCAAATCGTAGAAGGCTGTCGTTCCATCTGCGTATCCAACTACCAATGTTGCGTGACCTATTTGCTGCAAATAAATAATAATTAAAGTCTAGTCTCTTACTTTAGTTTAGATGGGTAAAGTGGCCTTTTAACGTATATATCTATAAAGCGCACTTTAATGCAGCATTCCAGTATTCTAAAACAATGTAAATGAAGAAGGGTATAAATGCCGCGAGGATTCCTTTAGTTTGCCTATAGATATGTTTTGGCCGAATAACGCGAACAAACCAAAATTTAAATAAAACTTAAATTATATAAACGGTGACTTTCATAGTTGGACTAACGCACCAAATATGATGTTAACACAACAGATAATCATTATACTTACAGGAGACCAACATATTGAAGTGGCTTGATATATCCTTCGGTTCGCATTCATCGTTACTCTTAATTCCACTACAGGCTTGAGTTTATAGAATACATTATCCCCCCTGGAAAAAATATATCATTGATAAGATAGTGTAAATGAAAGACAACTTTCAAGATCAAAGCGATAATACTACAAATTATTTTATATAATTTAAATATAGTATTTTCAAAATACGTACTTATTGGGTACGGAACAAGGATATGGTACAGAAAATATGTAAGCGTATCCATTGGAACACGCAATCGCTAGCAACCCCAATCTTAACTCTGTCTCTGTCTCTCTCGCTATCTCTGACTCTCTCTCTGTCTGTGTCTCGGTATCAGTCTGAGGCAGTAGGTCTCTTGCTCCCGATGGACACCAATCCATTGACCAAACTGTACCGTAATCGTGTGATATACCGAGAACAAATTTTGGCGACCTGAAATTGAAAACACAATCTAATCAGAATCTAAACCAGAACTAATCAACAGGGAATCGAGCAGAGCAATCCGTCAGATATACAATTAATTTATTTAAATAAGAGTCGCCATCAAGTCTGAATATAAATTGTAATAAATATGAAATTACATAACCAATCATAAAACTGTGATCTTACGATTTAAAATCACCAATATTCCAAATCTGTATGGCATTAGTGTGTTGTGCTATCTGATCATAGTTGTAGCGCGGAACATCGACGTCGCTGTTGCTGTGGCAGGCGACCGCCAGGTAATGCCCGCATGACATCATCGCGTCCGACAGCTGCGGCGGCGCCCAACATATGCACTGGATACATGCCCCCGCGAATAAACACCAACCTGACAATCATATTATTACAGTGCTACTATTAAACCAACAAGCGAGGGCTAGCGTGACACACTAAACCGTGGCGCTTAGCTTCCTACTGTAGGTGTACAATGATCATGTAAACAAAATTCCAAGACCGAAATTCCAAGGACCTCCGGCCTGTTATCAAGGTTTAAGGAATAGATTAACAGATAATCTCCACACAACATAACCAAGCATCGGGGCCGTTCGGTACAGATCCGAAAGAAAGGTAGGCTGATTTTTTTACCAAAAGTGATTTGTACCTTTTTGACGCCGTGCCTTAAATCGTTCATAAGTTGTCCAACTATCAGAGCCAAATTTTATCTTACAGGACTTTTCCAATGGCGGCAAATATTTGCTCAACTCGCTCTCTGGTACCAACTCGTATTCGCTATTACGCCACTCATTAAATAGTACTTCACTAGTAAAGTGTGTTTCATAACTAAAAATAATAACATCATTAAAACAATATTTAAACTCTTATGAAATGCAAAAGCCGTAACTAAAAAATATACATACAACTCTTTGGAGCTTTGCTCTAAATAAGAGTCAGGATCGGATACATTGAATGGTATTCTTGGTATTTTATACGGTGGAGGAACTGAAAAGGAAAACACAATAATCATTATAAATATATGTACTTAGAGGAATGATCTACAACTTATTGAAACAAAAGATAATAAAGATTTACGTGACTTTCGAAGTCGTTTCTTCTTGTTTTCAACAACTTCTTCTTCCTCGTTGGAGACATCTTCATCAGTTTCGAGGAGTTCGTCGTCGTTCATGTCATCGTCATCATCGTCATCATCGTCATCATCGTCTGAACATTGTTCCAATTTCACAGACACATCCGAATCGCTCGAGTATCCTAAATATTTGCCAACGCACTTGTGATTAGCTAAATCCTCCTTACTGGTCATTCCGTAATTACATGACGGACATGTGTGACTAGCCTGTTAAATACATAGGTAGTTCATTTTATTCAATACCCTTTACTAAAAATCTTAAGTTACTCAAACTAAAATTACTTACTTCTTTCATGTTTGTATTATATTTTTCTATGATATGTCTCGCCCTAAAAATAAATAAATAAAAAAAAACATTTATGTTCCATCCAATCAATGCATTAGTATAACATCAAAATAAAACTATACTTTTCCGCCGCCCTCCTGGGACCCGAAGGCGACATCGTTTCCTCCGTCTGCATCTTCGCCTGTTTCTTAACCTGTTTGTTCACCTGTCTCTCTATTTCATTTTTTAATTTACGTTCCTTAGCATACTCTTGTTCTCTATGCATCGTCTTATGTTGGCTCTTGTATATGCATAAGTATGAGTTATTACAAATTTCACAATGTTCTTTGAACATATTGACTTCCTAAAATAATATAAATCGTATAGGCAATCTGATTACATTGTTAGTAGAATTACAACAGCCCTGTTTTTGTGATATTTTTTTTACTATTGCAAAATTCACAAAATTTAAAATTAAAAAAGTAGCTCGTCACGGCTCTAGCGATGGTAACATACAATTATAATGAAAGGTATCAAGGTGGATTTTGTATACAGCCTGACATGACTAAATCCTCCCTTACTTCGTACTTGTACCGTTAAACTCACCTCCTCAGTTTTCCCACAGACCAGTATATGAGCATAGAATCCCACACAAGACGCTCTACTAATACCACACACTTTGCAAACCAATTTATTGTACCTCTTGTATTCTTTTAGATATTTCTCAACCTCGTAAGGCTTTTTTAAGTCCTGAAAAAATATATAGAATTTATTAGTTTTATTTGAAATATAACATCACTTCTAATTTTAATGCTGGGTTTCCCTTGAGATGACGCACTCAGACGGTTCGACTACGCTTGATGGACGACGGTCAATCCTTTGAAAAAGAGATACCTATCGTAATGTTAGATTAAATCTAGCAAACGCTCCACTTATTTTCACATCAATGAATTTATATTACGAACTAGTTTCGGCCACGCGGTTTCACGCAGATTCTCCAGGATATTAGATCTGTTTTCCGGGAATAAAAATGATCCGTTATTTCAAGGTCTATGAATTCTATGATCTAAGAAATCTTCAAACAAAAAAAATCACATTTATAATATGTATTACTAGCTCCCGCCCCGTGGAAGGCGTTCTTGAAAGATCAATGAATGCTTTTCCAGGGTAAAATATTTTACGTATGTTTTAATGCAAGGTATAATCAATACTTGGAATAGGGTATTACACCCGTTTTTGAAAAGTGTCTCAATTCGTTCCTAAGGTACTAATAAGCCACCAAAAAAAACACAAAAATTTTATTCAATCGATAAGTGCCATAAAAATGCATTTAAATTTTACAATTTCAAATGTCGGGAGTAGTTTGATGAAAACGCTGGACGACATATAACTCTACGGTCATGACGTTATTTGGTCTCTTGTAAGTAAATAAATGCGCTGATATTGGTCTCAATTGGACTTATAAAATTTTATAAATTAAAAATGAGCTATTATCCTTTTTATTAGTGTACTGTTCCTGAATGCATGAACACTAGTGTAAAAATAATAATACTTCAGTTGACACGTTTTAGTTTACATACACCACCGTATGACGTCATTATAATGGCGGCTACTGTTTCGCTTGTTTAGAAACAGATTAAAAAAACTGAAAACTTAGAAATGAATTTTAAAATTAATTAAGTTATTTTATGAACCAAAACTAACATTTTCCGACTGCTTATTGCCTAAGCTATCTAAATTGTACATTTTTAGATTTTTTCTCATATGGAGTAAAATACCCTATTACCAGCAGTACTGTAGGTGTGCAAGTAGTCATCAATATGAACAACTTTTACTATGTAGTCATCTTCGGAATCGCTAAAGTGACTATATGTATAAAACAGCAGTTTTTTTCGGGAGTTTAGATTCAATCTCATAGTAAAAGTTGATTATATTGATGCGTAATTCTACATTTGAAAGTTAAATTAAATTAGTTGGCGAATCTTTGCAATCTCACTTGGTAATCCATTCCATCCGCGGGATAATATATTTTATTATAAGTTAATTTATTATTTTTGATAACAATTATCACACTGACGGACAAACTTCAAGCTCAAGTAGTGCGAAAGAAAACGATATCATTATGGATATATAAAATACAATTGTTATACTTACAATTGGCGTCTCACCAACAGGCCAAGCTATATTATAATGCTTTTTCATCGCGTGGCTATCCCATGCGCTGGGTTTCACGTTAATAAAGCAAATAGCACATTTGTATACTTCAGATTTAGAACTTTTACCCTTGCCAGAGAGAATATTGTCCTGATGTGGGACAGGTATTGGACTGATATCAATTTCAACTGAAATTAAACCATTTTTTATGATTGAAGGCTGACAAACTGGTAGGCAGTCAACCTACTTGTTGAGTGGTTAACATCGCCTACAGACATAAGCAAAACCATGTTTGGCAAAGGGTCGCCGACCTTTACAAAGCCTAGAAGGCAACTGGTTTTCAAATACAACTGCCGGGATACACCGGTAGATGCTTGGCAGATAGTTTTTCAACTTGAGGCTAGGCAGGCGAGCACTAACACCGTCCTATGGTTTTCTCACAATGTATTCCTTCACTGAAAGCTCAAGCTCATAAATTTTTTAATTCAAATAATATTATGAGCCAACTGTGTCCTAATGCATAGCAATGGCCTCTCCTCCATTCTTTGTAATTTCCGAGTCTAGCTATCTCCACTTGCTTATACCACGATGTCGGCTAACCTGTACCGGCTTAGAAAACGCTTACTATCACGTTAGCGTTTACGACATTTTTCTATAGGAATCGGCACAGCGCCTCTCGTGGAATACTCATGGAACTAATTTCTTCCATACAAATTTTTAGTAAACCCAAACGTGATAGTAAGCGTTTATTTACGTAAATTCTTTACACTCAGGGTACTGGTTACTGGGCCACTGTTTTGGCTGTAAAGTTTTGGATGTATGCATTATGTCAGTGACTTTTCGTTTTAGAGATATTGGCAAATAGCTCTTTCATAGTCCATTAACTCATCGAGGCATTGTCAGTGCGTTGTGCAAACTCTGTAACTTGTATTGGGTAGTAGTCCAAGTAGTCACCTTCCAGCTCGCCTGGAAGGTGACTACTTGGCCCAATACCACAGAGTAGATGGACCAATATGTACTCGTGAACATATATTTGAAAGATAGCTGGTCACTTTATTTTAAACTCCTTTAACAGTACGGAACTGGTCCAATGGTTAGTATTTTAACTGTAGCTGATACAGATAGATGAGTTACTTTGTTTGATTTACTGTTTCGCTAATTAATGTTTGGTACATAGAACTAATTAACACTTTAAAATTAATAATTTTCTTATATTATTTGCAATTAAAATACCTTTACACTGTACCGATGATCCAGCTGCAGTTCCACAGTCATATTTGAGGTTACTTTTACAACTTCCGACGTGATTTAAATAATAACTTGCATCATTTTGTTTTAAACCACATATTTGACAGATAAGTCCACCATTTCTTTTCGATATAACATTTAAATATTTTCGTACCATGACATCATTAGCCACATCCTGAAAGTTTAAAGAATAAATGGTAATCAATCAATAGGGGTATATCTGCCCCTCATTGCTTTGAACAGTGCAGTTAATATGCCTTATATCATTATATCATTATGCCTCCTCCTCCCGATTTCGAAATGTGATTACCGGACAGTGTGTCACTATACAATATAGCCGTGATTGGAAATATGTTCTCTTAGATACGTATTAATAAGAATTATACTTACAAGCACTGGATGTCCCTGAATCCATGCCTGGTAATTATGCTGACTCTGAATATGAGTAATCCAATCGCTGGATTGTACCTCCGCGCGGCACACCCCACACACTACTGTTCCTTGGGGGTTGTTATCAATAACATCTGATATACTCTTCTCGAAAATAGTATTCAGTGCGTCACCTACCAACTCGGTAACGCTTACTTCTTGAAGCGATGTCTGTAAATTAAGCTGGATTCACT
Organism: Tetheella fluctuosa; assembly: GCA_951216915.1. Lineage (NCBI taxonomy): Eukaryota > Metazoa > Arthropoda > Insecta > Lepidoptera > Drepanidae > Tetheella > Tetheella fluctuosa. The sequence goes on from OX578214.1 coordinate 5,667,323, forward strand.
CAGTATTAAATACAGTAATATTTCCTATTTTAATACTGAGTGAATCCAAATCCAAAAAGTAACACAAGTCCAAAAGTACTCATGTCTGTTACTTTTTGGATAGACCCACGAGAATTGGTGATCGGCAGTGGTTGCCCGACTAGTAGTAAAGAATCTCTAACCATCTCAGAGTAAGCTATGCGTTTACAAGAAAGCAAAGAGAGAGATAAGAAAATTGATGTAAGTTAAAAATACAATCAAATAAATATCCCAACATGACAACGGTAAATAAAAGTTTCTTCAAACAACGCATTCCCACTAGTGAGAGAGACTAGAGGTCGACATTAAAACAATACGCACCGTATATTCACCGCAGATTTGTATATGTTGCAAATATGATTTGATATATTTACGAGTCAAGCCGCATTTGCTGCAATTTAATCCACCATGCTGCTTAGAAATGCTGTTCAAATGTTTTTGCACCTCCAAATCATCATGAATGTCCTGCAACAAAATTTTGAAATACATATAATATAATGTACGTCGAACGTCAGTTACATTTTTATATTTTTTGTTTATTTTTATTTTTCAATTATATTTTTATTTTTATATTTTTTGTATTCCATATTTTCAACAATCACACCGTAATAACTGGATGCTAATAGATTCAGATGATATTTGCTACAAACATTATATCTTTCGGGAAAGAGGGCAAAATTGCAGGGGGACAGCGAGTTTGTAATAATATTCTAGGACATTCTAGGACACAACATTTTGACGTGTACAGTGGTGTGGAGGTTTGATCCTTGACTGCCACGCGCCGAGGCTTCGATTTCCACCCAGTGCAAACGTGTGCATATCTATGTGGATGTAATATTTATATTTACAGGGATGTAAAAAGACATTTTCCAAAAATATGAACGACATATTATTACTCGCGGGCCGTGGTCCTATATCGATAATTGTGAAAATTAATAAGGGAGTGGAATTACCTATGTTCAGCAGAGGATGTCCCTAGGCGGAGATTGGTGATATTATAAGGTATAGGTAATTACGACAATTTAATTTAGTTAAAATAAACTTACTAAAGGAGTTGTTCCATCAATCCAAGCAAGGTAACTGTGTTTGATTTCTATGTGTTTAATCCACCTTGATCTGTTTAATTTAACCTGGCAAACAGCACACTTTACAATTTCATCATCGGTCGAGGACCCCGTTTCCGTTTCCTTGTCGTTGTCGTTTGTTGTATTCACAATAACATTCACATCGGTGTCGGGAGCGAATGTATCAATCCCAACCTAAATAATTTATAATTTGTATTATAAAAAATAAACTGAACAAAAACGAAGATAAGTGATAGGTAAGATACGAACAAAAATTTCACACAATACACTCAATCTATCACATTTATTTCGCATCGAAATATAAAGAAGATTGAGGGTGCGTAGATACATATGTAATTTTATTAAATTAAAATTATAAGAACTGTACCCAGTGTGCAACTAATATATGTATGGCTCTATAAGAATTGTCACGGCACTTCTCGCAAAATACTCGTGGAACTAATTAGTCCCACACAACATTTTAGTAAACGCAAACGCTTATTGCGTTTACAGTTATACTAGCTTTTCCAAACGTCAATTATTTATTTACACTCAAGAGCTGCATTTAACAAGTCACGATATGAAGTCCTCAGCAAATATATTCTTTACTCTATGAATGATTAAATTTCCTATTACTATTATTCATTTAATAGTAACCTGTATACAAACCTCATTATTAAAACATCTTTTGATATGATTCATATATAATTTCACATATTTTCGATTCAATCCACATTTACTACAGACCAAACCACGATTTTCTTTACAAATTTTCGTTAAGTATTCCTTTAATTGGACATCATCTTCAAACTCCTAAAAAAGGATGGATCTTATAACAGATAATAATTAAATTTAATTACAGATTTTATTATTTTGAGATTTCTTACTCGAATGTACCAAAGAGACTTTTATACCATATTGTCTACGAATGTCTGTAAGTATATCCATCGATCACAAAGTTCAATTTCAATAATATGAAAGAGATAGAGAGTTGAAAGTACCTAACTATTTATTTTGGAAAAAAAATGTGAAATCACAGCCTTAGTAAATCGATATTGTGTGTGTAGCGACATCGCCTAAAATGTCACGTTTCCAAATTATTTAAAGTATAAAAAATATTAGAACGAACGAATTGATTTAAAAGGTTTGATCCCGTTGTAATTAATAGTTTCATCAACACAAATATCGTACAACTGTACAAATGTCGTACTGCTACAGTTTTGTGTCAATTTACTTAACAATTATCCCCTTCCACTTGACCAGTTTCAAATAAAAACTTACTATTGGCGGCTCTGTATCTTTCCAAGCAACATAATTGTGTTCAGCTTTATGCTTCATCCAGCTTGACTCTTTTAATTCTTTTTTGCAAACGCCACATTTAACATAACTTTCTTTTGGTAAAGCCTGAAATATAAAACAAAGATAACAGAATATTAATAAAGTGTATGTTCGTGATCATTATACATTTTTTGACATAAATGTGCTAAACAATTTAATTTAAATATAATACATAAATGTTGAATTTTGTCGTCTTGTTACTCACTTTAGCTTCAATACATTTCTGAACATGTGACAAAAAGTTTTTCAAAAATTTATTTTTATTTCCACAAAAAGTGCATTTTAGTTCGCCATCGGTTTTTAATTTCTGTTTCAACTTTTGAAATAATTCAACATCTTTGAGTTTCTGCAAATTTCAAAACTACGTTATAATAGGGTATTTGCCTGTATTCAAAATAAATTATCCAACACTAACCAATGTATAAAACATCTAAAAAAAGGGGAATCCACGATTATTTGAAAAAAAATATCTTTATTATGATTTTTAATTACACATCTAACCATAAAGAGATATATAATTATGACGTCACATGCTTGTATTTCATACAAAACTCCATATAAACCTATCGTTTTGACATTTCATAAAAAGTTGCTGATTTGAATGTCAGTCAAATACCCTATTGGATAAAATATAAGTATAGGTTACTGTATCAAGTTGCCAAGCTTGCAGCTGAAAGTTCAACATACTCATCAATACAAACTACATTATTTACTATAGGATCAACTAACTACCAGTTTCTGAAAGCCCAATCAAAGTTAATCTATGATCAAAACTATTGCCGTTTTTATCATTATATACGTCATCGACAGTAAAATGTCCCTATACTTTTAACGAGAGAATAATCATTGATTCTAGAAAGTGGGATAGATCACAATTATTCATAACTGCCGATAAATAATTTCAACATGCTGGCGTTAGGCCCAACAGCCAATGGGACAAAATCGCTATTGTATCAATGTTATACATATTTGACAAATTTATATTGATGTAATTCTATAAATTGCTAATACTATAAATAGAGTTTGCGTGGATGTGGGAACATACGTCCAGTATGTTACTCGATCAAGCCGTATCAATAGCTGAATGAAGTTAGATTCTTCAGGAATACGGGCACAACCACGGGGCGGAAACTAGTCAGTACTAAATAAGAAAACTCCGAATTCAACTTACAATAATTGTTTGGTCTGCTTTCCAAGCTATGAAACAATGCTCATTCTCAATGTGGTCTTCCCACTCGGCCTCAGATTGCAACTGGTCACAAACTCCACACTTTATATTTTTCTTGCATTGTGTGTCAGAAATATTAACATTGTTTGTGCTACATCTTGGAGAATTAGATTTACGCTTCTGAAAATGAAAGTGACCTCTAAATTGAATATCCCAAATTGCGCCAAAATCAGTATACGTTTTGGATGTTTAACTTTTAATGGTTAACTTTAACTTGCGTTAAATTTTCGAAATTTTAATACTTTAACGATTAACGAAGATAATTTCTCTATTAACGAGTTTACGATTAACGAAGTTAACTTTTGGATTAACTGTGACCACCTATGCTGGCCGCTAATTAAATAGGTGCCTATAAAATAACTGAAAAATGGGAGCAACATTAGTGTCAGCGAAGGGGTGTCGAGGGGTGTACAGTGCACCGGTTTCACCGTCGCGAATAATCTCGGAGCGGGTTTCCACGTTATTACCCACTCAGGCGTGCGAGTTATGAAAGCACAGGTCGGTGTCGCTACCCATCTACAGGTCGCCGTAAGCTGTCCTGCGACCAATTATTATGTGATTATTACCTTTGCAATATTTTCTTTTTTCTCATTCATATGTTCAATTGGCTTAGAGACTGAAATATTTTGATCTGCTTTCTTAACACTGGATTTTATTCTGTCTTTCGTGAGAGCACTAATCTGAAAAATATAATAAATAATTTGCTTAATATTTTTTTTATAAATTATATATCTTTTTGTCAGTGTGGTGCCAAAAATAAGTTGATTATTAAGATTGTTCTTTACCCAAGTTTCACATTGAATTTTAACATCATAATTAATCATTTCAATGATGTGAGGAAGTATAACCTGGCTAACATTATTTTTGGTATAATCAATAATTTTTACCTCTTTTGTTGCCGAAGCAGAAGTTTGATCTTTATCAATAAACTGAGAAGGACTATCAAAGTCAATACATTCTCTCGTTTCGAATGGAGCACTCTTTGCATTATTTACATTGAAACATGAACCCGAGCTTTTATTTAATTCTTTTCTGTCACCTTTTTTTGTCTTCTTAATTCGATTTGGTGACACAGTTTTAACATAATCTTGAAATTGTTCATTTATTACAGAAACAACCTCCAATATATTAATATTCTTAGGTACCGTAGTATCAATATCCATATCAGGTCTCGGCGATATCACCTGATCTGTTGCAATATCACCTTGACATCCGTCATTTACTTCAGAAGTAATAACTTGATTATTATTTTTAGGTTTTTCAGTATCAAAATCAATTTCAATTTGTTTTAGTGATACAATTTGATTTGAAGAAATTTTATTTAGAATTTCTACATTTGCTTCAGAAACAGTTTCTGTATTATTTTTTAAAGTGTTTATAGAATCTACTTCTGTTTGTCCTGGCGATACAACTTGGTTTAATTTATGGTCAGACATTTTAACATTCAGATCTTTTGAATCTTCCCCATCTTCAAGGTCATTCCAACAAATATTGTGCTGATATGTAACAACATTCTTCTCTTCCAACCATTCATCATTGAACATCGTGGTATTTGTTTCAGAAGAGTAATTGTCATCATACATGCTCAGTACAATATCTGGATTACAATCTATTTTTTTGTGCTTCCAAAAGTGAATATGCTCATATAAGGTGTTACTATCGTAATAACTCAATCGACCAAAGTCACCACAAACACAAAATTCTTTAGTTTTGAAAGAATCTGATAAATTTATTGTATCTATATTATTCTCATGTTGTGCTTCAGATGTGAAATTAAGTAACTTCTTATTTCCAAGTTGTTCTATATTGGCTATAGGAAAAAATGTTTGTTTCTGTTTGTTTCTTCTATATGTTTTCAAAGTCATAGACAAACCTTTGTGTTCATATTTTTTCTGCAATCCACCAGGCTTTTCAACACCTTGAATACATAATTTTGATTCAGGAATATTTTCCTTTGGCTTAGTTTGTATAGATTTGCCATTATTTTGTTCCTTTCGCATCTTTTTTTTGTTTGGATTATTATTTACAAACTTTGCTGAATTTTCAGCAATTTCTTCAACTTTATTGACTGGGCTGTTTGTATTATTTGGAGTTTTGATTAATTCTTCTATAGAACTATCTAAAAGCATCAATTTTTTATTACAAGAAGTTTTCAATATACCATCCTTTTGTTTTTGTTCTACAACTATAATGTTTGAATTCACAGAACCTAAATTATACATGTCTTTGCATTCATTAGATACATATTTGTTATAATTCACACTATTTCTTATTTGATCACTGATATAAAAATGTTCTGTTGATCTATACTCTTCATCAAAAACTTTGTTTGTACAGTTATTTATTCCCCTTTCCATTACTGGTTCGGGAGTTTGAATATCTTTGCATAAATTATTTACTTGGTCACCTTTTTCACAAATGTTAAAGACTTCTTTGGAATCGTCGCGATTATTGTTATCTCCATGGATTGCTACAATATTTTCAAAAGTTTGAGAGTTATCATTGTTTTTAAGATGTTTCCAGTTGAGTTTATCTCTTGCATAAGTTTGATTATTGTTGTATATAGTTTCTACTAGTTTATTATCTTTATTAGTTACATTTGATTCCAGGGTATTTTGAAGACATATACTTTCATTTTTTTGTTGGGCATTATCATTAAGACCCAATGTAAAACCACCTTCTACAGTTGATGAAGTATCACTATAATTACACTTGTCATCCACAATTATTTTCTCAGTATTTGCACCAACATCTACAATTTTCTCTGTATTTTCTTTTATTTCATGTGTATTTGCAATATTTATTTTGTTATTTTTGGAACCGATTATCATAGAGTTTATTACTGCTGGAGATGATGCAAGGCTTCCAAATTCTTTGAATCTTGAAGTATAGTTATCTTTTTCAGGGAAATTTGTTATTGGAATGTGAATTACAGTCTCTGAGCTTATATTTAACTCTAAATCACTACAATAATCTTTAACATGTTGATCATTTATAAACATTTCATGATTTTTCTTTTCTAGACAATTACTATTTTCTTGCAATGATGGTATTGTAAGTTCTGTATTTTTATTAGTAGAATATTGATTCTTAGTCTCTGATTGAAGATTATCATTTATGCTTGTCTGTGTTGAATCACTTATGATATCTTTTTTGTAAGATGGAGCATCACTGACTTGGTTTATTATATTTTGATTAATTTGTGACTCATTGACATCCAAAGGTGAAACATTTTTAGCAATTTCCCTTTTGTCATTATTATTTTTACAAGTATCAAAATTATCCAATTCTTTATTTATGTTTGCTATTTCAACTTCACCTGGAATAGTATTAGCAACAGTGGGAATAAAAGTTGGACTTAATAATACTGTATTTTTTATCAAACTTGCTGTTTCTAGTATTGAAGACTCATTTGCTGTGCAATTACCTGATTCTGAATAATTTGACTTTTTAATACAACTTTCCTCATTAGTACCTAAAAAGAACCAAAACCATATGTTTTTATTAGTGCTAGCTATATAGGACATAATAATTCAAATAAGTATTAAATGTTGTTAGTCATACAATAAAAAAATGGATTTTACCATAATAATCTCTTTATTTAATTATTTTCAATTCAGTTAAGTCTTAACATTACCATAACTCAAGAAATTTCAACACCCATTTGAAACGGTCTCAAAAAATATTTGATATAAACAAATATCTCCATAAATTATAATGGTAAGAGTCTTGCTGTAGGTACTTGATTATAGAATGGATTATTAAATACACTATGTTATTTTTTTATCATAGACAATAAAACATCTTACTTTCCAATATTGCATGATGATCTGGTGCACCATCAATGCTTTCCAGATTGATCCCTAACTGTTGCAAAAGATGTGGTGATAATACAAATACTCCAGTTTCATCATCTTTTTTGGATGTTGTATCCTTTTTGGTTTTTAAACTTTTTGTATTCATTTGAATATTTATTTAAAAAAATCATTAGAACCCACTGACTAAATGAACTTCCACACTACCTGAAAAAAAATGCTTTCAGTACAATTTATTTATTACAGCCTAGATTTAGTAAACATACACAGAATAAACTATTCTGGTACATTTAATCATTTGTTTATTTCTAGTCAAAAATGAAATTACTAATTGTTGTACAATTAGTAATTGTTGTACAATTAGTAATTTCGGATTCCAAAATAATAAATTCTACTAGAATCTGACCCTCAGAATCTGGCCTGAGCGTGTAGCTAACTTTATACTAAAAATAAGCATTTCATACGTAACTAGAAAATCAATAAATTAGAAAAAAAAGAAAACATCAAAAAGGAAACTATGATGATCAGAATCGAACCATGATCATCAAAATTCGTAATCACACGTGGTCACAACTAAGCCAAAACGACTATCTCGCAATGAGTCTAATAAGCAATAGCTTGTAATAAATGTTGAAAACGTAAATAAAAAAAAACCCGTACATACTTTATTCTCTAGATTTAATTAATTTTTTGCACATATTACGTAGGTATGGATTTGAAACACATTTCACAGATTTCACTATGTTACACAGCCCTAGCATACGAAATTAGAAACAATCTCTTACTTTTATCATATTCTGAGAATCAGTGGTAAGAAGTCTGTCTGTTTCACAAAATGGTCTAGTTTATGATAAATAATTATATTTTTAGGTTAGAACTCCTCTGGCTCACTCAATCTTATCCTAATTCAATTCAATCCATCCATCCATCCACCATCAGATTTTTTTTTCTAAAGATTCTTTGCAGTTTGCTTGGATAATGTCAACAATGTCAATGTCAAAGTCAAAATTGTCAATGAAAGATCTTTTGTGGCTGGAACAACCTAAGTCGCATGGACCAGAATAAATTAATTAATTAAATTAATATTCTGGGACATTATTCTATTATAATAGAATAATATTCTGTCTGTGTGCCAATTTTTATCAAAATCCATTGAGCCATTACGGAGTTAAGTGGTAACAAACATAAAAACATTCACATTATAATGTGAGTTAAATAGTAAAATATTTCTGGTCAACATTTTTATTAGTAAGTATAATAGATGAACATCAAAATATTCGTAGAATATTCTAGTAGGTACCGAAGTCTAAACCATCGCGGAATCGAACATCGCTATGAATTACTGGTGAATTGACAACTTTACTAAAGCGATTATTACACTATTCAATTAGTAGAAACTCTAAATTGTAAACAATTTAGGAAGTAGTGCGGTTAAGGCTGGGAATACACGTCAGATTTTTTCATCCGATGGTCGGATCCGACTATCGGAAGCCGGCGAACATTCAATACAATTCGATCCCACTATTGAATCGGACGTATATTGTATGTTCAAACAAAGTAATGGCTCCAACGCCTTCCGATAGTCTGATCAGACTATCGGATCCGACTATCGGATGAAAAAATCTGACGTGTATTCCCAGCCTTAACCGCACTACTTCCTAAATTGTTTACAACAGTGAAAATTTGTATGGAAGAAATTAGTTCCATGAGCAAAAACAACATAAAAATCTATTTAAAAAAGTAATAAAACCTCTTTTATGTCAATAATTTACGCTTGGCAAAACAAGGAACTCTTCTAAATTTAATCACAGCACACTTATTAATCAATCAGATCTATTTTATATTTTACATAAATAATCAAACAAAATAAACTGGATAATCAGACTTTCTAGGCAAAACAAAGAATTCTTCTTTACTTAATCACAGCACCCTTGTGAATCTCTTTATTTCTTTTTTTATATGTCTTACTCATGCTATTTGATAATAACCAAATAACCCCATTTTGTATTTCAAAGAGCCCCATCTTAAAAAAAAACATCAGAACACAGAAACTATTAAAGCAAACCAAGCTGTTATTACTGATTACTAATGCTGAAAAGCAGAAGAAAATTGTGTGAATATACCAAAATAAATGTAAGTAAGAAAAAATTCGGGCACCCAAAAGTTTGCAGGTCACAATTTTGCGCGAATACAGGTCTTTTTACAAAAATCCGTTTGTTATTTGACATATAAGGAAATAACGTTTCTGATTGGTTCCTATAAATTTGACACTAGCGCCGGCGACAAAATTCCGTAAACTCATGATGCAATCTTATTTTTACTTTTACTCAAATAGCCCCTCGTTTTTTAAATAGCCCCATTTACGGTACTTTAATTTTACACCAGGTCTTTCAACGGATTTTACTAACGAGAAAAATGCAAGATTTAACGGATTTCTAACGGAATATCGTAATAAAGTCGGCGGAATTTCAAAATTATTGTTGGCAGCACTGCCTACCTTTTTATGTGTCAGTGACTGACAGAATGAAATAAATAAAATTTATTTGGGAATTGGTCGGTAATTAGAATCAATAACAAAAGATATTCTACAATAATCGATAATTAAAAGTGTGTTAAAAGTCTTGCAATGAGTGCAAGATCCATTGCATTATCCTTTAATGTGCAAGCAGAATGTAGCATTTCAAGAGCTCGTACAGGGCTCATGAAGTTACCTCATTATGCAGTCAAAACTCCTGTATTTATGCCAGTAGGAACTCAGGTTAGAAATAAATAAAAATAATAATATAAGTAAATTCATACGTTTTATAGAAGGTATCCTCATAGGTATACTTACATCTTTTGAATTCATATTAGTAAGTTGTTAGATAGTTGGTAAATAAAAGTTTCAAAACAAAACTTTTCTTGAAATCATAACAGTAACATAATAAATGTGAATGTTTGGATATTTGTAACTCAATCACACATAAATAACAAACACACTGAACAGATTTTCATCAAGCTTAGCACAGAGGAAATACACATTGTGGAATAAAATATAGAATACTTTTATCAACAACAAAAAAACAGATCCCATGGGACCAAGAGTAAAACTGCAGAAGTTATTATTTATAATCATTTGAAGTCTTCTTCCCCAATCTTGTTTGAATTTATCAGAAACCAGTACATGCCTTTCAAGTAGAATATTTTAAGATATTTTATTTTATAGGGAACTATGAAAGGACTATTGCCTGACCAACTTGAAAATTTGGACTGTGAAATAATTTTGGGAAATACATATCACTTAGGCAATAGGCCTGGTACTGATGTTTTGGAGAAAGCTGGTGGCCTACACAAATTTATGGGTTGGAAAAGAGCACTTCTGACTGACTCGGGTGGTTTCCAAATGGTGTCATTATTAAAATTAGCTGAAATAACTGAAGAGGGTGTCAAATTTAAGTCCCCATATGATGGCTCAGAAATAATGTTGACTCCAGAAAAGTCAATAGAAATTCAAAATTGTATAGGTAATAATATTTTTTCTCATGATAAGTTACTTGACAAGTTGACATATAAGGCAGGCAAGCCATAATAACATCTTATCATATTATAAAATTCACATGAGAGAACTAAGACAGGAATGTGGTTTAGCATTTTATGTTTGATAAAGAAGGTAATTTTTTTTATACCATGTGGCGAACAAGCAAAAAGGTTTTCTTTCCTGCTTGTTGGTGTAATGTTTTTTAATTAAAATTGTTTTTTAATTAAAATTGTATTTTAATTTAACAATTGATAAAAAATTTGCTTACTCACATTTTAGGTGCAGATATTATAATGCAGTTAGATGATGTGGTACAGACAACATTTCAGGACTATGATCGTATTAAAGAAGCCACTGAAAGGACAAGTCGATGGTTAGACCGTTGCCTAAGTGCACATCAGAAACCAACAGAACAGAGCATTTTCCCTATAGTACAAGGCTTACTAAACAGGGACTTACGTGAACAAAGTGCAAGAGATCATATGACTAAAGATGTCAATGGATTTGCTATAGGAGGACTCAGGTATAACATTGGCTATGCATTTTCTTATCCTTATTTTTGGAAATCCCTAATGAATAAAAGTGTTCTCATTTTTTTCAGTGGTGGTGAAGCAAAAGATGATTTCTGGCCAATGGTCAGTCTAAGTACAGGAATACTAGACAAGAACAGACCTCGATATCTAATGGGTGTTGGAATAGCTATTGACCTTGTGGTTTGCGTCGCACATGGTGTGGATATGTTTGACTGTGTATTTCCAACACGTACAGCTGTATGTCTTAGTTTTTTTATTTCTTTATCCTTAGCTTAGTATAATAATATACCATTAAAAGACATAGAATTTCCTTAATTTAGTTCCAGCTGCTATAAAAACTAAATAAGCACTTATTCTGCTCTCTTATAGTTAATGCAATATATTAAGCCAATTTTTTTCATAATCACAATACCCCCAATTTTCAATTCCAGAGATTTGGTTGTGCTCTAGTAAACAAAGGTCAACTCAATTTAAAGCAGAAGCAGTATGAAATGGATTTGAAGCCCATTGATGAAGACTGTACATGTTCCACATGCAAGAATTACACTAGAGCATACTTACATTGCATTGTTACTGTAGAAACAGTGGCTTGTCACTTAATCTCAGTACATAATATTTCCTTTCAGGTAACATTTAACTTACTAAAATGATAAGTGTATTCTATTGCTGATCCTTCATCCTCAGTCACTTGTATTTTTCAAATGTATTTTATTAGTACTTTTGTCTTTTTTTATTTTTCATATGTATACATATATTTGCCCAGTGGTTTGAGCTGTGCGTTGATAGATCAGTCACATTTTCCTTTTATATATTTGGAATATTTTGCTGGATTTACATTATACAACATATTAGCAGAATGTCATTTAGCACCACCTCACAAAGTTTTGAGGTACCGGTAGGCGGCAACTATGCAACTACCTCCAAAATTTACGAAATGGCGCTATATGTATATGACATTGTTAGTATAACATTTTATGTTTAAACAGAGCTACAAATTATTGTAAACAAGACCCTTTTTTTTACGTTGTAATCTATATTTACCTTCTTATTGCCTTATTTTTCAGATGCGCCTAATGAGAACTATGAGAGAAAATATAGCGAAAGGAACATTCCCACAATTTGTCAAGAAATTTGTAAATGAAATGTATTCCGATGGTAATTATCCTACTTGGGTGGTAAACTCACTAAGTTCAGTTGGAATAAAATTAGTTGAAAACTAATGGTGTAGTTTGAAGTAGTTTCACATTCTAAGAGCTCTATCCCCACACAATAATGAAACTATATTTAAATAACTTTGTAAAGGTTTTATTTTCTTCACATAAATTCATCAGAATCATTGCCATCATAGTTGGTGCTCATATTTTCTTTTTTCATTAATGTGGAGTAACTTCTCAGTTCTGATTCTTCTTTTTTTCGTTTTTCCTCCTCTTTTTCCTTTTCTTTTTTCTCTCTCAATAGTTTCTTTTTGTCTTCCCTCTCTAGCATATCTCGGTTTTCTCTTTCTTGTCTCAGATCTGGAAAGTCTTCCTTTTTGGTTTTGTTAAGCCTATTTACAATGTCATTACTTCTTTTTGCCACTCTTACTTTTCTTACATCTTTGTCTTTGTGAAATGCTACTTGACCAGCCTGAAAAATAGTTCATAAAAATACATATAATGGGGTATTTACTATTTGAAAAATATTGTGATTTAAATAAAAATATATTATTATGTATTTGCTTGCTAGTCTAGCTTTAATGGTGACAGCCAGCCAGGCAGGTAGGTACTACAAATTCCCCACCATGCTTTGGCTTCCTCATGATGTTTTCCTTCACAACATATCTGTTTGTTGTCAGACACCTACTAGCAACAATATGTAATAATTTTAGTTAATATTATAAAGAGAAAAGATTTGAGATTTTATTATTTATGTTTGTTTATAATGGATAAACTTAAAAACTACTTAACCAATTTTTTAAATACCTATAATCTGCCATATTAATAGAGATCCCTATGAAAATTGTAATAATGTAAACCAATGTATCAAAATTTTACCTATAAGTCATTATTTGATGTGCGCTTCCAAAAGCTTCCAAAAATTACTCACAAAAATTGGCGAGGCTATATGTCTAACTATTATATTTAAGTCACAATAACTGCCTTTTGTTCATATTAGTCAACCAAAACATTCTTTAGAAGTTAAAAGATATAAAAATACTAAAAGTAAGAAAAATATGCCTGTGTGAGGGAACAACCCTAACCATAAGTCTATTTAGTTACCTATATATTTTATTTTTTGGAAATTAGAAACAATTGAATATATTGTTCTATATAATCTACCCATGCAAAGCCGGGGCGGGTCGCTAGTGTTGAGATATAAACAAAAGCATTCATCATAGTTAACTTCATAAACTGTCCGTCCATCCACCTGACCATCTTTATTGCAATATTTATAATACACACAGTATTATTATTATCTTATTGAAAATTAATTACCTCCATGCCAGCAGTCTTCTTTAGATTTGCCCACATAGTGTAGACAATATCTATGTCATTCATTTTATTCCCCATTATGGAATTAGCTTTGACTAACTGACATGCATCATCAAGTACTAAATTTGGTATATCATCTATTGTTTGGCCCTGGAAACATAAGTACATAATATGAGTGAACATAATTTATATTTTTATTTGTGTATTGGAATGTTAGTGATTAGGTGTGCCACTTCTTTGCATCACAATGGTTTGGAGTTCTATGTAGACATAGAACTCCATTGATTTCAACTAATTAGCAACATTGGTTGCTAATTAGTTGAAATCACCATATCCTTACTAGGATGGCACCTTATAGATAGGACCAAAAATACTGATATTTGGTGATAAGTGGTTTTATACTCTGGAATTTCAAATCCATCTTAGTGACTCAGACTGGTGCCAAGGTGTCTGCTAGGAGCCAATATGTTATGTTAAGATGTATCATGAATTGTTTATCTATTTAAAGATGTGAATTTGTGTCATACATCTAGATGCTAGAGAACTCACCGCTGTAAGACGTAAGTAAACATGTGCTGATGATACTTTATCTACATGAAACCAAACATCTTCAGGCCAACCCCATTTTATTAAGTCTTCATCTGAAAGTACAATGCAATTTCCATGTTCATTGAATCGGAGGCATAAACAACATCCATAGATATAATTTAAAAGCCAATACATTCGAGATCACAATGGCGTTCCCATGAAAATTTATTGCAAAAGCCCCAACATAGACTCATGAAGTCATGAGATACTACGTTATGCCTCGCGATCGCGACTAAAATACTACAAGAATCATCCAATAATACACAAAATCCGTCAAATTATTTAAGTCCCAAACCTAAGGCTACTCTCTGACCCAAAATTTATGTAATTAGGCTAAACTGTTTCTCTGCAAGATAAAGGTTACCTTTGTTCTACTTGTAATTCGGTAAAAAACGAGTAATAATAAAAAAATATGCTACCTACCAACCAATAATTTAAAAGTCTACTCACTTTCATGTTTATCAGCGCCCATAAATAAAGTAATTGGTGGTGACACTACATTACTAGTAAAATAAAAAACCATATTGTTAGCCAAGCAAGCTTGAAGGGAGAAGTAAATTGAAATAAAAAAAGACTCCAACTAACAACACAATATTCCAGTATTCCTAACCTACTTACTTGATGACATTGACAAATAATAATCAAGGTTGCCAGACGTTGCAGCCGTAGAACTTTTTTCGTCGTACATAAGCAGCTAAAAATCTCGTACTTTGGCGTTCAAACCTCGTACATTCATCAAGCTTTTAAAATGTTATAAAACCAACAAAAAAGAGGCGTATTAAATAAGTAAAAATTAAAATATTATAAAAAAATCAATACAAAAAATATATTTATTTTACCTATTGCTTGAAAAGTAATACTTTTCCAGCGGAAAAATTGTTTTGTTCTCACTACTTTTTTAGCTACGAACTAGGGCTGTACCATTTAACCGGCCAAGCCGGCTAAAAAAGTTAGCTAAATTAATTAGCTAGCTAACCGATAGGCTTAGCTATTTTAACCGGTTAACTTAAATTAGCTCAGAAATTAGCCAACGGCTAACGAGCTAAACGGCTTATTCTTTTTTTCACCTATTCACTGATTACTTACCTGCAGACAGGTTCAAAAAATTATATTATTGATTTTTTATGACAAAAATAACGTAAATAACGAAAGTAATTTATTTAATTAATTAACACTTAACAATATTTTATTTATGAAAATGGCTCTTAAATTACTACTTTACAAATTAACGTCACCATTAAAAAATTAAAAAATGCGCGCAATTTAAATCGTTTATTAAAACAAATTTTATGCTAATAATTTGCTTTAGTATTTATCAAAGACTATCATTTTCAATTATATTATTTTCGAAAAGCTAATATTTATATTTACATAATTGATAAAATATTAAATAAGTAAATTTCGCGACTATCGTTTCTTTAAACAAAAAAAAAGCGCCTTAATATTATTTTTCGAACCTGTCTGTAGGTAAGGAATCAGTGAATAGCTGAAAAAAAATTAGCCAGTTAACCGTTGGCTAATTAGCTGAGCTAATTAAGTTAACCGGTTAAATTAGCTAAGCCTATCGGTTAGCTAGCTAATTAATTTAGCTAACTTTTTTAGCCGGCTTGGCCGGTTAAATGGTACAGCCCTACTACGAACATGAAGTGCTCAGCAGATAACTCAGTGTAACAAAACTCGGGGCTCCAGAATTGATGAAAACGAGTGTACTATTTCCGTGGAGATTGGAAGTATAAATAATGTATGCTTATGGCACTATTCAAATGAAGGAAATATTTATTTAGAACAGGTCCGCGAACATACCTAAAGTGTGGAACCTCCTTTATGCTATAAAATGTTTCCTACAATAAAAAATCATGTTATATTTACTATGTCGAAATCTCGTACATAATAAGGGACTGATCGTGTCCTCGTACCTCGTACAGCAGACTGCTTTAGTAATTGTTCTGAGCAGTAGACCACAAATCTCGTATTGGCAACCCTGATAATAATCCCTTGATAAAAAGGTCTTTTTAATCTGAGAATAATCCTACTTAACATGCGCAGTGCTGCCATATATTAAACCTAAAAATATGAATTGCATAGTCTAAAAATTTGTAGTAAATCTGTATGAGCTCAATAATAAGCCAAAATTTGGATGAATTCTGTAAAAAAAAAAAAAACAATAAATGAGTGGTAGTTTATTGAAAGAATCCTACTTCGTACTTAATATTATAAATGCGAAAGTTTGGATGGATGGATGGATGTTTGTTACTCTTTCACGCAAAAAATAATGAACGGATTTGGATGTTTGGCACAGAGATAGATTATAGTCTGGAATAGCACATAGGCTACTTTTTATCCCGGGAAAACTTAAGATCGTGAAAGTGTTTTATAAATGTATTGTGTTGTAGATATTATTGTTCATAAGACGTGAATCGATTACATCATATTCAAATATTTTTACTCATGAATAATAGGATATTACACCCATTTTTGAAAAGTATCTCAGTTCAATCCTGAGGTATTAATAAACCACAAAAAAAACACAAAATTTTCATTCAATGGATAAATGCCGATAAAATGCAATTAAATTTTCACGCATAATTTGACGAAAACGCAGACTGTCCAAAGAATATATTAAAAATTAACCTTGCTGAGATTCTTGCCGGTTCTTCTCAGTTGAAGGCGACTTCCGAATCGGTGGTAACTTCAGTAGCTTCTACTTTCATAAGTGCCCTTCTAGGGCCTTGGCTTTGACTTTGGCAAAAAGTTCAACGGCTGACAACCCTGCTGTGTACATACCTTATTCATCTGTGGAGTAGTGGCAAAGAGTATAAAGTGGTTATTACACTACCTGATTAAGGGGGCCCCAAAGAGTATAATAATGGGGGCCCTAATTAGAGAGTAATTCGGTGGCTAGGTTGCCACTCTAAATCGTAATCTAACTACGATTACACCTCCCGATTTTCCGATTTAGGGAATCCCTAAATAGGGTAGTGTAATAATCACTTTACGATCACAAGTAGAGGTAGAAGTAGTTTTAGTAAAACAGTCACCATTTTACTAAAACCTGGCTGACTTGACTTGACTATTATGTAAAACAGACTTGGAGTTGGCCTTTATGTTTAAGGATATCAGACATATTGATTAAAAATTAAGAAGATGATTAGGCTGTATGGGCTAGAACCCTTTGCCTTCCCGAAATAAGGGTAAAAACTCAGTTCGTCGTGGACTGAAGATAAAATAAACTTAAATGTGACTTTTAAATTTCCATTCCAAAATATTCTAATTATACGAACTTACATTAAAATCAATGACTACTCTACTATTGTACTGTATATAAAACAAATGTGTCTAAAATGGAGGATAAATTCTCTTCAGTGAATGAAGTTTTCCCTGATAACGTGGAAATCGAGTGGCAACCACTGGCTCTTACTTTGGTAGAGTACCCTAAAGGTAATTCTGTTCCATCTTCGTCAAGAATATTACGAATGCTATGTTCCAGCAACATTATATAATACATTTTCCCTTCAGGTGATTGGGTTGGAAAGTTCTTCGCATTTTTATGCCTGTCACCATTTGGGATTGGGGCTGGATTTGTCACATTAATTCTATTTCGACGTGATCTTCACACTGTAAGATTGAATTTCTTTCTATATACATAACTCACTTGGCCTACTGCCACTATATTCGTTATTATAATATTTTAACCGTATTTATCCAGGCAAAAATTTTATAATTTGTCAGAATATATATCAAACAAACTGCCAAAAAGTTTTTAGATAAGGGGAACTATGTTTTTTGTATATCTTATATCCTAAAACCTAACTATAGAACATTTTATAAAATAAATTAAACATGGTCATGATGAACCATGAAATGAAATGAAAATGACAATGAAAAGTAAGTGTAAGCTGGAGTACACATGTAGGTGCTTTGTGACAGATTTTATACTTGAGGGTGGTAGCCAGGCAGGTAAGTACTACAAAGTACCACTATGCTATGGTTTCCTTCACTGAAAGGTCAAGCTCATTGTAGGAATCAAATCCACTACCTTAATCACAGCATTTAATGTCAATATCAGTAAGCTCTCATCGCCTCGAGTAAGATCATAATTATTTAGAAAACTAGCTTCCGCCCCATGGTTCACCCATGTCCCTGAGGACCTTATGTTTTCCTGGGATAAGAATTAGCCTATGTGTTAATCCAAGGTGTCAGCTAACTACATACCAAATTTCATCAAAATCCGTTCAGTACTTTTTGCGTAAAAGAGTAACAAAGATCCATAAATACAAACTTTCGCATTTATTATATTAGTAAGGATGTATAGATTCTTAATACATTTTCTTTCTTTTCCAGATAGCATTTTTCAGTGGTACCTTAATCAATGAGATAACAAATATAATCTTGAAGCATATTATATGTGAAAATAGACCACTGTCAAGAGGGCATCTCTATAATGAATATGGAATGCCATCATCACATGCTCAATTCATATGGTTTTTCAGCATTTATGTTCTTTATTTTGTATTAATTAGGTGAGTTAATCAATATAGTGTAATAATCATGACATGACTAAGGCAATCTAATATATAAAAATCTTGTGTCACAGTGTTTGTTATCAAACTCCTCCAAAATGGCTTGACCGATTTTTATGAAATATTTTTGTGTATATTTGGTAGGTTGTAGGTAATTTTTTATACTGCTACACGTGTGAAACCGCAGGGGGCACCTAGTGACATAAGAACTTATGTATTAAAGTATACTAGCGTCCTTTGTCATTAGTTAGTATCTTTGAAGTTAAAATAGGCCATGAATATAATGATGTTTAATCATGGTGCCTTTGAAATTTCATAATAAATGGTCCCAATATCCTTGCATAACTAAGATATACCGTACATAACAGTATTCTAATATTTGGCACCTGTAAATGTTATTTCCTATCTAAATCTACTACTACAATAAGAGCCCGAAGAACTTGATATCTATTACATCACAGCTTCTTTTATAACCATTATTTTACAAATGTTATTTTATTAATGTTTCAGGCTACACCACATAAATAATAACAGTATAATATCAGCCCTGTGGCGGGTTATAATTGTAGGTGGTTGTATAAGTCTGTCTTTACTAGTGAGCATTGCAAGAGTATATCTTTGCTACCACACCACTTCACAAGTTGTGGTTGGGGGAATTGTGGGATTTGTATTTGCAACTCTATGGTTTATATTGGTGCACAGAGTTTTTACTCCACTATTTCCACAGTTAGTGACTTTGTAAGTATAATCCATATTACCATACTAAAATCATAAATCCAAAAGTAACTCTGTCTGCCTGTCACCTTTTCAGGCCTAAACTGCTGAACCAATTGCGATGAAATTTGGTAAGCATATAGCCTATGGCATAGAGGACATAGGCTGCTTTTTCTCAGGGGACAGCTAGTTGAAAAAATCGGAACTCTGGATGAATTTTAATAAAACTTTCTACACTTGAAAATTAAGGGGATCTCCATTAGCAAAAAAATTATGCTAGTTTGTCACCAAATATCAGAATTTGTCGGTATCTGGTTATTCTTTATAATAGTACCTTTATTTTGGTGGTTCGAAACATCCTCATAACCTTTAAACCAAGAACTGAGACAAACTAATTTGACTAAATTCAACAAATTAGCTGCAGTTTTTTGTCCACTTCAAATTCAATCAAAAGTATTTTAAATATATAGAGTGTTGTCCTAAACACTTATTTGATATAAAGATTCGTTTACAATATTTCAAGCTTTAAATTCATAATTTTTGAAAGAGTTAAGTGTCCCCCTGCCTCCTAAACTGCTACTTCTAAAGATCTAAAAATATTCATAGTAGTAGCACAGCGTAATTACATACAGTGCTCTATCGCGTTTGAAGTCACGAGAATGTATAGGCATTCGTAATTACTCTCGGCTCGCTACCGCCCCTCTCACCCCGCAAGCCCCGAACGATTGCTCTGTCTAGACGTGTCCATTGGCCGACTGTAAGAAAGAGTTACATAGACTGTGGTAGTAGCATATTTGATGAATTTAAGAGAAAAACTATCACCAGTATGTAGGCTTTACTAATTTACTAGCAATAGTCGATGGAAGCCTTTAGTACTTGTATTACGTGTGTATATAACACGTTGTAATGTTGTGCATATCGTTTTTAATTAAACTGTCCATTAATTGTGTTCAGTTATGTTCACTTTTAGGTTTTACTTTGTACCACATCATACTGACTGGAACCATATACTGCATATGATCCAAAATGTACTTGGCCGGTTTTATTGTTATGGATATGATGTTTTTATCATTTGCACCTTCTGTTTTACAGGAAACTATGTGAAATGTTAATGATAAGAGATACAACTCTAATACCGAACGTGCTTTGGTTCGAGTATACGACGTCGCGGCAGGAGGCGCGGGCGCGCGGGCGCAAGATGGCGGCGCTGAAGCCGGCGCAATGACGGTGCGCATGCGCGCGCGTGCCCTGCGCCGGTGACGGCGGGGGCGGCGGGGGCGGCGGTACGGCCGGGGCCGCCGCTCGGCGCCCGCGCGCGTGACGCTTGCTCGTCGCCGCGGGCGCGGCCCTCGCGCTCCTCGGTGGCGTCTTGCTAACCAAAACGGAACCTCTCCAACTTCACAAATGAAGTCCACTCGAAAAGTCACTATTTTAAATTAAGATTTGGTAGTACATCTATTTATAACCTGCCCATATAGAGAATAGCATTGAAAATGGCGGTGACTATTTTATATATTTCTCGCTTTGCTTCTCGCCTTTTTGCCTCGGCGACGTTGCGCTTTTGTTTAATATCAAAATACTTTCTAGTATCACTTTGGTGTCTTTTTATCCAAAAAAAACTTTTTTTTCTCTTTATGGGATATCAGATGTTTTCTTGTATGAGTCTCGTTGATATGACCAGTGCTCCAATGAACATGGTCAAGAATGAATAAAGATCGTAGTCTTTTGTCGATGTCCAGAATGTTGCACTTCTGCAAGTGTGGTTTCAGTGCTTTAGTATTTATAAGAGCTCTTGCTAGGGCATTCATGTGTCTTTGTAACCTTTCTTTATACTTAGTGCAGCAGTTTCTAGCTTCCTCTTTGACAGTTAGTATCTGTAGATGTTCATGAATTTCAGAATTGCGATTAAACCATGGTGCATTGGAAATTTCCCTCATGGCTTTATTTTGGAATTGTTGTAATATTTCTAAGTTACAATTGCTTGCTTAGTTATGCATTTGTACACCAGCAATTTGTTTTCAAGTGTTAACGCGGAGTGTCGTCCTAATAGCCAGTATAGGTTTTTAAACTGCATGTTGGTTTGATCTCCTTTTGCTTTGATGTGTTCACACCACGTGAGTTGCCTATCTAGACGTAGGCCCAGGTATTTAACACTTGTTTTGTGTGGCAGCACTTCTCCACTTAGAGTGACAGTCTTTCAATGTTCTTTACACAGAGTGAATGTTATGTGCGTCTACTTAGAAGCGCTAGTCTTCATCTGCCATTTTAACCACTGGTTTATTTAGGCTTCCTGTAGTTTGGAGGTTGATTTTTCAGGATTTCCATCACTTACAAGGTATGCAGTGTCATCAGCATATGTTGCAATTTCCACTCCGGTTGTTACAGATAAGTCTGCAGTATATAGAGAATATAGTACTGGTCCAAGGACCGAACCCTGAGGCACTGATGCTTTGATTTTGAAGAGCATAATGAGGAATTTGCGATCTTCCAGATATGATTTAAGGTATCATGTAGAGAGAGTTCAAAGGTTTGTCTTATTTTATGTACTACCCGATGTGCTTGTTCAATTGTTGAGTGTGATTGTCGGAAGCCGAACTGGTGGTCTGGGATGAGCTTGTTGTCTTCTAGTTCTGGTTTAAGTCTACTTAGCAGTATCTTTACAAATACTTTTGAAACGATTGGTAAAAGACTTATTGGTCGATACGAGCTTGGCTCTGGTTTGTAGAGTTTGCCAGGTTTTGCAATCATTTTAATCTGAGACCTTCCAGAGTTTTGGGTAGTAATGAACTCTCAGAATCGCATTGAATAACACAGTAAGATAGACTATTACTTTTCTAGGTAGGTGCTTCAAATTCTCTCCTGTAATTAGATCAAAACCAGGGGCTTTGTTGTTCTTTAAATTATGAATGACTTTTAGTACTTCTTTTGGTGTTGCTGGCTTAGCAGGTAAAGATAACTGTTGGTCACTGTCTATCAGTTTATTTACGTCATTTTCAAATTCAAAGATTCATTTGGAGTAAAGAGTTGTATGAGGTATTGGGCAAATGTGTTTGCTTTTTCACAGGGTTTTCGGGCCCATGTACCATCAGTGATCCTCAGTGGTGGAATATGTTCTTGGGGTATTTTTTTTTGTAATTTTCCATAGTGAATAATTTTCTTGTTCGGTTGCCGATAGTTAAGATAATTTTTTATTTAATGATTCGCTTTCAGTATATTTAATTAGTTCTTTGAAAAATATAAAAATACAAATGAAGTGAAATGAATGTATGTCCGTGAAAATTTTAAAAGAATGGCCAAAATTTTATCTAAACATGACATTGCGAATAGACCCGATGGTGAGTGACTTAACTCAGTAAAAAATATCGTGACTTGAACTTATAAAGTAACTAGGTATATTGGCAATAAAAAAAGTCCAAATAAAAATAAGATTTGGTTGTCATACTTCAAACTAAGAAGAAGAGAAGCACTGCCATTTTTAATCCTCTTCGTTGAGTGTGTGGCTATAATAACAGTAAAAGTTCTGTTGTATAGGTACTTAATTGTAATGCAATAATCGATTTAATAGACATGGTAATTAATAGGCATGTGAATAGATTGTTATCTTTTGACTTTATTTAAATAGATAAAATGTTTGATGTTCAATCGATGTGAAATACATTATAATATAGTTATAGCTGTGTCCCGCGGTTTCCCCCGTGTTTCAAAAATGAAAGTATCAGGGCTTGGGTAGCTTGGACTCCGATACTTTCTGCCATTTTCATCAAAATCGATTCGGTAGTTTAGCCGTGAAAACGTTGCTTACGTTTTCATAATGTTACTTAATATTATTGTGTATATTTAAATTACGATATTAATTAGGAATAATTAAATGTTACACTGTGATTATCTTTTGTAATCAGCTGATATAAAAAAGTTCTGAGTAAAATAAATGCAAACGCACATAATGCGGGGAAGTCGGCTTTAGATTCAATAATGTCCTGCAAGATGGAAATGCCTTGTAGCTACGGGCGCCGAAGTAGCCTGACAACTACCCACCCCATGTATGTACTAAGAAATAATAATAATATATACGGATTTCATGGTTGTGTTGTAGTGTTGTTATATGGAAATCATTTGGCATTCAAAACGTTTAATGTTATAGTAAATTATTGATATCCATTTCTAAGATTTGTATTTCGATAGACATGCGAAAATGAGACGAATTTGAGAATAAATAATTATATTGATTGTGTCATTCTGCGTAGACAGTGCTAATCGCACGTATGTAATGTACACTGTACAGATAGCAATAATGCGTTATGTATAAGAAATAATCAATGGTAATAGCATCATATTTGTTTATATGTATATGGAGACTCAATGATCTTGATTGTTACTGCACATGTCGGCTGGGCGATTGTGTAATGTCTCGGAATCGAAGTTGAAGTCGATTTGCTTATAGATTGACGATAGAATTATCTATCGCTATTATATCTACTACTATTCCGCGAGCATCATTCAATGGCCCTCACGCCGGTCTGGTTTCAGTGCACATGTAGCCCTTAGCTCGCTAGATAAAAACTATTTTCACATTTCTGTATTCTGGTATTGACATTTCTACCTGTACTTAAATACTTATAAGGTTACTGCACTTACCAGTTCATATTTTATATTTAAATAAATTATACCTACATTATGCGCTGCATTAGTAAGCATTAGTGGAAAAAAAAACGTAAAATGGTAATGTATTTTGTACAACTATAGACTGACAATAGACATGCTAGCTGTAGAAATTTGAAATACCATAAACCAATGTTAAATAGTGCCAGCAATGTATGAATCGAGGTAGCTTATGAAAATGAAATGGTTTTATTGTTACGCGTTTCGGCAGCATTATTAGTTCCAACTGGCGGTTGGAGCGCGCGCGTTCAGAGATGTATGGGGTAGTAGTTGCGTTACAAAGTCGCGCGCTTGAGCAGCGCCGTTCAGTAAGTAAACGCGCGCGGTTCGTCGGCGTTGCCGAAGCGCGCGCCGCTCGTGCGCTTCTACGGCCAGAATGCGTTTTAGTGTGACGCCACTGTTGAGACGCGCCGTAAGATATTTGTTTACAAAATGAATTACATCGATACGGGAGTTTACGGGACGAGTAATTGAGGAACGGGAATGCGCGGTACTAATCTCGTTTCACAGTACACCGCTGTTCAAGCGCGCGCTGTTAGACAGCGGCGCGTCTAGCGCTAGCGGCGTGACTATTAAACCAGCCTTAGGTATAGTTAATAAAACAGAAAATACAAACTGCATAATATAGCCAATTTTACCTACAGACATGTAATAAATGAAAACAGCACAATTAGCCAATTTTTACATTTATACATTTTAATACATAAGTTTTTATACCGATGTTTAATTATATTATAAGTATAAGCAAGTAATACGATGCAACCAGGAGTTTCGCTAATTTCCAGGTATTATATTACTTTGTTGCAATCAGTTTCAATTTAAAACATGTTCATTATAGCGGTTTACTACTTTTTCACGTTCTGTTAACTGCATACTTATGAAGACAGTGCTTCACAGCAAATGTATAATTTTAGACATATTTCTATCGATATAGAGTTTATTTCTTATTGAAACTGGCTGCATTTATGTTAGATCCACGTGCTTAATTAGTATGGGTAAATTCGTATAACATTAAGCCTTTATAAATGAAACAAAAACACCAAAGTTTACATTACCTACCGTGCTACCTACCTATTTGTTGTTTCTTTCCTGTAAATATTTATGTAATACTTCTTATTTTTAAGTACAACTCGAGTGTATTTTATGGTAGGTATGTATTGATTTCCGATTGATATAGTTTAGTTTTGCTCACAAGTATTTTTATTAATATTTAAATATTCATTATATTATTACTATTTCTATTATACATGATGTTTTTTTTACCATTTGCTATCGATTTTTTACTTTGAGATCTGAGACTTGAAGCTATGAACAATTTTGCTCTTATATTTTCTAAACGATAGTTTTGGGCTTGAATTTATAATTTATAAGCCTTTCATAAGATAAGAAAATGCGAGACGCACGCATGCTATTGCTGTTATGTAATTGTTTAATTCTTTTATTTATAGTTAAAAGTAGGTTAATATACACAGAACATTAATCAATTATTATTTATATAACATCTCCAAACGTTCCTCGCGAATTAATCTATTTAGTCGACAGAATTGGAACAACAGTTGACTGATGTAGGTAATAGTGGGGATATAGGTACAAGTGTCACCCTTGTTAGTTAGAAACACATGTAAAGTCACAATATCAAATGAATATAGGTACTTAAGCTTACATCTCGTTTATAATCGAAATCTCATTGTTAGGGTTCAACCACATATGACAGCCCGACGCGACGTGTATCAGAAAGGTGTCGCTAAAACGTACCGTGCGCTGCAGAGAGCTAACGCGCACAGTCAATGTCAATGTTTGAGTGACAGAAAAGGATGAAGATAGTTCGTTGCGAGACTGTCAGATATTATGTATATGTTTCAACCTTTTTCCTGTTTCTTACAAATAACATGAGCTGATGATATTTATCGTGTGACCCGTAGGTACTGGCAGGGCCATGAGTGGACAAAATTGACAAATAACAGATTTTGTCTACCCCTGGTTCAAAAGATATAACTTGGCCACTAGTGTGGCCTTGCCAGAAACCAGTAGAATTTATTTTTGTTATTTTATAAAAAACAAATGTCTTTATAAAAGATAAATCTTACTTAATTACTTTTATGTACTATACAGGTGGTGACTGTAGACTTGTTAGTAATTGTTTTTCATTACTTGTAAACGCGGGTGATCTAAAAAAAACATTAAATTTTTTCAACTTTGTCAGCAATTTATTTTATCAGGGCAATCAACAAGAAATACACTTACTTAAAATACCTTACAAATTGCTTAGAAACTACAATCATTATAAGTTAGATAAAAACAATTTAAATGATACTAACAGATTTATGTGTCAACATTTATGCTCGCGCTCGAGTGAATTAATATCAAGCGTACCGTGCAAGCGTATCATTTGTTTAGTAAAAGGATAAAAAACAAATTGAAATCTAGGTACAGTTATGTATGACGTCACACTTTATTAATGTATTGAAAATTTAAAGCATTTTCAATTCGCCTGTATACTTGTATGGAGATATTTTGATTCCTCAATATCTTTCGAAGTAGGTACTTACTTGGCGACCAATTCTATTATATTGAAAACTAATTTCGAAAAATTTGATGAAAATTCAAATCCGTGATGATGGTAGCCTGCCTGGACGGGTCACACACCTTTTTACCAGTCTTTAATGTATAACAGGGCTGCTCAACTTCTTTGACAGTCGGGCCTTCGTTTGGCCCAATTCAGAAATTTTGGCGGGCCACTGGCCACAAAGAGAATATAACCACTACGTTTTAGTGGCCACTCACGTAGTCACTTGAGATTTGTTTGTTTTGTAGAGAAAAGTTGATTTTGGAAAAAATGGTAATTATTATTTATTTAACATAAGCTGGAATACAATTTATGTACCTATTGTGAAACGTCAACTAAAGAGCGCCGAAGAACAAGCCGAAGTGAGCAGGGAAGTGTGCAGGACGAGTGTGTAAACACGATACGACAATTCTCATACCCCTGCCATTGCCACTCGCGCTGCCCAGTGCTCCCGAAAAGAGCGGTTTTTTGTGCGGAAGTCAAAGGACCGGGGCAGTGCGTGTTTACATTCTGCTCCGTCACTCAGTTCTCGCCGATAGATATCATCCACCACTTCTACGACGAACTTTCTTTTTTTGTATTTGATATCTTTTTAATAATCAAACATAATTGTATCGCAAAAAGACAGTGCGGACTGTAATTATTTCGACGTCTGCCATTGACGAAACTCGAAAGCGAAGTGAGTGGTAGGGCATTATTTTATTTTATTTTTATTATTAAGATATCCGCCATGGAATGGATCCGCTATCGACAAGGAATGCGACAGTGAGTTCGATGAGGCGAGAACCGGGCCCCTAAACTTAGGCCTCTCCTTAAGTAGGTACAGTACTACAGAACTCGATTCTCGTATTTCCTCATCGGACGGCTTCCCACTACCTCAGTTAGGTCGTCGATTCTCTTGGCAATTGGCAGTCAAATACTCCTGTCAGTAAGCGTGGTCTTCACTCCAAAATTCGCTTCCAAACTGGAAGATTGTAGTGTGTTTCGGCCAAAAGTAGCCATATACCAATAATGGTATTATATTCCAATGTGTCACTATTATGTCTTATTTATAGGTTTATCAGGAAAGTTTAGGCCGTTTAGGGTTTAATACGTATTAATAAGAACTGATGAATATTGGCTGTTGCAAAAGTTCTCAAATAGTACTCAATATGCTATATTTTTAATTAATTCATTGTCATTAAAAGGCGATCCATCATCACCAGCCTATGAACGTCCACTACTATATTTATTACTAGCTTTTCCGCGCACCCGCATTCATTGATAATGTACCATACAATGGTGAAAATTCGTTACAAACATACAAAAATACAAATTTTTCCTATTTATAATTTAATAAATAATAATCCTTTTTATTAGTAAGAAGTATGATAGACGACTAACTAAGTTCCAAGGCCCAAATATGCCCAAATTACATTACCACGCAACTTCAACTCTCACATTTTCAAATGAAACTATATGTAAGTTTATGTAATAAATTGTGTTACTATAATAACAATATTTTTTATGGATAATATGCCTCCGTTTATCTTACAATAAGTAAGAAGTATGTTTTCTTCTTATTTTTTTTGGATATGTTGTGATTCTGCATCAAATTGTAATTGGTCACTGTCATTAGGCTCAGCTGCAATTTGAAAACAAGTGTAAAGTAATAGTATCTAGATTTATTATTATTATTAAACACATTACAGTTCCCTTACATACCTAATCCGAAGTTTTGACGATTCTCTTCAATCAAAGCAATCTGAAATAATTTTGTTTATTGAAGATAAATCATTAGATGTAGGTATAATGGTGTGCTCCGGTAACTGCAACTGCATTTGATACCCCTTCTAGTCTTTATAAAGGTTGGATGCATTGGCAATCCTCTTGGTAATGTCCATAGGCATTGGTAGTATCAAGTCTACCCCATACCTACATGTCAGCCTTATGACATAGAAAAGTAATGTGCGGTCGGGGGGGTGTACCCCCGCCAGGAACGAAGTTCAATCTATCTATACATACAATATTATAAAGCGAGTTTGTTTGGTTGAACGCGCTAATCTCAGGAACTACCTACCTATTGGTTCGAATTGATAAATTCGTTTAGTGTTGGATAGTCTATTTATTGAGGAAGGCTATAGGTTTCTTTTTATCCCAGGAAAACATAAGATCCTCGGTAACGCAAGTGAAACCGTGGGGCGGAAGCTATTTACTACTATAATAAAGCAGAAGAGATACCCGGGCATTTTAATATTATAAAGCTGAAGAGTTTGTTTGTTTGCTTGGTTGAACGCGCTAATCTCGGGAACTACTTATT
Source organism: Tetheella fluctuosa (assembly GCA_951216915.1). NCBI lineage: Eukaryota > Metazoa > Arthropoda > Insecta > Lepidoptera > Drepanidae > Tetheella > Tetheella fluctuosa. The sequence goes on from OX578214.1 coordinate 5,696,653, forward strand.
CGAATTGAAAAATTCTTTTAGTGTTGGATAGCCCATTTATCGAGGAAGGCTATAGGCTAGATACTTTTTATCCCGTGAAAACATAAGACCTCGGGAACGCGGGTGAAACTGCGGGGCGGCAGCTAGTTTATAAAGACAAGCTCGTATGAATTGTAATTCGTGATGGCCTGGTGGGAGGCATCCTCCTCGACGACGTCATCGCCGACGTCGTCGTTGACCGTCTCGCCTTGGGTAGCGTGCGGGAACACATGCACGCGCATCTACCCGAGCCAGCGCCATGTTCTCCTGCGGCGGAATGCCAGGGGGTAGTGGCCTGCCTGATGCTAATTTGTGAATCACCTCGATAGTTTTTAGCCATAGCTGGTATTACCTATTGGCCACAAGTTCTATGTAGGTAGGGTTTCTAGTAACTTTTGGACAATGGAACGAACGGATTCAAATCGCCCGCTACGTCCACTGCTTGCTAGTATGCAAGTCACTCACCGTACGATCACTTTCATCAGATAACACATCTTGCAAACTTGCTTTGACTTTTTCGTGTTTAGAATTTATAATTACTTTTCGTTTTTTGATTTTATTTTCATTATCTTCTATTTCATCGTCTGCCTCAGAGTCACTTGTAATGGTACCTTATGACATAATTATGAAAAATATATTTCTACTCTTCATTAGTTAGGTATTATTTACCTATAGTTGATTCTAATAAAAAACTTACAATAGCTTATGCTGGAATGTAATGAGCAAATTGAATTACTATTTTCAGTTAAACTCTCCATCCATCGCTGAAAATAAATACCTCAATTAAATAGGTTCCATGCCAACTATTTTAAAAATCTTTAGGCTATGTACCTTGTCTCTTGGAATTAGGCGGTCAGCTTTTTTCATGAATGTAAAGTTTGCTTTCTGGCCAAGATCTACTAAATGTCTTGTTACTTCAGTTGTAGACATGGCTTTGTTTAGGACTCCTTGCAATGTCTGCGGATCTTTATCAATCAAACCAGGAAACATTATAGCTAGTGGTTTCAATTGAGGTCCATCCTCACATTCTACCTAAGAAAATATATTGATTAAACACACATTGCCAGGAAGCAAACTACAACTACAAATATAATACTAGTTTTGTATTTTATGTCAGTAGGTTGACAAATATGCGCCGCCGACGTCTATGGACATTTGCAATACCAGTAACTTGTAAAGAAAGACTTAAACACGTAAATAAAATTTACGAGTTGCAGTACTTCCTCCTCATCAGGAACACTGGTTGATGACTTAGCAGTAGCACTCTGCAGTATGTCAACCCATTCTGAGTCCTTAGCTAACAGTGGACACAGTGATTCTGGTGGTTTTATTTCCTGGACATTGCTATGAGTTCTTGAAGCCTGGAATTTTATTATTTATTTAAATTCTAAGCAAGTCATAACAGACAATGTATTACTTTTTCTTTGGTACAATACCGAAGGCTCCGAGTTTGTAGTTGACGATGTTATCTGTTTTGGCCTTTTGTATTTTTTGGTTGGATCATTGGTATTCATTTTGTGGAGGACATTTTGCAGTTTTAGAATTCACATATTTCCAAAAATGTTGTATTACAATGACAGGTATATTGACACTATATTGACACTACAGATTATTATATGTACCTATATGTAGGCATGTAATTATGTAAAGTAATAGTATGTACATGAAGTTCTTTTATAAATCAAAGATCCTATTTAGTTTTTACCAAGTTATACTTTGGTTTTTATCTCTTACATAAGAAAACTATGTTTTTTTTTATGTTGAGTAAATATTGGAAGAGGTTTATGAGTAATCATCATCTTCATCATCCTCAGTCTTGGGAATAATGGAGGGAGGGACATATGGTTGAGTTGCACCTTCAGCTCCAACTGATCCTTGTTGTAATAACAGCCATTGCTGCTGTTCTTGCTTTGCTTGTTCTTCTCTTGCCTGAAATGTGTATACACATAAATCTTTTTAAAATCATTATAGTCCAAATGTTTTGTTTACCGTTTGTAACACACAAATCTCAATTAATGAAAGTGTGAAAAAAAGGGTCTAGACCAGGGGTCGGCAAGTAATTTTAAGTGGGGTCCGGATACTGTTGAAACTTTTTATCCAGGTCCATAAAAAAAACCTCATAATACTCTCTAGTTTAATTTTTTTTTATATTGAATAATACAGGAAGTTAGGTAGACGGTTGAACATGCGAAAACTATGGATAGATGGGGTCTTCTGCTACGTGCTCAGCTTCAATAATTTGACCTAGGACCCATGGTTTTCTTTTATCATCTTGCGATCAGTCATGAAGACTATAAGCAGATAAGATGTATGCTTTTTAACAGGTAGGACGCTACTCCCAGTGGAGCCAGTCCATTCTTTTAATTAGTCAGTGTTCTTACTGACTGTTCTGGTCAAAAATATCCCGCCGCTTTTTTAGCCGACGTATGCTTTCAGGGATGGTAAGCTGACCCGCAAGTTGGTTCGGGTGCTTTTGCAGTCGGGTTTTGTAGTTGGCGCCATGAACAGTAATCTCATCTTTAACCATTGGCATGTTAAGAATATCATGGACCTCTGTTGTTCTGATAAACCATGGTGCATTTGATATTTGTTTAAGGATGTAGTTTTGCACTCTTTGTACGATCATCACATTGGAGACACTGGCAGAGCCCCACAGTTGTATGCCATATGTCCAAATTGGTTTTAGGATTGTTTTATAAATGAGAATCTTGTTATCAGTAGATAATTTCGAGTTTCTACCCAGCAGCCAGTAGAGTCCCTTGTATTTCAGGTTCATTTCGTCTCTTTTTGTTTGTACATGTTTCTTCCAGGTAAGTCTGCAGTCTAAATGCATACCCAAGTACTTCACGGTGTCGTGATGTGGAAGTTGAGTGCCGTTTAAAGTGACTGGTGCACAGTTTCCCTTGCGAAGGGCAAAGGTTATATGCACTGATTTGGACACGCTGGCCGCAATTCACCATTTGCCCAGCCATTCTTCCATTTCATTCAGGCTGTTTTGTAATATCCGGACGCTTGAACTGGGCATTTGCTCGTAGCAAGCAAGGCCGTGTCATTGGCGAAGGTCGCAACTCTTTCTCTAACTTGGAATATCCTATTAGATATATATGATTTTAACACTCCATAAAACGTATGTGGTAATAACGATTTTATTTTATACAACAATACTTTATGCCAAACTCTGCCGAAGGCTTGTTGTATATCAAGGAAGGCCGATGAAAAATATTCTCTTTTTTCAAACGATCTTCTTATTGTTCTGCACACTCTATGAACTTGTTCTGTGGTGGCATGCTCTTTCCGGAATCCAAATTGGTGGTCAGGGACGATTGACTTTTCTTTAAGAACATTGGTGAGTCTTTGTAGTAGGCATTTTTCAAACAGCTCACACACGCTTACAGACACAGTCGATAGTAAGCTGATCGGTTTGTATGAGGTAACTTCGTGGGGGGGCTTACCAGGTTTATGTATCATTATGATTTGGGAGACCTTCCACAGATCTGGAAAGTATCCCACTCTCAGTATGGCGTTGAATAAGATGGTGAAATAGACTATTGCTTTACGCGGCAACTCTTCAAGGACCTTTTTGTCGATAAGATCAAACCCAGGTGCGTTGTTGTTATCCATGAATTTGATATTTCTACAAATCTCTCTAGGTGTCACTATTTTTAGAGGTAAGTCGAGTTGGAAGTCCTGATTTAGGGGTTTTTTTTTAAACATATTTTTTAATTCCTCACTTCCAAAATTTAAAACTCCAATAACTTTTTTCAAAATTGATAAAACTGGTAAAGTTATATTTTATTCTTATCTTAACTAATGGTAGATTCTTATTAAATTGATATTGGAGTTTAAAGTTTTGGAAGTGAGGAATTCCGGAATAATAAAAAAAAAAATTTTTTTTAACTGTGGGGCCTAGGTCAAATTATTGAAGCTGAGCACGTAGCAGAAGACCCCATCTATCCATAGATTTCGCATGTTCAACCGTCTGCCTAACACCCTGTATATCTAATTGCTGTTTATGTTCCAACCTTTCGCGGTCCGGATAGGGACAGCGTCCGCCTGTTGCCGACCGTTGGTCTAGACTCAAACAACAAATTTGAGATATTAATTAATTCATGTTTATGTTTGTAACATACATAAAATATGCATTGATCCAATTGTAATGAAAGAGGATTTGTAACATACACCGAATATTAGCTAGTAAGATATAAATAAATATTTTTCATATTGTTTTTCACCTAGTGGTAACAAATGTTCACACAAAAATAAGTAGGTATTACGTCTAATTTTTAAAACAAATAATATACCTTGGCAAAAAGTTCTTGTTGTTGTCTTAGCAATTCTTCCTCTGGTATGCCCAAATTCTCCAGACGTGTACTTTGCCTTCTCCTCTTAGCTGCTACAGCCTTACAATCTTTGAGTACTGCCTCAGCTTCTAATGTGTAGTCACTGAATCCTAGTCGGTCAAGAGCTGAAAATAATAATAATATCCTGGAACATTCCTCACACACAGCAATCTGATCCCAAACTAAGCAGAACTTGTGCTATGGAAACTAGATAAGGGATGTACCAATGTCCTATATTATAATAATAGCCTTTAATAACAATCAAAGATAATTACATCTTATTTCTACTCAGTACTGTAAAAAATGTTTAAGCATGTTGTGTATGTAAACTGTGGGTACTTTGTTAGACCTTTTTATTAAAAAGGAAACTTAAGTAGGGTAGACTAAGATCTGTGTCTGTCATATCTTGCTACCTAGCACAATAAATGTTCTTACATTAAATAGTGTTTTCTTAAACATAACAGTGGCGACGAGTACAAAAAAGTGATTAAAAATGGACACAAAAGCTGTTAAATTCAGTGAATATAATCCACAGACTGATAATTGGGAAAATTACATAGATAGGTTAAAATATTGTTTCGAAGCAAATGGGGTCGTATCGGACGCCGCAAAACGGGCGAATTTCTTTACTATTTGTGGTGCACAAGTGTTTGAGACACTTTTAGCACTAATTACACCAAAAAAATCAAATGAAGTGACATTCAGTGATGTTGAATCAATATTAACCAAACATTTCAGTCCGAAACCAAATGAAATTTCTATGTCATACAAATTTTACAAGCGCGATCAACTACAAAGTGAAGCAGCATCTGAATTCATAGCAAAGCTCAGAAAATTTAGTTCTGGATGTAACTTTACAAACTTGGAACGAATGTTACGTGATAGACTTGTATGCGGCATGAGTGATAAAAAATTACAATATGAACTTTTGAAAAAGGACAATTTGCAATACCAGGACGTGGTAGACGCTATGCTATCCTCTGAAAGTGCAGGGAAAGATGTCCGTATGATTAATGGTACCAGTACCAGTACTGGGAATGTAATATCACATGAAAGTGTCGATACTAATATGGGGGTTTCAATGACTCCCAAACACGAACCTATGGACATAAATGCAGTTCAAGCAAAAACCAACAATAGATTTTGTTTTCGTTGCGGTGATCGACATGGTGGAGAATGTCGTTTTGTGAATACTGTGTGTCGATTTTGTAAGAAGAAAGGACACTTGGAGAAAATCTGCATTTCTAAAAAAAGAAGTTCAAATAAACGAATAAATTTCGCTGAAGACGAATTTGAAGGAGATATGAACGGTATTTACACCTGTGAGGGTACGACAAAACGTATACCACCGTACAACGTGAACGTGATGTTGGATGGAGTACCGGCGGTGATGCAGGTTGACAGCGGCGCCAGCTTCTCATTGATCAACGAGCGTACGTGGCGTGCGCTGCGTGCGCAGCACCCGCGAGCTTCTTTGTGTACTACAAAACACGGTTTACGCACGTGGACGGAAACACCAGTTATAGTGCTCGGACAAAAGACAGTGTGTGTAGAATATAATGATGTAAAGTGTGATCTCAATATCATTGTAGCTAAGGGTGTTGGGCCAAATTTATTAGGGCGCGATTGGTTCACACCGCTGAATATTTCATTAATATTAAATATTAATTTTGTTGTATCAGATACTGATCAGTTAATGACAGACGAAGTTTTAGCAAAACATGGTCAAGTTTTTATGGAGGGTTTAGGTACTTACCGTGGAGACCCAGTTGCCATACATTTAAAGTCGGGTGTTACACCGAAATTTCTAAAGGCTCGCCCTGTCCCTTATGCTATAAAAGACAGAGTGGAGGTCGAGATCGATCGCTTGGTTTCGGAAGGAGTACTTCGCGCCGTGGCATACTCTGAGTGGGCGACACCAGTCGTACCGATCGTAAAGAAATCGGGCGAGATCCGACTATGCGGTGATTATCGCAGTACAGTTAATCAGTCTACCGAGTCAGATACTTATCCTATGCCTACAGCTAATGAAGTTTTCGCTACAGTCGCTGGAGGCAAATTTTTTACTACATTAGATTTGGAAAGGGCTTACACACAAGTGATTGTTGACGAAACTACAGCCAGAATGTTGACATTAAATACATGTAAAGGTCTATTTACAGTGCACAGATTAGCTTTCGGAGTAAAGGCGTGTCCAGGTATTTTCCAACGATTAATGACAGCGTTACTGGCTGGCATTCAGGGCGTTGCTGTACTGATTGATGACATTATAATCAGTGGAAGGACTTTTTCAGAGATGAGCCAGCGTTTAGATACAGTACTGGAACGAGTTAAAAAAGCTGGTTTAAGGCTGAATAAGAAGAAATGTAAATTTGCAAAGCAATGTGTAGAATTCCTTGGTTTTGTCATTGATGGAGAGGGCATTCATCCTGCGCCCAGCAAAGTGGACTCAATAAAAAAAACTCCAGAGCCAAAGAATATCCAAGAGTTGCAAGCTTTCTTGGGTCTTTATAACTTCTATGAAAGGTTCATACCACATAAAGCCACAATACTAGAACCGCTTCATCGATTATTGATTACATCTCAAGCATGGCAGTGGGCTGAAGATGAACAAAATAGCTTTGACACAGCAAAAAGCCTAATTTCTTCTGAATTAACACTAATTCATTATGATTTGAAGAAAGAATTAATACTTACATGCGACAGTTCAGAATACGGCGTCGGTGCGGTATTGTCGCACGTAATGGAAGACGGCCAAGAACGGCCAATAGCTATGGGCTCTAGAACTCTGCATTCTCATGAGCGTCGCTATTCTCAACTTGATAAAGAAGCAACATCGATTATGTTTGGAATCAAAAAATTTCACAACTACTTAATGGGAAGACCTTTTACGGTGATTACTGATCATAAACCATTGTTAGGCATATTTGATCCAAGGAAACCAATGCCAAGTATGTTGTCACCTCGTTTGACTAGAATTGCTATTGCACTTACATCACATGACTACAACATTGAATACAAACCTGGCTCCCAGATAGGAAGCGCAGACAGTCTCAGCCGTTGGCCGCAACCAGTACCGGAACAACCCGAACAGCAATTGTATGAAGTCTTATTGATGGCAGAGACACCTGAAGACTTTCCATTTGATGCTGAACAGATTGCATCAGAGACAAAAAAAGATAGAACGCTATCACGTGTTACTCATTACGTTCTAACAGGTTGGCCGCTTAGAGTTACTGACAGTGATATGCGTCCATACTGGTTACATAGGGCAGAGTTGTCTTTGCAAGAGGGTTGCCTCCTATTAGGTTGTCGTGTAGTTGTTCCACCACGACAACGAGAAGTTACCTTGCGCACCCTACACGCTACTCACAATGGCATCGTACAGACTAAAGCATTAGCCAGAAGCTATGTATGGTGGCCACATCTTAATGAGGATATAGAGGCTTTGGTTAGTGATTGTATGAGATGCCTTGAGAACCGCCATATGCCACCCAGAACTACTCATGAGTGGATAATTCCTACAAGACCATGGTCACGTATTAATATTGATTTTGCAGGACCATTTCAAAACAAATACTTTTTAATAATTGTTGATGCTCATTCCAGATGGCCAGAAGTTTTTGTTGTGAATAATATGACTTCTGAAACGGTTATTCGACATCTAAGAATGATTTTTGCTACTCATGGGTTATGTGAAACATTGGTCTCAGATAATGGTACATCATTCGTGTCTAATGAAACTGAGCAATTTTTGGCTGCAAATAAAATTAAACACATTACAACTGCTCCATATCATCCTGCTACTAATGGTTTAGCAGAAAGAATGGTACAAACCGTTAAGGACAAGTTGCGCAAGTTGGACAACTCATCTTGGGATATTAAAATTCCTAATATGTTACTGGGACTACGGGCTACACCCTGCGCAAGTACAAATAAGAGTCCAGCTGAGCTCTTGATGAACCGACGTCTACGTACTCTTTTAGATTCTATTCATCCAGATAATATCCAGTGTAAAAAAACTGAACAACAAATTGAAAAGAATTCAAAAAACAAACAAAGAGAAACAAATATTGGTCAACAAGTAATGTACAGGAATTATGGCAGAGGAGCGAGGTGGTTGGCAGGCAAAGTTGTTACTAAAGAAGGGCCATCTAAATATTCGGTTATCACTAATGATGGGTCGATAGTAAATAGACACATTGATCAATTAGTTACAAGAAAGTCACCAAACTCAGAAATTATAGAGGAAGGAAGTGACCAAAGAACACCTACAGAAGAAAGAAATGTTATACAAAAGAATATTGTGAGTCAGGATAATGATGATCAAAGAGTTGAGATGTTGCCTAGCCAGGATACGGATGACATAATACAAATACCAAGTTCATCTGAGTGGGCAGACATGTTAGGAATACCAAATACTGCCGAAGTAGAATACTCTGGCGGAAAGCTTAAAAATAAATTGTTTACTCGTAGTAGTACGCCTTATGCAAGACCTAGTACTAGTGATAATAACTATCTTTGTTAGTTGATTATTGTATTGTATTTTGTAGCTAAGAGTTTATTGTTGTTTTGGTTAGAGTATATTTTAAGTTCATTTATTACTATGTTTGTGTTATTAGGTACTTTTCAAAATAATGTTTATGTTACTATAGTTTTGTTATTAGTTACACTTGGGGGGAAGGTATGTTGTGTATGTAAACTGTGGGTACTTTGTTAGACCTTTTTATTAAAAAGGAAACTTAAGTAGGGTAGACTAAGATCTGTGTCTGTCATATCTTGCTACCTAGCACAATAAATGTTCTTACATTAAATAGTGTTTTCTTAAACATAACAAAGCATATGTAACAAATTTATTTTATTTTTTTAGACACCAGTTTCTTGATTGTCTTGCTTTTCAGCATAGGCCTCCTCAAGTGTTCTCCACAAAGATCTATCTCTTGCTTTTCTCGCCCAAATCGTTCCCGCCATACCATATTAAACTACTTTTTAAAATATAGCTTGATTATATATCTGTACACTGACTGACTGGGCGATACATCAACGCACAGCCCAAACCGCTGGACCTAGAGATTTGAAATTTTGCATATAGATGCCTTATACAGTGTAGGCATCCACTCCACTAAGGATTTTTGGAAATTCAAACCCTGAGGGGGAAAATAGGGGTTACATATAAAAAAGATGGGTCAGAGAAGAGAGTAGGGACATTTATACTTTAAAAAAAATATTTATTTACAAATTACCTGCGAGAACGTGTTCGGCATTAATCGTTTTCTTGTTGCTTTGATTACATACTTCGTTAGCTTCTGAACTGAGTAAATGTATAAATTCAGTACAACAGTTGAGTATCAACTCTCTTGACTCGAATGCTACTCGTACAGAGGGGACTAATTCCTTTATCATTTTGTTAATGCTGGCTCTGGGCAGAGTTAACTCATCTTCTTCTGAAGGTGGGGGACACAATTCACGCTCTGGACTTCCCATTTTTAGCGGATTTTGTAACTAAATAAATAGTAAAATGTATCAGAAAAAGAAGAAACTTAGTTGAAGAATACAAACAAACCAAAGTTTATAATAATATAATAATCAATCACCCACCAAAGATAAATAAAGATTGGTGAGTGATGTGCCGAGTACGGCTGGACGCGAGTCAGACTCGATTCCTGCAGTGGACTCACCTACTCGAATACCAATTTATTTTGATTCGAGTACGGTGGACTCGATTGTATTATGCGAGTCTCAACTGTCTCGCAATAAGTAAAATGACTTGCAAAGCTTGTAAAAACTTATAGAACATATATCTGAAGTTCTTGGCTCCTAATAAGATCTCTTTGTGTTGTATAATAAAACAAAAAGAACTTGATCTCATTTCCGGTATCTCTACTATATACTAAGGAGTATGTTCTATGTCTTTCGGTAATATTTAAAAATATTCTCATCAAAAATGTAAAAACGAATACCAAACATAAAACTCGAGTACTGGGCTCGAATCGTGGAATCGAGTTATGATTCGAATACCATTTAAACCGACTAGAGATATGCCGAGTCAGGCTGACTCGAGTACCGACTCGAATACTTATTAAGTACTCACATACTCGAGTATTCAGATTATAGGATTCGGATACACGGTATTCGAATACGGGTTGCGAGTACTTTATGGTATTCAAATCATAAGTCAGTGTTTGTAAGCAGATATCACAGATTTTTTTATTGATTTTATAAATACAGGGAGGTACGATGTTTTTATTTTGTAGAATGTTTATTATACTAATGTGTATTAATATTGTTAAAATCAAGAAATAAGATATCTAATTGCTTATTTTGTTACCTTATGTAAGTAAATTATTAAAATTACTGATTATGATAGTCATTGTTATATTATTTACATCATTCGAAATATTCGAGTCCTAACCTAATGAGATTTCGAATACTTCGAACAAGGTATTCGAGTATCTGTAAAAATCTTCCGACTCGATTACTGACTCGATTCTTTTTTTAACGGGAACCAGAAAAGTCGTACATGAAAAATAGCTGACTTGGTACAACACTAAAACCGACTCGAAATTGGTATATAAATGTACATACGTATTTATGGCCGGGTATATACGTCAGATTCTTTCATCCGATAGTCGGATCGATAGTCTGATCCGGCGAACGAATGTTCAAGCCAAGTAAAGTACATACACTAGGTCCTAGGATATGGCGCCAACGCCTTCCGATAGTCGGATCAGACTATCGGATCCGACTATCTGATGAAAAAAATCTGACGTATATTTCCGGCCTATAATGTAGACAGAGAAACCAATAGACCATTGGTTGCCGTGCCGCATGTGAGATAGAACGATAGGTGTGTGGTATTGCCATATCAATGTTTTTACCCTTTTTAGCAATACCAGATTCAGGGCTTGAAGTATGATCTATGATTAACTAACAGAACCCCGCGGTTTTACCCGTTACGAAAGAAAACGTTTATTCATTTGGCATCAAAAGGTTATTGAATAATATTTTGAGTGTGATATGATTATTTTACCTATGCATTATGAGAAAAATAATCAATATTCAAGTTCAGTGACTCTTTAAGAATAAATCTAGTTCATTTCCTAATGTCATGCGTTATAAAGAGAAATCCGCTGAAACTAGAAAAGACGTAAAGTTGTTTATTTGCTTCTTATTTTCACTCAACATTTTCACAGCCTATATCAAATTGCTTAAACCTGTTTATTGCCCGAGTATAAGTTCGTCTAGCATTAGTTCTATTGAAATAAATTTAGAGCTATTTATTAAATATTTAAAATCTCTTGATCATTGCAAATCTGGTGGACCCGACAATATACCACCTATATTAATTGTTAAATGTGCTGAGAGCCTGGCAGTTCCTCTTTTATTATTATATAATCGTTCTTTTTCCGAAGGTATAGTTCCCTCACTATGGAAATCAGCATTTATTACACCAGTTTTTAAAAAAGGCAACAAATCTGATGTGGAGAACTATCGTCCAATCTCTAAACTCTGCTTGTTTGCAAAGATTTTGGAACGATTGGTCTATAACGCAGTATATGTAGCTCTCAAATGTTCTTTAGGTGATGAGCAGCATGGGTTCATGGAAACGATCAACCGTAACTAACTATTTTATTAGCCAAAGAATTCATAACAGAAGGCAAGGACGATGGTGTCCAAACTGATGTTATCTTCACTGATTACAGCAAATGTTTCGATCGGATAGATCATCGAGCGTTCCTTGAGAAATTATTATCTGCTGGTATACACGGTGATCTTTATCGTTGGTTTGCATCTTACATTGATAATCATTCTCAAGCTGTAGTGCTACTGGGTCGTACTTCTGATTGGTTAGTTATCCCATCTGGCGTCCCACAGGGATCCATCCTAGGCTCTTTACTTTTTATAATCTTTTTACTCGAGGATTGTTTCTTAAACTCAAAAATCTTGTTATTCGCGGACGACATGAAGATCCTAAAATTTATTCGTAACCTTTCAGATGTATGCAAGCTTCAAGATGATTTCCTGAGGTTTGAATTATACTGCGCACGCTACATGTTGGATCTTAATGTCTCATAGTGCTCTTATTCCTCTTTTACAAGAAAAAGAGAACGTATAAATTCTCATTACACTCTACTTGGCCATAACCTTACCCAAGTTAATGAAATTTAAGGACCTGGGTGTCATCCATGATAACAAACTTTTGTTTGATAAGCATATCGATCATATAATAAATAAAACCTCCAAAGCTCTAGGTTTTATAATGCGTACCTCTGTTAGTAAAAATAAAAAAAAACTATTAAAATACTGTTGTGCCTTTGTGCACAGCCACTTGGAGTATGCCTCCCAGGGTCTGGAATCCCCAATATGAAATTTACAAGTCCAGAATTGAGAGAATTCAAAAAAGGTTTAGCTTAGATTATAAGGCGCAGCAGAGATCGATTGACTACAGCCATAGCTGTAAACGTTATTATTTTCTTCCTTTAGAAACACGGCGTAATATTAGTGACATCTGTTATCTTATGAATATAGCACATGTTATTGTTGATAGTTCTTTCTATGATATATATCCAAACTGGTTAACTGGGCCTTAGACAACGTCCTATACTGCATGTACCTACCGCTCATACCAATTATAGGCAAAACTCTTTCATGTTGCGTAGTGCTAAACAATTTTAATTTAATTAGTTCTGAACATGATATAGAAATCTTTTACACAAAACCAACTTATGTAAAACGTCTCCTGACTCATTATTATTTTGCTCCCTCTCTGAGTGTGATGAACTAATGTTGTAATAGATCTTATGGCTAATGGTTTCCAAACTGTACCTAGTGTGTAGGTCGTTAGTTGTGTGAGCAATGTATGTATTTGTTGATATATAGCTTTATAATTTTTCATCCTTACGTTTGTGAAGATAGATTGGAGTATTTAGGCTTAACAAAGTATCATTAAGATATACATCGGACGTAAAACAAAAAAATGTTTATAAAAAGCGTATCCAGTATCTCGTATTTCCTCCCCAGGCTCTAATTTCTGCTTCCAAGCGGTACGTTTTCTAAAATTTTATAAATTCTTCTAAAGGGAGAAAAGATACCTATTGAAAAAAACACGATATTTAAACAATTTTAATTTTAAACATTAATATTCGTTAAACGATACCATATAATATCCGCAATAATCTGGCATTTTTGTTTAATGTAAAAATAAAACATAAAATTCATTTAAAACCAAAATTCAGAGGTGTTGTTGCAGTACCGTTTCAATTTTTCTGATGAGAAGTGTATAAAAGCCAAAGTCAAATCTGGTGGTAATATTATATGTAAAATAGCCACCATTTTACAAAAGCCTGACTGACTTTTACTAAAACTTTTCGAGGACTATTTGAGACGACATGAAAGAATAGTCATAATACACGCATTTCATTGGACAAAACGTCACCAATATCATTCAATAAAACTCAAAATACACCGATTTCATGAAAAATATAACGAAAACGCAACGTCACTTCGCAAGTTCCCGCCAAAAAGTCTTAGCTTCAGCTTGACTCTCTTCCACCACAGAACACTATAACCACAGTTTTACAAACCAAACAGTTAAGAAACCAAACAATTTTATTTAACGTATTATGTAAAATAGAATTTAAATCACGGCCATACTCTTGTTTCCTTCAATTTTTTATGATAAGATTGTACATCGGAAAAAATAAAGTATCTTGTATATATCGGGCAAAGCAACACGTCATGTAATGCAATAGGGTATTATACCCATTTTTGAAAAGTGTCTCAATTCGTTCCTAAAGTGCTAATAAGCCACCAAAAAAAAGACGAAAATTTTATGCAATCCGTAAGTGCCATAAAAATGTATTTAAATTTTACATTTTCAATTTTCGCGCGTAGTTTGATAAAAACGCTGGACGCCATGCATGATACTCTACGGTCATGACGTTATTTGAACTCTTGTAAGTATATATAAATGCGCTGATATTGGCATCAATTGAACTTTTAAAAATTTATTAATTAAAAATGAGCTATTATCCTTTTTATTAGTGTGCTGTTCCTGAATGCATGAATATTAGTGTAAAAATAATAATAATAATACTTCACTTGACACTTTTTAGTTTACATACAGCACCGTATGACGTCATTATAGTGGCGGCTACTGTTTCGCTTGTTTAGAAACAGATAAAAAAAAAAATTAATTAAGTTATTTTATGAACTAAAACTAACATTTTCCGGCAGCTTATTGCCTAAGCTATCTAAATTGTACATTTTTAGATTTGTTCTCATATAGAGTAAAATACCCTATTAGGTACCTACCTACATAGGTACTTTTTTAAATCACATTTTTAAGTAGTCATTGTTCCGAGAAGTATAAGTCAAAGTCAAAGCCATTTATTCAGTTTAGGCCCTAAGAGGGCACTTATGAACGTCGAAACTACTGAAGTTACCACCGATTCGGAAGTCGCCTTCAACTGAGAAGATTTTTTAAAGAAATATAATACACATAAACACAAAACATGAAAAAAAAAACAACTAGAAAAATAAATAAAAAATAATAACCTGAACAAGTTCAAATTAAAAAAAAAAAAAAAATTGTATCTCTAAAATACTAAGTACTGGCTTTTGTATAAGTATGAACAAGGTGCACTTGTGCAGAGTGCAGCTATTTCCAGACATCTTTATCTTCAATGTAATGAGCTACCTTGTAATAGGCTTTTTCTTTCAAAACTTTCTTAATGTGAGATTTGAATTTGAAATCAGTCATCTTGGTAACTGAGAGAGGTAATTTATTATAAAAGCGTACACTACTTCCAAGAAATGTCTTTTTAACTTTGGCTAATCTAAAATACGGAACAACTAATTTATCTTTTTGTCTTGTATTGATATTATGTACCTCCATTTTTGATTTAAACAATTCTATATTTTTACGTATGAACATTATATTTTCATAAATGTATAGTAAAGGTAAAGTCATAACGTTTATATCTTTAAATAATTCCTTTAACGATTCACGAGGACCCATATTATAAATGGCACGAATTGCCCTTTTTTGTAATATAAATATAGATTCTATATCTGCTGCAGCTCCCCATAGTAAAACGCCATAAGATAAAAGACTATGAAAATATGCAAAATAAACTAATTTGGCCGTCTCGACATTCGTCAACTGCCTGATTTTTCTAACAGCAAATGCAGCAGAACTTAATTTACTAGTCAAAGATTCTACATGAGGACCCCATTGTAGTTTATTATCTAATGTGATGCCCAGAAATACAGTTTTATCGACTAAATCCAAACTGCTGCCATCTATTAATATCTGGCTGTCTACTTGCGCTACATTTGGAAGAGAGAATCTTAAACATTTAGTTTTCTTAGAATTTAGTAAAAGATTGTTAACAGCAAACCATTTGGAGACTAGTGATAAAGTATCATTCACTTTCATAAGTTCTTTGTCTTTTCTATCTACTTTGAAAATTAATGAAGTATCGTCAGCAAACAGGACGATATCTGAGTGACCAATTACAACAGAGGGTAAATCATTAATATAAACTAGAAACAGAAAAGGCCCTAGTATCGAACCTTGGGGTACCCCCATTTTGACTAGGGAGCCCTTGGATGTCGTACCACTAATTCCTACTTTTTGTTGGCGATTACTTAAATAAGACAAAACAAGATCATGAGCAGTTCCACGAATACCATAATAGTTAAGCTTCAGGAGCAGAGTACTGTGGTCAACGCAGTCAAAGGCCTTGGATAGATCACAAAAAATGCCAATGGCATCCTGCGAATTTTCCCAGGCTTCATAGATGTTTTTCAATAATTTTGCTGCCGTATCTGATGTGGATCTCCCTTTCGTGAAACCGAACTGATGACTATGTAATATCTCATGTTTATTGAAATGACCTAACATTTGATTAAGCAACAGTTTTTCAAAGATTTTGCTAAGTGCTGGGAGTACGGATACTGGTCTATAATCAGAAGGGTTATCTTTACAGCCAGATTTAAAAATTGGGACTATTTTACTATACTTCATTAGATCAGGAAAAGTACCCTGATCAATGCATTCATTAAAAATATCCGACAAAATAGGTGCAATTACTGTTATTATCGATTTTAAAATCGTTACCGACAATCCCCATAAGTCTTCGGTGCTTTTCAAATTGAGAGTATTAAATAACTTTATAATATCACTAGCAGTAACGTAATTAAATTTAAAACTGGGAAATTATTTACGAATATGTTGCTTAAGTAACGCTCCAGCCTCATCAGGGCACGAGTTGAGAATTTCAGTTGTTTTCCCTGGTATATTAGCAAAGAAATTCTCAAAAGCGCTAGCTACTTCTAATTTATCCGATACAATTTCATCATTAATTTTTAACGTTAACTGTTCGTTTTTACATTTTATTTTTCCTGATTCCGTTTTTATAACATTCCATACTGCCTTAATTTTATTAGATGCTTTTCCTATTTTGTTACTTAAGTATATAGATTTTGCATGAATATACACTAATTTAAATAATTTGGAAAAATTTCTAACATAGTTATGGAATTTCTCGTCGCAAGTGGATGATCTTAATTGGTAAAGTTCATACAGCTTATCCCTACTTTTTCGGATTCCCTTAGTAGCCCAGTCACTAAATTCCAGTTTACTATTTACCTTCACTTTTTTGATAGGACAGGCTTTATTAAAGTCATCGCAAATAGTAGATAATAATTCATCATACAAGACATTGGGCTCATTACTATTACTATATATCTTACTATTGAGTTTATATTCCAAATTTTTGCTAAAATTGTCTAATCTTGCCTTTGGTCGTCATAGGTCTAATATATAATAATATTATTTTTCTTTTTTGACAACCCTTGCACTTTTGCGACAATAGCGTAGAATTTACGCTGCTGCTACAGTAGCGCCATTCTAATTTATCGCATTTCGACGTACACTTTTTCATATCTCTCCTTCTCAATCCTAACTAATATTAGCCTTTATTATATACATATTTACAAAAAATACAAACTATGATATATAGAAGACATCCTCAAAGCCCTCGCTGCTGTCGATAGGCAAGGTTCCCAACAGGCTGGCAGCGTTCCCTTTTTGGATGGCCAAGCTTATTCGTTGGCGGAAAAAGCTCCCAGCCCGTCGGTCTCCCGAAGCCTCGATGAGCTTGGATGATAAAATCCGAGCAAATCGGCGAGCCTCGAACCCCCATGGACCCATGGTTTCAACTGCGAATGGCATGAACGAAAAATTAGAACCAAGACAAGCGTATTTTTTAAATTTGGATTTTTCAGCACTGGTCGCAGCCGCCCCAGCGACTTTACAAGTCGCCAGTAAGTGGGAAGGCGCAAGTGTATCCACACACGTGGCATCCCACACCAGCGGCTTGCCAACACTCCACGGGATCAAAGTCATACCATCCGGCCTCTTGCCATCGTCACGCGCAATTCCGACTGGTTCTAGTACAGAAGGCACGTTGGCAACAACAAGAGCCCTACGGATAATATCATTAAGAGCCGCGTGGCGTGAAAAACGGCCGGCGCTTAAAGAGCACGAAAGCCCATGGTGGCCGAGCTCGTTGACAAAGTCTCCGCAGCGGCAGCGATGAGGATGATTGGTCCTGGAACCAAGACGGAGACAAATGCATAAACTTAAAGTGATTCGGTCAAACAAAGTACCGATGTTTGTAGATGGAATGGCTTGCAATCAGAGACCCGATTCCTTCTCAGAGACAGCTAACAAGCGTGCGCGGTCCGAATTTGAAGAAAAATTGGAAAATAGATTTTGCCAAGTTTTTTCGCATAGAGGCTTGTCCCACTCTCTCTGAGAGTGACTTAAGGTTAGCGACGGAATATTTGTGCCTGGACAAGCTGCCTGCCAATATTATATTTATATTAATATTATAAATGCGAAAGTGAGTTTGTTTGTTTGTTACCTTTTCACGCTTAAACCGCAGAACCGATCGCGATGAAATTTGGTATGCAGATAGCCTATGGTGTGGAGAAGAACATAGGCTACTTTTTATCCCGGGAAAACATAAGATCCCCGGGGAACGCGGGTGAACCCGCGGGGTGAAAACTAGTAATAGATAATTCCATGATAATTCTTAGAAACTAGGGAAAAACCGTAGACGGGGAAAAACCAAAATCTTAAGTGGAATGGAAACACTTAGTTTGTGACATTCTATGGTTTGTGGTTAACGTAGTGCAAGGACATAGCGCGTAGTGATTATATCCTCTTTGTCTGTGGTTTGTTAATGTGTGTGAGTGTCGTAAGTAGATGTTTGTGTGGGTGATACTTTACTTTGGATTTTTCTTTTGTGGAATTATTCGTCGTCAAAATAAAGTGGGCATAAATTTTTATTCATAAAAATTACAATAAAAGAAAACCTTAAAAATGGCAGAACCCGACGTAGTGGATTTAGATCTCACAATTGATGATTTTGTTCCAAAAAGTCCAGAAAGGTAAATATAATATTATCGCCAGTGATTCCCAAGACGGTCATTTTTTCATTACAAAAAACATGTAAATATATTCATCTATTAGTAATGCGCAATACAAATATTTTATACTAACATTACATTGATTTCAAAATGTGGATAACACTTGATGAAGAATACCATGACATTTGACCTACGACCTAGTTTTTTACTTACAGTCCAGTTCAGAGAGTAGAGGTTGTTGGAGACTTGGAGTTCAACTCCATGCCTCCCTGTAAGCCTTACGGGAAAAAGACGTGAAAAAAAAAATGTTTAGCTTGAAAAATTTTCATGTCTTTTTCTATTCACACTTATTTTTTACCGAAACGCATCTATCATGATACTCTGAACAAATATATGAACATTTTAGTAGCTTTGGCCTTTGAGGCCATAAATAAACTATTTATAAAAATATGTAATGCCAGGATTTGCAATTCAAGTTATTTTTTTTTACATATGAATTTACTGTGATCTATCCAATCTAGTAAAAACATTGCCCAAAGTATTTTCTAGGTCCTTCATCCATAATTCCCTAAGGCTACATTTCAACCCAATGTTTATATGTACCTACAGATAATATGATTTTATTCTTTTTTGTTTCATTATCAAATCCATATTTACTATGTAAATTCCTTATCCTTTAGTACAGTGGTTCTTAACCGGTAGTCTGCAGACCACTGGTTGTCCCTGGAAGCATCTGCAGTGGTCCGTGAAGCCATCCAAAAAATATAAAATTGTAAAAAGAAAGAAATACTGTTGATTTTGAACAAAAATATAGTGTTTAATTTATAGATAGAACAAACTTTTATTCTTTAACTGTATATTTACTCCAAACAGTTGGCGGTCCATGGAAAGACAGAAATTTTGTCAAATGGTCTCTAATCACTAAAAGGTGATGAACCACTGCTTTAGTATGATAAAATTTTCCTATCTAAGATTAATATTGGTATACTCAAGAGGGATTATATTAAAGACTAGTTCATTTGTAGTATGTGGCAGTTTTTTTAGTACCTTATTAAAATTAAATAAAACTTTGCAAACAGATTGGCCGAAGAAAAAAAAGAAAGTGGTAACCATTTGTACAAATTCAAAAACTACAAAGGCGCCCTGGCTATGTACGACGAAGCTATAAGACTTTGCCCTGAGAATGCTGCATACTATGGAAACAGATCAGCTTGCTACATGATGCTGGGCATGTACAAGAATGCACTGGATGATGCTCAAAAATCAATAGCTCTGGACTCGACATACACAAAAGGATACATCCGCATAGCAAAGTGCTGCATAGCACTAGGTATGTAAATATTAGTTCTGTTATTTTTTAACATTTTGACCACCAAACCTAAGTTACATAACATTAGTTAAATAAATTCTCCAATTGTTAAAATAACAAATCTAAATTCTGCGAATTTTCAAAAGTTGAAATGATTTTGCCACCAAATACTTATATAAAATTCACAACAAACCTTTTTGGCCTTACAATATTCAGTGAATGTATATTTTGGTTGGGCAAATATGTATGTGCCCTAGATATTACTTTGGATAAGGGGCAAGACAAGGTTAGAGATGATGGGCTACTAGATAGGCTTTTAATTTAATGTGGTGGGTGGAAGTAAGTATATTTATTCATTTGAATGAACAACTGCTTTAGTAGTTTGGTGGTAATCCATTGAACAAGCTCTGACATCACTAAAATCTGAGAGGGTTTTGAACATTCCTACTAAGTCCTATTAATATTATAAATGCTAATATTTGTGTCTTTATTTTTGTCATTATGCAGCTCACTTAAGCTTATTTACATATATTTTCCGACGGAAGCTTTGGGTTTGGCCACCTTCGGCCTAAAAAACCACCTCCACGGCCACTCGCGGTTTCTAGCAAGCGCTGAAATTGAACGCTCGCGCAGTTTATAAAATGTTTTCTTTATAGCCGTAATCGAATTTCGATATATTAGCCTATTTGAAGCGCTAAGGCTAAGATAAGCCTAATTAACCTGTGAACATTCCATGAAAATCCGTTCGAAAGTTTCGGAGAATAGCGTATTCAATCAAATAGACAGACAAAATGGTCCCTTTGCTATTATGCTTCCTACATAACCCACACTCCATTTTTGATTTAAAAAAAAACAATGTAAAATCACGTCTGTTCTACAGATTAGATATGACAGGCCGGTTGGCGTGGTTGGTAAGATACCCTATCCATCACGCCACAGGTGTTCGATTCCCACTCAGGACAAACATTTGTGTGCTTAAACATGTCTGTTTGTCCTGAGTCTAGGTGTAATTATTTATATAATGAATGTATTTATTTACAAAAGAAAACTATTACTTACTTATTTACAAAACTAGTATGTGTAGTAAGTATATCAGTTATCTGGTATCCATTCCATAGTACAAGCTCTGCTTAGTATGGGGTCAGATGGCCTTGTGTGAGGAATGTCCCAGAATATTTAGTTATTTTTTTATAATATGTATAGATATATATCTTGGTTATTCCTTGCAGTCTAAGGATCTTGAGGAATTATCAAAGGCTAGGCTATCTAGTTAAACAATTTATCAATAAAATTGTATGCAACACCAATACAAATTCTCTGAAAATCTTAATATTAGTAAAAATCTTGCCATGATTCTATTGTCTGCCATTTTTATGTTCTTGCATTATGATATTATGTACAAGCTAAATATTATATTGTTTTGTAGACTTATTTTCTGGCTTATCTTCACATCTTTATAATATAAATTCAATAAGTCCCAATGTACCTAACATAATTCATCTGAAACTACCTTTGTATATTGTACAGATGTTAAAAACACTGTCTATAAATAAAATACTATGATGAAGACAGCACACATTGACCTGGTTCTAAATCAGTGAGTATATTACACCTTCTCTATGGACAATGACCTTTATTTCTAGTTCACGAAGAATTCCGTATGTTTTACTAGCTCAATTATGAATATGTTTTATTTGACTTAGAATTGAGAAATTTTAGATTGATGTCAACAGTCCATGTCCAGTAGAATTGTAATTAATCAATTAAAATACAATATCAATTGGTATAATTTTATTTTTATTGATAGCTTGGAAGTACATAATAAAGAAGGACCGACGGTGCTAGCTCTCAAGCCCTCAAGTTGAAAACCTACCCACCGGTGCTTGGCAATAGTTGCACATTACATTAACTTGCCTTCTAGGCTTTTCTAATTGTCGACAACACATAGGTAATCCCCTCGTTATTGCTAATGTCCATAGCTGTCTATTTTAGTAGACGTTCCTACTGCAGACCATTGGGATGTGGAATGAGCTCCCTATAATTCCCATTACAGTTTTCCCTCAGCGCTACGATATGGGGTTCTTCAAGAGGGGCGTAAAAAGAGCTCTTCTAGGTCGGCAATCCCCCCGGTATTGCAAATGTTCATAAGCGGCGGTGACCACTTACCATCAGATGGACCGTCTGCCAGCTTGTCAACCTACTGACATAAAAAAATACTGACGGTTACCACTTGCCATCTGGTGAATATCTGCTCGCTAGTCAGCCATGCAAACCTTAGATGTGGAAAACATTTTGATATTTAACTTCACCCCAAAAACATTGCAAATCCCAAATATTTTTATGTTCCTGAACGATGACATCATTCCAATGATGCCCATAATTGATATATTTATACCTATTTATATCAATACATAATTTATATTAAACTGGGTACAAAGGTTCGTTAGCCTACTAGGAAAACCACAAAGCGGGAACCTATTCTAACCAACCACCGACCACCACTAGCTTCGTATTTAGTTTCTATAATATATGGATTTTCTCAAATTAAATGGAAGATTCACCAGTACTTAAAGAGAATGACATCTGTAGTAATAGATATATCGTGGGATGTTCAAATATTGATCCACAATGAAATACATCACCCTAATGTTGAAATTCATTCGCCAAGCGCTTACCGGCATTCTTAAACTTGTGTGTGTGCAAAATCATAACCCTTTTTATTTTAGCCGCAGTAGGATCTACTATATTACTTCAGTTTTTTAATGTAGGTACTTTAGATCATTTCTTTTTTATAGGAATAGTTGCCCCAGTAAAATCTAATAAAAAACAAAGTCGTGTTAATTACACCACTTACCTACACCATTTATAACTTAAGAACGGCTGGCTGGACCGATACGACTTTCTCCGCCTGTTATTGATTTAACACTCTATTATACAGAGCTTTTTTTAAATTAATATTTTTCATTATTTTTAGGTCGAAGGTCAATAATCTTCAAATTGGTTATTTGAAAAAGTATTGGGAATTGACATCTGGGTGTTCTACTCGTATATTTAAAATAGAAAAGCCAATAACTTTATGCTATAAAATCACGATGTCTTTCTTTGTAGTTTGTTGCCCTCTTTCACGGTAAAATGATGTGAGTTTTAGTTTTTGCAAAGTGACAGTTGGAGAGTGACATAAGCTAAAAAAAAACCGGCCAAGTACGAGTCGGACTCGCGCACCGAGGGTTCCGTACAAACTTATAGTTATGTAAATAGTTCGTCCATCACGGGAATCTTAACAATAAGATATGGATTGAGGGACAAACTTAACTTTGTCGTTGGAAAACTGTTGTCCTCCTCATACATCGCATAGTGTAACGATCTTCACTGTAACGGTGCTTCTTTACTGTAAAATGTTCTGCGCACACGAGCATAATATTACAATAGCACTCAATAGCACAATTTTATTTATTTACCTTATTTGAGGTTGGTGCCATGCCAATTAAGCTAGACATCTAAATTGTATGAGCGCCCATACAACTCAGAGCGCTATCTTAATTGGCGTCAACTATGTATGTATGGGGACACCCTTTAATTTTCAACTTTTTTATTTTTCGGAATTTTCCCTTTACTTGTGCTGTAAGACCTTGCTTTTAACCAAAATTCTCAATTCTAGGTCATCCGGAAGTACCCTATAGGTTTTGGGTCAAAAACCTATATGGTAGTTCCCGTTGACCTAGAATCACGTTTAGGAAAATTGTGCTACTTACAAGTTTTCGCGAAAATCTAAATTTGCCCATATCTTTTTATAGTGTTGACTCAGGACCTTGATTTTTATACACCTAAGAGGGACTATCGACCTCAGTATCTGGTATAAATTTCAACTTGCTAGGTCCACCCGTTCCTGAGAAAATCAGTGGTAACAGACGGACAAGAAAGTGATCTTATAAGGGTTCCTTTTTACCTTTTGAGGTACGGAACCCTAAAAAGCACATATCAAGGGAATAGCGATAAACGAAAATCCATTGCTACAACCAGTTTCAAAAGACGCGAGCGCGCTCCACCCACAATGACCCATATTCCGCCTTATACAGATGTAATCGTTAAGTGTGACCAGGCGATTATTCCGTAGATCTATAAGAGATATCAAAAAAAGTTTAAATCGATATCGAAAGTAGGTACATTGCCTAATGAGTAAAATTATATCAATATTTTTTTTTAATAAACATGGCTTTTACTATGGGACCAACTCAGATATCACGTAAAATAAAACAGTTGCTTCATACTTTTTGTTCGAGTAGGTATTGAACTTTTGTATGGAACAGCTGATATATTTTTCGTGATTTCACAGTTAGTCCCATACTAAAAGTTGTTCATATTGATCAGTACTTCCACCCCTACAAGTATTGCCAACACAGATTGCCATCGACTAAAAAATCATCCTATATATATATTTATATGTATTATTGAAATTGCAGTTGGGTACGTAAAAAAATGTAGTCTCTAGTTGATATTAATTGCTGAATCTCTACGAGACACAAATACCTTTTCTATATTGCTATATATTAATTGAAATCGGGAACAGACATGGCAATAGCAGCTCCCGACGGATTTTATTTATCATTATGTTAATATGTAGGTGAATATGTGTAGTAGTTATATATTTAATAATTGCTGTCGGGGGTTTCCAAAATTAAGTATTTATAATCCTATTTCGATTATAAAATAAGCATACATATTCACTCTTATTGGTTTACGCGACGCACGTCATCGTCATATTTCAGCCAATTTCCACCAAACCCTAATAATTTAAATACTTACCTAAACCTTCCTCCCTCATGAATCACTACGTCCATTGGTAAAAATCGTATGAAAATCCGTTCGGTAATTTTTAGGGTTCCGTACCCAAAGGGTAAAACGGGACCCTATTACTAAAACTCCACTGTCCGTCAGTCTGTATGTCTGTCCTGGCTGTATCTCATTAACCGTGATAGTTAGACAGTTGAAATTTTCACAGATGATGTATTTCTAATGCCGCTATAACAACAAATACTTACTAGAAAACAGAATAAAATAAATATTTAAGGGGGCTCCCATACAACAGACATGATTTTTTTGCCGTTTTTATAGATAATGGTACGGAACCCTTCGCGCGCGAGTCCGACTCGTACTTGGCCGTTTTTGAGTTTATTGCGTACAGAGAGACGGACGCGGCGGCGCGTGGGGACTTTGTTTTATAAAATGTACCATGTAGTAGTGATAGTTATGAATGAGTGATTGTTTATAAGTATGTACACTATAATTAAAAAACAAAATACTTGTGTTGCAAGCTTGTACTTATTACAAATTATTTAAATACTTTAATAAAAAGTAAAATCGACTTCAAAAAGGTTTTCACTAAAAAGTATAAAATAATGATGTCAGAATTCGTTTTGAAGTAAGCGAAAGAATTTGCGATTTAGGAACACGTGCTTCCCTTTGGTTCGGTTTTACTTTTTGTTAAAAGTTAATTTTGTTTTTCCATTTTTAGTTTTTTATGCGTATTGAATATCTATCAAGATTTGACACTGATCGAGGATATGCAATATGCATATCAATAATAAGTGTCGACGATACTGAATAAGATAATTCAATCGCGATATTCGTGCTCCTTTTCGTTGAGGAATTCCGTTATATCTTCAAAGTCCTTGATCAGATCATAATAAAATTCATAAACAAGAAATAATTTTACTTATTTGACTACTGAATAGTTATTTACGTCCAGGTTCCACTTTGATATTAGCGCCGCTCCGCATGCGCCCACACTGAATGAATGTCGAAGCCACTCTAAAGTCACAGTCTATGTAACTCTTTCTTACAGTCGGCCAACGGACACGTCTAGACAGAGCAATCGTGTGGGGCTTGCGGGGTGAGAGAGTGGTGGAGCCCAAGCTGCCATACACTCGCATTTCGCCTGACTTCAAACGCGATAGACCATTGTATGTAATTACGCTGTGCTAAAGTCAGGTGTACTGTGCGGACTGCAGTACAGTGCAGTCGAACAGAGTGAGTGTTCGGATCGCGTAATCTAGTGCGTAGTACATAATAATATATATCGATCGATGGAAGCATATAGCGCGAAATTTGAAACATCACGTAAAACCGAAACCGCGCCTAAGTTGGTCGCGTAAAGCAGGGTGTTGCAGTATTAGTTATTGTAAGCATCCATTACTGATTTAATTTGATAGGTGTTTTGCTATTGTATTCACCGTAGGCTAGACAAGATAGGTACAAAACACATGTGGTGATTGGTGACAGGTGACCTGACTGGCGGGGAGCAGGCGGTGAAGCGCGCGAGCGAGCTGGGCGGGGCCGAGTGCGCCACGAGCGAGCGCCGCGCGCTAGAGTCTCTGCGTCGGCTGCACGAGGACGCCCAGCGCGCCATGGAGGCGAACGACTACCGCCGAGTCGTCTTCTGCATGGACCGCTGCCTTGATTACAGCCCATCTAGTGCCAAGTTAGTTATTCACCTCATTCCCTACAGCTGGCAAAATTATGTATTTTATTATTTATTTCTATGCCTGGAGCTTTCCTAGATGATCGATCGACAAATTGATTATTTATTTATAATAATTGAAGTTAGTGAAATCAGTACATAAATTCTATTCTGTAGTAATTGATTGTTATTGACCCTCAAACCAACAATATAACTCAGGCTACCTCTGTCAATTTCTATTCTACCTTATTTTTTAGTTTTACCATTTTTTTCCATTTTGTGATGTAGGTGGATGCGTGGGATAATGTCAGTTTTTTAGCGCTACATTCAGTGGCAGAGCAAATTATGGATGCCAGAATTTGGTTCTTAATGGGTTTTCATAGTTTAGTCTGAGACTAGCTTCCGCCCTACGGTTTCACCCGCGTTCCCGAGGATCTTCTCTCACCCCGCAAGCCCCGCACGATTGCTCTGTCTAGATGTGTCCGTTAGCCGACTTAAGAGTTACATATACTGTGGTTAAAGTATGAAATTGCCGATTTGTACTGAAATCGTTTTTTTTTTTTAATTTAACATATTTATTTATTCAAAATAATTACCATTATTATCTATACATTGCTGCCATCTAATAGGATGGTCATTTATGCCTTTGCGATAGAACTCTGATGATCTAGATTCGACAAACTGTGTGAAAGCATTTTGTACTGCCTCCTGACAAGAAATCTTTTTATCACGTAGAAAATTGTCCACATCACGAAAAAAATGGTAGTCCGTTGGAGCAAGGTCTGGCGAATACGGAGGGTGACGAATGGTTTCTAATTGCAGTTCCTGTAGAGTTAAAACGGTTTCTCGTGCTGTATGAGGTCTCGCGTTATCATGGAGCAATAATGGTGATGATCGATTCATGAGTCGGGGTTGTTTCACTGCTAGTTTTGCTATCATTGTTCGGAGTTCGGCACAGAAGACATCTGCCGTTATTGCTTGACCAGATCGGAGAAAGCTATAGTGAATAACACCATGCTTAGACCACCAAACAGTTACCATTACCTTTTTATTGCTATGCTTTGCTTTAGGACACTGTTGCGGGGTTTGACCTGGGGTCAGCCATTACATTTTTCGCTTACGGTTATCGTAAAGAATCCACTTCATCACATGTCACAATTCGATCCAATATACCTTCATTTCTGTATCGATTCAACAAGGCAACACAAGTTTCAACACGCGTTTCTTTCTGCAGATCAGTCAAATCATGAGGCACCCATTTTTCATATTTTTTTTATTTTATTGATTTGACGCCAATTATTTATTTATTTATTATACACAAACATCTTAAAAGCTAACAGAAACATATCCAAAACGCTTAAAAGATTAAGTCACAATATTAAGAAATTAATGTTAAAGTCAAAAATTAAAATAATAGAAATAACAATAAAATAGCACATAATAATATAAAGAATGTCAAGGTCAAAAGTCAAATTACTGATATACATATTTAAAATTACAAATGTCTTATATGGTAAGTAAGTGAACACTACATGTCATTTAAAATTTTAGAAAATTGATTACATAAATGTCCGAAACTATCAGCAAATAGGTCAATTTCATAGTGCCGAGCAAGTATGTCCCCTATAACACGCAGAGCACGGTTAGTAGGTGCGTGCCTGCCGCGCTCCGTTCGCGCAGTAGGCAGCGCCAGCAAGCGCGGCCGACGCCGCGGCGCCACAAGCCCCGCTGAGTCCCAGGAGATCGTGGGGACTGAGATGTGAAACCTCTCTAGTATCTCTGGATCATCGATCCTCCGGTGCACCACCGACAAATACTGCACCATTAAGAGCACAGCTCTTCTAAACTTTAGGGTGTCTATTCCGACCATACCCGAAACGAAAAGAGATGGATACAAGTAAGGGTAGTAACCGTAGAATTTTTTGTACAACCATCGCGTAAATTTTCGTTGTATTTTTTCTATCATGAGTACATATTTATCCTCAAAAGGATCCCAGACAACTGCTCCATACTCAAGCTTGTTGCGAACATATGCAAAGAATAACACCTTTGCTACTGTCGGATTGTCAAACTGTGCTGCTGTTCTAATAACAAAACCTAGCATCCTGTGTGCCAATTTGCATATATTTATAATATGTGCGTGAAAGTCTAATTTACAATCTAATACTATGCCTAAATCTTTAATGTCAAATACTCTTTCCATAGGAACGTCAAATAGGTTATAATTGTAATAAATCGGTCTTAACTTGCGCGTAAATGTGACAACCTTGCATTTGAGATTATTCAAAGGGAGAAGATTATCTTGACTCCATTGAGATACTGAATCAATATCTCTCTGCAAAGTCACTGCATCAGCTTCAGTTTCCATGCCCAGAGATATCTTCAGATCATCAGCAAATAGAAGACATTTGGAACCAGAGATTATTTCCGGCAAATCGTTTATAAAGATCAGGAAAAGGGTTGGTCCTAAGGTACTACCTTGACTTACTCCCGACCTCGTGAAGTAGTCCATGGAATAGTACCCATTCAAATAAACATATTGAGAACGATCTCTTAAGTAGCTTGAAAATAATTGAAGAAGCTTTGGCGTGAAACCTATAACTGCTAGCTTCTGTAGAAGCTTGTCATTATCGACCAGATCAAAGGCTTTTTTAAAATCAAAGTAGGCTGCGTCCACCTGTTTACCACGATCCATTTGAGATTGAACATAGTCCACATGAGCAATCAGATTAGTGGTTGTGGAACGAGCTCGACGGAAGCCATGTTGGCTCGTGTGTAGTAGATGGCCGATCTGGTTACTAATGCTATCGTCAAGAATTGCCTCAAAGATCTTACCAAAAACTGACAACACCGCAATCGGTCTAAACGACGAAACGTCCGTTCCTCCATCACCTTTCGGTACAGGGGTGACCCGTGATAGTTTCCAGCTTTTGGGATATCTCGATTGAGCTAGAGAAAGATTGTAAATATACAGAAGTGGGGTAGCTAAAGGCGATATGCAATCCTTAGCTAGAAACACAGGAATGCCATCAGGGCCACCAGTAGACCGTGCCTTGAGGCGTCTCACTGCTCTCCTCAAATCCTCCATCCTGACTGTGACAATAGAGACAGAGGTAGCGTCCCTACAGGCATGAGCAGCCTGGGCAGCCTGAGCATGATCCAATAAAGGTACATCCTCATGGAATACCGAGGCAAAATATTCGGCAAACGCGTCGGCTGCGACCGGACCCCCCACCTCAACATTCCCACAGGTATATGTGCCTAGACGTTTTCTATCACCTTTCCTATCTTTGACGTATTGCCAAAACTTCGCTGGGTCATTAATGATATTTTTTCCCACTGATTTCATGTAAAGCTGATATTCGCTGTCAATCAATTTTTTAACCCTTTCTCTATAATAAATAAACATTTGCCTATTAAATTCTTTTCCTTCTTTTTTAAATTTCCGGTGATGAAAGTGTTTATTTTTTATATTCCTTACAATTTCTGAATTATACCATTTAGGGTAGACATACTTCTTACTACAATATCTAGAAGAGGGATTTTTAACGGGTACAAAAAGCCCAATACGTTCATACAGTTTGTCATAAAACAGCTGGACAGCAAGGTCGACATCAGCTACGGCTTGTAGATCTGACCAGTCAAGATCTAATAGCGCCGCATACAGCCCTTGGAAGTCAGCCTTACGCCAGTTCCAATCGGGACTAGCACCTGGGCGAGGTACCGGTTGCTGCGAAATCAGAGGGCCCTCAGTCATTACAGAGGATGAAAGCATGATCGCAACATCAAGTGCCGGGTGATACCTATCGATGTCCACAAGTCAGTCATGAGTCAATATTGTTGGTTAGGTAACGTTAAACCATGCCGCTAATTCCTGAGTAGTTTGGCTCGAATCGGCTTCCACCATCTCTTTCAATTGATTGTTATTCACCTGTGTGGGCGGTCTTCCACGTGGTTCGTTCTTCAAATCAAAGTTTCCATCACGGAAGCGTTTAAACCAAAATCGAAGAATTTTCGAAGTATCCATCTTTCTTGTCTATGCTGAATAAAAAAAAAACTGAAAGTCGATAATCGAATGTTGCACATTTTTTAAAGGAAGAACTTCATAGGTAAGTACCATGTGAAAAAAGTTTCACTCAAAAATCTCAAACCATGAAGGTTCCATGTCAATTCAAAGTACCTATTAGGTACAATAAAACGGCAATTTCATACATTAACCCCCTATATTAAAATAGATTTTAAAAAAATATACTTAACATAATATTCATCTCAAAAATAAGTCGTTTGTTGAAACCTAAAAATTAATATATTTAGGTATTATAGAATCAATATGTATATATTTTTGGCTACAATAGGATACAATGATGATCTAGGATTATTATCGTTGCTAAATGATGCATGAACACAACATTCCACTTAGTATTCAGTGTTCGCAGAATAGCGAGTGGAGATAAGAACCATAACGAATTATTCGACTAATACAACGGTTCATTGTTCCAGGGCGAAGCTCGCCAAAGCCGAATGCTTGGCGTTACTTGGGCGTTGTCAGGAAGCGCAAGAGATTGCCAACGACTCTTTACGATTTGATAGTTTTGATGCCGAAGCAATTTATGTTCGGGGACTGTGCCTTTATTTTGAGGTATTTTTTTATATCCTTAATTCTTAATATAAGGATGTTCGGCAGAATGTGTGCCATGGTAAAGGGGGTCAGCTTCACGGTTATAGTTAAGATTATTTTTAGTTATATATTTTTTCCTCATACCTAACTTAAATATTGATTTGAAATTAATTAAAATCTTATAAAATAGCCGTTTAGCATAAGAAGGTTATTTGGACCCATTACCATATGGCACACGTTCTGCCATACACCTCTATATTATATTTTATAATGAAATATTTGTATCGGCAGTTAAATGATTCAAAAAAGACCTTTGGATTTGAAAGTTGTCTAAATAAGGTCCCCAGGCGAAGTCTAGGTTGTATTGACATAATAAGGTAATTATCCCTCATTGTTTCAGGACAAAGATGAGCAAGCTTTTAAGCATTTCCAACAAGTGTTAAGACTTGCTCCCGATCACAAAAAAGCAATGGACACTTACAAAAAGGCTAAACTATTGAAGCAGAAAAAAGAAGAAGGTTTAACGATTTTATTATTTATATAACATCTTATCATCTCTAACTATACTAATCCTACTAGTATTATAAAAATGTGAAAGGTCTCTCCTCTCCGATGGATGGATGTCCAGATGTTTGTTACTCTTTCACACAAAAGCTACTGGAAAAATTTGGATAAATTTGACACACAGAAATAATATATTCTGGATTAAATATTATTAACATAGGATACTTTTTATGCCGGGAAAACATAAGATCCCTCGGGAAAGCGGGTGAAACCGCGGGGCGGAAGCTAGTGGACCACTCTCTTTCTTTAAAATTACTCATCTCAGATATAACTCAATGAATATCTCAACAATATACAAACTAACGAATAGACCGACAAATAGATGTTGCATTTTAGTTACGATACAACCACTTGAAGATGTCATTCTATCTACCAACAAACAATCGCAAATAAATTCAAGGTCTAACATTCACACCCACGGTCGTACCAGATCAGGTACTCTGAGTAATCACTATTAACTTCTTAACATGGTTTTGTGTTCCAATTTGAGCATATCAATCAATAAATACAGTTATTTATATCATTGTAAAGGAGCTGGGTTTTTGTTGCTTGTGTAGGCGGCTTATCGTTTTAGTTGTCTGTTTGTCCTGAGTCTGGGTGTAATTATCTATATAAGTATGTATATATTAAAAAAAAGAAAAGTAGCCAGATAACTGATATACTACATATACTACTTATAACTACTACTACTGCACAAGCTTTGCTTATCTTGGGGTCACATGGCCGTGTGTGAGGAATAATGTCCCAGAATATTTAATTTTAATTGAATTTGTTAGTATGAGCATAGTAAAAGTAAAAACCTAGGTCAGGGGTGACCAAATGGCGGACCGCGGTCTGGATCCGGACTGCCGACCTATATTGTGCGGAACAAACTTAGACAAACAAAAATGTACACATGGTTATTTTATTTAAACCGCGCACAACCATACACAATAATTTGATATATTAATAACATTTATAGTAGGATTTGTAGGAAACGATCTAAGCTTGGTCGCCAGTCATCATCTATCAACCGGACCGCGATAATCTTTTATATTTTTTAAACGGACCCTAATATACCTAATTGGTGACCCCTGACCTAGGTAGTACTCATCAAAAGTTATCGACTGGTACTAGTCGCTAACTTTTGATGAGTACACTATTTTTGTGGTTCATTTTGAAACAACACATTTCAATTAAATGTTTGTTTCAAAGATAACTAACTAAACTAAAGTTTTTAAAGATTAAATTTTTAATACCAAAGATTTTAATACCAAATTGGTAACTTTTTCAGGCAATGAAGCATTCAAAATGGGACGATGGCAGCAAGCCTTGACCTTGTACAACGAAGCACTGACCGTTGACAAGAACAATAAGACCGTAAACGCGAAACTTTACTTCAACAAGGCCACAGTTTGCGCCAAACTGAACCAAATCAAAGAAGCCGCTGAAGCTTGCACAGCTGCATTAGAATTAGACGATAACTATGTGAAGGCCCTACTCAGACGTGCCAAGTGTTACACTGAAATTGGCGAATACGAAGACGCTGTTAAAGACTACGAAAGATTGTACAAGATAGACAAAAGCAAGGAGAACAAGCAGTTGTTGCATGAAGCTAAAATTGCGCTCAAGAAATCTAAGCGCAAAGACTATTACAAGATCCTTGGGGTTGAAAAGAGTGCATCTGAAGATGATATCAAGAAAGCTTACAGGTATGCATAATTTACTACTGGGGTGCACCCCTTCTACCTTCATTTGAACCGTGTTGTAAACATTTGTTCTTCTCATCCTTTAGAGTTGGTCCCATCGTAAAAGTTGTTCAGAATGACGAACCCAACATAGAATTTGAAAAGTTGCCTTCTCACCACCTTTATCCATTCAGTATAAATATATTGTGGCGACTATGTAGATTCTACTGCCAAATTCAAGTATGCTACGATCATGAGAATAGATTTTAATTTTGTATAATATTTTGATATTTTTATGAAGCCATTTGCCTTGGACATTAGGTATATCTAGTATATAAGGGACTAGCTTCCGCCCCGCAGTTTCACCCGCGGTCCCGAGGGATCTTATGTTTTCCCGGGATAAAAAGCAGCCTATGTGCTATTCCAGACTATAATCTATCTCTGTGCCAAATTTCATCCAGATCCGTTTAGCAGTTCTGGCGTGATTGAGTAACAAACATCCATCCATCCAAACTTTAACATTTATAATATTAGTAAGTAGGATTATTGACTGAGGTCATTTTAAGGCAAGAATGTCCAGGTCAGAAGTAGCCTAATAAAGTAAAATCTAGGATTTTTTATTTCGTTATCTGTTATCGTCTCAGTGACGCGCGCGGTTCCGTGTTTCTGTCCTTAAGGGTCGGTACCAGGCAATCGTGTTACGGGAATTCCACATGTTTTAATAGAAAACATGACGTAGTCGCCACGAAAAAAAACATCTGACAAGCTAAAGAGTATCACTATTCGCTAAAGCAATTTGATAAAGAATAAATCTTGTAGATTAATGCAAAAAAAAAGAATATCGCTAAAAACGTGCAAAAAGCACTGTCGTATTTCCATAACTTCGACGTACCTATATAAGAAATTTTTACACAGGGATTAAATAAACTTTATACCAAATTTCATCTAAATCCGATTTCTGTAGAGAAGAAAAACATACTTACATAGGTCCCTACTTACACTCCCATGCGTGCATCCCACCCCACGTACCAAACATCAATAAATATTATGACGAAGCGATTTAATAAAGACGTTGACTCGGACTCATCGATTACTTTTAGGAAATCGCAAATACCTAAATATTGATTGATACATACAAAACTCTGCACTGAACCAACTCCTCTTCCATCTTTTTCTTACTATAAAGTAATAATAAAAATAACAAAATAGTCCTACTGCTAAGCTAACACGCTACCCGTCGCGTCGTTCGAACCACTGTGCAAACATAAATGTGTGCGTGAGCGGTGCGAGCGCGGCAATCGCTGTGTGAGTAGCGCTTCAATACCTAATTCTCTCTCGAGCCCGCGGCGTAAGCGACCCTTAAAGTGACCTCAGTGAATAATGTTCGACATATACATATAATAAAGCTGAAGAGTTATTTTTGTCTGTTTGAAAGCGCCAATCTCTGGAACTACCAGTCGGATTTTGAAAATTCTTATTGGATTAGATTCTCGGGAATGCGGGTAAAACCGCGGGGAACAGCTAGTATAGTATAGATAGATAGATGTGGGGTGACGTGTGTGCGATGTGTGGTGGCAGGAAGCGCGCGCTGGTGCACCACCCGGACCGGCACGCGGGCGCGCCCGACAGCGAGCGGCGCGAGCAGGAGAAGCGGTTCAAGGAGGTCGGCGAGGCGTACGGCATCCTCAGCGACCCCAAGAAGCGGGCGCGCTACGACCACGGACAAGATCTCGACGACGACAACTCCGGCATGGGAGGTACATTACATACTACTTGTACCTACATATACGATACTGACAAACATCGATGTATTTTACATCAGGGGTGGTCACCAATTGGGTTTATTAGGGGTCCGTTTAAAAAAATAAAAGATTATCGCGGTCCGGTTGGTAGATGATGACTGGCGACCGAGTTTAGATCCGTTTCTACAAATCCTCCTACTAATTTATCAAATTATTGTATGTTTGGATGTGTGCGGATTAAATAAGATAACCATGTGTCATATTTTTGTTTATCAATGTTTGGTCCACACATTATAGGTCGGCGGTCCGGATATCCGGACCGCGGTCTGCCATTTGGTGACCCCTGCATTATACGGTCTCATTTGCAAAGATCATTAGCAGCTCATCTAGGCGAGTGGAAATCGACCCATCCATGTTCAATTAAAGTTTAAAATAAGTCTTATCTAATTTGGCTATAAAAAAAAATGCGATTCGAAATGGTGAGATTTAAGTAAAATTATTTTCATTTTCACTTGTTGATTGTAATAATAATTCGATCATTTCATTTTACCTTGTATTTATAGGCTTTTGTTTGACCACAATCTCACTGTGGTAAATGTCGATGTGGCCGAAGGTGGTAAGCAAGCACCCAAAGTCTGGAACTGGTTCTCAAGTGCAGTTATCGGAACAGGTAGGTGTTGGCTACAGATTTTCAACTCGAGAGTGGTAGCCAACCAGGCGGGTATTACAAAATACCCCACCACCGTGGTATGGTTTCCTCACGATATTTACCTTCACCGAAAGCTCCAGTTCATTGTAGGATTCGAACCCACGACCTACGCTCTGGCATCCGACGTCACTACCACAGCTATCATCGCCTTAAAAAAGACAGATTTATAAAATGACAAGTAATTTATCAGAATCGCATTTTAAGTGTTGCGTTACGTGATTTTAAAAGCCCAAATCGACAATAATAATATAATCGTACCTTTGGATTACGTTTGAATGTGATGACGGGTTGATGTCAAAATGTTGAATACTAACATATACATTTCAGATATCGACCCCAACGTGGTATTCCAGTCCTTCTTCAACCGCGGTGGCGGTGGCGGACCTCACTTCGATTTCCACTCAGGCGGCGGAGGATTCCCGGGTACCGCCTTTAGCTTCCAATTCGGTTAATTACTTAATTCATTCAATAATAAAATACAACATTCGTAAATTGGCAAATTTATTATATTAACATAAATGTATACCTAGCATATTTTAAAAAAGTTCCAAAAATGGATATAATATGTCATTCCACATTAAAAACGTAAAATATAAATAAATCCAAAAAGGATATTTTTTGATTTTAAACATTGTCATAGACTCGTAAAGTGCCACATAATAAATAATAATAAAGTTTGAATGTGCAGTTTTCAGCATCGAACTTCATGACCGACACATACTTATAGCTAAAATCTGTTTGTGATGCATGACCTACAGAAAATGAAAAGTAGTTGTAATAATATTGACTGATTTGGTTAAGTAATTGTATCTTTTGATTTATGAGCACAATGTGCGGAAATGGGGTTACTAACTTTTTAAACAATATAATTGTCGATGAGTATTAAAACATGACAACAATAAATACTTATCTATCAATTTTAGAAATTTACTATTTGATTTTAAAACAAGCATTTTCTCCAAGTTTTATGATAGTAAAGTGTTGAAACTCCATAATATTTTAATAGATCAGCTAATGTTAAACAATAATTATTGATATATATGCCACACAGTAACCTGTTCCTTATTGTGAATGTTCTCTACTACCTATCTACTTGTTATTCCATATGTCTGGTAAATAGGCCTTACTTAGAAAGCAAGTGGAAGGCCATGGGTGGAAGCTATCAGCAATATATTAAATAAATAAATAAATATTTTATAATTTAATCCATGGAGTTAGAAATAAATAATATGTTTATAATATCAAAGAATAAATGGATCATGTGCGATGCTCGACAGCGCGTTAACCTAAACCAAACCAGCCCTGTAATATAATGTTTAAGTTTGATTATATTAGTTGTTAGTAACTAATTCCTGTCTACTAATGTTTTAATTAATAAACCAAAAGGAACCTGTACCTGCATAAATGTTTTAGGCCTTCCTTCTGTCAATAGTAAATGCTATTAATGGAAAAATTAAGGTCAATCTAAATGGACAGTTGTGCATAATTTACTCTTGGTATTGATAAATATTTGGTAAAAAAAAAACTTCATTATTATTATAATTAGTATAAAATAAAATAAATCACGAGACCTACTATTTTTATTTTAAGCCTTTACTTGGAAATATGCTCATCTATGACGTAAGGACTTTTTACTAGAATATACCTAAACGGAAGCAGTATCAGCAGCACACCAAATGTTTTTTTTTCTTCTGATGTCAATTTCTAAGATCAAGTAAATCATAAGGGAAGGTATAGATTTCTTGTCGTAGTACGCATTTTCTTTACAGTAAAGGCCTATATCCGCACACAGCAGTGCCGACACGTGCCGATCAGTAACGTATCCATCAGTGTCAGTGAAAAATGATATTGTAGCATGCATACATTTTATACGACGCTATTCGTACTCGTCTGTGTCAGTCGCAGCACTGACGTCACTGAACGTCACTGTCACTGACTAAAAAATCTAAAAAAAAAACATCACGTGATTAATGGCCCCTTTATAAATAAACTTCCACATATAAATTTAGTTGCGATTGAGCTGATTTTGTGGGCACAGACAGTCCATTGAATTTCAAATCGATTCAAACGTTTGAATTGAGGAGCCTCACTCGAAGTGAGAAGTTACTGATGAATATTTATCTATACTAATATTATACAGCTGAAGAGTTTGTTTGTTTGTTTGAACGCGCTACTCTCAGCAAGTACTGGTTCGATTTAAAAAATTCTTTGTTGGATAGCCCATTTATCGAGGAAGGCTATAGGCTACAGGCTATAGGCTTTAGGCTTTTTTTATCCCGGGAAAATACAAGATCCCTCGGGAACGTGGGTGAAACCGCGGGGCGGAAGCTAGTACAAAAATAAGTATTACCTATTTGGTGGTATGTATTGATTACTAAATTACTACTACAAAACTTTTAATAAAATATATAAAACCGAACTCCAGTGGGTGGAAGTTTGTAGGTAGTTTTGGGACGGGTGTTCCTTCGCGAGCCAACCGATTAAAAAACTCCACAATTAAATTTTATTAAAAAAAACACGTTTGACATAGAACCTACATTTCTTGAATCGGTTAAAAAAATTGATTACTAATATAATACATTACCTACTTTTAGTGTGGTATTTTAAAGAATGAAATTTAATTACAAAATAAGCACATTCTTATTATAAAAAGATACATTACGTATGTAACGTAATGTATCTTTTTTAATTTCAACAGCACAGCCCAGATTTTTATTTTATAATTTCAATTCATTTTATTATGCCGATATACAGATGAAAATGAAAAGTACCTAAGTAGGTAAGTAAATGTAAAATGCATATCAAGTACATACAATAAATGTTACGTAGGTATTTTCAGTTGACTTTTATGAAAAGATAATTGTTTTGTTTAATTTAATTAAGATTTCTTTTTCGGGTTTTTCTTGTCTTTTTCGAAACTCATCGCCTTATCACCAGGTGGCCGCTTATTTGTAGTCTTGCTTCCTATACCTTCGAATCTGAAAAGGTCAGTGGTGAACAGTGTGGACACAAAATCAGAACATGCTGAAATATTTTATCTTTCTAGCCCATTATTTTCTTTTCTGGGCATCAGTGCAACAGAGAACCAGTTCAGTAATTTTGCAACGAATATTCCCTAAATAATGATTGGTACTTATTTTTTTTTTATTATCAACTTGGACAAATATTAAAAAACCTTTAACATTATTTATTTTTAATTGATTATGTGAAGGTGCGACTATGTATAACATAGTCGCACACCCAGACTTCATTCTCTATCACATAGGAGAGACTCCAGGAAAACATGGTGTGGGATTTTTAGTAAAAAAATACCTAGCAAAGCACA
Organism: Tetheella fluctuosa; assembly: GCA_951216915.1. Classification (NCBI taxonomy): domain Eukaryota; kingdom Metazoa; phylum Arthropoda; class Insecta; order Lepidoptera; family Drepanidae; genus Tetheella; species Tetheella fluctuosa. Next base: position 5,735,844 of record OX578214.1, read on the forward strand.
TAATTGGATTTTATGGTGTATCGGAGCGCATAGCATTATTGAATTTAAAACTACAAGACTACAAAGACCAATGGACCATTATCCAGATCTACTCACCCACAGAACAAGCAGAGACTGAAACAATTACCCAATTTTATCAGGATCTGAATATAACTTTACAGACACATGCTCACAAAAATATCATCGTGATGGGTGACTTTAACGGTCAAATCGGTGAACGTCAATGGGATGAAGATGCATTTATAGGACCCTATACATACAGTTCAAAACCTAGAAGCAGGAACGGAAAAATGCTCATGGACTTTGCAATGGAAAATAATTTGACCATATTAAACACCATATTCAAGAAAAAGAAAAACAGAATGTGGACATGGCTGTCACCCGATGGTAAATCAAGAAACCAAATTGACTTTATAATGACCAATAAACCTAAATTCTTCCCAAACATAAATGTTATCAATAATCTAAATTTTAACACCAACCACCGCATGGTCAGGGCTGAACTGAATTCATCCCAACCCAAGAACCCCAGACCAAAAATAAATTCAGAGAAAATAAAACTTAACAAATACTTACTAGGAGAAATAGCCGATTCACTAAATTCGAAACTTAAAGATTACAAAAAAGAAACAAAAGATGCCGATGTACAGGAAAAATACAATTGGTTAGAACGTACAATCACAACAACCACTAATAAAGAGCAAAGCAACAGAAAAGAAAATTCAAACAATTGGATGTCGGAAAAAACTACCAACCTCCTAGACCAAAGAGCAGCTCTAATAAGTGCAAAAAATACAGATAAAAACAGAAAAGAAATAGCAAAAATTAGCAAAGAAATAAAAGAAAACATAAGGAAAGACAGGAGACAATGGCGGATGGAAACAATAGAGAGACATATTAGACAGACAGGAGGAACAAAGAAAGCATACAAAGAACTAACAAATAAAAAAGAATGGATCGTGAAGATGAAAAATAGCACTGGGGCGGAGAAGATTGGTAGGCAGGAAATACTCAAAATCGCTACAGACTACTACACCGAACTATACAAAAACAGCACAAATGAAAGAGAAATAGACTTGCCAGGAAACGAAGCAGTACCATACATCATGCAGGAAGAAATTATGAAAGCTATAGACACACAGAAAAGCGATAAAGCCCCAGGGCCAGACGGCATAAGCAACGAAGTAATTAAGCAAACAAAAACATCAATGACACCGATACTCACAGAAATTTTCAACAACGTGATCAACACAGAAATCATCCCAAAACAATGGACGGAATCAATCATAATCCTTCTATTCAAGAAAGGGAATCACTGCGATATTGGAAACTACCGACCCATCAGTCTAATGTCTAATATTTATAAGATATTTGCAAAGATTATTTTGAAAAGAATAGAAAGGAAACTAGATGAACAACAGCCAATAGAACAGGCAGGATTCCGTAAGGACTTCTCGGTATTAGACCACATCCATACTGTAAGGCAAATCATAGAAAAGTACACCGAATACCAGCTTACATACTACATAGCTTTTATTGATTACAGTAAAGCTTTCGATTCTCTGATACATTCAAAAATCTGGGAAGCCTTAAAGGAACTTGGTATAGAGCACAAATATATAAGACTTGTAAAAAATATTTATAGACACAGCTCGGCTTGTATCCGACTAGAAAGGGAAGGAAATAAGTTTCAAATACAAAAAGGCGTGAGACAGGGTGACCCCCTCTCTCCATCACTTTTTCTGGCGGTACTAGAAATGATATTCAGGAATCTGGAATGGAGAGACATGGGTATCAATATTAATGGCCGCATGCTAACACACCTACGATTCGCAGACGATATTGTACTATTAGCAAAAACACCAGATGATCTAAGCAAGATGATAAATGATCTAGCATCAGAAAGTGCTAAGGCCGGATTGAAGCTAAACCCGGAGAAAACAAAAATCATGACCAATAGCAGCAAAGATACTGTAACAGTGGAACAGACCCAAATCTCCTATGTTGACGAATACATATACCTCGGTCAACTGATATCTCCAGAAGACAACGTAAACAAAGAAGTTGAGAGAAGAGTTGTGAATAGCTGGAAAAAATACTGGGGCCTAAAAGAAACAATGAAAGACAAGAACTTACACATCTCAACGAAAAGCAAGCTATTTAACACATGCATCCTGCCTGTATTGATATATGGGAGCGAAACATGGGCCTTAACAAAAAATGTAGCAAACAAGCTATCCATATGTCAACATGCCATGGAAAGGAGTATGACAGGGATCAAAAGAAAAGACAAAGTAAGAAATAGCACCATAAGAAACAAGACTAAGGTCCAGGACATAACTTTGAAAATAAAGAGACAAAAGTGGAAATGGGCAGGACACATGATCAGAGGAAAGGATAAATGGAGTAAAATAATCACACAATGGTACCCAAGGGATGGAAAAAGGAAGAAAGGTAGACCACTAAGAAGGTGGGATGACGAGATTAGACTAGTCGCGGGAACAACATGGGGTAGAGTGGCCAAAGAGAGGCCAGAATGGAGAAGATTGGAGGAGGCCTTTGCCACATGGCAAACGGACACACAAAAATGGAACAAAAGAATACTATATGAGTAACAAAGAAATATAGTTGCGTCCGATGGAAGGCTTATATATATGTGAAGGTACCTACATTATAATCTATTGTAAACAAAAACATCACAAGCCCGGATGTAAAATTACATCCATGATCACAAGTCATATGTATAGTGATTTCTATGATAGCTATTGCAAAAAAATCTATGTGGCTCTCATTTAGTTTGGTAGTTATAATTTAGGCATTGCGCTAGTCTACGTGAATTGGCTGTTTCTCCGCCATCTGTACAACCTATGTCCTTACATCAACATACTTGGTTACCCGTAAACAAATCTTCCCCATCAACGTGCGAACATACATAGTAAATGGTAAGAATAGCTATTTACATATACATACTTTTTCATCTTGAACGGTTTCTTTATTTCCGGTTTCGGTGGTTGGTGATTGGTTTTGAACGTAAGAACATATCTCTTTACAATATCTACGTTGACAGTAGTATTTTCTGGATACATTCTCTTTTTCCAAGCTTCTCTTTCCTCCACCCACATTCTTTGATATTCATATGATAATAGCCATTCTACTCGTGATTTACCTTCCTGGAATGAATTTTCAATCAAGTTAATGTTAATAAAGTCCATAATCCATTCAGTACGTGGATTAGGTAGATATTCGTTAACTATATTGCATATGTCGGAATGGTTCAATCATCAATGAACAATCTAGTACCGCTTTCAAATGCAGCAATCTATCATTTAGCTATAATAATAATACATACGTACTCAATTTTAGTAAGAGTAATGGCGATAGTATCTAAGCGTTAAATCTTTACACTTAGTTTACAGCACCTTGAGTGTAAAGAATAAAACTCCGTTATAAAAATCTTATTAGCGCATTTGCGTTTGAAACATTTTTTTAATGCACAGCGCCTCTCGCGGAATACTGATGTAACTAATTTCCCCCGTTACCATTATAATAAACGCAAAAGCGATAGTAAATAAGCGTTTTATAACGCCCAATCATTTCGGATCAGGTATGTAGGTAGTTAGGTACGTACTCTTTTTCCATTCGGCTCTTCTATCAGTCATATCTGCATTCACTTCTTACTCATTATGTTTTACACAATCTATCCCTCTCTATTTCGGTCTTCCTCTTCCTTCACTTTCATATTTCCAACTCTTCTAGTGACATGGCTTTCATACCTCCTCGTAACATGGCCATACCAGGAAAAACGGTTCCCTCTTTCAGTTTTTAGTCTGGCGCTACTTTCAAACTTCCTCGTATCCATTCTTGTCACTCCACACATCTATCTCAACAATCTCATCTTAGCTGCATGCATCTTTCATCCGTCCCCTTTACTGACCAACATTCTGAACAAGACAAGGCTTAAGACAGGTCTTATCACGGACTTATAAATTTAACCCTTTAGCTTCAGGGGCATCCGCAGATCACAGGTTGTTCCCGTGACCTGTCACCATTTCATTCAACCTGAACTGATTCTCTTGTTATGCTACGATCAATATAGCCATGGCTCTGTATGACTCATACAGAGCCATGGCTATATTCATACAGTAATCGGTGTATGCAGGATATAAAGGAATCAGTAATTTTCCTTACAACAAAAAGGTAAGGAAAAAACCACACTACCTATGTATTATGTCGTATGAGAATACGACGTGGGCGGATTGTTCATGTTAATATATGTTGGATATATCTAATAATACAAGAATTATTCCCTTACTAATTACTATCCCTACTACTATAATAAATGTGAAATTATGTTTGTTGGTTTGTCCTTTCACGCAGCAATGGACCGGAGAGTGACAAAGGCAATTTTTTTTATCCTGGGATTGTGGGAGAAACTGCGAGGCGAAATCTTGCAAGTTAAATCGGAAAACATGCTCTACCTTGGTACTTCAGTCTTATAAATACGACGTGGGTGTAGGATATTCGGTCAAAAGGTGAATTTAACTTGGTGTGAGTCAAAATCTTCCAACCTAATTAACTCACCATAAATTTCCATGGTTGAGGATTATATCTGGGGAAATCTGATGAAATTATATTATGAACTGGTCGACACTGTGCAGCTTTCTCCCATTTGATACCAGTCATACGGCCCATGGTTGAAAATGTTTGCCGTTCGGGATTCTTGATGGATGTAAATATAAGTTATGAGTGATTACGTAATTTTAAATATAACGAAAATGACATTATTTATAGGTAATCATGTAGATACTGTCAAATTGTGGTTCTAAATTGAAAAATGCTTGCTGCTTGTGAATACCACAGAGCGATAATTTATCATGCATATGAAAACGTACCCATTAAAATAGTCATTCAATAAAAAAAAATATTAAAATAAAAACCGAAACACCAAAAAGATTTAGATTGGTAATCCATTACAAGCCGGGTACGTCTAGGTACTCACTAGCGAGCTGTAACCGTAACCTTTGCACGTTACCAAAAATCTGTCATATTCTAAATTTTATTGCTACTTATAGGTTGAAACGAATGTCTAATGCTTAGAGAATAATTGGCTTTATGCTCTAAGGTCTGATGCGTAGTATCTCTGACGGGCCGGTTGGCATGGTTGGTTGGTATGATAATACCCTGCTGCTTCTATCACGCTACAGGTCGTGGGTTCGATTCCCGCCCAAGACAGACATTGGTGTGCATGAAAGTGTCTGTTTGTCCTGAGTCTGGGTGTAGGTATATTAGGTCCTACTAAATGGAATGGATACATAAGTATCGTCGTACTAACTCATAAAGATGGTCCTTTCGAGGGATGAATGTAGGTACATATTAGGGCTGCCAACTTTTTTTCGGCCTTAAGGGACAAATGGTCATAAATCTTAAAAAATACGGGATTTCTCTTTTTCACGCGGGACAAATAAAAATCATTGTTTTTGTCAAAATTTGTTTTATGTGGACTTAAAACTATTCTTTGTTACAGATTTTACTGCACATAACATAATTTTGTCTTTTGAGATAATTATAAAAATAAACGCAGTCAAAATCGTAGATAAACATGGTTATCATGTGCGCGTGGCCGCCCGTGGTCTGCAGATTTTCGTAAAATACGGGACATTGGCTGTCCCGGGCGGCGGGTCATACAAATTTATGCATGAAATACGGGATGTCCTGTGAAATATGGGACGGTTGGCAACACCTATAGGTAATAAGTGTTCATAAATAAATACAATAAAAATAATCCGTCGTATTGCGAAGCTACGGGTTTTTATTTCCTCCATTTTATTTTTACTCTGTATTGTATGTAACCCGGGGATACGATTTGACTGTGGAGGGTAGAGGTAAGTAGTCCGCGCCACCACTGAAGTCCGATGGAATTAATGAAAATGGATCGTATTGAAGTGAAACTTCTTATGCGACTTCCAACAAGGTTGCGTTAAACGTTTAACGCTACCATGGAGGGGGTATGAAAGCCGCACCTATAATTTCTATTTAAGATTGTAATAATTTTAATGATAATAAAAAGTCCGCGTAACGGTGGAAGAAGGTCCCCTGGACCCACCACCTTTCTGTTCCAGTCCAAAAAAAAAAAATTAATGATAATGATACAAGAGGTCAATCTCAATCTCAGAAGTTTCACTTCCGCGGGGAGGGACTCCACGCACTATTTTTTCTTCTAGAATAAAGGTGGACCTATCGGACTTCAGTGGTGGCGCGGACTCTAAGGAGAGGAGAACCGTCTCTGTGTATGAAGTGTCCGTCAAAACGCGTCTAATAAGGGCCACCAACAGACATAGATCTAAACAGATGCCGCAAGTGTATGTACCGAGCGTGTCAAAAGGCAGTGCAATGCACTGCCTTTTGACACTTTTTAATGCCGTTTTATTCAGTCCGTGCTTCACCGCTGTCGGTGCCGGACATCATACGAAATTTAGAAAAATGCCTAGTTGTGCAGTATTGAGCTGTAAAACCTCCACAAGAAAAGTTAACCGAGATAAAAAAAAACGCTTCTTTTCATCAGTAAGTAATCTTGTTATTAAATTGTGTGTCATTTATTTTTAAATCAATTGTTTCATGTTTGTTGCGGTTCTTCCAACGAAAACTACGCAACTGAGTGTGTACCTACATTGCCGCTTTTAGTTACAAAGTTGAAAGACCTTATTAAAACACGCAACGAAAATTAAACAATCAATACTTTCACTTATCGCTCAGCTTCGTTGTATGGTCATTATTCTCATTTTTCTGTTAGAGCAAATTGTGTTGTACACGTTCTCGATTCTAATCGATTATGAGAATATCATTCATAATGATAATATTCGCCTTGGGATATTTTGTGACAAGTATTTTTTTTTTTTAATAATGATGTTTCTGTTTTTTTTTTTTTTTTTTTTTTTTTAATTTATTTATTTTAGGTCGCTTTTTAACATCTAAGGTCATTAGCGACCACAACAAACAGTTACACAAGTTTATAAACATCAATCATTTTCAAAAATTGTATGGTTCGTATACATCCATCTTGGTTTAAACAATCTTGTAAGCTGTTAGGTAAATCACATATACGTTTTTCATTATTGTAAGCCGTGCATTCAATTAGAAGATGTAACACAGTTAAGTCCAGTCCACACTTGCACTTATTTTTTGCAGTTTTTGTTATTAAATGGATATGTGTCATGTTTGTATGTCCTATTCTCAGTCTAGTAATTATTACTTGATCCTTTCTACAGCTGAAGGAAGTAGGTGATTTGTCTAAAATTGAATTTCTTATACCAAAAAGTTTAGATGTATTTTCTGTTTTCCAATAATGATCCCAAGTAATTTTTATTTTATGTTTGAAGTATTTTTTTATTTCAGCTGGAGTTGATTTGATCGTGCTGCAGATATTATTTTCATTAGTTGCATTCTTAGCTTCAGTATCAGCTTTTTCATTGCCAACTATTCCTTGATGACTTGGAATCCATATCATTTCAAATTTATAATTATCTTTTAGAAGGTTTATAATTTTTTGTTTAATATCTATAATAACTGGATTTGTATTATTTGGGTTTTGTAATGCTGTCAGACATGATTTTGAATCGGTATATATAATACATTTCACTGAATTCGATTCATTATGTATTAATTCTAAGGCTTGATATATAGCTATTGCTTCACAACTAAATATTGAGTGTGAGTTCCGAAGTCTATATCGATAGCAACTATCACCTGACACTACTGAGCATCCTGATCTTCCATTCATAACTGACCCATCTGTATAGAAAATCTTACAATCTGTATATCTACTATTCATTTCGTGGTATAAATTTATATATATATATTGAGGTGTATCTTCTTTTAAGTTTTTGGCAAGTTCTAAATTAACAGGTAATTCAAGTTTTTCCCATGGACCACAGGTAAGAAACTTTTTTGTGCAAATTGGTGGGATCTTTAGTTTCAATTCGTTTAAATATTTGGATATTCTGATTCGTAAGGGCTGCGGTAAATTAGGTTGAAATTCATATTCTGCGTCTGTAGATGTTGTTTTGGTATAGTAATAATAAGTTGGATTTTCAGGTTGGGATAGAATATTTATAGAGTATGCAATTACAAGTTCTTTCCTTCGCAATCCTAATGGCATTTCTCCAGCTTCAGCTAAGATGCTTTTGATAGGGCTTGTTTTAAATGCACCAATACTCAGTCGAAGAGCAGTGTTTTGGATACTTTCCAAGGAATTTAAGGTACGACTTTTTGCTGAATCATATATACTACAACCGTAATCTATTTTTTGTCTTATTAAAGCACGATATGTATTAATCAAACATTTTCTATCAGATCCCCATGACGTTGATGATAGAACCTTTATTATGTTTAAACTTTTATAGCATTCTGATTTTAGTTTGTTTATATGTGTAATCCAAGTCATTTTTTTATCAAATGTTAGTCCTAAAATTTTTAAGTTGTTTACCTCTTTAATACTATGTTCATTTAAGTTTAATTGTATGTTTCTGGTTTTATTTTTCTTCTTAGACAATATCATAAATTCAGTTTTAGTTTTAGAAAATTTAAAGCCAGATGTCCTGGACCATTCTTGAAGTTGATTTAGTGTATTTTGGATTAGTTTTAACGTAGGTTTTAATGTCCTACCACTACAAGTTAAAGTTAGGTCATCAGCAAACAAAAATCCTTTTACTGGTTTTACAACAGAAGATAAAACGTCGTTAATAGCTAGTAAAAATAGTATTACACTGAGCACTGATCCTTGAGGAAGACCATTTTCTGTAGGAATAGAAACGGATACTGTATCAATGATTCTTACTTTAATTGATCTTCCAGAAAGGAAATTTCTGACGAATGCTAGGGTATTTCCTTTGATGTTAATATCTTGCAATAACTTTAAAACTCTGTGTTTCCAAACCATTTCATATGCTTTTTCTATATCTAAAGCTACAATTACGGTATAGTTATTATTAGCAAAACTGTCAAGTACTTCACTTTCAATGTTCATGAGATGGTCTATTGTTGTTCTAAATTGGCGAAACCCATATTGAAATGGTGAAAAATGTTTATTTGTTTCTACGTACCATCTGATTCTCTTACTTATGATTTTTTCAAGAATTTTACAAAGGTTACATGTAAGGGATATTGGTCTATAGCTAGTTGGTAGGCTTGAAATTTTTCCAGGTTTTAATATTGGAATCACTAAGGCTTCTTTCCAGCTATCTGGAAATACCTGTTTTTTCCATATATGATTGTATATTTTAAGTAAATATTCAAGTCCACTGACCGGCAAGTGCTTGATTATAATATTAGATATATTGTCTGGACCCGGACTAGAATTACCTATCTGAGACAATACCAATAATAATTCATGCATATATATTTCCTTATTAATTGGATTAGAAATGTCATAAATGTCAAAAGTCGAATCAATTTCCTTATTTCTTTTGTATTGAATAAAATTATCATAATAATTATCGGAACTTGAATTCGTTGCAAAAGTTTTAGCTAATAGACATGAGGTTTCAGTTGGGTTAGATGTAAATGTACCATCAGGTTTTTCGAGTACAATATTGCTAAATGTGTTACGGTGTTTAAGTTTTTGTATCTTTTTCCACATGTCCCCAATAAGAGTTTTGTTGTTGATGGATGATACCCAACTTTCCCAATACCTCTTTCTACTTTCTTTGATAAGTCTTCTATAGTATGCTCTTTTTTTCTTATATTCAATTTTATATATCGAATTAGGGTCATGTCTGGCATATTTTTTAAATAGTTTAAGAGCTTTTTTTGTTTCCCTTATTGCTATTTTACACTCATCATTCCACCAAGGTAAATTGTTCTTTCTGAAAAAACCAGATGTTTTAGGTATTTGATTGTTAGCTGCTTCAAGAATGACTTCAGTGAATTTTTCAACAATATTATTGATAGGATAAGTGGGCATAGAATTTAAGTCTATCAGTCCTGGAATATTTTTAGCAACCTCTTCACTAAACATTAACCAGTTAGCTTTATCAAATATCCATTTTTTAGGTATTTTATTATTAGTTTGTGTATCTTGTGAAATATGAGACTTAATTGAAATTGGAAAATGGTCACTGTCATACAAATCATCTAAAGCGTTCCATTCAAAATATGATCTTATATTTTGTGAAGCCAAAGATAGATCTATATTGCTTGTACAACCAGTGTTACTATTAAAATGTGTAGGTTGGCCATTATTTAGTAGTAGTATATCATGATTTTCATCAAGCCATTCAGCAATCATTTTCCCTCTGGTATCACATTTTTCAGAACCCCAATAAAAATGATGGCTGTTGAAATCGCCTAAAACTATAAAAGGTGTTGGAAGTTGATTAATTAGATTATTTAAAACGTTTATGTTAAGTGAATTACTATTAGGAAGGTAAACATTGCATATGGTTATAGTATAAGGAAATTTAATTTTTATTGCTACTGCTTCTAGAGGTGAATTTATTTGTATTTCCTCAGGGAAAGTATGTGACTTGATATATATTGCTACTCCACCACTAGCCCTATTACTTTGTAATCGATTTTTATAGAAACATTCGTATTCAATCATAGGAGCACAATAATCAGAAGTGAAATTAGTTTCTTGTAAACAAATGCAAGCTGGACTTAACCGACTAATTAATAGTTTAATATTTTCTAACCTTTTAAAGTAACCATTAACATTCCATTGTAAAAAATCCATTAAAGTAATATTATATTATATAAATATTTATTTATATTATAGAAGAAAAGAAGATGTATATGTGATTACCTATTTAAAGCTTATATAAAAAGGTAGAATATTTAATTATCTTTATCTGCAGGGGTATGATTTAACATTTCATGAAGCTTTCTCGATAAGCGTGAACATCTATTTTTTAAACTCTTATTCATTTTACAGTGGATCTTGTTGCACATTTTAATTAGATCTTTGACGTTATCTGTATAAGAATATACTAAATCTTTTATATTTTGTTTGCCTTTAGCATTATCTAACAAACTAATAAATTGATCTAAATCAATAGGGAATGTCAAATCGTTGTTCAATTCTGTCATACTATCTGCAATATCTTTCCAAATGTTTTCTTCAGTTCTAGGATCAGATGTCTTCAATTTCTTTTTAGTTTTTGTTTTGATTTCCACATCTTCTAGTGAAACATTACTGCCAGTTTCATCAGTCTCAAAATCCATTATATCAGAATCAACTTCTGTTGTGCAAGGTTTTATTAAATTAATTTTTGAAGAGGCGCTAATGGTTGGAGAATGGATCCGTTTTATTCCTTTGGAAAATTCCATTTGAGATGGTTGTGCAAATTCCTGTATCGCCTGTGGTGTAAGATCAGGGTTTGGACTAAGGTCATCATTCCTATCAAATATTTTATTTATTTCTTCGGCCGTTTGGTTATCCATTTCCTGCGGGAAGGTTTGGGAGGTTGATAGGTTTTGCGGACAATTTTTTGCTAAATGACCCATCGTGTTGCAAGAAAAACATTTTAGGGCATCAGTAGATATATAAGTCCAATAGTTGGTCCCTTCAAATGTTAATTGGAATGATTCTGGGAGTCTTGAATCATCATCTGGGCTAATATATAACTGTCTTCTGAAACTTAATACATGAGAAAATCCTGGTTCAGTCACACCTATTTTCATAAAAGTAATCGGGGACATAATTTTTATTTTCAATTCGTCAAATTTTTGTTCTATGACGTAATTTGGTATGACCGGGCAAACGTTTGATAAAACTATTCTTTTATTTCTCGTAATTAACGGTTTGATTTCTAGAACATTTTGATGAATATTAATCTTTTTCTTTTCTTCGATAAGATTGTCAGCTGTTTTTTTGGAGTCTAGGTATATACATATTCGTGCATTAGATATGCGAGATATAAATCTAATAGATGCCGCTGGTATAATAGATGATAAAGCAATAAGATACTCCCTGAGAGTAATTCCATCGATTGAGTCCAATATGACGGCTTGGTCTTTCTTGGGGAAACATGTTGATGACGTCACATTCGCATAACTTGAAGCACTGGGTATTGGTTGCGATTGAGTTGGTAGTTGAGACATTAGGGGGTTTTGGGACGTTGGAGTAGAATACATCTTAATATAAAGGGTCTCCTGTTCCCAGGAGTTGCCCCGTTTTCGAAATTTCGTTTGTTTAGTATCACGTAATTACTTAACGCGTAAATAAAAATAACGATAACGGGTCAAACGCAGTGAGACACGCGTGTCCGCTGTGGCTACTCGCGCGGCACTGTTTCTGTTTATTGATTTTGTTCAGAATATAATAATTAAAATTACAGGCTTTCCTTTTTGTAGATAAAATTCATTCTCGGGTTTTTTATTAGTTTCAGACATAACTTATCTACAACAAAGTATAACAAGTGCTAATTAGGTGGGTACCAAAAAGATCAGATAATTAATTAATTGAGAAACTGAAAATAGCTGCCACTACGATGAGAGTAAAAAAGCGTGTTTTTAACTAAGATTTATCATTCCTCTGTCAATGAACAGTAATCATAATAAAAATCAGTAGAATAATAATCGATCACATAATAGACTTAAAAAAATCGACACTTACAAATATAACAAAATTTACATACATGACTACATAAACTCACGCCACATTTTACTTATTACGAATATACAAAGTCTATGTCTGTGATAAAAGTAAACTTACTTGAACAGCAGCGAACTTAAATAATAGCCAAGCAAACGGGAGGCGCACGCGACTTCTCAAGGTAGGAGCGTACGGCGCGGGGGAGTGGAGTCGAATCGATTGCGCTGTCAGGAATTACCATCACTAAATCGCTCTTGTGACGTCATAGTAGGTAGAAAAAAAGTGACATGCTTGGTTTTCATACAAAACGAGGCACATGCGTCATCTGTTTAGATCTATGTCTGTGGGGCCACCCTTATGTTGGCTGCGGTAGCATAGGATCAATTTTAAAGAATAGCCAAAATAATAAAAATACAAATTAAATTATATTTACTAAATTATTGTAGACTACGTAAATAGTCGAGGTTTTGTATACTGGCATTTTACTATCATTCATGATTTTTTTAAATATTTGAACTCCGCACACTTCACTCCGTCTACAACAGCCAAGTTCATATCGTAGTTTTTCGTACGCCAGCACTTGGTAGGTACTTGAACCTCAATTTTCAGCATAGGTACAGCTGGGCACTTTCAACTTCCCCCATACAAAATGGTTCTCCTTACCTCTTCCATACTTTGTAGTTGTATGAAGCTTTGCCTCTACCCTACATAGATTAGACAATAAAGAATAAAGCGAAGTTCCGCAGGTATTTTTGAGCTAATTTCATTGCGAAGACCACTAGCGACAATTTCTAGCCGATCTGTAAACTAAGACAATCATCACAGGGCAACTCTATCTAAAGAAGTAATGAACATGCATAATTATGGCTTGTTTTTTTGTAGTAAACCTATACATTTTCATCATACAATCACGGTTTTACTATTTTCAGGTTTAGTTTATAGGTAAGGTCAGGTGGGGTAACGGGGATAGGTAAACAGTGGTTTGTAAATCTAGAACAAAAGACTGTAGCTATTAGGGTTTAGTTACTTTGTGTTGTATGGGCGCTCATACAATTTAGAGGTCTAGCTTAATTGGCACCAACCTCAAATACAGACATTAAATAAAATTGTGCATTTCCCGTGATGGACGAAGTTTGTACGGAACCCTCGGTGCGCGAGTCCGACTCGCACTTGGCCGGTTTTTTTAATTTAATGTGCAGGAATAATCTGTACTAGCATTCTTTTAGATTTAATTTAAGTGTTTCCCTTACCCCAAAAACCGGGAAAGTGAAACAACAGAACCAGCCTAAACTTTTTATAATTTTTCAGCTACATGCATTATGGCTAGTTTAAAAATTCATTCGATACTAGAAAGCAGACTTAAATAAGTATATCTTGTGTCTATCAAGGTGATTACACGACATTTAATAGTGTGGTTAGAGCTCAACTAATGAAGTATGTTTCCCTTACCCCACCTGACCTTACTGTAATATTTATCCGATTTCCCATGTGGATATCGGGCCTTACCCGCTGTCTCCTCTAAGGTAAGGTGAAATTCGTGCCTCAAGCTGCCTGCCCACCAGTGCGAAGGAAATAAATAAATATTCTGGGACATTATTCCTCACACACGGGCCATCTGACCCCAAACTAAACAAAGCTTGTGGTATGGTAGCCAGATAACTGATACACTTACTATAAATATACTACATACTTTTCTTTTGTAAATATATACTTATATATACATAATACAATCTCGCGAAAGAGAAAAAAATCTAACGGTATTTGCAATTTTACGGTGACACCGGACTAATGATAGGTAGTTTAGTTATAATAATGTTGATAGAATAATTAAACCAGGATAGGATTTTTATGTTTTTATTTGATACATAGGTAAGTTCACAGTATTACTATAACTTCGCAGATGTACCTGAAACAAAAACGAATTATGAATATACTTCATCAGAGACGGATTTCCCTACAGGCGAACTAGGCTTGGAAATTTTAACTGGCGTGCGCTCGCACAAAAACTCACCAGCTTCTACACACTGATAAATGGTACCCATAAGGCTAGGAACGCATCACATGTTTTTTAATAACTAGAGAACCGATACACCCCAGCATAATTTTAAGGTGATTTTTTTTTTATATACAAAATACCATATAATTACGAATAATATAACAAAAAATATGTACTTAAGGCTCCAGTCTCCCTAAAATCAGTGTTCTTGCGGAATTTATCAGAAAAGAAATATTTTTTTTTTAGTCATCAGAAAAGCAATAAATGAAATATATTTTACGTTATTTTAAAGTGTGAGATTTGAAGTTTCCAATGCATATTTTATTTTTTAATATCAGCTTTGTGAGGCTTTAAACATACCTCTATTTACGTTCCACGCGTAGAAGGACTCATTCATGCACGCCACGAAAAAAATATAACAAAAACAAGAAATGTATTCGGATTACATTTGTCGGCAAATCCTCTACAATAATCTTATCCAGTTATTTTTTTTCAAAATCATCTCAATTTCTTATTTAAACTGCTTTAAAAAGTTAAAAATTTCTGAATTCGACCCTTTCAACATTTTTTTTTCTATTACAAAGTAATGGTTTAGAGAAATAACACTTTAACCACTCCGAAAACAACTACTTATCTGTCGAATAAAAAATATATACATTCAAAAAATAATTTTAAATAAATTTAACGAAACTAAACATATAACACAACGAACGCTGTCAATTCCCAGCGGAACTGAATGGAATTTTGATGCGTTTTATGTTTTATTTGTTTAGTTTCAGTAGTTAGGATGTTTGTGACTCTAATCACGCATAAAAAACAAGAAGCATTTTCTTGAACATCATGTTTTAGAACTTATGAAAAATATGAATGTATAATCTTCTCATCTTGTAATGTAAAATGACCGTGAGTAAACCAAAAAGAAAACCCGCGGCAAAATGCTAGTACAAAATAAAGATTTCAATTTACCGGACAATGGACATATAACTCCCACAATAATTAGGGATTTCTCAGGCTAAGGGTGAATGGTTTCCCTCATGTTTTATTTTATTATATTATATCATGACATTTTTCAAGTATTTACGTATAATTTATGCGCATATCACTAGAAAAACCGAAATTCTACAACATATCAAAAAATGGTACGACTTACCTTTCTCCGATTCGCCATTATGAATAAAATACGCCGCGCTTTTGACAAAAACAAGTTAGATGGACAAACATAGAATAATTGGCCGTAAAAGTGACATTTGCGTTCTGTTTCAAGTTTTTTTTTGTGACTATAGGTAATATTTCTATTTGAGCGTATTTGACTGTTTGCGGTAGAATATTTAACAAAACCTGATAACCTTCTAAAATCGACGTGGGATGTGCTCAACCCATAGCCTGGTTAAGGGTAATGAATGTTATAAAAGTTCATTGATTATAAAATTATAATGTCTTTTGTATGTTATAGCGTCCAACTGTAGCACATTCAGACTGTAGTAGGTACATGCGCGCATCGGCTTGTGCACAGCTTAAACTTACCTACCTAGCAATGTTTATAAATTGCATTTCTACCTACCATTGATTATTTTAATTAATTCGTTCTCATGTTAAGTTTAATTCCGGAATTTTTGAGTATCTCATTTCTCAACCATGCGACGAAGTTTTTTTTAGGAATATGACCAAAAACGATCATACATAATTTAGTAGGACCCTATAGTATTAAGGTGACGATATACGCAAATAACCCTGTCCCGCACTAAACTAACGGGCGAGAGAGAGAAGGAACAAACATAGTAAAAAAGATTAATGAATGACTAATAAATAGTAACAAAATAGTTCCCTTTGTATTACGTCTTAGAATGTCTGTTAATATTTTCAAGTCATTTGGATGGGTAAAATAGGAGACAATTTTTAAAAACAAGTGCTGTATTGTGTAGTAACACTAATTTATTATAGATTCACTCTCACTCACCCACATCCACACATACCTACCACACACTCACTTTCAAACTAGAATTATTTTTGTAATTAGTATTTACTTCTTATTTCCTTTCTTCCGCTCTGGAAATATAAATGTTTAGCTAATATAAAGTAAATCCTTAATTGGCATTATGTTCAATCTATAAGATTAATTTTATAATTATTAAGTGCTGTGGATTTTGTATAATCACTAAAATAAAAATAAAATAAATAACAAATTTAAAAAGACATTCTGTTTTTTTTCTGACATTATCATAGAAATTTTTAAATTATTAAAAATATACTTCCCTGGCATAAATCCTCTAGTTTTTTACTAATCTCTACTACTAAAGAAAACAGAAAAAACTTAACTTAACTTTGCGTATATTAAGGCGACGCTTAAGAAATATTTTTACACAAAGTACACTACTGTAAAAAATATTTTGATCAGTTTTGTCACAAAATAACATGGCAGGATCTGGTTGAAGAAACAATATCTTGAATAATATACTTATACTATTAACAATTACATAATAATTAATAACTATAGATTCTTATGAATGTTGTGAACACACTCGCTCGGGTGCATATATGTGTAGGGCCACGCGTTCTTGGGCGGGCCGCGCGCCTGGGTACCGGCGAGTATGTCTAGCTCGTCTATCTAGTTATCCGTAACTACAGGTTTTGAGAAAATTGGCAAGAGAATTTCCATATGGATGACAAGGACTAAGTTGTGGGTAACAGCTAATTAATCCACATAATATCTTAGCATAGTAAATAAAGCTGAGAAGGGGCGGCTGGTAAAATATATAAACATGATATTATAATAAGTATTGGATTGGATATACTATGTTGATAACACTATAAAAATGAAATCAAAACTTTTAAGAGGAAATCACATGTGAATTTTGCTAATTGTATTTCTGCTCGTGCATGACTGTTCGCACGGCCACCACACGGTAGTACCCACACAGCCTAGGGCAGTTGCATTTCATTGATAAAACATATACTTTAAAAAATGTCAGCTTTATATTAGTCCTTCTGGTACAATTAATTTACCACAAGGGTGGAGTAAGCCTTTTATATACCCTCGCAATTCTTAACATTATTCTCATTGGGAGATAACGACTGCCTTGGAGGATATGTATACTGCTAAAATTTTAAAATAGGTACTATTTTTAAAATAATATAGGAAAAATACACAAACAGATATAATAAGGGATACTATAGAAATTAATATAAGCAATAATATACAATATTACAAATAAAGACAACTTCCAGACTTTTATCTATTTTAGGGGTTACTTTTTATCAGCCATCTATCTATCTATACCATATGTACATAATTATACATGATCAATGAAGTTAAATTTGATATGCATTATGCTCCTTGAATATATTATCTCACATAAATTAACCTTGCAGCCAAAATTTATACTAATACTAGTGCTTTCTTTTATATATCTTTTCTATTAGCTATATACTTTTTATCCCGGAAAAACAAGATCCCTCGGGAACACGGGTGAAACCTCGGGGCGGAAGCTAGTATTTCATAAAACCAGTTACCCACATAATAATCAAGTCAGCAAAGGAAATTCTAATTCTACCATAATATTTAATTATTATTGTCAGAAGGCTGACAAGCAGGCAGGCAGTCAACCTGATGGTGGTAGGTGGCTTTGTACATTAGCAATACCAGGAGGATTACCCATGTTTTGCCAAAGCTTAGAAGGCTCATGTGCAGTTGCTGGAACACACCAGTAGGTGCTTGGTGACAGACTTGAGGGTGGTAGCCAGCAAGGCAGGTACTACAAAGGAGCCCTTCCACCATGCTATATTTTTATTTTAGCGATTTAAAAATAGTAGGTACCTACCTGCATAATACCTACTGTCAGAATAATTGGAATCTTGTAACTTTATGATAGTTTACACAGATACATAACCTCAATCTGGACTGGTATGAATGTGGTTATGGACACGAGGTCTTAATCATGGTTTAAAACAAACTTACTAGAAATTATCTTATTTGGTGACCCACGCTAGTAGAGTTAAAGCATACAAGGGATAACTCATGTTTAGAACGAAATAAAATCCATGAGTTAAACTCACCATCTTATTTGGACCTCGCACGCATCTTCCTCCTTTTACGCTTTAGCCTGCGCATACGCTTCTTACGCCACTGTAAAAAACATATAATCACACAATTAGAAGCGATACTAATTTTCACAAGTACTTTGTTCACAACATGTTCGGCACAAAATCAAAATCATGTCGATAAACAAAACTACAAAATACCTTAGCTCTCATATTCTTGAAGAGAGGAGTTGAAAGTCTTGAGTTTCAAAGGAGTTGTATCTTCACTGATGATTTTATAAATACACGATGCAGATTTTCACCGACCTCTCAGGTCCACCATTTATTCCAAAAGAATTCTGAATTATTTTAGTTAATCAGTATTGCCATTACCAGAAAGTTAGACGACAGACAGTGATGAGTAAGGTATGCAGTGTTGCCAGCTCCTCCAGCAAGCAATTTCGGATTCGGACGGTAGCATGTCTGAAAAGGGACGGTTTTCAAGATCATCGGACGTTGTTAAGTTAATAATTACATACGTTGGTGATAATTAAAAAAACTCTCCCGAATAGAATATGGGCGAACGAGCTTTGTTCGGCGTTTTAATTTTGTATAAAATCGCGACTGATTCATTAATTTATCATTTCGTGGTGACAAATGATTGATTAGTTTAACCTAAGTCAAGTAATCATACTAACTAGAATAATTATTTAAGATAGAAATGAAATTTAAAATAATAATAAACTGTTCAAGAAATATTATTGGCACCAAATAATGTTATCTATTACTTACAATGGCTTATCTGCCACCACCACCTGCTTCGTTTACCACCTGTTTAAAAAAAATATATGGTTGCACCAAATCACTCTTCATCCACCCATTCTACAATAAATAAATATATAATTTTAGTACAAGAAGCATTAAGCCGAACCGGGTTTCATCAGAAAATAATATTAGTCCATTGGCGATTGATCCAAGCCCAATATTGTTTGCTCAGCGAAAGAATTTGAGATTCTGGAACACGTCCCTTTCCCTGACTTCAAAACGAGTTCTAATATCCTTATTTTTAACCCCCGACGCAAAAAGAAGGGTGTTATAAGTTTAACGTGTCTGTCTCTGTATCTGTCTGTGGTATCGTAGCTCCCAAACGGATGAACCGATTTTCGTTAGTTTTTTTTGTGTCATAGATAGTTTTCTCCCGAGTGTTCTTAGCCATGTTTCATAAAAATCTGTTCAGTCGTTTGAAGATCATCAGCTCTTTTCTAGTTGATGAGGGGATCTGACTAACTTCCTTATGTCCGATGAAGTAACCATGACTGATCAGCCGTTTGAAGATCATCAGATCTTTAATAGTTGATGACGGGATCTGACTACCTTCCATATGTCCTATCGATTCGAAATTTGGTACCGTGTTACTTCAATGATATTAAAAGTATATGGTAAGGTAACCATGACCTGTTCAGCTGTTTGAAGATCATCAGCTCTTTAATAGTTGATGAGGAAATCTGACTACCTTCCATAATATGTCCTATCGATTCGAAATTTGGTTACTAACTCAACTAACTAATCACTATAAATACCTAATATTTATTACTTTAAAAAGGACAAAATAAAAGAAAAATTAAAAAATTTTAAAATTTTAAAAATTCCATAACACATAAAATAAACTCTAAAAAATAACCGTCACATATAGTATGTATGTTCAAATATTTTTATTTTCCAAGCGTCGTCGTGTCGGTTTTTTAATTTTTTTATACTTTCTAGTGCAAACACATTTTGAGGTTGGTTTTGATTTTTGTAAAAAGTTAATTTTATTTTTCCATGTTTAGTTTCTTAAGATAGATAAAATTTATATGGGATCACTTCTCAAGTATGACCAAACAAAAAAATAATCATCAAAATCAGTGCTAACTGCAGATAGAATCGGCTACATGTCACTAGAGCGCGACCGCTTCCGCATGCCTATTTCTGTCAACATCTCTTCTCCGGTTAAGGCCGGGAATATACGTCAGGTTTTTTCATCCGATAGTCAGCTGAGCTGAACTTCTGATTACCGAGTTGCACGAGTGAGACAGAGAATAGTCACTGCGTGATTTCACCGTCGAGTTTAAGTTCAGAATAGCCTACCTACCAACGCCTTCCGATAGTCGGATAGAAGTATATTGAATGTTCGCCGGTTTAGACTATTGGATTTGACTATCGGATGAAAAAATCTGACGTATATCCCTAGTCTAAATGTCGGCATTCCATGGTGTGGGAAAAAACAACAGTATTAATTGTGAAAAAAACTCAAAATTCCATACATTTTTTTATTTCTTAGACAGCCTGACAATGTTGGCTTTTTCCATTAAATGTTTAAGAAGTACAAACATAAAAAATGAAAAAAAAATAACAACAAAAAAATAAAAAATAAATAATAACCTAAACAAGATCAAATTTTAACGAATAATTATGAGTAGAGATATTAAGTACTGGCTTCCGCACAAGTATGAACAAGATGAACTTACAAGTATGAATAAAGTGCAGCTACTCCCAGATATCTTTATCTTCAATTTCTTCAAGCTACCTTGTAATAAGTAGGCTTTTTCTTTCAAAACATTCTTTATAAAAAAAAAATGAAATCAGTCAGCTACACACACAACTTCCAAGAAACGGAACAACTAATTAATGTATTTATTTATAATATAATATATCGCACGCTAACGATAGATAAATATCGAGTGTGATATCTCGAGAATACCAAAAAATGATTTTTATAGAAATCCGTCTATATCCACATATAAATGTGATATTTATCTCTACTGCTCGAGAATTGGGCCCCTTTATGTCATTTCGTTTGGTACGACCATGGAAGTAATAATTACTACGTTACCTACGTTTTTTCCTACACCTCGTTGTGTTTTATTGAGGACTAGCTCCCGCGGTCTCACCCGCAGTCATGTCGCTCGCAACGCGTCGTGTTTGTTATTGTTTTACAGTTTGAAAGTGGTTCAATAAGAAAAAAGGGCAAATATGGTTTACTGTGCAGTGTGTACGAACAATAATAGAAAGAATAAAAACATATCATATTTTTGTTATACCAAAGACTCCACTAAATAATAACTTGATTATTTAATTTATTATTTTAATGTTGTGATAGATACGTTCTTAGATAATAGATACGTTATACATCGAAAGAAATACAACTCAGTACGGTGCAGTGGTGAAAAAAAAAACGTTTTGGTATTGATTAATGATTTAGTGTTTTTTTTGTACTAATTTGTTCGAGACTAGAGTTATAGACTAAAATGTAGGGTTAAGTCAGTGCAAAAAGGGCTTTTTCATTCTCATATTCCCTGCTCCATTTTCCCGTTCCTTGCCCTGTTTCGTTTTTTTCTTTTTAGTTCGGTACAGATTTTGAAGTCGATTTTTTTTATTATTTCAGACGACAGAAGTGGTTAAAAGCTGTCAGGCAATTTTGTTTATTTAATTTTATGCTCCTGTGCCAACCCTACCAGAATAGGTAAATATTTTGTCCGCTCCTTAAAAGTTTTGTCGCTGTTCCATTTCTTCTTTGTGATATTGATGTGATTTTGGCGCTTTCGATAATAATATCGAAATCGATAAATATATCGAATCTCATTCGAAGTAAAATATTACAAAAATATTTAATATTTCAATAATTACTCGTTGCATTTCGCACGCTAGCGATAGATAAGTATCGAGTGTGATATCTCGAGAATACCAAAAAAAAATTTTTTTTAGATATCCGCCATGTTTCATAATAAATATCGAATTTGATATTTATCTCTTCTGCTCGAGAATTGGGCTCCCGGCAGTTCTCATCTGCTACTGGGGGCTCCAGCATTAATGAAATCGCAAGAACAAAGAAAGAAGAAAAAGAAGTTGAAAATCTGTCGCCAAACACCTATTGGTGTGTTCCGGCAGCTGCACTTGAGAGCCAGATCGTTCTAGGCTTTGTGTGCTTACCACCTTCGGCCACATCATCACCTACCATAGTGAGATTATGGTAATTATTGAAATAAAATCGTTAAAAGGAAAAAATGCTCAATTCACACTCATTTAATACGCCTTTTTTAAGTTTTATTACATTTTAAATGCTTGATGAATGTACGAGGTTTGATGAAAGCCAAAATAATAGGTTTTTTTTAGCTATTATGTATGAGCAAAAATGTTCAACGATTGGCAACTCTATCTGTCACTCGACCGACATGTAACTTTTATTGCAACAGTGAGTGATGCAAAAGTTCCCGATTAATCGGAAAATCTACTGATTTTGACTTTTCCCTCCCGATATCCCGAATTAGCGACCCTTTCACCCGAATTTTTACATTGTTAACTTAAGTAACTATTTAAGTATAGTATTATTTAGCATTCTAAAGACAACAACGTCAACACTAAACCAATGCACGGGTAGGTAGGTAAAAATAATATTCTCTTTGCCACGGGCATGGATTCCCTAAAAATTCTTACACGGCCTATCGTATATAGTTATAGAGTTTATTATTGTTTGTTGAATCTACTGAGATGTTTAGTTAGTGTCAACTCGGTTCACCAAATCGGTTCAAACTGGTTAGCCGATCGAACGAGTCAAATCGATTCAAAGATGGTTTAAATCGGTTTGATTCGTTCGCCGCGGCGCCGTGCGTCGAGTCGAACGTCAGCTAGCGGCGACATGTGAATGCGACGCGAGTCTGACTGATGATCACTGAAGGAGTTGCAACTTGCAAATACGAATGAATGAACCGAATTACCGACCGAACCGAACTGATTTAATTCAAATCGTGTGTGAGTGCTTGTTTATGTTTTCGAACTTACGTAGGTTTTGTTGGATTTTTGATGAATCACGGTGTTTCTTGGTACTCAATTATTTAATTTATATAGCAGGTATTTTGTCTGTGTCAACAATGCCAGGGAATAGGAAAAAATTGATAGTTTGCTCTTAATTTTAAACAAAATCTGTCGTTTTTTATTATCCTACCTAGAGTCTATTTTTAGGACTTTTTATTTCATGTAAAACTGTATTTCATTATTTTAATATGAATAAACCAAGCCATTTGACCTAAATTGCATCGGTCAGTTCGATTTCGGTACATTAAAGTACGTTTTGTATACTGTTGTTCGATTTGGATGTGAATCGGTTTCAAACCGATTTGCTTTTGTTTTTCAAACCGATTTAACCGAGTCGTAATTTTTTGTTTTTTTTATGACTATTTATCTTTTCGTTCGTCCGCACTGTTGTTGTGACAAAGGAATTTAAAAGTTTTGTTTGTGTGAATTGTTGTGTGTGCTATAAGATATAAGATACAATGTCCGACTCCGATTTATCGGAGAAAATAATCAAACATGTTTTAATTTTAATACTGACCAAAAAATGTTAACAAAAATAGCAAGCGAAAAGTGGTACGAAAATGGATAATCAGTAATCACTGTACCATTTATATTTTAATAAATTACTTAATTAATAGCATAAAATACTGTTGTTTTATTTTGACAAAAAAATCTCTCGATTTCTCCCAATTATTACCTGGAAAATTACCCGATTTTTAAATTTTCACTTTTGCAACACTTTTTTTTTACATATAGATGTACTGACTGACAGCCAGTGTTGCCATTTTGGCATTTTTAATGCTAAATTTGGCATATTTTCACCATAATTAGCATGTTAAATTTAAAGTTAGCATGTTGCATTATTTTGGCATTTTTTGTTTGCCAAGCAACCTAGAGGCTTAAAATCGTAAATTTATAATAACAACCAAACAAATATGTTATTTTGGAACACTTTATGGGGAAATCCCGAGCATCGTTCAGAGATATCACCTTGTGCGTTCGAGCCATAGTTCGGTGTAATTAGATTTAATGGTATCCGGTTTAATCGATTGTTCATGTTTAAGTTCAGTTCATTTTGTCATTCCTATAATATTCCTGATGACGTGCTGATACTTACTAAGGGTACTAAAGAACATGCAGTGACTGATGAAAGTGGGTTGTCAACGTCACAACAAGACGAACCTATTGATGACGTTCAAATATTCTTCGAAATAGAAGACTAAGCTTTTGATCAATAAATACTTTACCTTCAGGTATTCTTCGAAATAGAAAACTAAGACTTTGTTTTTTGATTAATATTACTTAAAATTAAATTTGAATTTTATTTAGCACTAAAAATTATACTTAGCATTTTTTAGCATTTTTCTGGCGAAAAGTTGGCATTTTTCTAAATTATAAAACGGCAACACTGCTGACAGCTACTTTAGGAGTATTCGCGCCAAAATACCAGTTCACAATTGAGTCTATTTCTATTTCTGACTGAAATTAGTCACTGTAAACCGATTGCAGGGTAAGTTAAGTATATATTTATGATTACTGTTTAATTTCATATACAATTTAAACAACAAAACCTTATGTATTCAATCAAATCAATTTTTAATATGTCGTACTAAACAGACAGGCAATGTTACCAACATAATAATGATAATGAACTAAAGGGCAAAGCTGAAAGCAGTAGCACGCATTTCGGTGATTTTGTCTCGCGGAATGTGTATTTTTTATTGATTTTCTCAAAAAGATATTTGTAGTCTTCATTTTTTAAATAAATTCGTCAATAGTTTATAATACTATGAAGTCTGAAAATTATGTTAATTCTGTTCATATGTAGAGCAAACAGCTGCGTGTGCGATACAGTCAAGCTGTTTCGTAAAAATGGTTACGTCTAATAAACTATCCGATAGAAAGGTCGTGAAAATGGATGATCAAAACAATAGTGCAGTGGTACCCCAACGAACTCTTTTAGGAGAAGTCAACGAACATATAACGTGTCCATTGTGTCGGGGCTATTATATAGACGCAACAACCATTGTGGAATGTTTACACTCCTTTTGTCGAAGTTGCATTATAAATCATTTACGAGTGAAGAGTTATTGTCCAGTTTGTGAAATGATGATTAACTCAGCCAAACCTAACATTAAATTAGATAAGGCACTTCAAGATATTGTGTACAAACTTGTACCAGGCCTTTTTCAAAAAGAAATGGAGAGAAGACAGACATTTTATGCTTCAAGACCTGGTCCAGCTGCTTCTGCAACGCCAGAACAGAGAGGCGAAGACACTGAAAGGATTATTTTCAGTCCTGAAGATGTTATTTCCTTTTCTTTAGAATTTGCAGATGCAACTGATGCTGATAGTATATCTAGTAAATCATCAGACAGTAATGATCCTCAACCAAATTCAGCTACAACCAGAAGATTCCTACAATGCCCTGCAGTTGTTAACATAAATCACTTGAAGAAATTTTTAAGCATGAAATTTGATATTGATAGCACTCAATTTGCTATTGACATATTGTACAAAAGAGTACAATTACCAGATTACTACACCTTAATGGACATAGCATACATATATAACTGGAAACGAAATGAACCAATGCGCTTTTTCTACCAGATAATTGATTATATAGCTATTAGAAACAGATTGTTTGATGTCAATAGGAAGGGTTCTCATTTTCAAGATAGTAAGCCCAGCCCTGCATCTACTGAAGATACTAATGTAAGCAGCCCAAATCTTAATCTAAATGATCATGGTTCTGAAGCATCTTCAGGCACAGATAGCCCTATGCCAGATGACAATAGTACTAAACAATTGAATGAAACCTTAAAAAACAATGATAAATTAAGTCAACAAAACAAAGATACACTAGACAAATCCAATGCTAATAAAAGTATTTCCTCATCTTCAAAGAAAAATGATGAAGATGCTGAAAAATCACAGTTCTTAAACTCTTTTGAGCTTACACCTAAAAGTACTTCTGTTCCAGTAAAGGCTTCACCTATTAAATCAAATGTGTTTGAAGAACCTACATCTTCAAATGAATCTGTTATAAAAAACCAAATCCAGTCAGCCAAGCCTGATGATAAAATATTGGAAACTTTAAAAAGAAAACACCAGATGCCTCCAAATACACCTGAACTTAAGAAATTAAAAATTGAATTAGAAAAAGCTAAGATACCAAATGTCATGTCATCTGGTGTTGGTCTTCCAACATTGGGTAATCAGAATGATAGGGCCATGGAATTGCCCATGAAGATTAAGGATAATGATGGATCTACCAAAAACATTCAAGTAGTGCCACCAGTAAATAGTTTATCAGCAACTATGACAATGCCTCCGAAGGATAACAAACAACATGGTAATACTGCTAAACAGGCAATTTTAGAAAGTCCTGGAATTAAACGAACTTTAATTGGGCCTCAAAATATATCTTCACCTAAACGTAAACCAAATGAGATTGCATCTTCTTCATCATTACCACCTCCATCAATAGGACAGAAATCTCTAAAACTCCAAATACCAAAACCTGATGCAAATATATTAATTCCTAAATCCATTGATACTCCAAGACCACCTATTAAAAAAATGCCTGAGTTGAAACCTAGTATACCATCGTCTCAAGTGTCACAACAAAAGGCACAACCAATGAATAAAGTCAGAATGGATTTTTTAGCAAACAATAGTGACCCCACTATTGACAGAAGTAAGATTTTGTCACAAGTGACCACATCATTGAGTCCCCAAAATTTAGGACAGGCATCAGGAGACCCTCTTAAGTCATTATTTGATTCATGTAAAATCAATATACCTTCTTCACTCTCAATTACTTTAACAGACCAAAAATTAGATTCTCGTAATTCTAATGATGGCAATGTAGATCCAAAAAAGGGTGTGATCAATAAAAATTTGTCTGGTGCCAATTGTAATACAGCTCATAAAGTACCAAGTCCTCCAGTTCATAATTATATAGAAA
This sequence comes from Tetheella fluctuosa, assembly GCA_951216915.1. Classification (NCBI taxonomy): domain Eukaryota; kingdom Metazoa; phylum Arthropoda; class Insecta; order Lepidoptera; family Drepanidae; genus Tetheella; species Tetheella fluctuosa. Next base: position 5,763,246 of record OX578214.1, read on the forward strand.
TATTGAAATTGCCTGATACTGATCCGAAAAAACTAAATAAGATGGAAGGAATTACTGATAGTAAATCAAATTCAAATAATAAAATCGAATCTCCTTCAACACCGCCCAAAGCTTCTAAATCATCTGAGACTTCGGCTAAAGGACCAGTACCAAATTTGAAACCTATTTCTGATACAAAATTGGGTAAGCAAAGTGGAAATTATACACCAATCACTTTTCAACAAACATTTGAACAACAGGTGCAGTTTATGCAGTGTGACAAAAAGTCTAAGCTGCCAAAAAATAAAACCCAAGTTCCAAAACTTGTACCAGCTACACCAAAAACCTTTAGTGCAGCAAGTAAACCTAACAGTTCAATCACTAAACCCAATACAAGTACTGTTACAGTAATGGAAAACAAAACAGGTGCTGCTTTGGACTTATCAACACCTCATAATATACAAAATCAATATGGTCAACAACAACAAACTTTTGATAAAGTTTTTGAAACCATGCAATCTATAGCAAATTTGGCTAAAAAACAAAATTTGCCAACAAAGGGGTTATCCATGAGCATGACTCAAAGTAATGTATTTCCTAGCAGTAGACCAATAAATACTGGTGGTAGTCCATTAAGAATTCCTTCTACAAGTAACGTAAATCAAATGAAGGTTGATAAATTAAGTCCAAATGGTTCTCAAATAAATAGGCAGGATGTTTCAAACAAAAGTAATCAATTAAAATCAGTAACCAATGCTAATGCAACGGTACTCTCAGCTTCTCCTGGATATCAAATGTCACAACATGCTTCACCGGGCACAGCACAACCATCACCAAGATCACAGACGCGTTCTCCTAGTTCATCTCCAAAGTTGGTTATTGCAGAAGAAAAGCAAACTGGTAATGCTTCATCAGAACTAAATATGAATCAATCCAATCAAATTTCAAGTACGCAGTTGCCTACTGCAAGTGTATCAAAAACTGATCCACCTAAAATTACACCAGGGCCATCTAAGCCTGTACTGAAACCGGTTAAAACTTTAGCTCCTGCTGGTAAAGTGACAGGAATTCGCCAACCTATAACACCAAACATTAAAACAACCCCGCCTATGACTAACCCAGCTGAGTATCTCACAAGACCACAGCTAATTGTTCAACAGCATCATGCATTACTAAGACAACAGATGGAGATGGCTTGGCTCAAAGCTCAAAGACCATATGATTTATTAAAAAGTATAACAAGTATGGCTCAACAAACTCAAAATAATTTTAATATTAATAAAGATAAACAGTAACCATGATACTTGTTATGGTGATAATAACTTTTCTGCTAAATTATGTATCAAATATTTTACAAATAGATCAGATGAAGTGGAGGAATGTATCTTTGGATATGTTTTCCCTTTTTTTAATATTAAGTACTTGCTTTGTAATATAGATTTTAATCTTCAAGTTTAAAAGCTTGCATAAAATGTATAATTTTGACAATGTGTACTTACCTTATTTTATTAATATTTAAACAACATTGATTGAATCATGTCAAAAACAAAATCATATTTTTATATCTAAATACTACTTACATGGATTCGATACTAACATTTTATGTGCAAATGCTGGTTCATCATTTGGTTATTATGAATATATTTGATTTGTGTTTTTTTCTTATAATGGTTAAATTGGTTAATGAACTGTAAGTAGGTATATTTGTAATGTAATTTACTTGTTAAGTAAACTATTGCTAAAATTAATTTTAAATCTTAAATTGGTAATGTCATTTTGCAAATAAAATTATACCTAAATACTTTGATGTTTATTTTTCTTGTCTCTTTTACATCCATTTCAGGGTTTTCAGGGAGTAAATTAATATTATGTCAAAGCAGAGGTAATTAAATTGCCTATCCGGTCATACGAAATAAATATATTACTTATTCATTGATATCACACAGGTACCTACTTATGTTATAATTTATCTTATCACAGATGGCGACACTGCAAGCTACGATTCCCTTTAAATCTCGTAAAAAGACCTATATGAGTACAAGGAATCTGAAATCAAAAGAAAACGAAGATACCCTTAACACTACAGAAGTACTTGCTACCAAGAATCTAAAAAGGCATATAAAAGACGAATTGACGGATGATTTAGACAATGGTAAGTGGTACAATTTAAATAATATTATTATTCAAATATTGTTATGCATGTACTAATCTAAAATGGGAATACGGTCTTTTTTATTTATTTTAAGTGGTCAAATCTATGTTTTGCTTTCAGGCAGTTTAGTCATAAGAGAGTTAAATGTAGTGTCCGACCAAAGCTTCGGCTTCGTCCAAAATAGGCCGAAGTTTTGGAAAATAGGACAAATTTTAAGTTGGTTTTATTATTACAGATACATGTTCTGTTGTGAAAATGTCAAGAAAGAGTCAAACTGAGACTGGAACTAAAGATTTATCATCTGATGGGTAATGTACCTATTTTTCATTTACTGCTTTTTACAGGACTAAAACTTGATTTCGTTCACTTTTTCACCTTCCCGTTAGAATGGGTCTTACATACAGACAGTCAAAAAGATCCTGTTAGGGTTCCTCTTTTTAATTTCTTCCGACCTATACATAAATCGGTTGCCAAAGGCACAGTAGGTACTAAAAGAATATACAGTTATGTTGTGCGGCTCGACATACCGTCTCACGCTCTTACGTTCGCTTCGCCCTCACAACTAGGTATATTCCCATTTCGAAATATATATGAAGATTGCCAAGTCGCATAAATTTAAACGTAGTATTTACTGTAACTTATTTATAATATAATAACAGGACGGGAAACATGAAACCTCTTACAAGTAGAGAGGAGGAGATAGAATTCCTTGAAACATTCTTGGTGGATCATCTTGAAAAAGAAGAATCTGCATCTTTGTATGTTTCTGGACAGCCGGGTACTGGAAAAACTGCGAGTTTGTCCTATATATTGCAATTACCAAAGGTAAATATTTAAAAACGATAATGGAGAGGATATTATTTTTTAGTATATACTATGATACTAGTTTTCCCCGTGGTTGTTTCACCTGCGTTTTAGTGAAAGTATACATTTTCTTGAAAATCTCTGTCACTGAGTATGGATTTTGTCAAGAAATTTGTTATGAAATCTTAAAATATTATAAATACGAAACATTGTGGGTGTTCGTTACTCAATCATGCCGTATCGAATGTACGGATTTGGATAAAATTTGGCATACAGAGTACCTATTATGTAATCTTACCGATTATGTAACTTTTTATCCCCGGAATATAATAAATTATTTTATGTTGTAGATCAAGGAAGGTTACAAGCAAGTTTACGTGAATTGCACTATGATGAAATCGGCAAATAGTATCTATCAAAGAATATGTAGAGAATTGGAACTGCAGACATCGGGTTCTACTGAGAAAGCCTGCGTAAACGCAATTGAAAAATACTTGTCAAAGAAACACAAAATGATGTGAGTTAATTTTAGCTAAGTCGGAGGGGATACATTTCGGATTATACTTGGTGGACATTTTACAAGGAAAATTGGATAGGTAGCTATAGGTATCTAAAGAAAAATAAAATATATTTTCACTTTATTGTCCTCGAAAAGGTTTTTTTTACTTTGTATAGACATAATGTGTTGGACCAAAATCTCACTTTAGTAAGTGATGATGTGGCCAAAAGTGGTAGGCATATAAAGCTTAGAAAGAACTGGTTCTCAAGTGCAGCTGCCGGAACACACTTTTCAACTTGAGTGGTAGCCAGTCAGGTGGGTGCTACAAAGTAACCTACCACTTTGCTATGGTCTCCTCACGATGTTTTCCTCGACTCAGGTTATTATGACCTTACGTGGCTTATACCGACCGTATTGTAGCTTTTAAGATTACCTCTTGCGGAACAATTATAGCCTACCTTAGATTCCGGTACATTTGATATCCTATTGGATAGTTATGGTGTTTGCATCATATTTCATATTCGTTTTTCAGCCTGTTAGTATTGGACGAGATAGACCAACTGGACAGTAAGCGGCAGTCAGTGTTGTATAGGATATTCGAATGGCCGAGCAAGTCAAGCGGGCTGGTGCTGGTCGGCGTCGCCAACGCGCTGGACCTGACGCAGCGCGCGCTGCCGCGGCTGCAGGCGCGCTGCTCGCTGCGGCCGGCCACGCTGCACTTCCCGCCGTACACCAAACAACAGATCATCGACATATTCACCACAGTGCTAGCGAATGCGGACAACACCAAAGTATTCTCGCCCGTTGCTTTGCAAATGTTAGCAGGTATGTAGATAAAAACCAAATGGTGGTAAGGACGTAGTTGAATAGATCCAAATTTACAAAACGACCTGTATCTACCCTAAAATTATTCATGCTGTAGAAATTGATAGTAACAGATTGATAGAACAAGTATAGAAATTGATAGAACCTAGTGTTCTTTTATAACGGAAGGTAGACTTCTGTTTGCTTAAAACTTCACTGGGAATAATAATCTGCTCGAAGAAGGTGAATATGCAAAGACCAAAAAGAATTCTCATAATGCACAAATACAGTTTCCCCGGAACACACCGGTAGGTTTAAGATAGGTTTCAACTTGAAGGAGGTAGACAGTCAGGTACCATAAATAAATAAAGTACTCGACAAACGCACAAAGTTAAATTATTACAAAGAAAAAACTAATTCTGTACCTACTACAATCTACCTACTTATTATTTTTGTCTATATAATAGGGCTATAAAACTCTTGAAGTCTTACCTGATTGAACCAATTAATTGTTCTAGCTAAAATTGCCGCCGTATCAGGAGATATGAGAAGGGCATTAGACATAGGACGGAGAGTGATCGAACTCGCAAAACGTAGTAAATTTGCAGAGAATCAGTCCGTGGACACAATGATGCGTGATTCAACAGTGACCGTGGAACTGAAACAAGTTCTAGAAGTCCTTAACAATATTTATGGAGGTTCGAGGCAGATAGAGACAGATGTTGACGACGCATTCCCGATGCAACAGAAATTGATTTTGTGCAGCCTCATGTTAATGTTGACAAAGGGGAAAAACAAGGATATCGCCTTGGGAAAGTTGCACGATGTTTACAAAAAGTGAGTACTGATTATACATATAATTGTTTTCACTCTTATAACTTTGATTCACACTGGGCCCGCGTTGTAAACTGCCACCTTAATTCTCCATGTTGTTGGGGAAAAGCCTATACCTCAACCGTATAGCTCGCCAAATATTTTTGTATTATCGCAAATTACAGCTGGTCTTAATTTATTTTTTATAGATGTCCAACATAATTTTGCACATTTAGATAAATTGTGACCGTTTGTCTAAATGTGATAGAGCTGCAATTAGCGAAAAGAACTGAATTTGGTTAAGTCGAGCTCATACGATCAACGGGCTGGGTGACTCGTGTATGGCCACACAGAACTAAGGTATATGTTGGTATGTGTTATATTGTGCAGGGTAGCGATGGGACGCAACATCGTGCCGCTCGACCTGGCCGAGATGGCGGGCGCGTGCTCGTTGTTGGAAGCGCGGGGTGGGGTGCGCGTGGGAGGGGCGGGGGCCGGGGGCGGGGCGGGGGGCGGGCCGGGCCGCGGGGCCGGGGCCGGGCGCGCGCGCCGCCTGCGCCTGCTGTGGGACGAGGCCGACCTGGAGGCCGCACTCCGGGACAAGCCGCTCCTCTCGGCTATACTCAACGACCGCTCGTGCCTACCCTCGTCTTAAACCCTGCCCGCTAGGCTCTTACGTAAACCCCGTTCAAATCGCGCGCAGATATATTTGTCTGGACAAAAAAAACAAGCACCACGAAAGTAACCTAATGGCTATACCAGAAGATGCAGCGTCAGAGGGTATAGGCATTTAATTTACTTATCCCGGATTATATAAGGCTTCTTTTAGTAGGTATTTACGAAACCTGAAATGAGTTTTCAGAATCAGTAACAGTTTTTTAGCAAAATCGGACTACTTAAAAAAAATATATACTGGGTGATTTTTTAGTCACTGGCCATACTTGCAGGGGTGGAAGTACTCATCAATATGAACAACTTTTATCATGGGACTAACTCTCGAGATCACATAAAATTATCAGCTGTCCATACAAAAGTTCAATACCTACTCGACCAAAATGTATGAAGGAACCATTTTATTTTTTGCAATATCAGAGCTGGTCCCATAATAAAAGTTGTTCATATTGACGAGTACTTCAACCCCTGCAAGAAATCACCCTTTAAATATACGCGTCGACTTGAGAACCTCCGTTTTTTCGTCGGTTAATTATTTTATACCATGTCGTATTTTTTCCAAATAATATTCAAAAATCGAACAAATTAGACCCAACCCAGTACGCTGACTACCAGTCGCGCGCGCCGTCACGTGACGTCACACAGCGAGCGGCGCACTTGTGGTGACCATGTTTGGCGAGGACAACGAGACTACACAAGTTTATAACATTGCAAGTTTTCATTAAACATTTTTTATACGGATTCTTTACAAATGTTTCAGCTTTTGTATATTAGTACTAAAAATAACCTTGTTATACCGGTTTATCTAAGCCTCGATTTGAGGGAATTCAACGAGTTTTATACGATGACACCTAGTTCTTATGTATTGAATATTAAAGCTCATTTATGACTGAATCGGTTGCTCCTGAAAACTTGATGACCTCATAGTACATACAATAGTATATTATAGGTAAAATAGTAATTGATTTAACATATAAAATTATTTAGCATCTGGGATCTGTAAACGGGACAATAAAAGTGGGCTTAGAAGTCTTTTCGACTACGTCAAAAAGTGACAGAAAACATAGTCGGTAAAGAAAACTATAGAGACAGACGCTCTTGACTTACTACAATTAAATCGTCTCTTGGTTAAAAAATGCTTTTTTATGTTAACACGAAATGACATAGCGAAAAATTTAGTTAAATAAAACTCTTTTATTTTATAAGTTATACATAGGTTCCCAACGGGGGCGGTACCGCCCCCTAGTGGGCGCTGGAGCTTTTCGTGGGGGCGGTAGCGGGTCCAAAGTCGAATGGGGGGTGTTATGACAGTCGAAGAGGCGGTCGCGGCGTACCTTCCGAATTAGAAATTGAATATAATAAAATACTTTGAAAATACATCTTTCACGAATAAACATTTTATCTAGCTATTTATTATAACATGTTTTTGCCACGACTACGAGTAACACAATCAGAGAGAGAATTAATTTTTAATTTGTGATTATTAATAGGTAATGGACAGACGTATAAAATTGGTATAATTAGCTATTAGGTACTACCTGTCCCCTGCGGTTTCACCCGCGTTCTCGAGAAAAAAAGTAGCCTATTACATACCATCTGCGTACCACATCGCGATCGGTTCAGCGGTTTAGGCGTGAAAAGGTAACAAACAAACAAACTCACGTTCGCATTTATATGAAAATGAAAATATTTTTTATTCAAATAGGCATTCACAATCACTTATGAATAGTCTGACTCTAACGCTCGGTTCGGAAGTTTGCTTTTACTGAGAAGAGCCGGCAAGAAACTCAGCAATTACTCTTTTCAAATAATATTAGTTAGGATGTAAAGGGGGGTGTTGGATTTTATTTTCTTCTAAAGGGGGCGGTAGTCTATAAAAGGTTGGGAACCTATGGTTTTAACGATAATTTTTAAAAAGTTTAAGATGACATATTCCATTTATGACGGGTCGTAGGTAATGCACCACCGCTAGAATGGGTTAGTTCACTACAAGGGTCAGACTGTGCAATGTGCATGGGGTCGTGAGCTCAGTACCCTGAGTGTAAATAATTGACGTAATAAACGCATGATAGTAAAGTTAGCGTTTACGACATTTCTCTAGGAATTTGCACAGCGCCTCTCGCGGAATACTAATGAACTAATTTAGTAAGCGTTTATTTACGTCAATTCTTTACACTCAGGGTACTGAACTACAGGGCTATTTTAAATTATTTAACTAAAATTTTAGGGATTGTACTTCTTAATACAAACAACTTTTACTATGAGATTTACTCTGAAAGTGCTAAGAAAACGTCATCTGTTCAAATTTAAACTAAGGTTATCATTGCTGCTTGATAAACTGATACATTTAACAAGCAGACAAACTATACATTTTCAATGTTCTATATTATGTTTACGTTGATAATGAGTTACGTGCTAATCCTTTAGTTTGGTAAACCAATGATCAAGTCTATGATCGACGATGAGTCGGTATCTTATTTCAACACCTATCGCGATGCCTTTGCATGAATGGTGGAGAGGATTATACGGGACGAATCACCCTGACTATGCCTTATACCAAAGACTTAAACTTCAATTCTTATCGGTATTTGATGTGATGGATGACCTAAGATCAGCGAGTGACCTGAGTCAAAATGGATTTTTGATTTTAGGCATAAGGCATTATTTTATTTTATAACCATAATTTGGTAAATTATTCATAGTTTTACTATTTAATGCATGAGCTAATGTTAGATGAACTTTGACTGATAGATTATGTAAACTGTAAAATTTTAGTTTGTAAGAAATTAGTTGTTAGGACATAATGTTAATAAGGCTGTGTTTACATAAGTATAACCAACTTTAATTAAAATCATTTTTGCTACACTTTTTTTAAAATATTTGAGCAAGAATCATGTTCAACTTATAGATTCCAATTATATAATCATTATTGAAGCCACGAGGGCCTTAATAATAATCTGTTTGTTGTTTTAATAATCAAGCCATGAGGGTTTCAATAAACTCGCAAGAAAAGGTAGTTAATGTACTTGTACCTTAAAACAAGGATGTACAATAATTTAATTAAGTACATACAGTTTCATCTGTGTCAGACAGATGAAGCTTCGCCCTGCTTGTTAAAATAACAGGTATGTCGCCGACCTTGTATATCTTTATGTAAAACAATTATGTGAAGTAAAAGCTGTTGTATGCTTTAGTGAAAGCAAAATTTGTTGATTTGACATTGAAAGATAAAGAATGTTGAAATATATGGTTGCATAATTATATCGTTTGGTGCTCTCACACACCATTTATGTAACATAGTTAAATAAATGCATGCTTCTGATAAATACGCGACTGAACGATATTTATTAGAATAAATTATTTATTCTTAACTAAGAAATCATGTCATGTAAAGGTCCAGTTTGAATATTTGTAATTTCAAAAGTAGATGTTAATTTCTTGTAGAATGTTTTGTTATAAGTTTTCTTGCTAATTATCTCTGTAAGTTATATCTTTGTGACATAACTACGTAATTTTGTAATTCGCGGGTATTAGAAATTTAATTTCTTATACTGACGTAACTTTTCAAATCGAAAGCAAAATAAATTTACGGATGTACAGCTTTGAGATAAATGTATATTTTAGCATATTTCTAGAAAGTGAATGTTAAATATTTTTGCTAAAATCATCAAAAATTCAGTATTGGTTGGAATTTGTTTAATTTTGAAAATAAATTACATTCCCTGAGTAAAATGAATAAAATACATAATGTTTCAAAGAATAATTACGAAAAAAATTAAGTTGTTTTTGTGTGTTGTGTAACTTGTTTGTTTTTAATTTCGCATTGTTATGGAGTTTTTTCTTTGAGATTCCTGCCAATTATTTTTCTTACGTAATGTAAACCAGGGGCACAATTTGCTGGCACTTATAACATAAAAGCGTCTCTCCTTGACTTGCTTTATACCGGTGCTGCTGTCCCTATTTTCTAAGACACTGACACATTTTTGCACAAGGACTGATATGGGTTGTCATGTGTCATCAAACAGTGCCGCTAGTGCGAAATTTATTTCTTTATGTTTGGATAGTTAAATTATTACTTATAGAAAACATGAATTAATAATAATATTTTTTACTAATTCTCATTTTATTTTTATTTTCATCAGAGGGGTTGAGTTTAATGAGGAGATTATTAAAATGAAACATCACATAAATATATTATTTTTTATTCTAATACTTATAAATTAATCCCATTTTGTGCAAAAAATACTATTTGCAAATTATAAATTAATTTTGTGAGATAATACTTGGTACATACCTCGGATAGGATGACTGACTTTAGAAAGCTTTCAATATGAAGTACTTAATCCTACAAGTAGTAATTTACAATATTTTTGGTTATTATGCTTTTCACTTGTCTCTGGATGAAATACAATTTTGGAAAAAACATTGTCTACTCAAGGTACCATAAAACGGTGTGAAGAATATTTTATTAAATTAATAAATAACTTAAATAGCCACTTGGTTTTGTACAATGTCAGCCATCTAAAATACTAGAGGGCCGATAGAGTGACTCGCGTTAGGTAGCGCTCATAGACGCAGAGTCGGGTTGCGCGAGCGCACGAAGTTGAGCAGCTCGTCGCTGTCCTCGCAGACGAAGGGCTTCACGTGGTGGCAGGCGACATCATGCCATTTGATGCCGTCGTTGTAGAAGTTATTTAGAATAGACAAGCACGACTCGTCGTTACCCTGAAAAATTAAATCATTTAAAAATACCCGCCATTTTGATATTTGGATATTCTTCAGATTCATTTAAATTATGATTCTACTAAAAGCTAATACTTCGGCGTTGTACTTTGTTGAGTAATAACCCGAAACGCCGGAGTAAGAAAAGATGTTTGCATAACAAACAGTATATATATGAACCTTCTTATACATAGGTATTTTGTTAGAAAGTGGCAATTATGAATCCATCTTTCGGGTTCACTTTCAAACTTAGCTGAATATGTTATGTGCAGATAATTTTGTTTTTTTTTTTTTGTGTGACTTAGGAATACAGATCGTGATGATAGCATTAGAATTAAGTATGTAACTTACTTGAGCAGCCTCACGGTTATCAGGTTGAGCTTGTCCGTATCCTCCAGTGTAGGACCAGTCGCCGGTGTTGCGTTGGGTGGTCGGGCCGATTTTGGCACCGGAGCCCGACCAGAACCAACCGTTAACATTGGGGGGCTGCAAGTCGGCGCGGTCACAACCAGCAAAGTTGCACTTGCGACCCGAAGTCCAGATGTAGCGCACGTTACCGCGGGCGATTCTTTGCTTTATAAACTCGTTCTCCTATTAATTGATAAAGACAATTAGAATCATTTCACAAAAAGGCCATGTAACCAAAACAAACTGATGGCAGAATAGGTTGTCACTGTGTTACTTGGCACGTAGGCACATAATCAATATTGTACACCCTACAATAAAGGCAGGTACACCCTACCAAAAAAAAACGTTCCTACTCGTGATAAATAGCAATGTAATGCGACTATAATAGATACCTATATGCGATCATAACTATAATATTGACCTGGTTTCCCTCGATGACCACGCCGGTAATGGAAGCTCGCATCGCATAACAACACAAGGAAAGAAACAAGTGTCACGGCCGCGGTCGACGACATCATGTCTCGGAGAGACGCCGATCACGGTACGGTAATCAGATAACATCGCCGTCGCGCGTTGGTTGGAAGCACATTTGTATTTTCCTTAATGCAATACTATAGTGAGACTTCATTCAGCCAGTAAGGCAATGTGTTATTGAGCACCGGGAAGTCCATGTCCGTCTTGTCGTGTACGTCCGGTATAAGAAGTGGGCAACTCGGCTGCAGGAGTTATGTGTGCCACGTGCTACTTATCCGCGATCGCCTCCACAGCGCTGCGCCTGCACGGCCCGCACGCCCGCGCGCGCCGCGCATGCCTCGCGCCTCGTGTGATGTGACGCGCTCGGCCGTTGCACCCCTTTCACGCGATGACTTTAACGCTCTACAAACCGAATCAATCCATTTGGTCTCTATCCACGATTGTGAATATTCATGAACTATGTCTATAACGTAACGTAATTCCATGTAGGTAGGTAGGTAAGTCTGTAGCATCAATCATGGAATTGCGGATGTAGAATGCTCGGTAACCTGTGTACATACCTAACTATGTGTTGAATACCTAACTAAGTAGTTACTTAAGTAAACAAAACAATGAAATTGACGTTCGTTGCCATCTTTCCACCACGACGGGAAGTGTTCAGAGATAACTTTATTTTCCATTGATATAATCATCCGGATAGGTGATAACAATGGATACTTAGGCTCTAAGTAATAGTAGGTATAGGTAGGTACTACCTATAGGTGGTATGTATAAAAATACATTAGTGGAAAAGAGTGATTACCTACCTACTAGACGTTTGTACATCTATTTAGTAGGTCCTGTTGGTCCAATTCAATAACAAAAATAACAGTTAGGTAGGTAAGTACTATAGTTAGTATTAAAAGTTTAAACATAATACTGAGTAATTTTAAGTAAGTAGGTATATATGGACAGAAATCGAGCAATCTGTGATCGTGACGTGAACATTAGTTAGACGCATCGTGCATCACATCGGCTAGAAGTCCGGCACTTATTTACAGCTTCACTTCGTTAACGGCAAGCTCTCATCTCGTTGCGAAATAGGTTTTTGGCGGCCATTTTATCGTTGCGAAATACAATTTGCAAATCAAAATTGCTAAGCGATCCAACGTTACTGCAAGCATCATTACCTGAATAGCTGGAATTCATTAAAATTACTAGGAGGTACCTTAGTTATCGACGATGAACTACTAAGGTACCTATTTAGTTCTGTGGTTAATATAGATAGTAATATCACAGTGTAATGTAATACCTATTGTGTCTACCTGCAGTGAGACTGAAGTTAGGGTATATTAAATTAGTTACTGAGATTGCTTTTTCATGTCAATGTCAGTTCCTTAATTTTGTATACTTAACTGAATCAAGTAGGTACCTACCTAACTCATTTGGATACTCAATGTAAGCAATTATATCGCTGCGCTCTGAGCATTTTTTTGGATACTATGGAATTCAAAAAAATATTGATTCACCTGTGGAGTTTCCATGGAGACAGCGTCCATGCAGTGGCGACGGCAAATATTTCTAGCGTCGAGCCAGTCAACTTCCAGGTTGCGCGTTGGAGCATGCTCCCAACTGAAGAAGTATGAGTGCAGAACACCACGAGCGTCACGGTACGTCGAGTGGCGGACCCCTTTAAACAAATAGGTATTTAAGTAAGTAGGTACCTATTAAAACTGCACAACAAAAAACTGACAAAATTTTGTCGAACAAAACAAACGTTAAAAGATATTGTGCAATTTGAATATTTTACTTTACAACTGCAACGAACATTGCACTAAAGCATGCGAGTACCTAAAGTACCTACCTATTGAGAGTCAATGACGACAGAGCTAGGTAGTTACATTTCGAAATGGTGTTACATACAACCGAGAAGTCTAAACGTCTCTCGTCGTTCACTAAGTAGTTTGCACAACTTACTATACACGTTAGTGAGCTGATTCTCACCCGAAGTAGGTACTACGTCTGGGATTAGGTATTCTATGGTCTGGGTGTGTTTCAAGTTAAAACATAAAGAATCAAAATAACATGAAAAAGTAGATACTTTGCTAAGAGCTTTAATTTGGGAAAGATGATTATATTATAATTAAATTATGTAAACAAAATATCATGTTATGTAAACAAAATGTCATATTATGTAACGAAAAAGTCTCATCTTTTATTAATCAATTTTTAATTATTTTACTAAGATGTATTGAGATGTGCGGGACAACCTTTCTCCAGGTAAACCGACGATCATACTAAAATTAAAGTCGGCCCAAGACCACAGATTAATAAATAGTTACTACGTCCAAGACCTTTCTTATGCGTAGAAAACTATTGAGGTGGAGAACATCCCGGTTTGAATATAATGATGTAGGTTGCCTTTCGATTCTTTTCTTAAAAATTACAAGCAAAACGAGAAAAATTTGGTAGGTACCTACTTATACCCTTGTTAAACTTATTTTAGCATCTTTCAACATCTACGTTAAGATTAATGCTGTAAATTTACTGGTTGGCTTCCTATAGACCACAAATTCCACATTTGAGTTTCAAATCTTTCAAACCTATACTTATAGTATGCTTTATGGTAAATTTATGTGTGTAGGTAGGTATCTAATATTAAAAAATACGTTGCTTAAATACTTATATTATGCAGATACGAAATTGTTTAATTATTAAATATGCTTTAAGTTTTCTGTACATAAAACTCTCGCTTTAATGGGAGGCATTATTGTCCGTGAAACGATGTGCAATCAAACAAACCCATCATCAGGTCGTTAAATGAAGCGATTCTTTCGTAACTAGAAAGTGACCATTTCCAAACTCTCCACTCATCTCGGAAACTACCGACGTGATGTAATTGACAATATTGACATACTATTATCTTCCAAAACTCATTACGTATGTACACCGGAAGCAACAGTGTATCTTCCGCAGAAAAATATTTTAGGAGTCTCTTTACGTAATACCTATGTGAGTGGTTGAGCGTGAATCTGCGTGTATAGTAAAATCGTATTTATCATGGACATGGTAATAGAATAAAACAGTTATGTTCGATGGAATAGTCAATTACGCAATCGATTATGCATGGCGTGATATACCTTCATATTTACAAGGAAGAACGAACTTCATGCTCTCTGCTGTTGTCGTTGCCTGCCCAACCTACCTTAAGAAAGTTATCATTATAAAAGGTAAGCTCTAGGTACCTACGTGAGACGCGCATCATAGTAACTTCTCAATTCTGCTGAAGAGAAAGTCCTCAAACATAATAGTATCTCTTTTATTACCTACATACGCTTTATTGCAATATTATTCACAAACTGCAAATTTTGTTTTAAGTAAAGTTCGTAAGTAATTTTCAGAAATGTATGTATGTGCTATATTTTAAAGCAGTTTGCATAATATATACACATAGGTAGGTATTCGTACTTAGGTATTCTGGTTCTCTTTTAGTATTGCAGTTAAAACCATATATGAATACCTGGTATACAGGACTGACACAAAGAATCTTTGTTTCTTTTGTGCCGAGAGTATGTGAGCTGAACGTCGCGTCGGTTTATTTGATTGTAATCGCGAGTACGCTCCCACATGACACGGCACGGCGAGTGCCGCGCCTTGTTAACACGCTATTGCGAAAGATTGAATTAATTCCCATAAGAATTGCGCTATTTGTGATTCTTCTGTTTGTACGTAACATTGTTATCTGAGCTCAAAATTACACCTAAGTAACTATTATATTTATTTGTTAAAGTGAATGAAATTGGTAGCCTGCTGTAAGTAAAGGTAGCCTTCAACCGACAATTTGTAGCCGAGCAACCGTTTGGATTTATATGTATCCTTATAATTGTCTGTCGTCTGTTCGTCCGCTTAGTTCTTCTAAACTATGGAACGGATTTTAAGAAAATAAGAATTAGGTTATTTGTGAAGAAATGCGACCAATATAGTTTTGATCCCTACATTGCTTGGTTGATCTGACGAAGCTGTTTTGACCGACATACTCGTATGTACGTAAGTACGAAACTGTTTATAACACACCTTCGGAGCCTTAATCTCTATACTAAGTATCGACAAACTAACAAAAAAACAAAATAACGATCATGTGGGCAAACGTACGACACACTTTAGCATGTTTATCAACGTTCAACCAAAGGCAATTTCGAGTTAACGAACTCACTCTACTCATTCATAAAGCTTATTTAGCGGTGGTTTCAAATTGTATAAACAATTCAGTTCGGTCCTGTTTTATTATTTAGAAAAAGCATATACTTACTGTTGGCACAACTCCTAGGATCAGGCAGTGCGAGACGCCTTTGAGCACCAGCCACACATACCATGGCCAGCAGAGCAGCAGCTGCGAGGCAGACGTGCCGGCTCATCTGAACATTAATATTCAATATGTTAAAATTGTAATAGATGCAGGGTGGGCTAGTTTTATTTACATAGCTAACTTTCAGAGTTTTAGGTACTCATTAATATAACAACTTTTACACTGTAACCAACTCTGAAAACGCGAAAAAAAAACTGGTGTTTTAAACAAAAATGTAATTCCTACTCAACCAAAATGTTTTCAACAGCAGATTTGTCGCATTTTCAGTGTTGGTCACATAGGTACCTAAAGTAAAAGTTGTTTGTAATCAACCCTGAATGTTGAGCTTGGCAATTAAAAATAACCCTACTTGTATATTGTAGGTATATATTTTATTTATTTGATGGATTAATATACTATGTAATAATAAAGTTAACAGTAGAAAATAATTTCTGATTGGTAGAATCCTAGACGTCGCGCGTCGTTGTAGGAAACGCAGGTCAATAAACTTAAATATGCTACTTTTAAAAGATTAAAAAGTAGTTCTAAAGTAGTTCTTAAAACTAAAGTTATTTAGTTTCTGGGCGCAAAATAACATGTCATTTTTCTTTTTCTTTGTAGGTAATTGTTTGTTTATTTTACTTAGGCCTGATTTTTCAATGGCCAGATAAATGGTAGGTATCTGGCTGAATTTGAAATTAGAACAGTTTTTGTAAGGACTTATCGGAGGAATAGCTTATCCGAGGTTTATCCAGCAATTGAAATTTTGATGGTGTAATTTGTGTTTTTGATGTAATTCTTGTTTGTCTTGCTCCCTTTCTGTAATGTGCATGTTTTATGATGTACGTACTAGTATCTTCCCTTATATATTTGTCTTATTTAATGTTGTGTACGTGTATTGTTGGTGATCCTATTCAATAAATAAATAAAAGGATCGAATTTGTTGTCTTCACAAAACTTATATTAATCGAGAATTCAGATTAAGGGGCAGGGTGGTGAGAGTATGAGAAATAGTAATGTCCAGAAATAAGATTAAAAGTACGGTGAGCAATAGAATAACGTTCGTCTTATCATAAACAAAGTTTACAAGTCGGGACAGGCACAGGAACAGGAGTCAGGGTGTGGTGCAACAGTGGTGGCCTCGGGCTCTGCGCGCTCAGCTGACTTGTTCGCTTTTGACGAAAGTGGTCACGGGTGGGTCCGTATTACGAGTTCGCTTTCTTTTATTTATGCAGAACACGAATGCCGGAGGACAATCGATACGTGAGATGAATTTATTTTGTTGTATTTGTGAAAGCAAAACCCGCCTTACTGACCTCCTTGCTGCGAGCTAAAATGTTTGCGTGAAAACTACTCGGTGCGAGAAATCGACGATTTGGGACGCATTTTATGGTAACGGAAAGTTGAGTCGCCTCGCCAGCCTCATCGTGGTTCATGACAGGGTATTACCACGATACAATAATACGCATCTATACCTAGTTGAAGCATTGTCATTTAAATTATCTATTTTACTTATTACCTAATTGTCTTATTTTGTCAATACTAGAATTTTACTAGTGTTATACAATTTGGAATAAATAAATATTTATACCGCCAAATACATAGATACTTAAAACGTTTATTTTTTTGTGGAATTGACAAGTGTACATTATTATATAAATGCATTTCAAGGATTAAACGTTGTTTAAGATGCGTTTTGCCAGCCGCTTTGAAGTTATAAAAGTTTTTAAAGTGAGGTAGGGCAGTTGAACTCAAAGTTTTTATATGCCTCAGTATAATTTTGGTTGATAGGAATTTCTTTTTAGTTTTAAAATAAATACTTTGGTAATTTTTAAATAAATTAAGTAAGTAAGTAAGTATTTTTATTTACAACAAGTATTTACAATCATTTTAGGTATTTATGTTTGTGTAAAAAAATCCATTGCAATAAAAAAATCCGTCACGAAGCGGGAAACTGATCACCACGATTCACAAAATTATCGGACTCGGAGAGTCAGCATAAATTATTTACCAATTATTAGTAGCTGATAGCATCACGCACAATATTCCGAACATAATTATTTATAGTGTATATGACTTGGGTTCACTTTAGAATGGTGCGAGGTGCATTGTAAATGCGCGTACCTCTGTGGATCAGGTGAAGTTGGTGATGCGCTTGCGTATGGGCGTCGAGCGGCGCGGGCACGTGCGGCGTCGGACGAGCGCGTGCGTCTTATTATTTGTATACAGCTAGGAACGCGATGCGCGAGTGTAAAGCGCGACGATGGCGGAGGGACTGGCGCAGGTACGGGTCTCCTCTCTAATTAAGCCTCCGGCATTCATTCACTTTCACTTCCAATACGAGAGAAGATCCGCCCGCTTCACCGCCCCGCGCCTCTTCAGCACAAAACACAGGATCCGAAGACCTTCTGGAGGTCGCAGCCGGATACGAAAACGAATTTACGTAACGCAAGCAACGCAAGTTAGTTAAATAAAATAGTGTGTAGAACTTGTGTTTATCTATTCAATAGCTGGGAAATATTTGTACGTTAAATCTGGTAAAATCATCCGAAATACTGTGAGTGAGTATCTAAGTAAAATAACAAGTAAGTAAGTATAAAATATACCTACAGTATTACTTACTTGGCTTTCCTGTGTGTGACGGTGGTTCCTGAGGCATTCTGGAGTTGTGTCATGACATGTTTGGTAGTTTCTAATTTTTTATAAGCCTCTTTTATTCCGCCTGTTTCTTCTATGAATTTGCTAATTGTATCGAGTCTCCTCTTTTTGATGTAATTTTTTTTTTATATATTAAGTATCCTATATAATTTACTCAGGTTTTTCTTTTCTTGCCTGGTTTCTTAATATTTGTTTTTCATTTTTCAGAGCTTCTATCTCTCCTGTTATAATTTATTTTTTCATTTGTGTGCGGTTTGTTTTTTGTAGCCATTTAGTAAAAAAAAGTCTCTATTTTCTTGTTGAATTGGTGCACGCTGTCGTTTTCGCAATCGGACAATGATGGTAGGTCTTTACTGCAATAGAGTATTACACCCATTTTTGAAAAATGTCTCAATTTGTTCCTAAGGTGCTAATAAGCCACCAAAAAAAACACAAAAAAATTATTCAATCCATAAGTGCCAAAAAAATGCATTTCAATCTTACATTTTTAAATGTCGGGAGTAGTTTGATGAAAACGCTGGACGTCATGTAACTCTACGGTCATGACGTTATTTGGTCGTTTGTAAGTAAATAAATACGCTGATATTGGTCTCAATTGGACTTAAAAAATGTTATAAATTAAAAATGAGCTATTATCCATTTTATTAGAGTACTGTTCCTGAATGCATGAATACTAGTGTAAAAATAATAATAATAATACTACTTCAGTTGACACTTTTTACTATACATACAGTACCGTATGACGTCATTATAATGGCGGCTACTGTTTCGCTTGTTTAGAAACACATAAAAAAAAACTGAAAACTTTGAAATGAATTTTAAAATTAATTAAGTTATCGACAGCAGCGAGGGCTTTGAGGATGTTTTCTATATATCATAGTTTGTATTTTTTACTTTAATTGTAAATATGTAAATAAATATCTTGTTTATTAAGTTATTTTATGAACTAAAACTAACATTTTCCTACTGCTTATTGCCTAAGCTATCTAAATTGTACATTTTTAGTTTTTTTCTCATATGGAGTAAAATACCCTATTACATTTTCTGTGTATGCTTTGCTTCGGTAGTGAGCTCAGGATTTTTGTTTTCCTCTATATTTAAAGTAATTCTAATCATTCTATGGTCACTAAGCTATATAATTCATTCAAAACAAATCTTACTAAATAATATTTACGTTATTATTATTTTTTTTCTATGGTCACTAGACACTAGGGTGTTGCAATTTGCTCATCACGTTTACGTTTAGTATATTTTTTGTGATATTTGTAGCTATAAAGTCGATTTCATTCATCGACTTTCCATCAGGTGTTGTCCGGGTCCACCGAAGCTTATTAGATTTTATGAAAATTGTATTAGAATTTTTTAAATTATATTGAAGGCAGAATGTTATGAACATTTCTCCTCTATCGTTCCTTTTTCCACGCCATACCTTCCCATTACTAATTCTTCATTTTCTTTGGGCATCCTATTTTAGCGTTCATGTCTCCCAAAAATATTATATTTCTTGTGCATTTATTCATAGCTTTGTCAAGATCGGCGTAGAAGTTTTCTATTTCTTCTATCTACTTGTACTTGTACAGCAGCACCTACTTCTGTATAGTATTGTTTTTTTACTAGGAATCCAACACCTTTCTCTCCTTCTGTTTCTCCATAGTAGTAAAGAAGATATCTCCTCCTATCTTCAATTTTATAACCTTGTCTTCTCACTTCGGCTAAACAGATAATGTCCCAATTAATTTGCGATATCACGTATTCCAATTCATCTACTCTTGCTTCATTTGCTAATGATCTGAGATTGAATGTATTTTTTTAGGTTTGGAGGGAGTTCGTCTACAACCCCCGCGGTGAGGAGCCATTCTGTGGGAGGATTTGTAGGTTTTGTATTTGTTTTTAAAATATTCGGTTTGTTTTTTAATTTAGGGGGTGCAGTGTTTTCATTTTTCTGGAGTGTCAGTCTTAATTGCTATTCATCTGAATTGTTTGAAGAGTAGAGAATTTCCTCATCTCCTGGTTTTTTAGTTGAACTGACGTTTTGTTTAATGAAGAAATTTTCCATAGAGCTCTGATTTTACCCATTTTATACATTTGAGTTTTATTTGGCTTTTTTGTGCGGGATTTCTGTTTGAATCTACTATCTGGTGGGGAGGGGTTATTTCCAACTCTCTCTCTCTCTCTTTTTTCTGCTCTATAGTATCTTTAATACGATTTGTATTAAAGAGACGTACATTGTGTCGCAAGGACTTCCATATCCGACTGTTGAGCTGCCTATATGACTCGGTGACATCAGGAGACTGCAGACGTAACGAGTGTCGTTCAGCAATGAGGTTTAGGGTGTGGTTAGATAGTTTTTGAGGCCTATCTTTGCGGCGGAGTCTAAAATATTTAGAGCCCACCGTGCGGACAGCATCCACTAGCCCGTTATTTAAGCGATTAGAGAGCTCAAGTTGAAAGCTTTCGGGGTTTTCGATATGGGCACGAGTAGGTCGGGGCGTAGACTTCATCAGGTTGGACCTTTCAAGTTTAACATTGATATTCAGTGTGCCTCTTACCATACGGTGATCACTGCCGGTTTTCACCCTGTGGATCACAGAGACATCGCTGAATATCTGTTTCTTGTTGGTCATGATGAATGAGTTTCATAATGTCAGTATTTTATTTAAATACTTACGACTACGTCCGATAATTACGTGGTAAATAATTTGGTACGGGCTGGACGCATGTGGTATGTATGCACATATTACCCTGTGTTGTGACCTTTAAGTTTAAGAAAAAAGTCGTTTAGTTAATATTGATAACAGTTGTTACGTAATTTCCAAGTATCTAATTATTTTATGTTAGACTTCCGCATAATGGATAGCCGTCTTTTTAAATCAATTAAAGTCATCAGTATTTTCAATGTAAGTATTCAAAGTATCATTAGTCTCTTACGTCGTTTATCTCATAAATTATTACGGCAAACTCACTTTAAAGAAAATGTGGTTAACTTAGTAAATTATCTGATCACCCCTTACATCCTTGTGCTAGACATGTGAAAATGAAAATATGTCCTTGAAGTAATTTTACTTCACCAGCATAGCAGTATAGTTATATTAAAAGTAATTTTATCGTACTCCCGTTTCTTTATGTTATGTGTTATCAGTACGTTTAAATAGCAAAGAATGTTTAACTTGACGGCGTTAAATTTAACTTACTCTAATCTATACCTACTTAAATAAAATTAAAAACTAAAAACTACTTACTTATAAATAAAAAAATTGCCCCAAATCGCTGCCGAGCGGAAGCTTACTTACTCTGAAATGAGGTCATATTACTTATCCACCACTTATTTCCTAAAAGAGCCTTTAGAGTATCATACAGAATATGAATAAAAATAAAAGAATGGAAAAGATTGACATATCAAGTTATTTGATTAAAATCGGATGATAAATTAAAAAATACGTTTTTTTTTATTTTTTTAAATATAAAAATGGCTTTTTCTCGAAATGGCTTTTGGAAGCTTCAGTAATTTTGCCTTTCCAGTGACGAATATAATCTTCAAAACCAATAACCACACCACCTATTCGAATTCGAATCCTATAAAAGTACTAGCTGTCCCGGCAGACCTTGTTCTGCCCTATTTCTCTAAAACAAAGTAACATTAAATTTTTTATGTTAATAGGTACCCCGACAGATTTCGTTCTGTCTAACGCGCCTTTGTTTTGTTTTGATTGACGTTTAATGTTTGACAGCTGGGGACAGAGTGGTTTGTATTGGAAAAGAAAATTGTTGTTGTTGTTGTTACTGTTTTCCTCGTATTACTTACTTTTTTCTCTCCATAAAAACCTTCCTCAGACTTCATCAAACACAACACAAAAGAAATCAGCCAAATCGGTTCAGCCGTCCTCGAGATTTGCGGTCAGCAACACATTCAGCGATTCATTTTTATTAGGGTTCCGTACCTCAAAAAGTAAAAAAAGGAACCCTTATAAGATCACTTTCTTGTCCGTCTGTTCGTCTGTCAGTCTGTCCGCCCGTCTGTCACCACCGATATTTTTAGGAACGGGGGGACCTAGCAATATGAAATTTATACCCTATTAGGTGTATAAAAATCAATGTCCTGAGTCAACATGATAAAAAGTTATGGGCAAATAGATTTTCGCGAAAACTTGTAAGTACCAAAAATTAAAGGGTGTCCCCATACATACATAGTTGACTCCAATTAAGATAGGCCTCTGAGTTGTATGGGCGCTCATACAATTTAGATGTCTAGCTTAATTGGCACCAACCTCAAATAAGATAAATAAATAAAATAGGGGTTAATCGTAGAGGGTTGAAAATTTAGGGTTATATGTATTTTTTAATATTGTATCATAAATAAATAGAAATTAAAAAAATTGTCTAAAAAATAAAAAATAAAATTTAGGGGTGGACTACCCCTAACATTTAGGGGGATGAAAAATAGATGTTGGCTGATTCTCATAGATACCGGATAAGCACAAAAAATTTCATCAAAATCGGTCAAGCCGTTTCGGAGGAGTATGGCAACGAAAACTGTGACACGAGAATTTTATATATTAGATAAACTATTATAAATAGGTTGATACGTTTTTAAAATGAAAGGGAAACGGGGAAGAGTAAACGAGTGATGATTGAATTGGATTGAATTCGATTTTACCCAGGATTTTACGTAGTCTTTGCATCTATCGCTGTTGTCACCTCCCTAGTTTTGTAATAGAATACATATAAATAAAGTTGGCCTACCTGTGAACGGTTTTTTTGGAGTGGCTTGTGGCCGCTTGCCTGCACTCGGCCAATGCAGCAATGGTGTCCACACCTTGGCACACATTTGTAGAGTGCTCTATAGTGTATTATCTATGGTCAGTAGGTCAGTACAGTACTACGCAACATACGTAGGTCCCTATAGTCATCCAATAGTGGTTTGTGTACTCAACTCACCTACACATTTGTCCATAATCCATCATTGGTCATGTGGCCCTTCCTGGCAGGGCCACCATCATCCCGGATTTGGATTCCGAGTCTGTCGCTATTTTGTCCTATTTTGTCCTCGAATATCAGATTTTGTCGCGCCCTGGTTCAAAAGTTGTAAGGGTTTTTAGGTGGCCCTGCCAGGACGGGCTTTTCCTGGCAGGGCCACCACCGTATCTCGAGAACTAGAGTACCTAGCAAAGATCTGTTTGCTTCCACAATTTGTCGCTAATTTGTCCAATTTTGTCCTCGAATACCAGATTTTGTCGCGCCCTGGTTCAAAAGTTATGACACATTTGTTTTAGTATGGAATAGTCCAAGAGCTATGTAGGACTTTTTCAACATAAAAGTTAGAAAAATTAAATATTTTCCTATTATTTAATTAAAAAAGCAAGTTTTAATGATTTAATGTTCTATTAATATGTAAACAAGAAATAATCATACACCACATGCGTGTTTTTCCGTATTATATCTCTCGATTGGAATTATGTAAAAATTCTTTTAAATATTTACCTTTACTCCTAAACTATTCGATACTTAGGTGTACAGTTGCGTACAAAAGTATGATATCATACCTATGACTCGGTAATAGTGAAATATTAGACAACCGGTTTATTTAATAGGTGTTTAAATGTCTGACTAATATGTGTTAGGTACACTGTAATAACGTGACTTACTATTACTAGATAAATAAATAAATAAATAATAAATAAATATTCTGGGACATTCCTCACACACGGCCATCTGATCCCAAACTAAGCGGAGCTTGTACTATGGAAGCCAGATAACTGATACACTACATATACTAATTTTCTTTTGTAAATACATACTTATATAGATAATTACACCCAGACTCAAGACAAACAGACATGTTCATGCACACAAATATCTGTCCTGAGTGGGAATTGAACCCACGACCTATGGCGTGAAAGATAGGATACCTTACCAACAACGCCAACCGGCTAGATCAAGTAAATTACTTGAAGTAATCCTTAAAATAATAGCTAATATTGCCGCCACTACTTGCTAATCCACCCTCGCTTTATCACATTATCTATATATATAGGTTGTATTTTCAGGTTTCCGAACCTCTCGATCGATGCATCATGGTAAGCGATACCCCTTTAGAAAACCCCAAAAACGTGTTATTCTCGCTTCCTTTACGAGATAAAGCGGTTTTTATGTTTTTTTTTAGGTTTGGTCGGCATTGCATGCTAAGAATGCATTGTCATTGACACGAGCGGACCATCACCCGCTGCGCCCCGCGAGATAAGTCGCGGAATTATATTTAAGTATTACCAAATAATCCTATTACCGTAGATTCGTATTACCTAATATGTGATACATACCCCAATGTTAGGTATCTGTACCTATTACTAATTAGGCACACCTCTAATATACACACTAGCAACTATTAGATCTTATCTATCTATACCTTATCTTCTATATCTTTTTTACATACATATAATAAAACAGTAGAATTTGGTGTGTCTGTACATTGAATAAAAGTACTAAAAATGAATGCAATTTAAAGATATCAAAAGCATTTTCAACTCGCCTGTACACGAGTATCGAGAAATTTAGATTTATCAATAACTTTTGAACCAGGGCGCGACAAAATCTGATATTTTGTGACAAATTTGGGACAAATTCGGAGAGCAATCAGATCTTCGCTAGGTGCTCTAGTTCTCGAGATACGGTGGTGGCCCTGCCAGGAAGAGCCCGTCCTGACAGGGCCACCTAAGAATGCTTATAACTTTTGAACCAAGAAGCGACAAAATCTGATACTTGGTGACAAAATTCGACAAATTACGGACAAATTCTGTGAGCAAACAGATCTTCGCTAGGTGCCCTAGTTCTTGAGATACGGTGGTGGCCCTGCCAGGAAGAGCCGAGGGCCATCTAAGAACCCTTATAACTTTTGAACCAGGGTGCGACGAAATCTGATACTTGGTGACAACTTTGGACAAATTAAGGACAAAATAGCGATAGACTTGGAATCCAAATCCGTGATGGTGGCCCTGCCAGGAAGGGCCACTCTGGTCGGCTATTCGCGTAAGCTGCATTCTGCCAACGCAGGACAGACGAGTCGGTAGCACTTGCACTCGCGTGGCCTAGGCTATATATTTCTTGCGTTTTCATTTATTACATCAACTTCAAGATTTTCAAGTGCCTATGAAACTTAATTTTGTGATTTTTGCTTGAGGTGCATGTCAATGGAGATTTATTTTATTTATTTTGCATTCAAAACATTATAGAACTATAGGTACTTACTACATTGGTTTCGCTCGCGCCGACTTTATAAACTATAACTTTTTTCCCGTTAGCCAACTTTGATGAAACAAAATTGCCTATTCGAAGCGCCAAGCTAACTTGTGAAAAACCGCAAGAAACCCCTTTCGATGGTTTCGGAGAATAGAGTGTTCAAACAGACATACAGACAAAAAATCAAAAATGGTCTATCTGGTAAAACAAAATGTACAGACACGCCGGCCGCGCCGGTTCTACAGATTTATTATAAATTAATTTTCTAACAATATAAAAGTAAAGCCCTAAAATTTTTAAATGACGATAACTTTTTTTGCAACATCCGATTTCAATGAAACAAACCTATATACTGCTCCAAATTAATCTCCGTAAAACTACATGAAAATCCGATGAGTGGTTCCGGAGATGTGCGTTAACAAACAAACAGACAGAAAAGACATCTAAATCATCGCTGGTTTAGGTATGTTCTACTATTCTTCTATAGTCTAGTCTTCTAAGTATATACTCTTCCTATCCCCTTTTTTATTTTTATTACTTTTTCTCAATGTACAGACACCGGATTCTACTGTTTTATTATTTGTAATATGGAAAATGACCGTTTAATTGACCATTATTTATTGAGATGTATTGTTTTAATACTTTTAAAAATACAATGATCCATTTCCTTTCGCCTCTGGCGCGACAAGTGTGTGCGGGGCGGGGCGCTTAAAATTGATGTAATAAATTAAAGCGCAAGATATATCCGTAAAAAATTCAAAATGGGGGGGGTCATTCACCCACCATAAAACAACAAACAAAACATTAGGTAAGTATATCCACGTATATCCCTCTGACATACGGGTAAAATCGCGGGGCAGAAGCTAGTTCTAGGACAAACGATATTTTGCAAGTTTAATATTAATGCAAGTGCAATATCTTAATGGGCGTTTGTGTAATAATATTCTCAAATAGCATTGGAATTGGATGCGAGGATTGCGAGGTCGTGCAATAGTTGGGAGTTTGAGATAACGTGCTGCGGCCATGCTGCGGCTACATTAGTGAAAGTCCAAATAGGCAATGCGTCTGCTTTGAGGTTTTTGTGTAATAATTTCACAGGTTAGCAGGTTCTATCTTCTATATTGACGTAGATTTAATTCAGAGTTAGAAGCAGTATGTCTCTATGTTCAGCTACTTTAGTACAGTTTAGCAAAATTGAACATCTTAATTCGACATCCAAAAGAATCAAATCGAACAATGGGAATCGTAAACCTATTTCACGCCGAAAGACCTTGAAGTCTTATTGTATATTGTGCTCATCTTGATTAAGTTGTTGTAGAAAATGCAGGTCATATAAGTATGTATAGAATACATAATATTTCGCAAGTACTTAATCGGTAAAGCTGAATATGTGACGGGGTCACTCTCGGTTGAAACATTAATAGCAAGGATAAATAGTCACGAGATTGATATGAAGAGGTGTTAGAGGAGTCTATACATTCGGATCGTTGCGTTGTGCAATGAACGTGCAATGGACACCTCTTTCTCACCTAAGTATATAGGTTATAAAGTCTTTGGTCACTGTCCGACATGGATGGTGGACGACCGATCGGTTACAATTTGCGAATGCCCCTGCATTATAGAAATTGAAGGCCGTGCATGGCGAAATTTAAATATTATCTAGGTATTTCCCGCGAAATCTTAGTATTAACTTAGGGATAATAAAAAGACAAACACTGTAGCTTAATTTTTATATATGACTAGCGTCCGCCTCACAATTTAACGGTTTTTTCGTTCCCGATTTGTTTTCTTATGTTTTCTCGGCATAAAAGTGCTATTCCAGACTATAATCTAACTTGGAAAGATCGTATAGAGCCAACTTGATTAGACCCAAGATCTGCTATTTACACTGACTAGACTCTGTGCGATCTACTAATTACATAATCAGTAAGTACTTCATAAACCTAACATCGATTTTTTTTACATATATTTCACATATAACATACATATACTTATACCTACTTACATTTAATAAACCGACTTTAAAAAAAAAGGAGGCGTTTTTAACCGAGCAATTCGCAATTCGCGAGCGAAGCGACTCTAAAAGTGTACATACTTATGTTAGGTATGTGTTTTCTTTTAAAGTGGTATTGTTGAATGATTATAACATAAAAGTTTTATATTTGAATTAATTTAATTTATTTTAATGTATTTTTTATACTTATTCTTATAAATCTTGGAATAACATTAAATAAGTATTTCTAAATTTACAGTTTCGATTTTTATATCGATAAAATTGCAGCAAAGTATCCGAATAGGTAAACGCGGTAAAGTTTGAAACATCAGCGAGTAAGTACGTAACAATTTTATTTATAATATCCCGTTGTAATAAACAACGGAAACGGGAACAAAGACTGCTTATATTTAATTGTCTCCTTGTATTGTTTATTTCATAATTTTCCATGAATTCAAAAACTAATTCGTAATTAATTCGTCAGACATCTAAAAAAAATAACTGTATAACTCACTTTCATTTCACTTTTAAACATTATGGCATATTATTAAATAACACAAAATACCTTAAACTTCGTATATTATCACTTTTTAACAACTTAGATAGAAATCAATTCAGTTTAGCCAAGAGATTAGTGACTTTATTTGGTCTGCTTGAGCGGTCCGAGTAGGTTGATATTTGTCATCATGGTACGAAATAGTACATTATGATATAAGTGCGGTAAGTTGAAAATTAGCAGAGGCTGTAATTATAAAAGCGCACGTATGTCATAGGTACGACGTTTTATAACATATTTGCGAGGAAATAAATAAAACTCGGACTTTCCTAACTTTATATTTTAAAAGAAGTAAATTAATATTGTTGTGTTTTGTTACAGATAAATGGTTGTAAATTATGGTCAAAATAAATTAAATTAAAGAATTCAATGTTTGTTTATTATATTTTATCTCCCAAAATTAATTTTATTCATAAAATGTTCACCACTTTTCTGACATAAAAACTCTTTGCTAATATTTAAAAAAGTACCGTTCGTTTTAGACGGAGCATCTTGATAAACCGGGCGTTTTACCTTATTAAAAAGAAACTCGTGCGTTTTACATTACAATAACGCACAAGTACGTAATGAGATACAACACGATATTGAAATTGGTGAATTTAAAGACCCTTTACGATCAAATGTGTTATAAAATGAATGAACGAAATGACCAAACCAAATGCGAACCATTTACTAACATGATGACAGCTGGATCGCTATAACGATGTCATGGTATGAAATAGCGACACAACTCAGTAAGTACCCCGAGTGTAAACAATTGACGTTAGAAAACGCTTACTATCACGTTAGCGTTTACGACATTTTTCTATAGGAATCGGCACAGCGCCTCTCGCGGAATACTCATGGAACTAATTTCTTCCATACAAATTTTTAGTAAACGCAAGCAGTAGTATAAAGATGTAACCAGTATGGAAACTAAGCCTAGTTGATAAAATAATTACCTACACTCCATTGAAGCAATAGGGTTGACACTTTTAATGTTTTATAGTATTGTTTTTTTTTTATAAAAACATTATATTTTCTGTAGTGACTAGTGGCCAATTAATCGAATTGAAATAGCTAGTTTACAAATAAAATTTAAAATAGGTATCTCATCGAGTCGGTTAATCTCGATAGTTTAAAATACGGAAAACAGTTTAATATTAACACACAGCTTGAAGATCTTTTTTTTTTTTGGTAGGTTACTAACTTATCATTATGGCATAACGTTTTACAAGTTTTGGCGGGAGCGTAGGCAAGCTGCGGTTGGGCGCGCGCTAGGCGCGTACCAACCCCAAAAATGCGTGTGATACCTAGTATTTAAAAAAACCATTGCATAAAAAATACCCTTATTCTTCATAAATTACAAATTATTGACTGCAAAAGCACTATCGGCTTCAACACCCTCGAAAACCATAAAAACGACATCCATGACGAAAAAGTTGATATTTTCTTGCAGCCGCCATCTTGAATTTACATTTTGACAGAACTATCGGCTTCAACACCCTCGAAAACCATAAAAACGACACCCATGACGAAAAAGTTGATAATTTCTTGCAGCCGCCATCTTGGACTTACATTTTGACAGCACTATCGGTTTCAACACCCTCGAAAACCATGGAAACGACACTCATGACGAAAAATATCATAATTTGCGCAGCCGCCATCTTGGATTTATATTTTGACAGCATTATCGGCTACAACACCCTCGAAAACCATATAAACGACACCCATGATGAAAAAGTTGATCATTTCTTGCAGCCGCCATCTTGGATTTACATTTTGACAGTACTATCGGCTAAAACATCCTCAAAAACCATGAAAACGACACCCATCTCGAAAAAGACGATAATCTATTGCAGCCGCCATCTTGGATTTCTATTTTAACAGCACTAACGGCTTCAACACCTTCGAAAACCATGAAAACGACACCCATGACGTTGTAGATGATAATAATATTATCATCTATTGCAGCCGCCATCTTAGATTTGTATTTTGTGTTATGTTTTACGAACCTAATTAATATGATCTTAAAAAAACAATATCTCCGGTTTTGTTGAAGCAGAGTTCAAACAGCCGTATACTACGCAATACGCTCGTGGCATTTTTAAAAAGATCGCGGAAATAAAATTGTACGTGACCAGTCGTCTTGACGCGGCACTCACTACGTACTCTTTGCTTACTACTGACAGCAGTGACAGCACCGCGAAAACCGCTTAGGACCCCTGTCGATGCGCATCTTTGTGTGAGTGAGCCGTTTCGTCCGTTTGTAGGTAGTTTCCGTACTGCAGGTTACATCTTTATTCTGTGGTGATAGTAAGCAGGGTACTGTTTAGGTTAGGGTTGCCAACCATACTTTATAATAACGTATCCTACTTTATTTTTGGTAATTATACTATATACTTTTGCATACAAATAAAGTAATGTAAAATACTTTATTTCTAACTTTTACTGTGATGCGTAAAACAAAACGCTCATTATGGGTTCATTATGGGTAAGAAAATTCACTAATGACAATAAACAATTTTCAGTGAAAAGTACAGTCGACAAATGGCAATATATACTTTAAAATGCATCTGATAGCTTACCAAAATATGTAAAAAAAAAATTTTTCACTGCCACTTCAGCTTTCACTGAAAGAGTTTTTTCAGAAATGAATCTGAAGTGATAAATAGAGAGAAATTGAGCAATAAATTTAATAGCAAAAAATTGTTGTCATGTGCACACAAAAGTACGTTTTTAAGGCAATAAAAGCATAAAATTTGAAAAATACTTTTTTCACTCCTCTTGCTCAAAAAGACCGTCATTGTGGTGTACCAGAGCGAAGAAAAAATAGCAATTCTTCTTAGATAGTCTCAAGTTACATTTATCATCTGATACATATACATTCATAAGTGATGCACACCATTGTAAACGATGGCTTGATCATTGTCTAACAACGGAGGCAGCTTGGCAGTGTGTGACCGATGTTAGAGTTAATTATAACGTATATTGGTCCGATCACGTTCCGTTAGAGATAAATTGTCAGTTAGGTACCCTGCCAACTAAAGTATACTATAAGGCCTCTGGTAGCAATAAATGCAAGTGGGGAGAACGAAAGGCTGATCAAATTATTAGGTATACTGAGATCTGTTGTAATAAGCTAAGAGATATTGATTTTCCAGAGGATTTTAGATTCTGTGCAGACAGTTTGTGTTGTAAAAGTGAACATAAAATTATAATAGATAGGTTATACTTCAATATCGTTAATGTACTTAGGGAAGGAGCGGAAGCGACTTTTGAGGGTCCAAAGTCTGCGAAGCGAAAATATATTGTGGGTTGGAACAGACACGTAAAAGAGCATCACAAGGAGGCTCGTCTCTTTTATCAGGCGTGGGTCTCGTATGGAAAACCAAATAGCGGTATTACTCATGAAAAAATGTGTGCTTCCAGAAGGCTCTTTAAGTCCAAGCTGAAGTGGTGTCAAGATAATGAGGTTCAAATTAAAATGGATATTTTAGCTACACATCACCAAGCAAAGGACTTTGGAGCATTCTGGAAGCATACTAGGAAGCTAGATGCTGGTTCGTTTGTCCCCGCAAATGTGGAGGGCGAGGGTGAGCTTAACATGATTGCAGAATTATTTAGAGAACATTTTAAAGTTATGTCTCCTCTGGGATCAGATCAGCAGGTGAACAATGATAGGGAATCTGGAGGTGAATACTTGAGATTTAATATTAAAGATGTCGCTTCGGTAATACAGACTATGACACGGGGTAAATCACCAGGCCACGATGACCTAAGTATTGAACACCTGCAACATGCTGGAACTCACTTACCAAGAGTCTTAGCCATGCTATTTAATTTGTGTTAGGGCATTCATATCTACCTCGGGAGCTTATGAAGACCATAGTCATTCCTATTGTAAAAAACAAGACGGGTGACGTCTCCGACAGGTCCAATTACCGCCCGATCTCCTTGGCGACGGTGATAGCGAAGGTGCTGGATGGGATGCTTGATCGTCAGCTCAGTAAGCATATTAATTTGCATGAAGCCCAATTTGGTTTTAGACCAGGCCTCTCCACAGAAACTGCTATTTTGAGGCTCAAGCATACCGTCCAGTACTATGTCAAAGGAAAAACGCCTGTGTATGCTTGTTTCTTGGACCTGTCGAAGGCATTTGACCTCGTTTCGTACAACGTACTGTGGGATAAGCTCCAGAGGGATACCAGCATGCCTGGGGAGATAGTAAGTATTTTCAGGTACTGGTATCAGAACCAGGTAAATGTTGTTAGATGGGCTGGTTCATACTCATCAGAATACAGGCTGGAGTGCGGGGTGAGACAAGGGGGTCTGAGCTCACCACGACTATTTAACTTGTACGTTAATGATCTGATCGATGAGCTCAGTAGGGCTGGCGTTGGCTGTTCAATAGATGGATGTTTCGTTAACAATATAAGTTACGCTGACGACATGGTTCTGCTGAGCCCGTCGATCAAGGCACTCCAGGTTTTATTGAATATATGTGAAAGGTACGCGGAGTCCCATGGCCTCAGGTATAACTCGAAAAAGAGTGAACTACTCATATTTAAGGTCAGAAATAAAAAACTTAATAATGTACCACAAGTAAGGCTGGGAGGAGTAAACTTGAGTAGAGTTACCAAATTTAAATACCTGGGGCACTGGGTCACCGAGGACCTCTCTGATGATATGGACATGGAACGGGAGCGCAGGGCGTTGGCGGTGAGGTGTAATATGCTGGCCCGCAGGTTTGCAAGGTGTACAAGCGACGTCAAGCTTTCATTGTTTAAGGCATATTGTCAGACGTTTTACACTTGCAGCTTGTGGACCAGTTATACATGCCGATCCTTCAATGCCTTGCGTGTCCAGTAACATTTTTATGGTCTTTTAGACTGAAATAAATTAAATTATTATTATTATTATAATGTATCTTTCTGACATCACGGCGCGAGGACCGGTCTTTTTTAAAGGCGTGCGTGGGGATACAGATCCAACACGTAGAGGCCCCTTTAAGATATGTTAATGTGTTGGGATGTGTACACCTAGCGATACTATCTCTGTCTGCACTATTGAAGAGATACAGGTAAAGACAGCACCCGCTAAGTGCAAGGACTATTACAGAAAACAAGGAACTATACTGGGTCTATGGGGGGGAACTTGCTGGACTGGTTGTTGGACTATTGATTGAGACAACGGAACGCCTGCCAAATCAAATGTCTCAATCTTTGATGATGTTCGTTATACATATATATTTGATAATTCTGGCAGACGGTGACTCGCCACCAACTGAATGGGCCCCCAAAAAAAGTCACCAAAACCAAGGTGACAGAAGGAGCAACATTGGTGTCAGCAGCTAAGGGTGTAGAGAGGTGTGTACCGGTTTCACCATCGCGAGAAGGCTCGTGAGTGGGTTTCCCCGTTATTACGCAGATTGAGCACTTCCACCCTTTCGAACATATAGCTCTCGCGCTCCACTACAGCCGGCCAGTGAAGGCAAGCCGTAGGTGGGGGCATAGGTGCCGCCCCCGGGAGGTCTCGGGTCCGTGGTGTCGCTACTCACCAACAGCTCGCCACAAGCTGCCCTATTTATTATTATTATAATGTATCTTTCTGACATCACGGCGCGAGGACCGGTCTTTTTTAAAGGCGTGCGTGGGGATACAGATCCAACACGTAGAGGCCCCTTTAAGATATGTTAATGTGTTGGGATGTGTACACCTAACGATACTATCTCTGTCTGCACTATTGAAGAGATACAGGTAAAGACAGCACCCGCTAAGTGCAAGGACTATTACAGAAAACAAGGAACTATACTGGGTCTATGGGGGGGAACTTGCTTATTATTATTATTATTATAGGGGAAAAAGTATTTCTTTTAAAATTTTTGTGTGTCAAATGACAATGAGCCTACAAAAACGAAAAAGTCTTTAGTCATAAGTAGAATAATCATGAATAAAGACTCGACTTATTACTGTTTCATAAAAAAAGAACTTCATTTTAATTTTGAAAATGGAACTAAAATCGGCGATCTCTGGTAGAATGCATGCAATGTGTTGCGGCTACAGAAGAAAAAAAAAAGACATTGGCGCGAAATCTTTATAATTTTTCTCTAATTTCAAATTGAATTGGTAGTGACCATAATTAATTTTACAATAGTGAAAATGTCATCATCTAGTGAGAATGGAGACCCTAATTTACAAATAGAAGAGAAAGGAAAAGAAATAATTTTCAATCTGTTGCCGTCAAGGTCACAAAGCATTTATTTAAATACTTACGAAAAGTTTATGAAGTGGAGGACAGAAAAACGAGTGGATTCTTGTATTTGATTGTTTTATTTTCTCGCAATCGTAGTGAAAAGTATAGTGTAACACACGGCGCTAAAACCCATTAAAACTCGGTTTGTATTTACTACCTCGCTAAAGCTCGGGAGTAAAACTACCTCGTATATAGTGGGTAATTTTAGCTCCTTGTATAACAATCTACTATTTTTCTTCCAAATACTTTATTTTTTCCTATTCAAATCATTTTATACGTTTTTTTTTAGGATACCCTATCTACACGCCGCAGGTCGTGGGTTCGAATAGGTTTGGCGAATAGACCCTCCACACATGGGAGTTATGCGTCAAATACGGCGAATACGCCAATACGCATAGCCAAGTGGGGAGCTTGTACTATGGAAGCCAGATAACTGATATACTACATATACTACTTTTTCTTTTGTAAATACAGACATATATAGATAATTTCAATTAATTTCAAAAATATAGATAATTCCCACTCAGGACAAATTTGACATTTGTCCTGAGTGTCCTCCAAAATGGTCGATCGTTCAATCTTAAAGATCCGAATCAATACTGACCATTTTGGAAAATGAACCGGTTCTTTTGACCCGTTCAATCGATCGAATGGTTCCCGAACAAGAAGCTCAAATGAGCCAACAATTCACAACAAAATCAGAAACGTTTCATTAAAGTAGCTTAAAAAGTCATAATAGACAACAATTAAAATTGGTAAATATATAAGAAAGAAGAAAGAAAGCGGCGCGACTCAGTCTCGTTCGTTCGGGTCGACGACTCAATCGACCGATCGAATCATTTTCGTCGTAGTGATTTGATCATTCGCGCGTATCTCGCGACCCGGTTCTTTTGATTCGTTCAATCGCGAACGACACATATCTAATTTGAATCGCAATAAGAGTTGATAGTAAGCCTCCTGAACGAACAACTAAAGTTAATAGGTAAGTTATGTCTGAAATTAAGAACATTATGCTCTGTCCAATTTACGGTGATAATTTCATCATCATCATTACGACCCCCGAGCCGAACAGGTGTTTTTTTTTATGGAACAATGAGTAAATAATCAGAAAGTATTAAAAAAAAATCAAAGTCAAAAAAATCTGTAGTTGGTGCCAGGAATGTAAAGTCTAATCCTTGGACGAGAAGATACTATTGTACATTCATGGGTCTATTCCATGTCTAATGGCACCTCCCCACTTGGCTATTCATATTTGTGATAGGTATTTGACAGTATATGGAATATATTTGACGTAAATAGGCGATACGACCGTCCACACATGAAGCCAAATACCAAAATAACAAACATGTTTGCTCTACCATGTGTGGCCGGTATATTTGCGTATTTGCCTATTTGTCTCCTTTGATGTGCCTTGAAAAACCGACAGGCGCATGGATTCCTGTCGGTTTTTCAAGGCACATCAAATGTTTGGTATTTGCTTATTCACCAAATAGGCAAATATGCCCGAATATTTGGCGAATAGACCCTCCACACATGCAAGTTATGTGTCAAATACAGCAAATACGCCAATACGCATAGCTATGTGTGATGCCAGCATAATAATTAATTCAGCGGAGTAAAATGACATAAATTTTCTGTGTTACCAGTCTATGATGAAAAAGATAGTTTTGTGAAAAAATAATTCACTTCAATCACTCACTTATTACTACGTTGTGTAGTACGGGGCTTACTATCAACTCTTATTGCAATTCAAATGACGACCTAAACTGAGTTGTATCGCTATTTCGTACCATGACATCGTTATAGCGATCCAACTGTCATCATTTTCGTCAATGGTTCGCATTTGGTTCGTTTAGTGATTTCGTTCATTCATTTTTTGTACCATGACGGCAAATATCAACCTAATCTGGACCGCTAAGCTGTCAAAGTAAGCAGACCAAATAAAGTTACTAATATCTTGCCTAAACTGAATTGTTTTCTAGATAAGTTGCAAAAAAGTGATAAATTATGAAGTTGAAGGTATTTCGTATTATTAAATAATGATAAAAAAATTAAATGAATATGATTTATAGTTTTTCTTTTAGATGAGACAAATATCATATTTTTTGAATTCATACTAAATTAATTAAACTCACTCGCTGATATTCCAAACATTACCGCGTTTACATATTCGGATACTTTGCTGCAATTTTATCGATATAGAAATCTAAACAGTAAATTTTGAAATATTTATTTAATGTTATTCCAAGTTTAATAAGAATAACTATAAAAAATACGTTTAGAATATTAACCTTTATATTTTTTGGTAAAAATGTCATAAAAAAAACCGTAACTTACCGCAAAATCTCAT
The DNA here is from genome assembly GCA_951216915.1 of Tetheella fluctuosa. Classification (NCBI taxonomy): domain Eukaryota; kingdom Metazoa; phylum Arthropoda; class Insecta; order Lepidoptera; family Drepanidae; genus Tetheella; species Tetheella fluctuosa. The sequence continues at coordinate 5,799,918 of OX578214.1, forward strand.
AATTAGGTTTCAAAACGTATCGCATACGGTTCGAGTAAAAGAGACGGACTTATGTGATGTCTGTGTAGCGTCATCACTTTCTAGCAAAACGCGGATCAGAGACAATGTCGTTCATTCATTCCTCCGTAGGCGAACCATATGCGATTTTTTTGAAGACGTTTCATGGTACGAATTTTAGCGGTTCTGTTTAGGAACCTAGATTGATTTGCGTCGGAAATGAATCGTTTAGTAAAAGTTGATAGTAGGTCTAAGGAACGAATTGAGACACTTTTCAAAAATGCGAGTAATACCCTATTGATGACGTCACGTCTGTCTTTTATTATAAAAGACACAGGCGCGTGTGCGTGTCAATTATAATTCACACACCATGGATATAACGCATTTTTCGTTCGGTTCCCTTATCTGCCAGTCTTTGAGTAAAAGTTGCCAGTTAACTCCTTATTTTACAAAGTGACATAAGCACCTATCGGTTTACTCCAATGCGCTGAATCAATGAATGATTAGTCTTTTTTAGTGTTGGTGCTGCTCTAAGGGTATTTTTTTTTTAATTAAAATAAAACTTGAAGCAAACATTTATTTTGATAGAACAATAAAGAACAGTAGCTGAAATAGCAATAAAAAAAAATTAAAAGAAATGATTTCCCCCGCCAGCTAAGAGGACTTCATAATCTATTTTTTTATTTCGGATCTTTTTGCATTTAGCCACAGATCATATAGAATATGTTGTATATAACACTCAGAACAATAGGCTATTACACCAATTTTTGAAAAATGACTCAATTCGGTCCTAAGGTGCTAATAAGCCACCAAAAAAAACACAAAATTTTTATTCAATCGATAAGTGGCATAAAATGCATTTCAATTTCAAATGTCGGGTGTAGTTTGATGAAAAAGCTGGACGTCATGTAACTCTACGGTCATGACGTTATTTGGTCTCTTGTCAGTAAATAAATTTGACAGTATATGGCATATATTTGACGTATACGCAAATAGGCTATACGACCGTCCACACATGGAGCCAAATACCAAAACGACAAACATGTTTGCTATACCAGCCAGAGAGTAATTTGTTCATGTACAACATGGACGTTGCACGTTTCACTCATCAAGACCACATTCACAGAGAGAGTGATCCTTTACTCTGATTTTGTGTAAATGGACAGGAGTAGATGCATGGCCTAACCTTTTTGATACCATCTTTAAATTTTTCTGTTTCTTTTGAGGGTGTACTATGTACATCTGTTTACCCCCTAAAACCGTACAGGCGTGATTTTATGTTAAGGAATGATGAAAACAATACATAGACATTCGATCACAGCGATCGCGGGTCATTTGCTGTTTGTCATTGAAGAGTTCCATTGTCTATCTTCGAAAATCTTCATCAGCTATGTTATTCTGTACTAAAACTTGACGGTGAATTCACGCAGCGACTATTATCAGTCTCACTCGTAAAACTCAGTAATCAGGAGTTCGAGTCCGTCGAGTTTTAGTACAGAACTTGGGTACAGAATACATAGCAGATCCTAATGTATCATACACTAAAACCTTCCCTGATCTTTAATAACGAAAACCCCATCCAAATCGGATCAGTAGTTTTTGATTACACCTATTAAAAAAAAATAATGAAACCAAATAAAGAAAATTGATACCCAGTGGCGGTACCTTCATACAAGCCCAAAAGCCCGGCTTGCCTAACTTATGCCCACACGTAACAAACATCGAATAATTTGAATTTCGCGCTAAAAAGTTCGCGCGGTCATACGATGTAGGTAAACTACCCCGAACACAGCGGCCGGCGGCCGGCGGCCGGCTACGCTCACTACTACACGCGCGCCGCTTCATGCGTACAGCACACACGTTCACAATATTCCACATCTTCCATCCCACTCGTACGCACGTCTGCAAAGCTAACGCAAGCCCAAAAACGGCGGCTTGCACATCTCTCTTTCTAACCTATGAAAACTACGCATAGTGAAAATAGCGCTACTTTGTTACGAAACTGCACATTAGTATGGACGGGCGAAGCATTGATTTACCATGAAGTTGTCTGCGGATTTTTGGCGCGAGTATTGCGCATGCTCGTGTACATCGTAAAATAGCTTCGTTTCGCTGCAACTTCAGTGCATAGAAATTGTTTGTTTTGGATTGTTTGAGTTGAAAGAAAAGTTTTGTTTGTTGTCGATTCATTGCAATACTTACTAGATAGTAGATTTGTGTTTAAAAATGGAAGAAATAGTGCGTTGTGAGGATATGAGGTGTATTAAAGCGTTACTCGACCAGGGCAAGGTAAAATCTTTGACTTTTTCTCAAAAAAAAGTTTTGATAACTTCACCAAAACCAACGCCTGACCTGTGTATTTTTCAGAGCAAGGGACACAAACGTAAATTCAGTAGATCTATTTATAAAACAAATTGGATTGCGGGCTGTTCTCATTTGAACAAGTTGTTTTGCTGGAGCTGTTTGTTTTTCTCGAACGATACAAACGATGTTTGGAATACGTCCGGTTATGACGATTTAAATAATCTATCTAGAAGTAGTATGCCTTCAGTGTGCTTTGGTTAACTCGCCTCAAGGACCCTCAAGGATCAACTGATAGTTGAAGACTAAGATTACTGATTGAAGAAATAACTAGATGGATTTTACGTCAAACGGTTAGAACCCACAAAAATATAGGTTGGGCTTGCCCTAATCTAAAGCCCTAGGCACGCCACTGTTGATACCCACTACTCGTCCGTCTGAACTGGTTGACAAATCGTGCGCTAGTGAATACCGACCATGTGTGGACGGTATATTTGCGTATTTGCCTATTTGTCTCCTTTGATGTGCCTTGAAAAACCGACAGGCGTACGGATACGCGAGTTTGTTATTTGCTTATTTGCCACATAGACAAATATGCCCGAATATTTGGCGAATAGACCCTCCACACATGGGAGTTATGCGTCAAATACGGCGAATACGCCAATACGCATAGCCAAGTGGGGAGGCACCATCACGATTACGCATAGCCAAGTGAGGAGGTGCCATAACACAACCAACCATGTATTTGGCTGCTTGCCGGTAGGCAACCCTAGACTCTGGTCTATCTGTCTTTATTTCGTTCGTTCATTCATAATGAAAGATTAAGGGTATATTCCGTTATACACTGCGAGCACTGTTCAGTACTCTTACTGGGGAGAAATTCGTTCCGTTCGCGTTATAGATAACAGTATACTGCCACAGTATCCTAGAGAAATATATGACGTCATAAATCGTCGCCATTTTTGTACTGTGAGCACTGGCGTTTTCGAGGTAAGGTGCTCTCAGTGCTATGATCACGTGATCAACGGCGTCCAGAATGACAGTTTACATATACGTGGATGACACAGTATACTGGTCTGCGTTCCGTTTTAAACAGTACCCAGTATAGCTAACTATAAAGGAACGGCTTCTCAATATACTAAATGACGTCACACTTGCAGTGCTCGCAGTGTATATCGGAACATACCCTAAGTTAGGTAGGTATACAGTATGACCATTTGTGGCGGATTTCTGCCATTTTGGCAGATTTCACTCTTAAATTTTGTCTGTGGCAGATCATGCTGACGATTTACAAAAGTGGCAGATTTTGGCAGATTTAAAAGATTCCAAGAAAATTCACAGTACCAAATTTGAATTTTCAATGAAGTCACCTTTTTTTAAAAGTAATTACATGAGGTATAATATATAGTTAAATTACAAATGATTTTACGAACTGGAACCTCTGTACTTAGTAATAAATACAATTCAGTTATTATCTCAGTGAAATACTATGAGTAAAAGTGAATTTACTTGAAATCAAAACCAGTTGATAAGCGTTACGTAGTTTTTACACAAATGTTTTGATCTAGTTTTCCACCATAAAGTTATTATTGGTAAGTCAAAAGTATCTTTTTAGATTATAAATGTTACAATGTCGGTGTTCTAAGCAAAATGTTCTCTCAGGTGAATTTAACAAAACAAAAATAAGAAATAGGTTCCTAAACAAACATGTTTCAGTTATAATTACCACTAAAGAGGAGATAAAGGAATACGGAGACTGTGTCTCCTTTAAATCAACTTAAAATATGTTAAAAAATATGTCTTCAAATCTATGTACGTACACTGAAAATAAAGGCAAAAATTTGGAGGCAAATGTTTTAAGTATGCATAAGAAAATTGTAAAATATTTTTGTTAATAAAGAAATTTAATTGAAGTCATTGTTTTTTTTCCATATTCATGATGGCATATTTTTGGCGTCAAGTGTGGCAGATTTTTTGCCCAGTGTATGGCAGATTCGCCATTAATGTGATGGTCACACTGTAGGTATATAACTGTATTCTTTCTTTGGTAGGTTTGTTTGTGCCGTTCATTCAATCCGTTCAATCCATTCCACCCATCCATCCATTCCATCTATCGTAGGTTGAATTCCCTAATCTTTTTCTTTTTTGGGAAAAATGGCTGATACTAAATTGTACGAGATTTTGGGAGTCCCTAGAAGCGCAAGCGAGTCGGAAATAAAAAGGGTAAGTTAGAACATTGTAACTTAATCCTACAAAATGAAATTCTTATGAAATGGCACATGTAGACATCTAATAGTTGCATGGTTTCAGTCCATTGTCCATAGCGATCTACTCTACTGTCATTTTGCCGTAGTATTTTTTTATAGTATCAAGATAATCATAATTCTATAATTTCAGAGCTATCATAAATTGGCAAAAGAATTCCATCCGGACAAAAATCCCGCCGCAGGAGACAAATTTAAAGAAATCAGTTATGCCTATGAAGTGTTGTCGGATGCGAAGAAGAGACAGACGTATGACAAGTTCGGTTTGAAAGGATTACAAGAAGGTGGACAAGGAGGGGGATTTCCGTCTGATGATCTGTTTGGTCATTTTTTCGGTGACATATTTGGAATGGGAGGCGGCAGCAGGGGTCGAGGCCCAGCTCGAGGCGAAGATACCATACACCCTCTCAAAGTGTCTCTTGAGGCTATGTATGTTGGTAAAACTGCAAAGTTACAACTAAGTAAAAATATAATTTGTGGTCCCTGTAAAGGTATCGGTGGGAAGCCTGGTTCTGTTGTCTCTTGTAAAGATTGCCATGGGCAGGGTATTAAAGTGTCTTATCAACAGGTTGGTCCTCATATGACTCGTCAGTTTCAATCACGTTGCCCGACCTGCCATGGTCAAGGTGAAACTATTAATGAAAAAGACAAGTGCCCAAAATGTAAAGGTAAGAAAGTCCTAAATGAAACAAAAGTTCTGGAGGTACATATTGAAAAAGGGATGCGAGAAAATCAAAAGATTTTCTTCAGAGGAGAAGGTGATCAGCAGCCTGACACTCAACCTGGGGATGTCATCATTGTGTTGCAACAAAAATCACATGATGTGTTTCAGAGGACTGGAGATGATCTTGTTATGAAGCATGAAATAACTTTAACTGAAGCATTGTGTGGCTTTGAGTTTGTGGTAAAGCATTTGGATGGTAGGGATTTGCTTGTTAGACATGCAGCTGGTGAAGTGATAAAGCCTGGAGATCTGAAGGGTATCCAAGGCGAAGGGATGCCTCAGTACAAAAACCCTTTTGAAAAAGGTAACCTTTATATTAAATTTGATGTTGTATTTCCTGAAAATAACTTTGCAACTGAAGAACAATTGAAGCAGATAGAAACTGTGCTTCCACCACGCCCAGCCTTTGCTATGCCAACAGGAGAGGATGTTGAAGAGGTCAACTTGATGGAGTACACAGCCAGTGAGCGTGGTAGAGGTCGTGAGGAGGCATATGCCAGTGATGATGAGGAACACATGCATTCAGGGCCAGGTGTGCAGTGTGCTCATCAATAGTTCAATTATCCAAATCATTGGATTTTTACTCAAACCTCACTTATAATTTTAATCATAGGTAATTATGTAAATTAATATTGCAATACCATTATAGTTAACTGTATGTATGCTAGAACTGTTTTGCAAATTTGTGTAGTATTTTGACCAATGTGCAACTTGTTTTTGTATATCATTTTTGTGCCTTGTATTTTCATTAATTAAAATTGTTGCAGTTCTACAAACAAAATTGATGCAATAACTTAGTATTTCCATTAGTGATAAAGGGATTATGAAATCATATATATAGGGTATTGCCTAAAGTCTTTGACAGACAGTTAATTATTTAAAATTCAATTGTTCACCGATTAAATAGATTGGTCATAAAATAAAATAGGCCTTACTCATAAACGCTATTTAATCTAAAATGTCCAAATGGTCATATTTTTCCATTGTCAGTAATTCTCAAACAAAATGATGTTATTTATGTGACCTTTAAAACAGTATTGTTATTAAATAGCGATAATGATTATGTATGGTGTATATATTTTTAATTTGCCTATGATATTGTGTATTCAACCAAACATATAATACTTGTGACTATAAACAAACATCCATGTACATACCCTTTATTCTGCTTCAAAATATTATTTTCACAAAAAAAAACAATTTTTATTATTACAAGCTTTTATTATAAGTAGGTACTTACTTCATTTATTTGTTCAGATTGTTTGCAAGAGCTGAATTATGGATGACAAAACGAAACCACTTGACAATAATTCTATGCTCTTGACCAGAGTTTGCGCTTTAGTTTGCGTTTGAGACACCCTTGCCATACATAAGGCGCACGAAAATGTGTTATCGTTAGGAAGAGTGAGCTCACTCTTTCCGTCGTAGTCGCTTGTAGGAAGCAGTGAACGGTGCACGTTGCGCGTAGTCATAAAACGTGGACCGTTTTTGAAGGCGCATGGGCACATCTAATGATTTAAATCTCTGCTCTTGACTATAATTTTTTTCTACTTGTGTTCAGTACCTATTGGAAACAATTTTGGAAACCATAGCTTGATGTGGCAGCATAGAACCCAACTTGTTGATGGTCAATGGAAGGTATTCACTTCCTGTTAGATCACAATCATGGATTGAGTGGACAAAATATCGATAATTAGTTGATCCAGGAATTCCTGGTTCGCTAAAAGTATAAGGGTGTGTTTTAGTACAGACCCGTCCTTCCACCAAAATACCTTTATAACTTTTATACCATGAACTATTTTGAAAAAGCGAACTGATTTTGATTTCAAGTTCTGTTATTTGGTGACCCAATTTTGTGTTCATTCGAATTCAAATCCGTGGGTTACCATGCCCCTGCCTGTCACACGAAGATGTATTTGAGCTCTATTGCTAAGTAGGTACGTAAGTTCCACAAAATGCTTTTTAAACATTCACCGTTCCTATGCAGGACCCAGAACCCAACAGTGGGAGAGAGGTAGAGTAGTATAGGTATAAGCTTTTGCATTTTTTACATGCGGTTCGTAAACACATGAGTAAGGCGGGTATTTTGTAACTGATTTTATAACGAAGCCACGGGAAAATGATTAAGCTTCTAATAAAGTAATTCGCCTTTTTTTAAATAAATACATTATTCCTCACACACGGCCATCTGACCCCAAACTAAGCAGAGCTTGTACTATGGAAGCCAGATAAATTATATACTACATAATACTACTTTTCTTTTGTAAATACATACATTATATTATAGATAATACACCCAGACTCAGGACAAACTAACATGCTCACGCACACTAATGTCTGTCCTGAGTGGGAATGACGATTTAAATCTCTGTTGATATGCATATCCTTGATCAGTGACAAATCTTGATAGGTATTAAATACACAAGGAACTAAAATAAAAAAAAACTAACAAATTTAATTAAATTTATTTTTTTAGCCATTTGCAGTACCTAGTTATATTATAGTGTTGATTGATAACGATTCAACATAATATGTAGGTCCTTAGGTTCTGTTGGAAAAAGTAAGTACCTACCTATTTATTGCAGGAAAATCACAAGTGAATATGCTGGCACTCAAATCACACCTTATGTAAGTAAGTACTGAAATTATTTGATAGCTTGTTCAGAGCCTTTTTTTCCAGATTTCCATAATGCAATCATGGACTTAATTCTAGTTCGAATGAAGTAACCTGCTACTTATATTTCTTCATGACCCGCCGTTTTGTTTAATTCTGTGTGTAAGTTAAAGTGATTCAATATTGTCACAATATTTTTTAAAGTCTTTTCTACTTTTACATAGAGTATTTAAATTGACATGAGTGATTCCCAATTTTCGTAACGTATCTAATCTCTGCTTCACGGTTTTCTGAGAAGCTGAAAGGATTCTTAGTTTGCTTGCTATTTCATCTACTTTATATCCCTCATTTATAAGATAATCCAAAAATCGTTTCACCTGGAAAAATAAAATATTATTTAATATTCCTTTAAATTTTAATAATGTAGACATTACATTTACCTACCTACTGATAAATTATGCCTTACTGTCACTATCATTATATACGGTTTTAATTTAATTAAAAATCGTAACTATTCACTATCTACTAACTACCTACCCAACAAGGAAATAACTTTTAAATATGATTACCTTTCAGTACATGCAATTTCGAGATAGTTACTAGAACATAAAACGGAAAATAAAACTAAAATTTCACTAAGTCGACTTTGTTTCGGATTTTTTTTATTGTGTTTTAACCAAGCTTTTATCTCAAATCATATGTATCTGTAACATGTATTTTTTCGACTAAAATAATGTAATTTGACTAAGTATATAAAATTAATTTAAAAACCGTCATATTTCACTAATTTGGGATAACCTGCCGTTAACGAAATAAAATCGTCCTTTCCGATCGGAATGGCAACCGAATAGGTCTAGGTCTGAATAAAGTGGACTAGGTCCTAGATATTTTCACGAGGAATAGACTAGTGGAACAGTGCCGGATTAAGACAACGCGGGGCCTGTAGCAAATATAATCAAGAGTCCATATAATTGGTAATAATTCTATGCAAGGGCCCTTGGTTCAGGCTCTCTAATCTTATGGTTCAGGTGCAGAACTAGCTTTTAGATAAAAGCTTATAGTTGGTCTTGTTTTAGTTTTGAAAGATATGAAAGACATTTAGGTATTATGATTGTAGCATGATTTGTCTTAATTTTTTTAGTACCTATGTATTTCACAGTATTTAATTCATTTTCCTTCTCAATCATTATAAATTTATTTCGCCACCAGACTTGTCATGGTTTTTAAGCTTTTTTAAGACCGCGCACCGAAATTTATCGCGAATCCAGTGTTGTTTAATTATTTTTTATGCAAGGCTATATGGCTAATCCGGCGCTGAGTCCAGTAACTAATTTAATAAAAACCGGCCAAGTGCGAGTTGGACTCGCGCACCGAGGGTTCCGTACAAACTTCGTCCATAGTTCATCCATCACGGGAAATGCACAATAAACCTTATTTGAGGTTAGTGCCAATTAAGCTAGACCTCTAAATTGTATGAGCGCCCATACAACTCAGAGGTCTTTATTAATTGGCGTAACTATGTATGTATGGGGACACCCTTTAAGTTTCATTTGTTTTTTAGGAATTTTTCCTTTATTTGTGCTGTAAGACCTTGTTTTTTTGCCAAATTTCGTGATTCTAGGTCAACGGGAACTACCATATAGGTTGCACCCAAATAAAAGGGCAAAAAAATCGCGTTTGTTGTATGGGAGCCCCCCTTTAATATTTATTTTATTTTGTTTTTAGTATTTGCTTACCTAAATAAATGAAAAAATATATATATATATATATATATATATTGTTATAGCGGCAACAGAAATACATAATTTGTGAAAATTTCAACTGTCTAGCTATCGCGGTTCTTGAGATACAGCCTGGTGACAGACAGACGGACAGACGTACAGACAGCAAAGTCTTAGTAATAGGGTCCCGTTTTTACCCTTTGGGTACGGACCCCTAATAATTACCTTAGTGACTCTTATAGTCTTCAGGGCTGGAGTTTTTATGCACAATTCTTCAATGGTTTCTAGAGAAGTATTCAATCTATTTGCTAAATATATATGTGTCGACTCATTCTCACCCAAAATATCTTTGGTTTCTTGTGATATACTTATAGTCCTGCAATTACATTTTAGTGTTTAATTTAAGTATTTATTTTGTAGGGTTTTGTTCGGTCCGCCAGGGTTTTGTAAAATTGATCGAAATATAAGTCTTTTAGGGCGATAATTATTATTATCTCAGTGGTCACTTTCTAACATCATAAAAAGATGTGTGACGATTATATTTAAAACCTGTTTACTAGACTTGCTATGAACCATCTTTTGTATTATGGGGTTTTTCATTCCACACTTTTGCAGTTCTTTGTTTACTTTGTGTTTCCTGTACTTCTCTCTTTTTTCACACCCTAGGGTTCTTGTACTTACTAATATTTAGGTAAACTTTAATATTTCTTAGTATGACACCCTAATAAAGATGTTGTAAAGTTTAAACCTGTTTAATATATTTTCTGAACATCTAACCATCCAGGGATATAATTTATCTACTCCTCTATCTTTGACACTTTGAAGCCTCTGTTGAATTGTATCATGGTGGTATTTAACTACCCAAAGATCTCTCAATATTCTGTCACTTGGAACACCCATATCTGGAAATATAAGAAATATTTTTTTACAATGGGTAGGCTTGTTGCTGACTGACCAGTATGTCCCATCCCGGCACAGCAACAATCACAGATTTTCATTCTGAGATTGGAATTTGATATATTTAATATATTTTATAGAAAGAGTATCAGATATCTGGTTTCTATAGCAAGATTGGAATCAAATGGCATGTCAAGAAATGTGGCAGATTTTTTACCATTTTCCACTAATTAAGGTTTTATTGTGTGCTGTAGTTTAAAAATAAGTTAATGTGGCATGTCAAACCTTCAAAGCCCTATAATATTCTACAACACACAGGAACACTATCTAGTAAAATATGTGTCAGTTATAATTACTCACCTAGCAATGCATTAAGTGAACTCTCTAACCAATTGAATGATAAACTATATATAAAGGTTCTTTTACTCACACATTCACTTATTATGGTCGGGGAACACTACAAAAAAAAGAAGTTAATAGACAATCAAATTTAAATTCATGATATTTGATAAGTACTCCTTTATCTACATACCCTAAAGCGAGAAGCAATATAGTACACCCTGTTTAGACAGTTACCATTTTTTTCATCATTTTTTGTTACCCTAAAAATATGTATTAATGTTTTAACTGGTAATTTGTAGAATGGCAATGCATCATTTGGAGATTTAAAATTTAGTTGAAGTATTAATTTTGCTTTTGATGCATCAAATTCTGTAAAAATAACATCCAAATATTAGAAATTAACTTTTTGATATTTTCTTAACCAGCCAGGCGGGTAATACCAAGTACTCTCCTATGGTGCCATGGTTTCCTCAATATGTTTTGCATCACCAAACTCAAACTCATTGTAACATTCAAACACACAACCTTCTAATGATATTCAACATCAAAAGAGGTAGACCCTGAGAGAGATGTGTTAAAATAATCTACAAACTTGACCTTAATGCTCTCAGACCGTATCCAGTACAGTTTTTACATGGCATAGGCAGGTAATCTGGGTGTAAGTACATAAGAGAGTTATGGTGAGTCAAAGAGTATTCTTAAGCCTGGTTTTGGCCCAGGTACTGACCACCCAGTAGACAGCAACTGTACATTTTGCTGTCTATACAGTCTATTGCTGTCAGCAACTGATTGGTCAGTACTGGCTCAACTTTGTTTTCACTGACCCAGTAGCTACCAGACAGTAACTGTCCTTCACTGACTGCCAGCTACTGGGCCTGTGAAAACCAGGCTTTAGGGGTGGTTCACTGGTGATAGATTGAGACATAGACATTGATGGAGATAGACTACAAGTTGAATAAAACTTACCACTTTTTATTTTAGTTTTGTACGTAGTTATTGGCGATACATTACAAATTACAACAGGCAATTTGTTAACATAAACCATAGGTGATGATTTAAAAATATCTATGTATTTTATTGGTCGCAAAAGTAAAGTAGAAAAAAGAGACCTCGAATACATTTTAACGTTTGCGACTCCTATAATAGGAACACAAATCACTATAAAACTAATCTAATCATTAATTAAATTCACTCAATGGAGTAAATTGAAGAATTGACTTGACATTTACTGTGTGTGCTACCAGTTTCTGATGAAAACAAAATTGTGTGGCGACAAAATGATTCACATCAATCACTCACTCTAGTCGCGAATCAAAAATATTTTTTTTGTATTCCCAATTATATTAAAAAAAAATTTTTGAGTATCAATGATATATTTATTATCTACTAACTCGTAAAGAATTTCTATTTTTAAATATTAGTTTACATTAATTTTGTACGAGGGAGCTGGTGGAACACACTGACTGACTGAACTGGCAATGACTGGCATCACTATTGCATATTTGCAATGCAATAAACATTATTTTAGAATGTGAATTACCTAAAGTCCGTTTTTTAATCCCACCCAGATAGTAAATTGACAGATCCTAATATTAATCCCGAAAAATATGTTGCCAGCTATTTTTTGATAGGGATTTCTCTGTCCTTTTTTTGTACCGTTTTTTACGGTTTAACGTTTATAAGCTATTGTATAGCTTTTATCGCGGGCTTTGAGCGTGGCGACCGAATCAAGAAATTCCGTAACGAAAATAGAACCTAAGACGAGCTGCTCCGAAATCGGACGAATACGTAAGCAGCTGTTTGTGAGAAAGTATATAGGTATATAGGTATCTATTAATATCAAAGAAAAAAAAATACTAATAAAAAATAAATAAATAATTATAATTGCATAAGTTGATAAAAAATGCTATGCAATAGCTTTACCGCAGCAGTCCCCGAGTGCCACACGTATTTTTTTTAAATTGTAAATAAGTTTATTGTTGTTGAAGTAAATATAATGCGTTTTTTTATTTTAATGAATATTTATAATTTAAAAGGAATAAAATTATATGATATAATGTAAATTGTTTTGGACCCAAAACATTATATAAATTGTTCATGCACTGCCTTTATAATTAATGCCAAGCTCAAAAAAATATTTAATGCTATTTTCATTTGCATTCGTAACTTTGTTTGTAAAGTGATCCGATGTATACTGTGTTTCATAGTGTTGTTATTATTGAATTAATCAAGTTAATTATTTGTTGAAATTTTTGTTAAGTTTTTATATTGTTACGTTTTAGTTCAATTGTTAACGTTATTATTCACGTTTTGCATAATGTCAAATTGCTCTCAAGGAGTAAATTATATTATTAGAAAATAAACGGGATTAGATATTTCCGTTCACATAAAATTAATAATGAAGCACAAATTGAGTATAACAGTATATTGTAGCTAAATAAACGGTTACACGATAATAAAATTATAAATCATTATAGACATTTTCACTTTAGACACCCGTCAACACAAGACAGCAGAATTTAAAACAAATGAACAAGAGTTGAAAAAAAAACGATATAAGATTACCAAACTCTTTGCTTTAATACTCCTCCTTAATCTCATACCTCCTGACACTCCTCACATCACTCATTCATTCACAACTCAATCCCATACTCCTCACACACCACTCATACTTTCCTCTCAACAACGCCTTGGTCAAAACATCCGCTACCATCCGCGCTGTCTCCTTGTACCTCAACTGTATATCACCTTTCTCTATTGTGTCTCTGACAAAATGATATCGCACATCCACATGCTTCGTACGTTGGTGGTGCACTAGGTTTTTGGCTATTGCCATAGCTGACTGACTATCAGTGAAGATAGTAATTGTCTCTCAACCTATCTCTGCTATAAGCCTAAGAAGAAATATCGCTTCCTTTGCAGCTTCAGATAGTGAAACATATTCTGCCTCCGCAGTTGATACAGCAATTGTTCTCTGTTTCTTACTTTCCCAAGATATCGCTCCTCCTTGCGACAAGAACAATCACCCTGAATTAGATTTGCGATTATAGTCTCCAGCATGATCTGCACCTGCATATCCGACAAGATGTGGTTGATTACCTCTTATATATTTTAACGAACAATTTATGGTTCCTCTAAGATAACGTAGCACTCTCTTTGCTGCAATCCAATGTTATTTTCCATAACAGTTGTTAAATTGACTTAACTGACTTACTGTATGAGCAATATCGGGCCTCGTGCACACTGATAGATACATCAGTGATCCGATTAAGCTCGATATGGAACAGCTTCATTAAATTCATGATCTGGTTTTGGTTTCTCTAGACGCTGTCCTGCTACAGCTGGAGTGGCGACTGGCTTACAGTCCTCCATTCCAAATAATTGTAGAATCTTTTCTATGTACCGCTCTTGATCCATCTTGATCCCTTCACTATCTTGAGTAATTCGTATTCCCAAAATAAGCTCTGCTTTGCCAAGGTCCCTCATCTCAAATTTATAAGCGAGATCTCTCTTGACCTTCCGCAAATCTTCAGCATCATTCCAAAATAATAAAATGTCATCAACATATACCGCAATGATAATGATTTTTTCGGAATTAAATCTCGTATAAACACAAGGTTCATTTTCAGATCTTGAGAACTGAAGTTTTATCAGTTCGTCATGTAGCCTTTTGTTCCATGCTCTTGGAGCTTGTTTAAGACCATACAATGACCTCTGCAATAGACATACGTGATTCTCTCTGCCCTTCTCTATACATCCTTCAGGTTGCTTCAATAGACAACTTCGTCTAGATTACAATTAAGGAATGCTGTTTTCACATCCATCTGGTCTATATTTAGGTTCAAATGGACTGCTAGTGCCATCGACGTCCTCAGTGAGCTATGTCTCACTACCGGTGAAAATGATTCAAAATAGTCAATGCCACGTCTTTGGCCAAAACCTCTTGCAACAAGACGAGCTTTGTATCTCTTCTTTCTCCCCGCCTCATCTTTAATTCTAAATATCCATTTAGAATCTACAACGTTGCAAGATTTTGGTGGCTTTACCAATTCCCACGTTTTATTTTTCTTAAGCGCTTTCAGCTCTTCCTCAATTGCAACTTTCCACATATCTTTGTCTCTTCTAGACAGTGCCTCTTCGACACTCTGTGGATCATCTTCTTCAGTACATGTCTGGTAAGTGACGTACTCTGGAAAGTCTCTCTAGATGTTCCTCTACATTCTTAGTATTTTTTTCTTGAAGACCAACTATCACATGCTTTTCAGCATTATTATCTACAGGCTTCACACTGTTGTAATTTTCATTTTCAAAAAAACACAACATCTCTCGCCTTACCAAGATGTCCGATTGCTGGATCAATCAATCGGTAACCTTTCGACTCTTCGCAGATACCCACGTGAATAAGTTCTTTTGATTTTGGATCCCATTTTCTCCTTTTAGCGTCCGGGATGTGTACAAACGCTTTGCATTCAAAAACTTTGATCATACTCAGATCTTGCTTCTTCCCCGTCCACGCTTCCTCTGGCGTTTTCTCTTTTACTGCGATTGTCGGAGATCTGTTCTTCAAATAAACTGCATATTTTAAGGCCTCTGCCCAAAATTTTGTCTCTAGTCCTGCCTCCTGTAGCATACTTCTAGCCTTTTCTACAATTGTTCGGTTTGCACGTTCTGCAACATCATTCTGTTCGGGCGTATACTCTACTGTCAGCTGGTGTAGGATTCCACAATCCTTCACCAAGTTGTTCATCTGTCGGTTGGCAAACTTTTTGCCATTATCCGACCGCAGGATCTTCAGTGTCTTTCCAGATTGTTTTTCCGCAAAAACCTTGAACTCGACAAACTTTTCAAATACTTCACTTTTGTTCTTGAGGAAATATGCGAAAGTTTTTCGTGTAAAATCATCAATGAAAGTCAAGAAGTATTTGTATCCGCTGAGTGAATTTTCACTCATGATTGAACTAATCAAAGAACTTCTTTAACCCTATTTGCACAACCTCTTTGAAAAGGTTGTTTTGTTTGTTTTCCTATTAAGCATGCTTTACACTCTTAGTTAGTTACAGTGTTAGGAAAACTTACCCCAATAGCTCTTATTGTCTCTTAATAAGAAAAGATTACATACGCCAAGGTGCCCCATACGCTTGTGCTACAACTCCATAGTAACTGCTTTTCATCAATCCTTGTACTGGGCCCATAACCTGAACGGGATTAGATATTCCCGTTCACATAACATTAATAATGAAGCACAAATTGTGTATAACAGTATATGGCAGCTGAATAAAGGATTACACGATAATAAAATTATAAATCACTATAGATATTTTCATCTTAGACACCCGTCAACACAAGACAGCAGAATTTAGAACAAATGAACAAGAGTTGAAATAAAAACGATATAAGATTACCAAACTCTTTGCTTAAATAGAAAACAATACCTACAAATATTTTTCGATTCATATCGGTTGCGGCATAACACTATTTAAGAAATGGAAAAACATGCAACACTTGAAATGTCAAATTACTATCTATCTGGGATTAAAAAACGGATTATTTACACAAAATCAGAGTAAAGGATCATTCTCTTTGTGAATGTGGTCTTGATGAGGGAAATACTAACCATTTATTTTTTGAGTGCCCCAGGTTACAGTTGTCTCTATATGATATTCTCCCTCCAGAAATTCCCCGTCCAATTAATTTTAAATGTTTACTAACATATATTGATTCTCCCTTTATATTGATTTTGTCCTACTTTTTAAATACTAATAAGTTAAGATTTTAGTCACCTTATATATATATATATAATAATTCAGCTTTAATTCCTCCTCCTATCAAAACTAACAAAATTTTCTTGTAAAAGAATCCCCTTCGTTTATCTTTAACTAACGTGTCATTGGCGGAATTGTGCTATTGGCTTCAGTCGTCATTCTATCAAGAAGAAGAAGAAAAAACGGACTTTACTTTGTTTTGTTTATCATAATAATTATCATATTATCCCTTATTTGTGTTATGTATCAAGGTTTTGCTTTGAGTGAGACTATGAATACATGGAACATCTCCTTGGTGATGCCATAATTAATAAGAACATACTGAACTGACATTTTTTTATACGTACTGACTACCTACCCAAAGAGGATATAATCACTACGTTCTACCTACCTGCTGAAAGAATATCTAAATGGGGAGGTAAGTTTTTAGACCGAACCGTAAACAACGACATGAGAATACAATATTTTCGAATGATAGATTTGTCTATTTCAATTTGTAGACATAAAGAATGGAGAAAGATAGCAAAAAGAGAAAGGAGACGAGGAATTCGAACTAAACAAGCAACCAAAAGGGGTAAGTTCTCTGGTACTATGGTGACATTGTTGTCAAAATGCCGACAAAAAATCATGCAGTGATTTCAGGTCTATGTGTAAATCATATTTTGGAACAATAATGTATATCGCAATGTCTTATGATTCTGATAATAATATTAGATTATTCTTATGATTCTGATAATAATATAAGATGGGGATAATATTAATGGTTATTTTCCCAAACAATAGATTTTATGTGATAGCCACAGCATCCTTCTTATGATGCCATTATCTACTCAGTATATTTTATATCAGTGCAAATTACCATGAAATTGTTTGTTCTTTGTGATATCTTGTCTGGCATTATGTTTCACACAGTGAATCAAGATAATATTCATATCACACTTATCTTGAACTAGCTGTTCCCCGCGGTTTCACCTATGTTCCTAGTATAAAAACAAATTCATTACTTTTTCAAGGACACATACAATGGTCCAATCCAAGGACTAAGTGCGAAAACCACACCCACTCACACAGAAGTGGGTTGATGATGATTTTTCAATGTTTTAAAGTTAATCTACTATTCGGGCGGAGACAAAATATTGTGCTTTAGTGCACCTGTTACAATAGTGTTTAAATTTAATGATCAACCGTCATATCCACCTTGTATATACTATTCAGATTGTGGATCAGATGAAGACCTAAGCTGTGAGTTATATGAACATATTGAGAAATTAAATGAAGATGAAAATGAAAAGTGGATTCAAGCTGAAAAAATTGCAATGGAACAGTGGAAGATATTACAGGATAGGTTGGCAAAAATACAACAAAATCTGCATGAACAGGAAGCAAAACTTAAACTTGTAAGTCTTGTAATAAATGAAACAAAACGGAAAGAACTTATAAATAAAAATATTCTGGGACATAACTGCATACTGTTTCCAAACTAAGCACAGCCTTGTACTATGGAAATGGAAACCATTCAACTCATACACTGCTTATATATTATTAAGGAAACTTTATTTTATATAGGTATAAAATGCAAGTTGGAACTTTGGGACCTGGTTGAAGGTCTTAGCAATATCTAGACTAACTGCTACAATGCCTCATGTTTACTCTCTATGGCTTCTCCCCATTGGTGTGGTAGGTAAACAAGAAGAACACCAGCTAAGCGACTATGACGGAAGCCATACTGACAACAGTCAAAAGTGCACCTCTAGATTCCTGAGGAGCTAAGTGGTGATGATCTGCTCCATCACCTTCCTTAGAGAAAAGCGGGATGTGCTGGTGTTCTTGTTTACCTGCCACAAGTTAAAGTCTGAGCATTTACTGCGTAAAAAACCTCATTCGTAGTAGCACCGAAGTATGAAGACACCATCGTTCTCATCTCGACCCATCTCTCTTCACAAGTGCCTGTGAAGGCCTATTTGAATGAATAAATTATTTCATTTCATTCATTTAATTTCTCAAAGAGTATCGGAATACTCGGTGTCAAAAATTGCGAGTGATGTCCAGTTTCGAGGTCATTTAGATGTTAAAGCCAAACTGACTTCAAAAGTGCTGGGTGTGTTATTAGGTCCAAGTAGTACTTCTCACCACTTTAGCGGTTCTAGCTTTATAAAGCGCAGGCTTGGTCGCATATGGAGTACTATTCACACCTTAGGGTAGGCGCACCCTGAGATATGGTCTCTCAGTCTGTTATCTTTTCATGCCTAAACCGCTGAACAGATCGCGATGAAATTTGGTGCGCAAATAGCCAATGGTATGGAGAGGGTCTTTCTCTTCCCATATATCCACAATCATTCATAAGTCTTTTGATGACAAAATAATTTTGTTATACTTATTTATTACAATCAGGAATGGGAATCAGAACAAAAACGAAAAAAAATAGAAGAGCAAAGAATTAAAGATATATCGGAAGAGAATAAAAGAAAACAACAAGTGTTTATTGAAAATTTGGAAAAGTTCTTGTCAGGGGATACTTGTGAACCACCTCCAGAGTTGTTGGTTGGGCATGAAACTAAACCAAGTAATGAGTTGTGCCCATTCTTTTCTAAAACAGCATGTTGTCGCTTTGGTGATCAATGTTCAAGAAATCACCAATATCCAAGTATTAGTAAGGTAAGTGAATATAATACTTACTTAAGTACCACATAAAGATATATTAATAATTAGTTTTTGTTAAAAATCTCATTTTTAATACAAGCTTTTTTGTTTGTTGACTGTACTTGCATTGACTTCCAATATACTAATGTATACCAAATATCATGTCAATCCGACCACTTGAAGTGGGTGAAATTCGACTTGCAAGATTCTACCAGTTACATACATACATTGCAAGTTAAATAAAATAAAAACTTGTAAAAAAAAATACATACAGTCGAATATAGAACCTCCTCCCTTTTTTGAAGTAGGTTAAAAAATCAAAACTGTTACACATGTTAAACGTGTTTTTGGTTTTAAAACCGATTACCTATAGCTAAGTAATCGATCATTTTTCCGAAATAGTAATGACTAACAACGTTCCCTCATTTTTATTTAACCCACTGAAAGCTATTTTTGTTTTAATAAGTATATATTTTAGGGAAAATACAATATGGAACGATTTGAATGATTCTTGATTTTTGATGGAAGTACGTCAGATTAGCATTCCTACTAAATCATTATTAATTTATGCAAACCTATTAAGTAATTGGTTTTATTTTTTATCTAGTCTAATAATCAAACGTTACGTAAATTGACCAAACAAAGTAAACAATACATTATTCTGATGACTATTATTACACAAAAATCGACCAAACGATATTTTATTCTAAATATCTGTTCGCCCGCAGCTTCGCTCGCGCAGCCTTTATAAATAAGAGAGAAATTTTATAAAAAAATTATAACTTTTCTCTCTTATAGATAGATATCTTTCTAACAATATAGATAGGTACTATAAGAGTAAATTCGAAAAAGCTTTAAATGGCAATAACTTTTTTTGCAACATCCGATTTTAATGAAACAAAGCCTATATTCTGCTCCAAATTAATCTCTGTCTAACTGTGAAAACTACATGAAAATCCGTGCACTAGTTCCGGAGATGTGCGTGAACAAACAGACAGACAGAAAATAATTACAAAAATCGCTGATTCATGTTTTACTACACTTCTTTAGTTACCCCCTTTCTATTTTTAATATTTTTATTCAATGCACAGACACACCGAATTCTACTGTTTTATTATATGTTCTCTGTAAATATATCACAAACTAGCTTTTCTGCGCGGTTTCACCCGCGTTCCCGGGATAAAATATAGCCCATGTTACTCAGGCATAATGTAGCATTTTAATAGTGAAAGAATTTTTTAAATCGGTCCAGTAGTTTTGAGTTTATTCGCTACAAACATACAAATATTTCCTCTTTATAATAATAATTAAGTACGATGACCCTCATCGTTGATTAGCAGATCACACAAATATTGATTTTCTTACGTAGGTATATTACTTTTCCTTTGCAGATATTATTAGCGACTAACTTCTATGTACATTTTGGCCTGAACAATGCAGGTGTCAACGAATATGATACTGACATAATGCTAGAATTTGATGATACTGAAACATATAAAGAGTTTAAAGAATTTTTCCATGACGCCTTACCGGAATTTGAAAAATTTGGTAGAGTTGTGCAATTCAAGGTAAGGTTTGCGCAAACATGCGAAACATACGCTATTTGTATCCTTTGAATGAAAGTAATAAATCTAATATTAATTGTCCTTATTATTGGGCACTATGAGGTGTCATCATATATTTGGATTCGTTATGCTCAACAACTTTTATTTAATCGTGAATTCAACTCTGAATTCGCAAAAGTATGTAATTCAATTTTTTGAGATATAAAGCCAACTTTGCTCAATTAAAACGTATAAAAAAAAGAATACTTTATCAAAGTTCAAGTTCCCAGTTTAAGTAGTTCAACATGACGAACTCAACTTAGTTTTTGAAATGATAACATTGGAAATATCCACCCAGTATTTTGTTGTTTAAATTGCTAAACAGCAGCGTAGCGAACTTATTTCTATGGTTCGTAATGCGTTTTTGAAAATGAAATCTGTGAAATGACAGTCAGATGGACCAACACGCACGAGAGATCTTGTATGGTTTCCGTTTTTTTCTTCGTGTATTTTTTATAATACGAAAAATAATTTTATTTAACTCGTCCTACTCACGCTGATGATGACATCAGGTCAAATTGCGGCATTTGACTTTTGAGTATAATCGATCAGTCTCAAGGTTTGTTGTTTGTTTATATTTGGAGAAGTAAAATTTATGTTAAAAATTTTGTTTTTGGTTACTGCTTACATTGTTATTTGACAGGTCTGTAACAATTATGAGAAACATCTCAGAGGCAATACTTACATAGAATTTGCTGAATTACGATGTGCCGTAGCAGCATATCGGTCATTGCATTCTCGATGGTATGGCGGAAAACAACTCTCCTTACAATTTTGTAATATCAGCTCATGGAAGAATGCTGTTTGTGGTAAGAGAACAAAACACTTATTTTTGATTGTCGCCGATTGTCACTGACCACTGAGTGCGACTGTTTCCTTGGCCTCAATGGTGCGATATTAAAATAGTCATAATTTGATAACATAATTTCCTACCTAAGTGTACATACATTTACGTACACAGCGGTTACTATGGAAGGTACGTATTTTAGAGCAAAATGTGGCACCAACTAAAGTAGATAAATAAATATTGGATCCAATTAACTAAGAATTATTTTTATTTTTCAGGACTTCAGTTGAGAAGACGTTGTCCAAAAGGACGTGCGTGTAATTTTTTACACGTATTTAGAAATCCAAATAATTTGTTCGGAGGATATATAAATACACAATATCATGATAACATCAGGTAAATATTTATTGACATTAAGGTTGACTTAACAACAAAAAAGTACTTAATGTGCGGTCGGGAGATCCTCGCCAGGAACGAAAATCAATTTAAACTGATATTATAAAGCTGGAGAGTTTGTTTGGTTGAACGCGCTAATCTCAGGAACTACTGGTTCGAATTGAAAAAATATTTTAGTGTTGGATAGCCCATTTATCGGGGAAGGCTATAGGCTTTTTTATCCCGGAAAACATAAGATCCCTCTGGAACGCGGGTGAAACCGCGGGGAGGCAGCTAGATACTTATAATAAATATTGCAGCAATTGCAAGCAATATTATGTACAAATAGCTATGCCCTGCGGTTACTCCCGCGTTCCCGGGATGAAAAATAGCCTAGCCCTCCTCAAGAATTGGGCTAACAAATGCAAAAAGTTTTTTTCTATTCCGACTGGTAGTTCCTGAGATTAGCGCGTTCAAACAAACAAAAAATCTCTTCAGTTTTTTAATTTTTTTATTATTTATTCTTGAACCTCCAAGAAAGTCGCGTGAAGGGGCCATATCTGGTGACGCAACATCTGTCTTATATCGATAGATATACGTGTGCGTGTGAATTGTAATTCATCCACGCTTTTTCGTTATGTTCCCTTTTTTGCCAGTCAACTCCTACCGCAAGCTGCGTAAAAGGAACTTCGTTCCAAATACCTCTAAATATATTTGTGGAAGCGTCAATAGGCTACGGTAACCGCTTACCATCAGACGGGCCGTATGCTTGATTGCCGCCTTAGTGGTATAAAAAGAAACTTAATATATGTTAATATATATTATTATTAATATGTGTTTTTTTTATTATAGAACAAGGCATACTCCGTCCCGTTCGTGGAGGTGGTCTGAATCTCCAGAAACCGATATTATAGAAAGATCTAAGACAAGGTCCTTGGAATCTACTCATGAAGAAAAACGACGTAAAGAAAAACGGCGTGAAGAAAGTAGCCGCTGTTATAGAGAAAAAGATGAAAAGCGACGCAGTCCCAAACCAAAAAAGCGTTCTCATCGTCGACGATAAAGGACAATAAAAGAAAGTTTTAAAGGATTTACTCAAGGTTTCTTACCCGAGATTTAGTCAAAGAACATAAGCCTGCCACGAAGCCTGCTTTATCAAAAAGAACATAGCTAACTTGATTTGAACGCTTAAAAAAAGAAAGTGGTATGTTTTGGTGGTGAAGTTTAAAATAACTCTTATTGAGATAAAAATAGCTGTCAATCATTATCTGTTAATTTCATATTACTTATTTATTGATTATATATATTTTTAGTTAACTATGTAGTTTTTGTCCATAGACTTAACCTAGGCATGTCAAACTAAATCCATTTCTCAGATATAACTTAAAAGCTCCATCTGAGAAGGGCCTACTGCCACCTACTGGTTACCTGAGATTCATAATTGAAACTATTTTGTTATTTAGCCTTGTGAATTTGACTGGATTTGTTAGGCATCTAAATTCATAGAAAATGAAAATTAATTACTGTGGCTAAACTACTCGATGGATTTGAATTATTTTATGTATACGATTAAAAAACAACGTGATAAAGCTCTGGTTTCATTTAAAGATCGACCGTTTTCTCTACCTTGTATATTATAGTTTGTATTTTATACTATGATTGTAAATACCTACTTGTTGTAAATAAATAATAGTAACTAAAAAATACAATTTATGTAATATTCCAGTAGATATATATTTTTTTATGTAATTTGTTGGTGATAAGGTAATTTTTTTCCAATATGATGGCGGATTTTGGTGAGGACGACTTCCATCCCAAGCTCGGCGAGCTCCTTGGTGTCCTCGAAGGTAACCCAGTTGGCGACCACCAATGTGTCGTCTGTATAGGAACTAAGGCGCCCTAAGTCAACAACCACGCCCGATCGGGGCACCTTACCTTTTTAGGGCTCCGTAGCCAAATGGCAAAAAACGGAACCCTTATAGATTCGTCATGTCTGTCTGTCCGTATGTCACAGCCACATTTTTCCGAAACTATAAGAGCTATACTGTTGAAACTTGGTAAGTTGATGTATTCTGTGAACCGCATTAAGATTTTCACGCAAAAATAGAAAAAAACAATAAATTTAGGGGGTTCCCCATACTTAGAACTGAAACTCAATTTTTTTTTTTCATCCAACCCATAAGTGTGGGTTGTCTATGGATAGGCCTTTAAAAATGATATTGAGGTTTCTAACATCATTTTTTTCTAAACTGAACAGTTTGCGCGAGAGACACATCCAAAGTGGTAAAATGTGTGTCCCCCCCCCTGTAACTTCTAAAATAAGAGAATGATAAAACAAAAAAAATATATGATGTACATTACCATGCAAACTTCCACCGAAAATTGATTTGAACGAGATCTAATTAGTAGTTTTTTTTAATACGTCATAAATCGTAAACCGCAATTTACCTTTCATTCAATCAACTCAAATATAAAAAAAAAATTGGCAAAAAGCTTACAGCACAAATAAGGGAAAAATTCTAAAAAATTAAAAAAGTTGAAAATGAAAGGGTGTCCCCATACATACATAGTTACGCCAATTAATAAATACCTCTGAGTTGTATCGGCGCTCATACAATTTAGAGGTCTAGCTTAATTGGCACCAACCTCAAATAAGGTAAATAAATAAAATTGTGCATTTCCCTTGATGAACGAACAATGGACGAAGTTTGTACGGAACCCTCGGTGCGCGAGTCCGACTCGCACTTGGCCGGTTTTTTTCTTTTTATGTAGAATGTACATTTTAAAGAGAACTTTTTGTAAATTATTCCGATGGGAGCTTGTCTTGCTTGTAATAAAGTGACTAACAAATAGTTAAAGTCCAGTACTTAGTTTTTGTAACTTTAGTTAAAGTTGACTATTGTATGTCGGCTGTCTATTAGTTAGGTTAACTACCCAATACTATTACGATTACTATATATTTTAACTATTGGTCACATTACCATGATTGGTAGTCATTCAACCCGCCCTAAATCTGGTGAGCGCTAACCGCCCGAGTCTTGCGTCGACAATTGCCTGCCATACCAAAAAATGGATTGTGAATTGGCCCCTTTAGCGGTTGGGTCGCTGGCATACAAATCCAATGTGTGGGTAGGTGAGTACTTACTTGTGAATCTTGTGATTAAGTTTCTTGGTTGTAGGTTTGCAGAAATAACTAAATCAAATCCATCAACCAAAACGTTACAAGCCTTATGCATTTAACTGGTTTCCGTTATGGACTACAATTACCATAAAATAAAAGCTTTGATTCTACATAATAAGGAAGCGGAATTAACAGAACTGCTAAATACAGGTTTAAATCCTAATTTTGAAGGAGGGTGGCCATTACGTTTAGCCTCACGTCATGGATTTTATTCTATAGTTAGATTGCTAATTCAATATGGAGCAGACCCAAATATGCTTGGCGAATCTGGTAAATAATTAAATTGTTATATATTTCCACTTATTATTGGAAATTGATAAATATCTAGTTATTTTAGATTTTTAGGTGCATCGAAATTATAATAATTACTTAATGTTGTAGGTGCATCAACATTGCAGCTGGCGGTGTACGCGGGTAAACACTGGAATACAGATAAATGGGCGTTTTTGTTATCCTGTTGCGATTCATCTCAATTGGCAGACGCAGCAGCTGTGGCTATTATTTTTGGGAATGTTGAGGCATTGAATAAAATTTTAGAAACTGGACGATGTAATACAAATATCCCAACGACATTAACAGGTTTGTACTTTGCCTATTTACTTCTCCTTATGGAAAACTATAGGCTAGGCTGTGGAAAAACGTAGTATCTGCCTACATATAGCTTATTCCTTCTAAGTTCGTTCGGCGCCGTTTGTTCAAAATGTCACAAAATGCATGTAAATGGATCTGTCTGTTGACATTTTACGGGAAAATTGTTTCTTTTTGAATATTTAACTAAACTGAAGCGTTCAGGTATGACAAGTTCAACAGGTATGACTTAACAAATTATTATCATTTTTACGATATGTCAATAGGGTTTAAAATTTGTTGTTATACATGACAGGAGCTTCGAAAGAACTTGGTAGGTACTTATCCAGTTAGATCTCACTTCTTTTATTAGTGAGGCCGTCATCCAAGAACTTCTTGCAAATTAATTTTGTAACGAACTTTCTTTCAAATTTGTTTTTGATTTTTTCATCCCATACCATTTTTTTTTGTCAAGTAGGTATAAACTTATTGTTTAATCTCACTGCTTATTTGAGGTTGCGTAATTATAAGATGGTCTTATTAGATACGCAAAATTACTCAAGTAGCTTTTAAGGCCGGGAATATACGTCTGATTTTTTCATTAGATAGTCGGATCCGATAGTCTGATCCGACTATCGGAAGGCGTTGGAGCCATTACTTTATTTGAACATTCAATACACGTCCGATCCGATAGTATGATCCGACTATCGGAAGGCGTTGGAGCCATTACTTTGTTTGAACATTCAATACACGTCCGATCCGATAATCGGATCGGAGTGTATTGATTGTTCGCCGGAAAAGACTATCGGATGAAAAAATCTGTCGTATATTCCCAGCCAAAGCTATGAGGGGGTCGAAAGTGGCCCGAAATGGTTCGTGTCATATAGATAGACCACGGTCGGTGTGTCCCCCTTTTGCTTTGCGAACTTGAATGACACAATGTCGTGTGTCTAGATCTCTCTCTAACTTTTTAACTATGTCTCTGTAACTATACCCCATATCATATTAGTCAAGGAAAATTCCTGCCATGGTAAGTGATGATGTGGCCGAAGGTTTTGTAAGCACAATGGCGATAGAAGGAACTTGTTGCCAAGTGCAGCTGCGTGTACAGACCGGCAGGTATTTGACGACAGATTTTCAACATGAGGGTGGTAGCCAGGCAGGCAGGTACTACAAAGTACCCTACTACCGTGCTATGGTTTCCTCCAGAGATTTAAATCATTAGATGTGCCCATGCGCTTGCAAAAACGGTCCACGTTTTATGACTGCGCGCAACGTGCACCGTTCACTGCTTCCCCACAAGTGACTACGACGGAAAGAGTGAGCTCACTCTTCCCAACGATGACACATTTTCGTGCGCATTATGTATGGCAAGGGCGCATCCAACGATTTAAATCTCTGGTTTCCTCACGATATTTTTCTTCACCGAAAGTTCAAGCTCATTGTAGGATTTGCACCTGTGACCTCTGTCACGGCATTCGACGTCACTACCACTGAACTACATCGCATTAAAATATGTTAAATACTTTGTTTGTATATCTACATGCTATGGAACTTTACTCACTGTGTGTAGCACACACACAGCACACGTACACACAGTCCAACACGCACTGGGCTGGTTTTTATAATGTCTATTTACCTACTTCCCAAGTTCAGCTAACCCGTAAGAGGTGATCTTGGTTCAATTTTTAAATTAATAGGGCGAAGAATTTTGATAGTTTCACATTTATGCTTTTGCTGTGTTAAGTAAGTAACTATTTCTATAAGTATATTTTTTTAGGTAAAACTGTAGAGCATCTCGCGAAGGGGTACAAAATATCACATTTAATAAATATCCCTATAATTCAATGTCCTATTGAAAATAGCCCTCTGACCTCGCCAAGAATCTCAAGGCAAAACATGCAGGTGAAAAGTATTTGAAATTATTTATTGTTCAATTGCTGACTTAATGATATTTTACTAAATGCTTTAATTAAATATGATTTTACAGTCATTGAGTGCAACATTATCTCCACAACGACAGTCACACAGAAATTTGTCGCCGTCCGTAGCGAGGTTTTTCCATCAGACGGTAGGACAAACATCTTTGACGCCGCCTCGAGCAGCCGTAGTAGAGTCCTCATCACCGACCACCGATTATTTTTTTTAATAACGCCGTTGTATCTTATTAATAAGACATACTTATTACAATGACAACTATGCTGATATTATTGTAGGTAGGAATAATGAAATGAAACTAAGTAAGTAGATAACATTTTGACATGGGTATTTTAATTTCGGTTTAAAATACATAGGGACTAGGTACTTAATAATATTTTTATTTAATTGAATTTTCGTTTTTTTTTTATATAGCCTGTTATATTCTTCCTTTTCTATTAATAAAGGCTTAAATGACTATGTAATGCAATTTAATAATCAATTGTTTCATTTATGTTCCTCTCTTTGCGATAGGAACGTATTGTGTTGGAGTACATAGACTTACTGCCTGGGAGTCCGCAAATCTTTCATTAGTGACCTTTAAATAATAATTTGGGTTAGATTGTAGATTATAAACTTTAAGACCATTACATACCTAATGTTCCTGAGATGAGCTTATAAAATATTTACATCATGAGCACTTGTGCGAACAGTAGCGTCCCAATATTGAATGGTTTCATTTTCAATCGTCAATGGTACTCCAAGAACTCGTGGCATTTTGACTTTTAGGCAACTAAGAAAACTTGCAAGGATTTTTTTCTGCGAATAGTAAATTGTGATATCCCGGTTATTAGTTTTCATCAATAGACTTACGACCGTACTCAGAGACGTCAATTAGAATTTAATATCTGATTAAAGTATGTCCTTCTTTGTTTATTTAATAGCGATAAAAAGAGACAGGAGATGGAGATAATCGATCATTAAACTTAATGGACGTCTCTGAGTGCGGCAGTTAGAGTTGATTGATAATTCTTCAATAACTAGATAATAGGTATCTGGTTATAGCTGTTAATTTAAAATTAGAACAGGTTTTGTTTTAGACTATCAGAAAAATAGCTTGACGTGATAAATCCAGCGATAAAAAAATCGGTCTTTGTCCATATACCTAGTTTAGTCTATAGGTCTATAATAATATACAGGTGTATGTACCTAATCGTTAAATGTGACCAGGAGATGATTCCGATATGAAAAAACCTTGAAACCGTTATTGTAACCAGATAACTGATAAGTATACTACATAAATACTACTTTTTTTCTAAATATATACTTATAACTAGCTTCTGCCCTGCGGTTTCACCCGTGTTCTCGAGGATCTTATGTTTTCCCGGAATAAAAAGTAAGCCTATATGCTATTCCAGAATATAATCTATCTCTGTACTTTTCATACAGATCCGTTCAGCCGTGATTGAGTAGGTAACAAATATCCACCCATCTATCCAAACTTTTACATTTATAATAATATTATATATGTAGTAGGATAGATAATTACACCCAGACTCAGGACAAACAGACATGGTCATGCACACAAAAATGTCTGTCCTGGGCGGGAATCAAACCCACTACCTGTGACGTCATAGGTAGGATAGTAGGATATAAAATATCAGAATTTACTGCAAAGGCTAATTATCAACCGTTAACTTAGATTGGACATACATAGGTACTTATTGTATAGCTACTTATTCTAACTCTATTAGGTATGTATGTACGTACGTACAAGTACCTACTTAGATATAGGTATTTTATTTAGGTACATACCTCGGTTGTTTTGGGCACTGGAGTTATAATTGGATAATGGCGCACTATACAATATTTTGGGTATGTTAATGGTTCTCCGCGCCAAAATTGTATAATATAGAAAGAGCAACCCTCTTCGGGTAGTCTATATCCATGCTACAACAAACATTAAAGCAACTGTAAACATGGTGGACCTTCATAAAATCCATAAGGTCCATGAAAAAAATTAAAACTCACTATATTTTTCCAATGCCGACGTATATCCTTATACGATTTGAAATTACCTTCAGGTAAAGTTTCGTAGTGGTTTACAATAATAGCTTTATTCAAGCTACAACATGACAAGTTATTAGCAAGATACGTAAGTTCCTCTATTTACCTAAGGTATGTAAGTACTAATTAAATAACAAAAATATGTATGTTATTTTACTGAATAAAAACATTGAAATACCTAAGAGACAACCTAAGATATATTTTGAAACACTTGATTTGATTGCGACTAAGTATAAGTAGGTAGGTACTATTTCTTATTCTGTAGTATAAGTTACCAAAATAGTAATCTAAATGAAGAAAATTTACCTATATGCATAAGTAGGTAATGTTTGATACCGAGGCGAGAAAATGTGATTGTATAATTTGAATAAGTATCTACTTAGTTTCAAAAGCGTACTTCAACAAATTGTTGTCTAAAATGAAAATAACAAATGGGCCTTATAAAGGCTATTTTATTTTAACAATCACCTATATACCTACTACTACTCAGAACGCAGAAAATTTCTAACCTAGGTAAAACCCTTATCCATTCTCCGGGACAAAAGTCATCGTTCGATTGCGTTGTGTTAATTTTTACAGGTTTCAGTTCCAAAGTAGTATATAGTATGCTATCTGCAAAAAAAGAGTATCTTTAAAACATGAATTAAAAGCCTGAAAAAGTAAGTTTTACTATTTAAGCTTTATACGTTTGTATAGATACTAGTGGTACCTAAGAAAGTTAGTATAGGTATATCTGTACCCTGAGTGTAAAGAATTTACGTAAATTAACGCTTACTATCACGTTTGAGTTTACTAAAAATTTGTATGGAAGAAATTAGTTCCATGAGTATTCCGCGAGAGGCGCTGTGCCGATTCCTATAGAAAAATGTCGTAAAAGCTAACGTCATAGTAAGCGTTTTCTAACGTCAATTGTTTACACTCGGGGTACTGTGTATAGGTTTCTATAAATATCAAAGAAAAAAAAAGAAAGAAAAAACTGCCTAAATAAAAAATAAGCATAATAATATATATATTTTTTTAAATATGCTATGAGCCTATCTGATTTACTCTTTTATATTACATTGTTATATAAAAGCTATAATAACTTACTACGAAATACAATAATAGTTTATTTGGTTAAACTTTGTTTTAAATTTTTATATGATAGGTAATAAAACTGCTCACTCTAAGTGCGTATCTACTCCTAGACCAGTCTACCCTATAAAAGTTCCCTACCTAAGTCTACATGGTGTGTTACAGTAATATGTAGGTATTAAGTAGAATACACCGAACTCGAAATGTAGCATACCTTATATTAATATGTGTTAGGTATTACTAGGTATTATTAGGTTATTACTTATATTATTACTAACAAGATCTTACCGCCATTGGTGCAAAAATATTGAACACCTTCCTGGGGGCCTTTAGTGATCAAAAAGTCTCTATTATTTATAAGATAATTATATCCAACAGTATTCCATATTGGTGCTAGCTTTGCAGTCATTGTGTATTGAAAACATGTCAGAAAAATATCTTGAGTGACCATCTTTATCGGGCCATCCTATAAGAAGTAATAAAGAAAATGAATTTATACGCAGTCAGTATAGCCACTCAGACAACTTTACTATAAAACGAGAAACTTAAGTCAAGTCACAAGATTGGATCGTGTTTGAATAAATAATACATTTATATTATAAATGCGAAAGTAACTGTCCATTTGTATAGCTACATTTTTCACGGATAACCAGCTGAATCGATTTTGATGAATTTTGGTATAGGGTATGATATGACACGCACGATTCCACAATAAACGAATTCCACGCGGATGAAGTCGAGGACTAAAGTTAGTTATTAAATATAAAATGTTTGTGTTCGTTCGTCTTTATGCGTTTGCGCATCGTTCCGATTGGGTTGAATGTAACTTTGTAAATGCACGCTAGTGCCAACGCCAACAACACCGTGTTGTTGGCACTGTGAATGTTTCTGCAAATTGAAATAAAAATATTGTAGGGGTCCATGCAACGTACGCCAGTCATTAGCAATCTCTAGACATGTCACTGTGTCTACGTGGGACTATTTTACACACTACGTCCAGAATTTAATTTAAACCTCGACTCGCTTAGGCTGAACTTTACTGACGGCATTCGATGCAGTTACTTACTTATTTTAATCACGTTTTTCTTTTTTTTAGAATATTACCTCGATGAAAACTATAAAAACCTCATTCATAGAATTCCTCTTCTAACCATGACACTCATTTTTGTGACGTTTCTATTTCTGTAGCCCAACTCTCCTATGCCAGCCAACGTCCTTTAGGGAATAGTCGGGACGTGAAGGTAATCGAATTAACTTACTTGTACTAGTGAGAACTTCACAAACAAAGCATTCAGTTTATCATAGTCATCGCCCAATATGTTATAAACTATATGTATTTGTTTTACATCTTTCTTATCTGGACAAGCCAGAATAGATGAATTAGAGAATATAATCATTCTGTAACACACAATATGATTGCGTTCACATGGCATTAACAGTATCAATTAGTACAAAGTGTAACTTTTACACTATTCGCCGTATTACTTACCTGCACTTAAGAATTTTCCAATGGTAGTGTGTAGGAGCTGATCTATCGTGCTTATCATTAATGTTTGCAATAGCCAAGATATACCTCATACTATCGAAGTCGGGATTGTGGATTTTATATTTATAACATATGTTATCCTGCATATTGAATAAATGTAAATGAACAACACGGTGGGAAATGGTCGATGGATGGATTCTTTTTGCTGACAAATTTGGTGCGCGCCAATACTTTTTTTTAACTTTTTTTTTACAGGAATATGAGTTACAAACAACGCAGAGCGTATCAAAGATGCGTTACTTGGCGGAAATCCACTAAATATTTCCTTTTGTATAATCTAGCCATATCCACCTGTTGTGAGTATAAAGTCGGTTAAAAAAAATACTAGCTGTTTGCCCCGCGGTTTCAGCCGCGTCCCAGAATATTTATTTATTTATTATTTTTCATTTTAGGGTCATTTAATTTAGAAGGTGGCTGTTATAAAAAAAATTAAAAAAATAGTAGCAATAGATTTTCATATATCTACTTTTCAGCCCGCTCAGCACGATAATAACAGTAATGACGTATATTCTGCCTCGTTTTCAAAAAAGTAAGAAGCTACCTACCTACTTTCCGAGCAGCATTATTTTGTAGGTAATGACAAAAGACAAAAGTTTTTATCTCCAATTCGCAAATGATACTGGCCTCTTGCTTTCTATAAATTATTTTTTAAAAAAGTGATAATCGCGCTCGAGTCGCTTTGATTCCTTTTGTTTATTTGAAGACCTTTTGGCGGGAACTTACTTGGGAAGTGACGTTGCACGTTTAGTTTTCACGAAATCGGTGTATATTGAGATTTATTGAATGATATTGGTGGCGTTTTGTAATGTAATGGGCTAGAACCCTTTGCCTTCCCGAAATAAACGAAAACAAAAAAAAAACAACTTGTTTATTTTTAAACTATTTTTATGCTCTCGATCAATTAGATTTAGGTATCCTATTGCATCAGGCCCTCTAAAAATGCCGCTCAAGCAATATTGCTAATTGCAATTCATTTTTCGAATTCTCGGCAGACCTTTTTTTTTATACTACTAGGTGGCAAACAAGCTTACGGCCCACATGATGGTAAGCGGTTACCGTAGCCTATAGACGCTCATAACACCACCAGCAAAGAAAATACAATAATATATTTTCCCTGCCAGGGGCACAGAATACCTGATAGTACTACGTACAGAAGTTGCACTACTTTGATGTTGAGAGAATGCCGCCGTTTAATAGCCTACAAAATTTACAAAACACTGCGTTCATTCTCAATTGTACCTTACCGCTACGCGCACTAGAGCGCAATTTCTTTGTGTTCAGAATTTACCTACACGATGGTTCGAGCCTGAAGGTTTGACAAGCAAAGTAAAATAAAATACCAACAAAATTATTAGAAACATTTATTATATTTACAATTGTTTTACTGTAGTGTTTTATATATTTTTTGCCATCTCTGAAATATCTACGATAGGTACGTTGTGTGCGGTCGGCTACCTTTATACCTCACATGTAA
The DNA here is from genome assembly GCA_951216915.1 of Tetheella fluctuosa. Classification (NCBI taxonomy): domain Eukaryota; kingdom Metazoa; phylum Arthropoda; class Insecta; order Lepidoptera; family Drepanidae; genus Tetheella; species Tetheella fluctuosa. The sequence goes on from OX578214.1 coordinate 5,833,772, forward strand.
TTACTAGCTGTAACTACACCTAGGTTTTCTAGGTTTCGACCTGATAAGCATAGGTACTAATTAAAACACCGTATAAAATAAACAAAATAGGTATTTGTATACCTAATTATTTCTTACCTTACAGAATCTTGCTTGCGGTAATTTTAAAAACGACGGTTTTGAATTCTTTTGTTTATTGCGACAGCCATCCGCAACAATTATTTGTGTAATAAACACACAAATACATAAATCTCTTCGTGTTTTGATTTTCGTTCTGCACGGAGTATTCACTAACGTGTGCTCGCAAGCGCGTGGCGGCCCCGAGAGATAAACAACCTCGGGTTGTCGAGCGCTGTAGGCATTTATCGCTGTAGGTATTAGCGAGTGACGGAGGCCTGCCAGGGGTATCACTCACGCGTTGCCAACCTTGAGACATGAAGTTGTTAAGTCTCCTGTGCCTAAAATTTCCTACTTATTTCTACATGTTTTATGTAAAATAGTCACTACAGATAGTCAAACATACACTTCTCATCAGAAAAATCGATACAGTACTACTGCAACAACATCACTGAAGTTTGATTTTAAATTAATTTTATGTTTTATTTTTACATTAAACAAAAAAAGTTATGCCAGATTATTGCGGATATTTTAAGGTAGGTATCGTTTAACGAATATTAATGTTTAAAATTAAAATTGTTTAATTATCGTGTTTTTTTCAATAGGTATCTTTTTTCGGCTCCAGTCTCCCTAAAATCAGTGTTCTTGCGGAATTTATCAGAAAAGAAATATTGTTTTTTAGTCATCAGAAAAGCAATAAATGAAATATATTTTACGTTATTTTAAAGTGTGAGATTTGAAGTTTTCAATATATATTTTATTTTTTAATTTGACGCCACTTTTATTAGCTTTGTGAGGCTTTAAACATACCTCTATTTACGTTCCACGCGTAGAGGGTCTCATTCATGCACACGCCACGAAAAAAATATAACAAAAACAAGAAATGTATTCAGATTACATTTGTCGGCAAATCCTCTACAATAATCTTATCTAGTTACTTTTTTTCAAAATCGTCTCAATTTCTTATTTAAACTGCTTTAAAAAGTTATAAATTTCTGAATTTGACCCTTGCAACATATATTTTTTTCTATTACAAAGTAATGGTTTAGAGAAATCACACTTTAACCACTCCGAAAGCAACTACTTATCTGCCGAATAAAAAATATATGCATTCAAAAAATCATTTGAAATAAATTTACCGAAACTAAACATTAGAAGAATTTGTAAAATTATAGAATGTGTACCGCATGGAAGCAGAGATTAATGCCCGGGGAGGAAATACGAGATACTGGATACACTTTTTATAAAAAAAAATGTTTTACGTCTTCGTTTCAAAAAGTATACAAAAAACTATAAATACCTACCAACAAAGTTAATTTTAATTTGAAACATAAATATTTGTTAAACGATACCTTATAATATCCGCAATTAACTGGCATTATTACTTTTTTTTGTTTAATGTAAAAAAAAACTCATTCAAAACTAAAAGTGGCTCAGCTAAAACGCATATAAGACTCGAAAGTGCTCAGAGACCTGTCCTAAAAGTCACTCACCATTCTTCAAATAGGTCTCCGTAAACATACACAAACATTTTATGATCCCCAAGTTACCAATTCTAAGCGGATATCCGACAGTTTGACAAAAAATATACTATCACATGCCGTTGGCGAGTCGGCACTACTACTTGAAGCAATAGGGTTGACACTTTTAATGTTTTATAGTATTGTTTTTTTTTTATTAAAACATTCTATGTTCTGTAGTGATCAATTAATCGGATTGAAATAGCTAGTTTACAAATAAAATTTAAATAGGTATCTCATAATGTCGGTTAATCTCGATAGTTTAAAATACGGAAAACAGTTTAATATTGACACACAGCTTGAAGATCTTTATTTTTTTTTGGTAGGTCACTAACTTATCATTGTGGCATAACCTTTTACATGTTTTGGCGGGAGCGTAAGCGAGCCGCAGATGGACGCGCGCTAGGCGCGTACCAACCTCAAAAATCGTGTAATACCTCGTATTTAAAAAACCATTACATAAAATTACCTTTATTCTTCATAAATTACAAATTATTGACTGCAAAAGCACTATCGGCTTCAACACCCTCGAAAACCATAAAAACGACATCCATGACGAAAAAGTTGATAATTTCTTGCAGCCGCCATCTTGGATTTATATTTTGACAGCACTATCGGCTTCAACACCCTCGAAAATCATAAAAACGACATCCATGATGAAAAAGTTGATAATTTCTTGCAGCCGCCATCTTGGATTTCTATTTTGACAGCACTAACGACTTCAACACCTTCGAAAACCATGAAAACGACACCCATGACGTTATAGTTGATAATAATATTATAATATATTGCAGCCGCCATCTTAGATTTGTATTTTGTGTTATGTTTTACGAATTTATTATGATCTTAAAAAACGATAGCTCCGGTTTTGTTGAAGCAGAGTTCTAACAGCCGTATACTACGCAATACGTAAACTTGTACGTGACCACTCGTCTTGACGCGGCACTCACTACATACGTAGTATATCTACTTAGTCTGTGCTCACTACTGACAGCACCGCGAAAACCGCTTAGGACCCCCGTCGATGCGCATGTTAGTGTAAGTGAGCCGTTTCGTCCGTTTGTAGGTAGTTTCCGTACTGGTTACATCTTTATACTGTGGAATTACTTTCGCATTTATAATATTACTAGCGACCCGCCCCGTCTTCACAGGGGTAGTAGAGCATAATATCTATATGCCCACATTTTTTGCATCAGCTTGTTGCTCCACCCGCTCTCGTGGCTGCATCAAGCGAGTCCCGCGACCGTCGTCGTGTCACGTTGGAGCGAGATCGCTTAAATATATTTTCTCGCGCGTATTTTTTAACTTACGATAACTCCTAAGATAATAATATGCATGGTGTTATATGCAAAGGGTTATTATAATGTGTATGAAATGCTAAAGGTAACTAACGTATTTAATTTGATAATGATTAGTATTGTATCCGTCTAAATAGGTAGCTTTTGCAAATACCACATTAGGTAGGTTAGGTATGTGATATTTTTTTCAGAAGTTAGAATGTGTATAGTAAGCTATCCATAAAAGATAGACATGCCATCGCAGACTTTTTTGTAGGCCTATAAAAGAGAAACAATCTCACCATACTTTGTTTAGTTATATCTCAAACGGGTTAGGCAGCGTTTTCGATGAAAGTTTGACTTTCCCAGACGTCTTGATTTTTTCCAACATCTTCAACTATCATCGCCATATTTCAGCCAATTTACACAAAACTTCAATGAATTATATGCCTAAACCTTCCTCATGAATCACACCGTCCATTGGTGAAAACAGTATGAAAATCAATTCAGTAGTTTTTGAGTTTACCGCGAACAGACAGACAGACACGGCGGACGACTTGTTTTATAATAATGTTGATGACTATCATCATCATCATCTCAGCCCCAAGATGTCCACTGCTGGACATAGGCCTCCCCTAAGGATCTCCAATTGGACCAGTCTAGGGCAGCCTACATCGTTTTATAATATTATATAGTATAACTAGCTGTCCCCAGCGGTTTCACCTGCGTTCTCAAAATAAAAATCCCTCATGCCATGCCCCATGGCTCATCCCTCATTCTATAAATTTGTATTTCAGCGTTACTGAGTATGATGTTAACTATTTTATTTTGTTATATAGCTGTTCCCCGCGGATTCACCCACATTCCCGGGATAAAAAGCCTGTAACCTTCCTCAATAATTGGGCTATCAAATGCAAAAAAAAAAATTCAAATCCGACTGGTAGTTCCAGAGATTGCAACTTTAAACAAACAAAAAGCTCTATTCCTTTATTATATTATATAGTATTAGTTTCCACCCCGCGGTTTCACTCGCGATCCCGAGAGATTTTATGTTTTCCCGGGGTTAAAAGTATCTACTAATTTGGCGCCATAGAGCCTTTTGCTCTTTTTCGTAGATAGGATTGACCCTTTCAGTGCTACGCGTCTATAAGTTTCCGATATTAATCTAAGTGATACTCGACGCGTATATTTCTTATGCCGTTAAGGCGCTGACAACAGCTAAAGTCTCTCTATTGCAACCCAACCTATATTAATCCTACTAAATGTACGGTATTGAAATTTAAATACACGATACTCAAGGATATAAATGACAAATTTATTAATCTCAAAACACGATTTCATTTCATTGTCTCGATAAAAAAAATTGCCAAACACAACTCTGAAAATCAAGGAATTCCCAAATTTATCCTATACATGAATGTATTTTTCGATGTGATATTTTACATTAATATTGTTCGAATAATTAGAAAATGATTTATTTCGTTAGTTTTTGGAATAAGGAATTTATTTGTACATAATTAATTATTTTTATAAATGTCGCTTACGTTATTAATTCGGAGCAGTTAGGGGGAGGAGTCAACATTATGCCACACTCTTCTGTCACGTTACTTGCGTATTTTGCTTTGCCCTCACTCGCATTCCGCGGCGATCCGCGTTGCTAGACGGACCTATACCAGTTTTTTTCCGAGCGCGCGGTTTCAACATTATCATCCATAAATGGGTAAAATATCTTTTAAAAAAAATGTGCAATGCCTGATGAATAAAGTAAGGTAGTAAGCAATTTATTTCACAGTGATTGACAATGATAAAAGTAAACAAATACTTGTGATTGTCAAAGCGTCATATCACTGCCGCTAGATTGCAGTGTAATTTAAGAATGTATTCAGCCTATTCACATTATACCTTTTTTATTGAATTTTTTTATCAAATTAAATGACAATATTTGGAGGGAAAATGAATTGCATTACATAACTTTTACAATATGATCTCGTCGTATTATTTCACATAAAAAAGTATTCAAACTAAAGATTTACTTACCACAAAAAGGGCATAATAACTGATTTTATAATCATTCATGCATTGGGAATAAAATATGTCGTGTCGCATCACTGAACGAGAAAGATTCTTATTTTTATCACGTAAGTCATGTCATTGTTAGCTCAGCGGTCCTGGTTATAGGTCAAAAACTTATAACTACTTGGATGTGTGTGTTCAAATCTATGTGATGACACCATGTTTTATAATGAATGTAAAGTACCTGGATGATTGAGTTGTGCTGGTATGTAATACTTTTTATTTTGGTAAACAAAAGAAGGAACTTGAAAAAGAGGAAATTAATAAATGAAATTGGAGACATCATCTGGATTCGAACCGCGGACATCTGAATTAAGGATCGCACGATCTCCCGCCTGAGCTATTAATTACTTACTAATAGTGGCGAAATTTACTTTCGTATTCTAATGAAAATGTAGCAGTTTCTCATTGATTGAAAACACGGTAAAACGACAAAATGAAACCTAGCTATATATTTTGAATTTTGTACAATTATGAGGCGAATTATTAAGTAAAATCTATATGGGTATCGTTTCCATGGTTTTCGGGGGTGCTTATTACGAATATATAACATATTTCGAGATCCAAGATGGTGGACGCGAATTAAAAAAAAAAATCAATATGGGTATCGTTTCCATGGTTTTCGGAGGTGCCGATTACGAATATATAACATATTTCGAGATTCAAGATGGCGGACGCGAATCATTAAATAAAATCTATATGGGAATCGTTTCTATGGTTTTCGGGGGTGCCGATTACGAATATATAACATATTTCGTGATTCAAGATGGCGGACGCGAATTATTAAATAACATCTATGTATAAGGGTATCGTTTCCATGGTTTTCGGGGGTGCTGATTACGAATATATAACATATTTCGTGATTCAAGATGGTGGACGCGAATTATTAAATAACATCTATGTACATGGGTATCGTTTCCATGGTTTTTGGGGGGTGTTGATTACGAATATATAACATATTTCGTGATTCAAGATGGCGGACGCGAATTATTAAATAACATCTATGTATATGGGTATCGTTTCCATGGTTTTCGGGGGTGCCAATTACGAATATATAACATATTTCGAGATTCAAGATGGCGGACGTGAATTTTTAAATAAAATCAATATGGATATCGTTTTCATGGTTTTCAGGGGTGCCGATTACGAATATGGAGTAGTGATATCTCTGCGCGACCTAATTATGTATTAGTATTTTAACGTACTGCCAAAAATTAGAAGACACTTTACAGACAACTTTCACAACGTTTTTTGGAAATAATATTAGAAGTCAATTATATCAACAGCTAAAGAACATTAATTTTAATACAAGACCATGGTCCTGCTTCCCGTCTGAATTTTTATTAAAATTATTTCTACGTATGAGAATTGACTACATCGTCAAATTCAACAATCGCAATCTGAAAATTAGTAAATCCAAATGTTGAAAATACCTTTCAGTTTCGCATTTGTAGTTTTTAAAAGAATAAGTATCTCAGTATTTTTTTTATTTTGGTATCCTATTATATTATTAAAAGGTCATAAACAATAAAAAATATGTTAGGTATTAGTTCTACTAACATAGCTTCTATATTTTTTCATTTTATTCCTGCTACTCTACATACACATACTACGAATAATGACGAATGTCTACACAAAAGCGGCATTTCGCGTGACTTCAAACGCGATAAACCACTGTATGACTTGTTACGCTGTGGTACTATTGTAAATAATGGTGTGAAAGATGAAAAAGTTACAAAAGTAGGATGAATCATATCGAACAAAGTAATCAAACATAAGTCGCCAACAGGACTCGATCCGTGGACATCTAGTTCAAGGATCGCACGATCTCCCACCTGAGCTATTAATTACTTATAGATAGCGGCGAAATTTACTTTCGTATTCTAATGAAATTGTAGCAGTTTCTCATTGATTGAAAACACGGTAAAACGACGTTTTCTAAAAATGAAATATCTATATATATAGTATAGTATAGTATCTATATATTTTGAATTTTGTACATTATTTTCTTCATTCATATTTCTTATTAAAAAACATTTATACATCCACACGGGCGACGCGAATATAAAATGATAAGAGAAGCGGTTTCATTAAAATTAGTAGGTAGGAAATAAAATAGAAAAGTTACAAAACTAGGTTAAAATATATTGAGAACTCGGTTATTACTATTTCTTTATAGCTAGTTGTAATTACATATTTATACTATCAATAATAGCGCCATCTAGTTGTGTTAGTTTCATAGATATATTTGTACTTGTTTATTGTTTGGATGATGGCCGAAAAAGTGCACCGTTTTACCGCATCTTCGTGTGTGGCGCTATGCTGTGCTATACGTGCTATATATATTGGGGATGTAGAGGGGCGTGGCTAAAATTTCAATTTCTCAAGGCCATTTAGCTGTTGTCAGCGCCTTAACGTCGATGTAAATACAAAAACATCTTCATAGAATTTTACATATTTTATTACCATATTGAACCTACATCACAGAAAAACGTACCATGGTAATAAAAAAATCAGTTAAGTAAAAAACCACAAGAATTGTTTTATCTATATTATAATAATAATCATGATAATATCTGGTGTCGTAAAGAAAGGAGTTTTATCATCAACCATGGGATGGGACGTACAGTCAGCATCAAAAGTAGATTGGCACTTGAGTACCCTTTCATAATAATCTATTGACATTCTCTTGACAGTTTGTATGAACATTATGAATTGTGTAATGTGACACGGTACTTAAGTGCCAATCTACTTTTGACGCTGACTGTACAACTTAAACAAACGGTATCAATTATAAAATCGCGAAATAATTCTACTAGGTACACTGTACGACATTCCTTCTAGACAAAAACGTATGTGAGTTTCGGCGACTCGAGAACTGCTCCAATTGCTGATTCTTGCATGATTCTAACACATTGGGGCTTATTATGTATATCCAGCCAGTTGAGGGCATTTAAAAGTGGCAGGTTAGTAACGAATTTGATTGGCTGTGCATTACGAGGTATCATTAAGGCTAGCGTTCACTAAGAAAGTAGCGCGTCGAATCGAATCGAAACCTTGAAAAATTTACGGGCGATGCTCGAGGCAATTTCATAGTCAATATACAGGGTCTAGCTAGGGTATTTTAAATGTTTAGCATACAGGGGGGGAGTATTGCTCTTTGTGACAAGGGGAAACTTGATGTTCGCAGTTCGCGTCGGCGCTAACGACGCGGTCCGTCACAATCAGTTCCTCTGTATCTCAAATAATCTTTGGATTTATGAAAAAAAAAATGATATTTTATAAATTAAATAATTTTATAATCAAAAAAGATAAATATTTGTGTTCTATTAATCTCAATGAATCATGCACAACGCAGGGGAGTCTAGTTTTTGTGACGTGATATTTATGGAGGAGGTCCCAGAAAGTGTGATGCGGCGTGACGTGGCCAATACTGAAAACGCGAAAAAAAACAGCTGTTCCAAGTCAACTAAAATCGAATATACCTACTTGTTAAAAATGTATAGAAATTGTTACAATACGATTCGGCACCCTAGTGAACGTCAGGACTTAGACTTTTGTTTAATGGTTATGCTGTTAATATATTTACTTTTTATACCTGCCTGAAACAAACATTATTACTAGTATTCTCATAATATTCCCCTTTATCTTAACAATAAATTACATTGTCAATATTCTACACAACTAGGTGTATCATTGCCACATAATATACAACACGTACCTAACATAATTAAATGCACGTCCTGAAAGTAATTTGTTAGAAAGAATTGTTTTCACTAACCAATTCTTAACCAATATAAATTACACCACTTCAAAAATTAACCCAAAGAAATTAAAGTAAATTTTCCATACTAGGTATATGTATACAATAACTAAAACTACTTTTTTAAATAAACAATATTATTTAAGCACATAAAAGTAAAATTTCAGTGGCTGAAATCGACCCGGTAGCCGATTCTTAACAAAATATGTACTTTCAGGGTGTGCATTTAATTATGTTACATTATTTATTTAGTTATTTCTTATTTGTGACATTGTGATAGTCAACGTCAATTATAACAAAAAAGTCTTAATCACAGCATTAGTACCTATGAGTAAAAAGTTACAAAAATATTAATTTGCTTTAAAGTCGCACGAGGATATTTAAATATAATGAATATCAGTTAATAGTTTATTATTAATTTGGATTCTCAAACTGGTCGCGAGCTTTTCGTAGCACTCCCTGAGTTTTGTGTATTTCTCGGCAAATTGCTCGCTGCACACTACTTTTCCGCATATTTGCAATATTTAACTGTGTCAAAGTTTCTGCAAGTGTAGCTTTGGTTCTCGCTAGTTTCTGTTTTAATGTTTTATTTTCTATGTACAATGATCCTGAAATAATAAATTCCAATTTAATTCTTATATCTAAAATTGTAGCTATGAATTTATAATTCTCGTTTGCTTGCTTAGTTCTAAGGTATTTACTGTAAAGAGTTAGTTTGAGGAAATAAATTAAACAAGAAAATCTTTAAAAGGCCGCAGGGCAGTTTGTGCATGGCGAGCTGCTGCACGGAACGTCTATGAGCGGGGCCATCTCCACACGGCCTGAGTAGAATAATTATAATATTTTTCACAAAAAATAGCCTTTTTTTAATATTTATAATGTTTGACCACAATCTCATTATGTTAAGTGATGATGTGACTTTCAAGTGTAGCTGCTGGTACACACCGGTAGGTGTTTGGTGATAGACTTTCAAATTGTGGGTGGTGGCCAGCCAGGTAGGTCCTACAAAGTACCCTACCACCGCGTAGCGATGCAAAGCTGTAAAATTGTATCGGCATTCTTTAAAATTAATTCTTTGAATTATTTAAACGAAACGCATCGACTTCAATTTCGATGACTACTTACACTACTCGGCACTACGCGCTCGGGATTTAAAAGAAAACAAAATTTAAACTGTCATAACTCGACGGTAATCTATATAAATGACCGTAAATTTACCGAATTTTACGAGCGTTTTTGGTAAAATTACGTAACTTTGCAACCCTACCACCGCGCTATGGTTTCCTCACGATGTTTCTTTTCGATGGCCATTCTCGATGTTTACGTCTAGCTTACAAAATAATAAGACAGTAATAGATTACTCACGAGGCGATAATGCAACTGCGTCGTTTTGTTCCAAGCTAGAGAGTCTATCGCTATCGATGCCTTGATCTGGCGACGTAGGCCTTTCTTCTTCAGATAGAATTCCATCATGCACAATAGCAAGCTTGTTATTAACTTCAAGTGCCGCTTTACGAGTTATTTCTATTTCTAATTGAGAATTGACTTCTAAAGCCGAAGCAAGTTTTTCACGGGTTTCTTCAAGTTCTCTTTCAATTCGTAAACGGTCATGCTGCGCGCGGGCTCGTTCTAAAGCAGCTTGTGAAGCTTGCACGGTTGCTTCATCTGCAGCACGTCGCAACGAACGTTCAGTCTCTATAAATGTTGCTTCTAATTCTTGTTTCTCTGTACGTAACTTTTCTGATATTTGGGCATTTTCAGCTAGTTTCTGTTCAATGTCCTTCATTCGAGATTCCATGTTCATTATTGTATTTTTCATTAGATCTATGTCTCTATTAGCGTCAGTTAGACTTGTATGTTCGGAAACTAAACTTTTCTTTAACTCAAGATTTTCTGTCATGAGCTCATCAAGTTGTTTCTTACAAAAATCTAATTTACTGTTCAAGTCATTGTTCTGTTCTTCCAGGTGTTCATTGCGTTGTGTAAGTGATTGTAATTCCTCAACTAATGTAGCATCACTCGTTATCTTATTATCTTCAGAACGAGATCCGTATGAGGCGCGTGCTCGCCGTGATTTGTATTTATTAATATCGGAAGTGGACTCTACAGCGGCTACGCCGGTGTCACAAAGCCCGACCCGAGCTAGGGACACGTTTCTATCTGGCTCTGACCAGCATTCAGACTCAGAAATAATATCAGCTTGAGGAAAGTGTTTCAAAGGCCTTCGAATAGAATATCTGTTATTATCATCGCTACATGTGACATGGTGACCAAACATCAGAGTTAAATCCTCGATTCTCAAAGACTGGGATATATCAAGATTACTTTCATCCATAGTTAGTTCTTCAGGCGCCATTGATTCATCTAATTCCAAGCCAACTGGCAATGCCAAGCTTTGTTCTAAAATACTTTCCGCCAATTTTTTCTTGTCCTCGCCAAGAACACATCTGTGAGTATGTAATAATTATGTAATTTTATCTTATATCGAGATTTATAAAACCGTATTGTACAATTGTATTCATTAGGAAGATCGCTTGAATGTTTTATAAATGAAGAATATTGGTAACTCACGCCTAGTACTAGGCGCCGGTATTCAGAAATTTCGAAATATATAATGATGCAACAAGCCTATTCATGCTAGATGTAATAATGTTATACCTACGTATTTCAGCAATCGGTATCTACCTACTGACTAGGTTACTTAACTACATTAACTCACATATAAGATAACATGAAATGTTCAGTCGGGCTTATTATGATTATTTTAAAATAGAAGTAGGTATACTAATATTATGTATCGTATCATTATATCGATACTAATTCCAGCACTAGCGGTGAATATTATAGTATGTAGTTAATTTTGCAACATGTTTATAAATTGCGCTATTAGCAAAGGAACAAATAAGTGTATCTTATGCATTTGTGTAAATGCTAACTAGATCAAAATTTAACCTATAACAAAAAAACCTCTGTGACAGACACAAGTGATCTTATTAGGCTTCCGTTTTTTTTTTACTTTTGAATTACGGAACTCTAAAATTGAACTTAGGGGGGAATTTCAAAAATATACATACTTGTGTGATAGCAACTTGTCCAGAAAATAAGCCAGTCCTTGTAGTCGGCGGGTTAACAGTTGCTGAAGGTTACTAAAACCAAGAACCATTTATTAGATATTTTTGTTCCACTTTAAGTATATAATTAATAACAGTAAATCGAAATAAATTACCAAGCCTCATCGCCATTTTGTATATTTTCAAAGTTCTTTTGCAAATCTCTTACTTTATTCTCCAAATCTTTGATATGTTCATCTTTGCATTTTAATATTTCTTCATATTTTTCCAATTGAGAGTCACTAACGTGAGCATACACAAGTTCTTTGTCCTGCACAAATACATTATGTTATAATTATTGTTGTATTACATATTTAAATATTCATAAATTCGTATAATGTTAAATACATTATACGAATTTATGAAGGAGAGGTAGAGCATAGCGATATGTCGCTCAAAGAGCAGCTCGACTGGGGAAGTACCTCCACCTTACAGAATACCGCAGCCAAATAACTTATAGTTGTGTTGCTGCGCGTGAGTAAGGTCGCTAGAGCTCATTGGGGAGGGGGAAGGGTCGGCAATGCGTCAGTGATACTCCGTGTTGCAAGCGTTTATAGGCTACGGTAACCGCTTACCATCAGGCGGGCCGTATGCTTGTTTGCCGACAATGTTGTATAAAAAAAAAAACAGTACGGCACCGGCACGAGTCGTGAGCATAGATGGGTAGTAGTGGGGGCAACCTAGCGCATGTACACTTTCGGCCAAATTTATTCAGTACAGGTTTTACTAAAATTAATCTTACACTACATACAATTAAAATATGAGTGTTACTAATAATTATATTTTCATACAGCACTGTTGTAGGCCTTGAATACAACATTTCCCTAACCTGTCTATTTAAAACTGTATTCTTTTCCTCGGCGTTTTTGAAGAGTTTTTAGGTGACTTTACGATTTTTTTAAACCAAAAATTAAAAATCTCATTAAAACTATTTTAAAATCCAAAACGTAGGTCACTAAAATCGCACGAAAGACGAGCGTCGACTGACGACGAACCAATCGCGTGCAACCTCGGCGCCCCCCACCTCCTCCATTCCGCCAAAGAGATCAAAAAAGAATGCGCAGGTGAAGTTTGTGCTCAGGACTCATGCCGGTTACATACACTATTTTTACATTTGAAATTGACTACTTAAAGGAAACTTAACTCTTTAAAGCAATTAGCTTTGACCCAGAAATCAAACGACCAAAATGCGAAAAAGAATCATGTCTGTATTTTTGTAGCCTATAAAATTAAATGTATTCAGGTATATACGAGGGCAGTTAGATTACTCCATGACTTAGAAAAATCATAATTTATTTTTGTTTCTTAATTAGGAAATTTATTGTATATCTTATATAACTTATACTTTGAGTATCTAATATATCTTATTTATTTTTAATTTGGCGCTAAAATATACTTTTTAGGGTTCCGTAGCCAAATGGCAAAAAACGGAACCCTTATAGATTCGTCAAGTCTGTCCGTCCGTATGTCACAGCCACTTTTTTCCGAAACTATAAGAGCTATACTGTTGGTAAGTAGATGTATTCTGTGAACCGCATTAAGATTTTCATACAAAAATAGAAAAAAAAAACCGGCCAAGTGCGAGTCGGACTCGCGCACCGAGGGTTCCGTACAAACTTCGTCTATCGTTCGTCCATCACGGGAAATGCATAGTTTTATTTATTTACTGTATTTGAGGTTGGTGCCAATTAAGCTAGACCTCTAAATTGTATGAGCGCCCATACAACTCAGAGGTCTTTATTAATTGGCGTAACTATGTATGTATGGGGGGGGGGGGACACTTTTATTATTTTTTAGAATTTTTCCTTTATTTGTGCCTTGCTTTTTGCCATTTTTTTTATATTTGAGTTGATTGAATGAAAGGTAAATTGCGGTTTACGATTTATGACGTATTAAAAAAAAACTTTACTAGATCTCGTTCAAACCAATTTTGTTGGAAGTTTGCATGGTAATGTACATCATATATTTTTTTAGTTTTATCATTCTCTTATTTTAGAAGTTACAGGGGGGGGGGACCAACATTTTACCACTTTGGAAGTGTCTCTCGCGTAAAGTATTCAGTTTAGAAAAAAATAATTTTAGAAACCTCAATATCATTTTTGAAGACCTATCCATAGATACCCCACACTTATGGGTTTGACGAAAAAAAATTTTTTGAGTTTCAGTTCTAAGTATGGGGAATCCCCTAAATTTATTGTTTTTTTTCTATTTTTGTGTGAAAATCTTAATGCGGTTCACAGAATACATCTACTTACCAAGTTTCAACAGTTTAGCTCTTATAGTTTCGGAAAAAAGTGGCTGTGACATACGGACGGATAGACAGACGGACAGATAGACAGACTTTTTTTATTCAAATAGGCCTTCACAAGCACTTATGAATAGTCTGACTCTAACGCACGGTTTGGAAGGTTGCTTTTACTGAGAAGAGCCGGCAAGAAACTCAGCAATTACTCTTTTCAAAACCAACTCAGATTCATTACATCAAATTATATATCTAGTCTCACTGACAATATGTGTGTGTTATATGACAGTAAGGAAAAAAATATATCAAAATTATGAGTAACTTAGTAAACAAATGGATTGCAAACTTAAGCAGACCAGCCCCCACAAGCAGCACCTGTTCACAAGTATGACGCATGTGGCAGCCATCGCCCTCCTCGCACATATTATAGGGAAGTGAGCGACCCGCCACACGACGCCGCCGCAAGCAAAGACCCTAAAGTGAGCATGACTAACTTAAGCTTACTACAAATAATACAAAGAGAAACTATTTCAAGAAATACGAATTATAACACACAATATGTTATCACTGAGACTATTAACAGGTTTATAAATCAAAATAATAACAATAATAGTACACAAAAGTAACAAATCTACCAAGCATTAGAGTCTTTGAAATAATCATTTACAGTATAATAAGCATTTTCTACTAATACAGCTTTAATCTGTTCCTTAAATTTTTGCAAAGGCAAATTTAAAATTGAAGTAGGGATTCTTTTATAGATGCGTGTACTTAGTCCTAGAAATGAGCCTTGAACTTTCTGGAGTCTATAGGCAGAGGTTACAAGTTTGTGCTTATTTCTAGTATTGATAGAGTGCACATCACTTTTTTTCGAAAAAAGACTAATATTTTGATGCACAAATAATATATTTGCAAATATATATTGAGATGCAACTGTCTGAAGATAAATAAGAATATAGAGAGATAAATTGAAAAAAATATATATATTACGGGTATTCTGCACCGTCTCATGAGATGCACAAGTGGTCACTGAATTTAGTTGTGGACGTACAATTTAGTTCACCACTGAGGGTATGGTTAATAAAATCCCAGATATTGTTTTGGGAGACCATCAAAGATACGCGAGAATCCGCGAGATGCTGTGCACATGTCGACTGAATCAGGTTTTCATATTTTGCACGATATTCTGCTCATGAAAACGCTTTCTACAAGATGGGTACCGCGTTAACTGACAGTCGACCAAAAACGAAATCACTTAATTGCTGAAGAATGCTTACTAAGCATTGCTTAGCCATGTATAACCGTAATCCGAGGGATTTTTTGCGTCGGTACCTAACAGTTTATAAAACGTGGGTCCATCATTATACACCAGAGAATAAGCAACAGTCAAAGTAGTGAACTTCTACTGGGGAAAGCGCCCGTCCAAGTGGCACGCTGGGGATTAGCTAGTAAAAAATAAAATTGTTGTTCAATATTTACCAGTTTGATCTTTTTGATTTCCTTGTCTTGTTGTTGTATTTTTTTCATACATCCTTTTATCATTTGTAAAGCTTTGCGGTTTTCTTTTCGAAGTTTAACAAGCTCATCCTGTTTAAAAAAAAAGTGGGTTTGACTGAAAAATATTGTTTCATTCAACCACAATCTCAAGAGTAAATTAAGCCAAATGTGGCAAGCACACAACTCTTAAAAGCATCTGACTCAAGTGCAACTGCCGGAACACATCAGAAGTAGCTAGCCAGGGGATACTACAAAGTACCCTACCGCTGTGTGTTCCCACGATATTTTCCTTTACCGAAAGCGTTGTTCGAGCTTAAGCTCATCGTAGGATTCGAACCCACGTCACCCACTTCACCTACATCAAGGCGTTCGACGACGTCACTACCAATGCTATCATCGCTTCAAAACCTAACCAAACAGAATTTTATTTTATTTATTTGTTCGTTTCTTTTACACATTAATTGATTATTATTTTACCGTACACCAATATTTTCGTCAAGATCATTAATTTATCTATATACACCGTTAGTGTATGACAGGCTTGTGTTTTGATCACAATTTCACCATGGTGACCTATCATATATAAAAATGTGTTAAAGAGCGCAACGCCTATAAACTGCGTCAGTAGTAATTACTTAAATATGTGGGTATGACAATGGACGGACGGACGTACATACGGAGTCGCACCACAAGGGTTCCTTTTTGTTATGAACCCTGATAAGCCAGTTTAACTCATCCTGAAGATTACTTACCAGGTCATCATTGTTTACAGTAACAGCCAAATAGTCTCTGAAATTAGGAAATAATAATTATGCCCGAGTTACGAGTTTTTCTAGGTTTTTATAGATAAATATAAGATTATGACTTAAAATGACATTGAAAATGAGTCCTGCGGATAAGGAATATTTACCATGAGTTCAAGAGCACAATTTCATCGTAACTACTCTTCTCATCAATATTTTTGTTTATAATATAAGGTCAAGGTGGATGGTATCCATTGTGAATTTTTAACGGATATTTGTGGCGTTTAAGTTTTTATATCAATTGTAAGCACCTATGGGGTGTAAGTTGATGATACGCGTATGAGGCGTATGGCAATGGATTATTGTTTTAATTATGCTCTTTTAAAACTATTAAAATGCATACATTGATTCCTTATCGATAAATAATGGAACTTTGTAATAAAATAACTATTCTATAGTTATGTAAGGTTTTAAATGCAAAATGAATACAAACATAAATACACATATTGCTATACGCCTCAAGCACGATTCGCAAAATTACGCCTAAGGCGCTTATAATTCTCGTAATAAATTTAAAAAAATGCAGATTCGTTAAAAT
Organism: Tetheella fluctuosa; assembly: GCA_951216915.1. Taxonomy (NCBI): domain Eukaryota; kingdom Metazoa; phylum Arthropoda; class Insecta; order Lepidoptera; family Drepanidae; genus Tetheella; species Tetheella fluctuosa. The sequence continues at coordinate 5,850,691 of OX578214.1, forward strand.
GGAGACCACCATCCACCTTAAAGGGCAGATTCATATGAGTACAGAAATAGAAGGTACATTAATACACAAATTTTAGATTATAAAGATTTTTACAGATACGGTGACTTGGTACCAATTAGTAAGTGACCCGACACCACGATCTTGTTTAGGCGACTTTAATTAAACATTTACTAGGTAGTTAGGGTAGTTTTACCCGCGTTTTCGAGTAACCTAATGCATTTCCGGAATAAAAAGATACCTATGTTTTATTCCAGGATATACTTATCTATCTTTACGCCAAACTTCATTCAAATCGGCCGGATTGGATATCAATCATCCACACACGTGTTTGTACAGGATCAGTCACAATATAAATTCAAAAACTTGATACCAAATATTATTTAACTTACCCAGCAGATTCAGAATCTATACATGTGTCGTCCACTGCTTCATGTCGCTTTTCCAAGTCCTGAAAAACATCGATATATGTATTTAGTGACAATAGATAAGCTATCAAAATTACAAATTTACGGTTAAAACTTATTATACCTGATCTACTAAATTTGTTTCTCGTTTTAAAGCTGTGCTATTATTCATTGACATTTCTACACTATCTGTTGACATGGAACCCTAAAAACAAAAAAATATCTAATTACTCATATACCTACAAAAAAACACATTACGTTCATACACGAGCCGAAAAATAATAAAAATGTGCGGTCTGGTGACCCCCGCCAGGAACGAAGTAACAAGATAAAATCACTTGATATACAGAGTGCAATTTGCATTTAACAATGTTGCCATCACTGCAAAAACTATACTAAATCTAAAGTTATGGACGACTTTTTGTGTCACCCCGATTTTCATCTTCCCCCCACTCACCCTACCTATTTTTGATCCTATGACTTTAATAGTAGTTTATATAATATATATACAGTTATAATTTAAGAAAAAAAAACTGGGTTAAAAGTACTTTTTAAAACAAACACATTCGCAAAGTAAAAACTAATATTAAAAAATAATTTGCGCATTTCAAGCTAGTCCTCCATAAGGCAAATTTTCGGTATGTATGGTATCCCACGAAAAAGTTCTCAGAAATCAGATAAAAGGTGATTTTTAGTCGCCGGCAATACTTGCAGGGATGGAAGTACTCATCAATATGAACAACTTTTATTATAGGACTAACTGTGAAATCACGAAAAACATATCAGCTGCTCCATACAAAAGTTCAATACCTACTCGACCAAAATGTATGAAGCAACCATTTTATTTTACGCGATATCAGAGTTGGTCCCATAATAAAAGTTGTGTTCATATTTATCAGTACTTCCGTCTTCCACCCCTGCAAGTATTGCTAGTGACTAAAAAATCAACCTGTATATCAGACAGTCAGTTTCTCCTTTTATATACTTAATAATAGCAATATATAACTTTAAACGAGCTTGTATAAATATATATTCAGTGTATCTCGGAATCGGTTGTAACGATTTGGATCAAATTTTGTATTTAAATAAGGTTTTGCTTTTTAAGTTTATCTATACTTATAAGCGACTGAAAAAAAACGCGAATTGAAAAAAATAACACCTAGCAAAGCCAAATCCAAAAATCGGTCGCCCAGTTACTAATATGTATAATACACATATATATATCTTAATCTGTATAATGTTAGCATAAGTTACCTGTTGTTCTAATACATCGATAGCTTCCGCCGCTGCAGCAAGCAGTTCTTGTTTGTCGGTCAACTGTCTTCGCAGCTCCTCGACTTCTACCTGTAGCCTCACATTGTGTTCCAAAAGACCCTGAAATAATATAGATCCGTATTAAATAGATAGGTTCCTAATTGTACCTACTCATCTAAATTAGCAAAAGGCACCAGGCGAGTTTAGCGATTGGTTTGGTTTTGTTTTTTCTTTGCATCTCATCCGTGGCGGCGAACTTGCTTTACTTTTGATGATCCATCTAGCTGTGCGAGTGCCAGTCTTAATTGGAGTCACTTTTAACACTACTAAACGGAGTCTTTTCCACCAGACTCCTGTTTTCCAGAATATTTTCGAGATGATGGGTGGTAGGAAGGAGATGCGTCGTTAATTAAGGCGAAGCTCACGAGCCATGACCATCGACAAAACAAAAGGTCTGCTTGCCTATCGGTTTACTACAGGATATATTGTGAAGTGTGCATAAGAATTATTCAACTTGATTCCACCATCCCCATTCTTACATCGAACCATAAGACGCCGGCAATATTTCCAGTTTCTACCTGTACGTTGTCAGACATACGGACACGTTTTGCCACGTTCTTCATTTATGATACGGACAGCAAGAGCGTGGAACTTGCTTCGGCTGTGTTTCTTACACTCTAAGGACTTTCAAGACGAGTGCATATTGAGATTTTTCTGGGCGTGTAGGTATGTCATTGAACTCCTAAAGGAGGATTCGGATTCTTGGATGGTTTTAGATTCACAACTGAACCCGGTAGGTGGCGCTGCGGTCAAGGATTTTTTTTCTTTTAGGGGATCGCGGGTAACGCGGGGCGTCAAGCTAGAATATATAATATACTAGCTGTCCCGGCAGACCTTGTTCTGCCCTATTTCTCTAAAACAAACTAACATTGTTTTTTTATGTTAATAGCTGCTCCGACAGATTGTCTAACGCGCCTTTGTTTTGTTTTGATTGACGTCTAATGTTTGACAGCTGGGGACAGAGTGCTTTGTATTGGTAAAGAAAATTGTTGTTTTTACTATTTTCCTCTTATTATTTACTTTTTTTCTCTCCATAAAAACCTTAGACTTCATCAAACACAAAAAAAAATACGTATATATCACATTGCACCACGTGTTGTTGAAAAAGAAATTTCGAATTCCAACGTGGCGCCATCTATGAGAAGTTCACAATAGATGGTCCGACAGTTTTCTGTAAAAAATCTGATTTAAGGCGCCATCTGTTTGAGACTTATGAAACTTACGATTAATAACAAACATCAACATTGACAATCAGTTTATTGTTAATTATAAATTATTAAGACCATTAATCGAAATCAGGGAAAACTAACCTATGCTTACAATTTTTAAAAAAGAATAAATTTTGTTGTATTTTAATTTTTTTGTTCATATATTTTGTTGTATTAATGAAACTGCAATTTAGTAGTTGAAAAGGAATATTCAGAATTATATAGAGCACATGAAATTAAATGAGAAATAATCCAGAAAAAGCGATGTTACGTTATAGATCGATCAAAATATCACAATGCACCACGTGTTGTTGAAAAAGAAATTTCGAATTCCAACGTGGCGCCATCTATGAGAAGTTCACAATAAATGGTCCGACAGTTTTCTGTAAAAAATCTGATTTAAGGCGCCATCTGTTTGAGACTTATGAAACTTACGACGTGGCGCCATCTATGAGAAGTTCACAATAGATGGTCCGACATTTTCTGTAAAAAATCTGATTTAAGAATCAGTTTATTGTTAATTATAAATTATTAAGACCATTAATCGAAATATAAACTATCCTATATCTCAAGTTAGACCGAATTACACATAAAATGCCAACTTTCATCGAAATCGGTTGACTTGGTGAAGAGTTCACTGGGAACATACATATGACACTGGATTTTTATATATTAAGATATAGGAGAAAAAATAAAGTCCAGAAATTTTACGTCCCTGTATGTATAGTATGCAATATAAAGTAACAATTAACTTACTTGTACTGCTGGCGGCGATCCGGTTCCCAATTTTTCTTCAAGAAAGTAAATCCTCAATTTTAAGTGAAAGTTTTCTTTCCGTAATCCATTCAGTTGCTCTTCGTATACTTTCATACTAACACCACTTGCATTTGTAACATCTGAAACAATTATGTTTTGGGGGCAATATGTATATTAGACGACTTAAAAATCTTTTATGTGACGGGCGAAACCTCAAACAAAATAATGATTTTGGTAGTGTTAATCGTTAGCGAAAATTATAAGAGCAAGACAAAAAGTGTATTATGAAAAATTCACCCTAAATGATACTTTCTTCGATATTTGGGTTCGAAAATTCATTTTTCATACAACTTAACGGCGCAGCTCAAAATAATTGTCTGCGACATCAACTTCATCAGACTTTCATTAAATTAATTAAGATATATTAAATATGTACGTATATTGGATTGATAATTAAAAGCTATTTATTATATTGTATACGCACCATGACCCTCTGTTACTGGTAATGCCATTTCTTGGAGTTTTCGCGGACTGGTACTGTAAAAAGACATGAATTGGTATAAACATAGTTTACCCACACATTACATACAGATATTTGAAGTACTAGTACAGTCAGCATCATAAATATAGTGGCAGTCAATAGTTCCAAATATACCGCACCATTCAAAATATCCATAAATACGTACTCATTCTAAGTGATCAAATTGTTCAGGCCATCCACTGTATACAAATATACCGGAGCACCCACAACGCCATATACTTGGTAACATTCAACCCGTCGTTAGTACAGCAACGTCCAGAACGCCGAAGGTTTCTAAGCATCCAAAGTAGCCAAAAATACGGGACACATAAGAAAATTGAACCTTATTTACCAGTGAGTACGGTTGAATACTGGTCAAATCATTTTAATAGGTTAGTCAGTAAGTGATTTGACAAACCACGAAAACAGTACCATACTGTCATGGCATATATCTGTCTCACGTTTTAATTTGTCACATTATTGCGTGGACTGCGTGGTTTTGCAATATTGAAGCTGCCAACATAAACGCATCTATATGATTTAATATTTCGCCTAGTTAGCCGTTAGTTACGATGGACCAGTGGTTTAGTAGTAACGCTGTCGAGTCATGTGTTCTGGTTTCTAATCCTCGTATTAGGTGCTATTAGCATCTTTATTTTATATATTTTAAAGTCGTTGTTTTATTTTAATTTGTAATAGCTACTTATACATAAAAGGCCGTATTCCTTTATTATTATATTATTTGTTTTGTAGTGAGTTCCGTCTAACGCAATAAAATACACACATATTATAATTATAAACGAATGTTTTATTCAAAAACACTTGCAAATATAATAAGTAACTTAAAAATAACATATTTCTTCATTGTTTTTTGAACTTAAACGTAATAAATAATCCGTAAGGAAAACTAGAAAAAAACGTTCAGTACCGCGTATATCCACCTTCAGCAATAATAACGTCAGATAAACGTTGACGCATGGACTGCACCGCATTGGAGCAAAAGATATTTCCTCGTAAATATTCCCACACCTCTATAACGTGTTTTCGTAACGATTCTGTGTCTCTAACCCTACTATTGTCCCAAAGTTGAATCATCTTCCCCCAAACATTCTCTATCGGGTTGAGATCAGGACTGAGAGGTGGAAATACTATTTGCTCCAGTAACTCTTTAGTGTCAGGCTCATTTAAATAGTTTCGAACTATTCTACAGTTGTGAACCGAACTGTTATCTTGTACGAATCGGACGGTTTCATTTGGGTAGAATACCTGCGTGGTGGGTACCAAGACGTCACTTAAAATCTCTTTGTATTTCTGCCCATTTAACCTCCCGCCGACTTCAATCAGTTCACCTGGACCAGCTTTGGACATCCAGCCCCAAAACCCTAATGTTATTCTTCCACTTCTGTTATTTGGTAGAACATTGTTTTCGTCGTATCTTGTATTATTCATTCTCCATAGCGACAGCCGCCCTCGAGCAGAAGAACAAAATACCTTTTCATCTAAAAATACTACATTTTCAAAATTGTAATTCAAATATCTACGTGCAAAATCCAATCGCTGGGCTTTATGCCTTGGTGTAAGGAAAGGTTTTTTAGCTGGTATCCTGTGACTCAAACCACCCTCTTTTAAACGTCTCCTTATTGTGGTTTGTGACAACCTATATTCAGTTGCCAAATCACGCGAATTAATAAAACGGTCGTTAAGAGCCCGCTGCTGTATGTTCCGGTCTTCGACGACGGTTGTTCGACGAGGACGTCCAGTGGTCACATGATTCTGGAGACTACCTTCCGTATTCCGTCTCTCTATCCATCGGTAGACTGTATTCCTCTAAAATAACAATTACTTATTTATTAGTAATATGTTAGTTTATTTATTTATATTAATGGTACCAGTGAAGCATAAAACAGTCAACTTACAGCTAAGCCCAGTTCATTTGAGATATCTGTTACGGACACACCTTCTTGTTTTAAATGAATGATTTTATGTTTAATTTCGTCAGTGATACGCATCGTGTTCATTTTGAGGCGTACTAGTGCTACAACTACTTAAAATCAAATTAGATAGCAATGATAATGACATCATGCACTTGACAGTGTAAGTAGACACCAGAGATACACTTGACGTTAATTTGAATTTTATTTTTTAATTTAAGCAAAATGGGCATTAACCTCTTTGCTTTTAATGGGTATCTACTCAACCGCTTTGAAAATGAGTAGTTGTACATTTTGTTTGAGCTCTATTCATTCAAAATAAGGTTCAATTTTCTTATGTGTTCCGTATTTTTGGCTACTTTGGATGCTTAGAAACCTTCGGCGTTCTGGACGTTGCTGTACTAACGGCGGGTTGAATGTTGCCAAGTATATGGCGTTGTGGGTGCTCCGGTATATTTGTATACAGTGGATGGCCTGAACAATTTGATCACTTGGAATGAGTACGTATTTATGGATATTTTGGATGGTGCGGTATATTTGGAACTATTGACTGCCACTATATTTATGATGCTGACTGTACTACTACTATAAATTTAACAAGAAAGACCGCAGAGGCTGTGCCGTACCTGGGTCAGACAAACCAACCGTTCAACCAATCACAGCGCGAGGTGCGTTCCGTCGCATACCATTTTACGATTTGACGGTTTCACTTCGATAGATTATAATCTACCGAAAAATAATGCGTTAAATTGTCAGCAGTATGTTAAGGTTCACAATCTTTCGACAGTTTACAATATCGCGAGATAGATTATAATCTAACGGTATTTACACTTTTCGGTGTCATGTATAAGGTGTATATTATTAGCTGAGGTCCTTTAATTTATGATCAAAAAAAGCCCAATCAAATAAAAATCTAGCAACTTTTTTTTTTAAATTTCGCTATCTGTTATCGCCTCGGGGCGAGCGCGAGCGCCGGCGCCAACCTGCGCGCGGTTCCGTGTTTTTGTTACCCTTTTCTCTCTCAAATATAAATTTAAACCAGTATATAATGACTGAGTCGTCACAGTACATAATATGAAAATCTAATTCATGTTCGTAAAAACATACATAACTTTCCTAAGAACAATGACATGACACTCATAGTTTCAAAATTGCTGTAGCTATAACTCGGCTCAGCAAAGGACATTTTCAAAGGGCAATGTACTTATACGTTTCTATAGCAAAGTAAATATTGGCGGAATTTGTAGATACTAAGTCCATTATTATACCTATTATAGAATGTCAATCAAAACATAAATCAAGTTTTGAGTTGAGATTGAAACGATTTAATTTGAACCCTGGATCTAAGATAGAAGATTTATTTTTGATTGACACAACCTATTCTTGAGACAAAGTGTTGATTGTCTTCCTACATAATACAGGCCTAAGTAGTAGGTATTTTCATACAATGGATGATACATTAAAGAAATTACATTATTATGTACTTTGGTAGATAAGTACATAACTTACTTACAATAAGTTATTGTTATCAATCACATTATGCACACATGAGTTCACATAACAAAGTCACTCACCTAAATGGAGACGATATACTCGAATTATTGCCGTGTTTAGAATTATGCACCCTTGGCAATGTTGCCATTTTAACAGCAACTAATTATATTATTATAATTTCACTGATCCTTTATAATGATGATGGTACACATCACAAATAAATTACGAGATAAGAATAAACACAATAGAGAAAAAGACGACTAGACTATGTAGTCAATTCTACATACAGCTTTATAAATTGTGTCAACGATTGTGTTTATTTTGATCGTTCTTTATTTACTTTGTTCATTTAATAATGAAAGTCAGTAACGGTGGTATCCACATAGTACAAACATTTTGTATAAATTAACAACGATATCTTGTACTACAATGATTCAAGATAATGAAGTATCAGGTAATTAGTAAAAACACTCCGACAGCAATAATTTCGTCAAGGTTGACGAGATTAAACTGAATTTAGACAGGGAGTCCGGGACATGAAGCCGGAACGTATCGAGGGGGATTCGGGAACGCTCGCACATCATCGTATGTTTGGCAGATAGCGAACGCTTCGAACAAAATATAAATGAGCGCATAGGGGACAGAAAGAGAAACCAGTACTGTTAGAGGGAGAAATAATCGATGGAGATGAATTCAGTTCACTTCACGATACACAGAAATAGAAGTGCCGGGCGCCATTATATTTGTAGGTACTGTTCCAAATTTTCGACTTCCTGCATACGCGATATCTTTAATAGACGACACTTTATTTAGTTTTCTATTAGATCATATACCTACATACTTACATGAAAAAGTAGATTGCTATTGAAATTACTGCTTGTATATCACTTTTTTATGTTCCAATGACGTAAAATTAAATAATTAAAAAAATAAAACATTTGCTTGTGAAACTAAAGGATGGGATCAAGAAAATTCATCCGGTTCAGTCGGAGGCATTACATTGATGACACCGGAAGGTAGCCACTGGAACTCCATAGCGTATCCTAGTCGTTTTTTTTCCTTTTGGATTCATCATTGGTTTGATGATGGAGTTAGAATGTAGCCATCTGTTGAAATGGCGATTAATAAGGCGATGATAGCTCAGTAGTAGCACAGTATAAAGATGTAACCAGTATGGAAACTAAGCCTAGTTGATAAAATAATTACCTACACTCCATTGAAGCAATAGGGTTGACACTTTTAATGTTTTATAGTATTGTTTTTTAGGGTTCCGTAGCCAAATGGCAAAAAACGGAACCCTTATAGATTCGTCAGGTCTGTCTGTCTGTCTGTCTCTCGTTTCCGAAACTATAAGAGCTATACTTATGAAACTTGGTAAGTAGATGTATTCTGTGAACCGCATTAAGATTTTCACACAAAAATAGAAAAAAACAATAAATTTAGGGGGTTCCCCATACTTATAACTGAAACTCAAATTTATTTTTCCATCCGCGCAGCCGCCATCTTGGATTTATATTTTGACAGCATTATCGGCTACAACACCCTCGAAAACCATAAAAACGACCCCCATGATGAAAAAGTTGATCATTTCTTGCAGCCGCCATCTTGGATTTACATTTTGACAGTACTATCGGCTAAAACATCCTCAAAAACCATGAAAACGAAACCCATCTCGAAAAAGACGATAATCTATTGCAACCGCCATCTTGGATTTCTATTTTGACAGCACTAACGGCTTCAACGGCAACACCTTCGAAAACCATGAAAACGACACCCATGACGTTGTAGTTGATAATAATATTATAATCTATTGCAGCCGCCATCTTAGATTTGTATATTGTGTTATGTTTTACGAACTTAATATGATCTTAAAAAAACGATATCTCCGGTTTTGTTGAAGCAGAGTTCAAACAGCCGTATACTACGCAATACGCTCGTGGCATTTTTAAAAAGATCGCGGAAATAAACTTGTACGTGACCAGTCGTCTTGACGCGGCACTCACTACTGACAGCTCCGCGAAAACCGCTTAGGACCCCTGTCGATGCGCATCTTTGTGTGAGTGAGCCGTTTCGTCCGTTTGTATGTAGTTTCCGTACTGGTTACATCTTTATTCTGTGGTAGTAGTGACGTCGCAAGCCGCGGCGAAGGTCGTGGGTTCGAATCCTACAATGAGCTTGAGCTTTCGGTGAAGGAAAACATCGTGAGGAAACCATAGCACGGTGGTACCCGCCTGGCTGGCTACCACCCTCAAGTTGAAAATCTGTCGCCAAACACCTATTGGTGTGTTCCGGCAGATGCACTTGAGAGCCAGATCCTTCTAGGCTTTGTGTGCTTACCACCTTCGGCCACATCATCACCTACCATAGTGAGATTGTGGTCAAACACAAGCCTATACAAAGTAAGAGAAAAAAAAAGGTTCTAAGATGTATCTACTTCAACAGTTTTCAGTGTTATTTGGTTTATTTTAATGAATCCCATACACTAGTTGACGAGGGTCTAACAATGGAAGTGGATAGTGGAACTATTAATGGCTCTAGTAAACAAATAAGCAAACAATAAATATATTTTTATGCATCAGTATGTAATGTTTAAGTTATTGTAAACCAAAATATACATAGATATAGACTCTCAAGCATCCCTTGGTGGGAAGTTAGAAAGCAGCACAAATACCACCGCATACTAATATAGCTGTGCCTGCGACAGCGGTCGCGTGGATGTGGAATAACAACATTGCAATGAGTACCAATGATATACTTAGGATTTGGCCATCCATCCAAGCCCACTTGAAAAATTCATCCTGTATAAGACTGATGAATTTATTAGTGAAACTGATTGATCTCTATAATGTAGATATGTATATACGAGTATGCAGGATGTAAGGGACGGTCCTCCGCAAACTGACATGGGTGCATTCAGGTCCTTATTTTGAGTCCACCGGATATTCCACCGGGAATTTTCTCCGGAATTTTTTCATATTTTTTATCGTTTTTTTCAGTTACTATTCCTTTATTTCAATGTAAAATTAAATTCTTTGTACAAAACACTCCATTTATGTAAATAAAACAGCTAAAATCCAAAAATCAGCAATGGATGTTGAAATACTCTAAGGCTCGCGCTAACGGGCCACCGACCACAGCCACTGGTGGCCAGCGACAGCGACTTAACACACTTTTTCATATATTTTGCATAGACCCGCCGCACACGTGTAGCCGGTGGCGGCCACTCCCTACAGCAGTGTCGGCGACTCGCCACTTGTGGTCGCTACGGGCCACACAAGACGCCGCCACCCGCCACTGTCGCCATGTTCCACACCCTGTGGCGAGCCAGTGCAAAATATGTTGTTACCGTATTCATTACGATTTTTGTATAATTTCTTGATCCAGAGTTTTTGTCTTTTTTTTTATGATTTTTATGAAATAACCAGGCAACATAAAGACCGTAGCGTAAAAACACATGATTCACCATCGTATAACGAATATATAGAGAAATTAAATGCTCATAGTGGCTCACCAGGCACGCGAGGCCCGCTCGCAACCATTCAAATTTGCCTCGGGTGCCACGGCTCGCGAGCATGAAGTCCGAGCGTGGCTCGCGAGCCGTGGTCGGTTGGTCTGGACCCGGCTAATGGTTTGTTAAAAAATATAAACTTAGCCTTTCTACGTAACTATTTTGACCATATCATCGCCGGGTTAACATAAGATACAATTTTCATCATTGCCTACAAGACAAGTCTCATCGGCAAACAATAGGTTGCCCATCCCTAAAACCTGATCGACATTACTTTTATCATTAAGATTATGTAAGAGCTCAGTCAGAGAGTAGGGGCCGGTTTTCCGATAAGGCTACTCTCTGATTAGTTTCTCAATCAACCCCAATGATGTTTATTAAAATCTATCTATCTATCTTGGGTTCTGCAAATTGCTGAAGTTAGTAGGAATATGTTTGCTGTGGCTGGTTTGATCAGATGACTGCGTAATTTCCTTCCCATTGACATTAGAATTACGCTTGCAAAATCATTGTTTCTACCAATTCTTGATTATGCAGATGTCAGCTATCTCAACCTCACTGAAGAGCAATTAACTAACTTGAGCAACTTCAAATTTTTATTTTTATGTATAAGGTTCATATTTGGTCTACGCAAATATGACCATGTCTCTCTATTTCATCAACAACTCAAGTGGCTTCCCATCCGCTTTCACCGGAATACACATATCCTTTCACTTTTATACCTACACAATTTTATATATTCCATGTGCCCCTACATATCTCAAGGAATGTTTTGATTTTTATAGTTCCCAACTACATCTTCTTCGTAATACTCTTGCTAATAGTTTGTATACTCTTTCCCACACTTCCCACTTCTATGCTCAGTCTTTAACTGTGGAAGCTGTCCAGCTATAGAACTTTCTTCCTCTAAATATAAGACAAGCACAAACTATAGATTCATTTAAATCACTTGTTATTTCACACTTCACTCTTTTTAATTCATATCTTCATTCCTTTCTTTGTATATGTTAATTTCTGTACATGTTTATTCATTGTTTTTTGTATTTATTAGTGTATTATTGTAATATTGATTAGTTTATTATTGCTTCTAATTATTTATTTGATGTATTAGGATTTAAAATTATGTAGTGTATGTTTTACGTAGGTGTACCAACCCTAGATTGCCTGGAAGAAATCGCTTCAGCGATAAGGCCGCCTTCATTATTTTCACTATGTCTTTTATGATTTGTAACTTCTGTGTTGTAATGTAACAATAAAGTATATTTGTATTTATTAATTTACTGGATAATTATTTAGTTGTTTAATCAAGCCAAATACCGAAATGACACATAGATGTGTTGAAAGGAAAAAAGCATAGATTTTGAAAATAACAACAGACAGCCTCATGATAATGACAACATCTAATACTTTACTCACATAACACTTGCCTCTCCTATAAATTCAGCCATTTCAGTGATGTGTCTGCCTTCTTAGGCAGGTCTTGAAATGCTGAAACAAACATTTAAACTAACGAGAAATAGATAAGAGAGCCAGAGATTTGAATCAAAAGCTATCGTTATTTTCACACTAGAGTATTTATAATTGATGGGTCAGCCAAAGCGGTAACAAAGGGTACTGACTGCAAATAGTATGCAGACTTTAGATTCTCTTTAAATTTTTGCGTTTCAGTCAGTTCTAACCGTGGTTCTAACTGACTGGACAGAAGCCCTCCCACATTTTCAACATTAGGTGAGACCTAAAATCTAATCACTGCTATAGAAATACATATCTTATTGGATATTATTCACAAGTAAAAACACAATGAAGACACCATCCATTGAAACAAACAATAATAGGGCCATACCTTTTTAAAAATTCGTTAATTAACTCACTTACTAGAAAAATCTTTCAAACAATAAAAAAATTATAAACGGTTGGTTTGGTTGGTTTCAGGGTTGCCATATATCATATATGATTGTTTATAGTTTTATTTCTCTATAAATATAAAAAAAAACTCCAAAATGTTGCTATTTTTCTTAAGATGGTAATGAGAAAATTACATAAGTAAAAAGTTAGTATTAGCGAGCAATTAACCACTATGGACTACTGTTTTGATAAAGAAAATTTAATAATATAAAGTAGACTAACCTAAGAAGACCTAAAAAAGTGTATTTATCTATAAAACAAATATAAAATAAAACAGAAATCCAAATAAGTACTTAAGGCTCCAGTCTCCCTAAAATCAGTGTTCTTGCGGAATTTATTAGAATTTATAACTTTTAAACAAATAAAACATAAAACGCATCAAAATTCCATTCAATTCCGCTGAGAATTGACAGCGTTCGTTGTGTTATATGTTTATTTTCGGTAAATTTATTTCAAATGATTTTTTGAATGCATATATTTTTTATTCGACAGATAAGTAGTTGCTTTCGGAGTGGTTAAAGTGTGATTTCTCTAACTAAACCATTACTTTGTAATAGAAAAAAATATATGTTGCAAGGGTCAAATTCAGAAATTTATAACTTTTTAAAGCAGTTTAAATAAGAAATTGAGACGATTTTGAAAAAAAGTAACTAGATAAGATTATTGTAGAGGATTTGCCGACAAATGTAATCCGAATACATTTCTTGTTTTTGTTATATTTTTTTCGTGGCGTGTGCATGAATGAGACCCTCTACGCGTGGAATGTAAATAGAGGTATGTTTAAAGCCTCACAAAGCTAATAAAAGTGGCGTCAAATTAAAAAATAAAATATGTACTGGAAATTTCAAATCTCACACTTTAAAATAACGTAAAATATATTTCATTTATTGCTTTTCTGATGACTAAAAAACAATATTTCTTTTCTGATAAATTCCGAAAGAACATTTTAGGGAGACTGGAGCCTTAAGATCGGCAGTCCGCGTCGCCGTCGGCCGCTATCTATATGCAGGATTGTGTATGTTGTCGCAGCCTGCAGTGCACCCGGCAGCACCAAGCAGGATGCGTCTTGGGTCCTGCATAAAACGTGCAAGCTCTAAGCAGCAGGTGTATAGTGTGTGAGCTATATCCTGCTTCGCAACCCTGCACGGCGGACGGCTATGCAGGATAATGAATGGGCCCTTTAAGCAGTATATAGTATGTAAGCTATGCGATATCCTGCTTCGCAATCCTGCACGGGCGGAGTGCTATGCAGGATAGTGAATGGGCTCCTTTACAGTAACATGAACTTGGAAACTGTGTTGCCAACAGTTAAACTAGCTAGCTCTCCTTTTTATTCAACTTCTAAAACCACCAGAAAACCACTTACAAAAAACGGCCCTACTCTCATACGGTGTTACTCAGGTTGCGGTCTCGATCGGGTAGACTAGAGAAACCGATTGAGTAGTCTACTGAATAGGAAGGGTCATATTTTTTCATTTCAGACTACCATTTGGAATGAGGCAGTCGATCGGTATACGATCGCGGCAAATTAATTTTGTGACTAACACAGTATCAGCCCAAATTTAACGAAATAAAATATTCCTTTCCGATCGGAATGGCAACCGAATGAGTCTGAATAAGGGGGATAATTGCAATATTTTCCACTAAACAATTGTTTTGATGTTATGAAAGAAAACAATAAGTTAGTTCCCATTATTACTACGTAGTAAAATATTAACAATGAGTAAAACAACATACAATTTAGTAAAACACCTGGAATATTAAAATTATTCAATGCAAAAACTGCTATTCCAAAATAAACTCTACGTAAAATTGTGAACTATTACAAAAAATATTTTATGGGGGATCGCCGCGTATAGTGTATCGCACGTAGACAGAGAATTCAAGTATCGCAGGATGGTTCGTTTGATGTCACATTATTCTGACGGATCAATGTTGCCTATTGCACAGTAATAGTAAATACTCCTAAAAATTTAATGAAATAGTAAACCACTAGGAAAAACCACCAGCCACTAAAGCCAATATTTCGCCACTAAAAGGGGGGTCGAAACCACCAGTTTTATTTTAATGGTAAATCCGCTAAGTTGGCAACACTGCTTGGAAAACTTCCAGTGCTGCCAAATATCAATCCGCTCGTGGTGTAGCTTGATTGATTAGCCGTTCTTAACCGATCGACAAAGTTAAGCAACGGCCGGTCAGGTCGATACCTGGGTGGGTGACCACCTAGTGGTATTTGAGCGTTTCCGTGCTTTGGAAGGCACGTGAAGCCGTTGGTCTCGATTATCACTTAATTGTGACAGTCGTTAGGCTAGTTAGAGGCCTCCTGGCCTGGGTGGCTTGAAAATTCCTACAGTAGGTTGACCACTAGCCTACCTCCACCAATCCACAGTGGGCTTGCGTGGTAAAGTATTTGCCCATTCCCTTTCACCCACATTCGTGAAAAGAGGCCTGTGCTCAGCAGTGGGATATAAAAAAAGCTGTGGAGGAGGAGGAGGTAATTATGCAGAGACTATTTGTTCTAACAGAACATCAAGGTTGAGAAACCCGAAGATGATGCTGAGGTTCTATTTTGTTTTCGGTTGATTTACTTTTAACACGTTGGTGGACAGTATTATCTCACTGGTTGCGGCTACTGTGACACTACTTGTTTTCAATTTCATACATTTATTTCCCACGGGCGTAGTGTCACAACGCATGGTTATAGTCACAGGTTATAGTACTATATTCTAAACTAGCTTCCGCCCCGCGGTTTCACCCGCGTTCCCGAGGGATCTTGTGTTTTCCCGGGTAGCCTATAGCCATCCTCGATAAATGGGCTATCCAACACTGAAAGAATTATTCAAATCGAACCAGTAGTTCCTGAGATTTGCGCGTTCAAACAAACAAACAAACTCTTCAGCTTTATAATATTAGTATAGATAACAATTACATACATCACATATATAGTAATTTATGATACTTAGTATGGAAAATTGGTCATCGTGATTTTATACACGTAAAATCTCTGACGTCGGAAATTACTAAAACTTGTCGATATTGATGTTTATAGCTAGTATATATGTTACCGGCCAAACTCGATTTCAAGCCAAACTAGTTTGTCCTGGGCCGAACTGATTTTGAATTATTATGCAAGTAAAAAAGGGTTTCTGTGCAGTTAAAAAAAAACAACCTAACCGAATCGACCCGGATAGGGTCGATTCTGAATAGGAAGAGAAATTTATCACTAAACAGTTTGGCCGGTAACATATACACACTGATTGACTAACCAACAATGCACAGCCGCCGGTGGGTGAACCTAGAGATTTGAAATTTGAATGTAATATTACCTTGAGCATCTACCTAGGAGTGCAGGAAGAGATTTTCAAAATTCAACTCCTACGGGGATAAAATAGGGGGTATAGATATGAATGGCCAAACTAATGCGTTGGTGGTAGAAGTTGGTTAAAAAGCTCACCACCCGCCGCCGGTCTCCCGAAGCCTCGTTGAGATTTGACGGTAAAATACCTTAGCAGTGTTGCCAACTCAACAACAGTAAATGTCGCTCTCACGCTGGTGAAAAGTCGCTAGATATCGCTAAATGAGTAAAATTGAAAAAGTCGCTAGAACTTGCTAGATTTTTATCAACATACTGGAATTTTTCACGCCATCAACTATTTTTTGCACTGGCAAGGGCTGCTGAGTGCATTTTATGTTCACTTTTTTCTTGTGTTTTTTGGTTTCAGCGTGTTTTTTTATGTCACTTATTTTGGCATAGAACTCGGTTTGACAGTAACGACACATACCTTTAATATCATTCCCTTGTACAGGAGCCATCCTTTATATTCAGGAGAATCTTCCCATTCCTTTTTATACTTTTGGCTATAAACTTTCTTCTTTACCGGTAATTCCATTATCGATAACTCACTAAACACTAATAAAACGCAATATTTGTTTGAGACAAATGTTCGATTACGTTATTATTTCGCTAGCAAAGCAACAGACCATATCAGATTTCTTATAAGGAGTGAATGACGGATGAATATTAACAAAACCAAACATGAGAAAGGGATTCCCCTACTAGCAAGATGATTGACGGTAGGTACTATACCTATGCCTTTTAGTCATTCTTGAGTTGCCAACAAATTAAACTAAATAAACAAAACCGGATCTTATTTCAATGAAATAGAGTACATATTAGTATGTACAGAAAAAAACGATGGATATTCGTTTATGAAGTCAGTAATACCACTATAAAAAAGTCGCAAAGAAAGTCGTTAAATTATTTTTGTCGCTAAAAGCCATCAAAATGTCGCTTTTCATGCGAAAATGTCGCTGAATCTAGTGACAAAGTCGCTAAATTGGCAACGCTGTACCTTAGTTTGTGACCCACAACTTGTGGGTTGCTGGGCTCGAATCGCGGAATCGAGTCATGATTGGAATACCGTATAAACCGACTCGAGTCGACTCGATCCACCAAAACAGTGACTCGGCCGGCAAATCACTACTAATAATCGCTCGCTCGCGTTAGTGATGTTCATGTACAAAAAATATCGATACTTTTTCCGATACAATATAACGATATATTGTACCAATGTTTTACGATATATCAGTCAAAAACATCGATATTTTCGATATATCGTATTTTAGGAATGAAACTTACGGCAAACTTTGACACAGCAAGTACAGTGCTGCCATCTTGAGAGTATTTAGTGTATTCGTCGGGTTGGCGAACTTGGGCAACAAACTAGATAGATTGGTAATTTTTTGTAGTTAAGTTTTTATTTAAAATTAACGACAGGTGTAGTTGAAGTCAAAGTTTAGATCATGTTTAAAATGAATAAATATGCTAATTAATGACGATTTTTCCTAAATATATTAATTTCATGCGATATTTCATATATCGGATAAAATAAATCGATATTATATATGGACTTCAATGATTCGATAATATCGAATTGATTCAATATATCAAATAAATGTATCGATATTTTATCACATATCGATACATATTGAGCACCCCTAGCTAGTGATGGGTGATTCCGAGATGTTTTAACAATCGAAAGAATCAGAGTCGTTAAAATAAACCATCGAGTCAACCATCGACTCGCCGTTGTACAAAACAATCGAGATGTTTTTCGAGGTGCATGTTAGTTAGAGGCGAGAGCGTGTCAGACTCGAGTCGAGCGAGCCGCGCGTAATTTGTGAACGTTTACTTGCGATGCACTGTTTTATTTTTAACTATAGTTAATAAATTCATCAAAATGCCACGAATTTTCAATTAGTTATTGGTTTTATTGATTATTTTCGATTGGTCTTGTTGAAAGAATTAGTTTGGATTCGTAATCACAACGCAAGTCAAGAACTCGCGAAACTAAACAAACCATCGAAGAACAACTCGCGAATGAACGCGCCAAGCGCCAGTCGCAATAACAGACCGAGTCGAGATATTCGAACAATCGAAACAATCGAAAATAACCTCTCGAGTCTCGCCATCGCGCGCTCGTCGCGACTCATCGCGTACCCCTAGCTCGCGTATTATGTGGTGATGTAATGATGTGCTTAATTTTTTAGCTTTACTGATTATATTTACAGATACATAGGTAACTGAATCTTATTTCGAAAATTCAATCAACATGGCACTAAAATATCACATACGTTCCATGATAAACAAGATAGTTCTTGGAGATTTTAAACCAAGTACACGCTTCTACACGGATCAAGCCAATGATAAAGCCAACAACGATGAAGAGAAATTAATCGATCCCAGCAAGGATAGAACTAAAATTATTCCAGTGGAAACAAGTATGAAATACATGAAGAGCAAAGCTTACCAGCACACGTACGGGGAGAATCCTGTTTGGGCTTTGTATCGACGTAATCACAAAGGTGGTTTTGCACCTAGGAAGACTCGGAAATCTTGTGTGCGTAATGGAACAATATCTACTGGAAACCCATGTCCCATATGTCGTGATGAATATTTAGTCTTAGATCATAGGAATTCTAAGTTACTGGAGCAGTTTATTTCAGACTATACTGGCCAGGTATGTTATTTTTACCGTATAAACATATTAACAAAAATTAAAGCTTATTTTATAATGTCCATGTCACTAGTACACGGACTACGGACGTGACGGACCCACGCAATATGTACGGTATTCGGTACAATAGACAGCTAATGGTAATGCAATTTATCTATCATATAAAATAATTTGGACCAAGATCTGACATATTTTTTTGTAACCTGAATGAATAGGTATCTCTAAATGTGAATAATTTTCTCCATTAGAATTCAGGCTTGCTGTCATAGAATGAAATGAAGCACTTGATTTGTCTAACAGTCACCACCATCCACCCATCTCTGCTTTGGTAGATTCCGGGAGTAATACTTGTATTACATACATAATGCATTCATTTTTTTTACAGATCTTAGATGCATTTAAAACTGGCCTCTGTCAGAAGAAACAGAAGGAACTACTTGTTGCTATTGAGAGGGCTTGGGATCAAGGGCTCCTTACTTATGATGTTCCATTCAGGGATTATGATTACTCATTGTATAATAAAAATGCAACATCTTCATAGAACTACTGTTTTTATTTATAATAACAAAGTACAATAAAATAAACCAAGGTTAGCTTTACATAATATTATATGACTTATCTTTATTGCATAATATCTTGAAGGAAGCGCTGTTAGGCAGAGATTTAAACCACTGTTAGGCTGTTTACTTAATATCACTAGGTTCATGGCACACTACATAAAACACCGTTATTTCTGGGTAGTGCAAATTATGCATAATTATATTGGTTGATATGCAAAATGGCACAATATTTTGGGGCCCACTTAGAGTCCACCTAACCCACCCTCTTAATGGTTATATACATTTATTTTATGAACCAACAAATTAACATAATATTCTTCAGTAAAAAAAAACAGTTATTGGTGTTGTTCAACTGTTACATAGATTAGAGAATCATATTTTTATTCCAAGTTTGTCAAAATATTTTAAATTCCTGATATTATCCTTAGACACTGGCTGAGAGCACTAAGGATAAATATTAACACCATTTCTATTAATATTTATTCTTACAAATCCTGTTGTCACTCATTGTTTTGAATATAATTTCGTTTATTTTTACGAACTAATAATTTGTACGACCATAGCCAACTATTATCGACTTATTATCAACTAGCTTTTCGCCCGCATCTTCGCTCGCGTAGTCTTTATAAAATACACATAATTAATACTATATATTTTCTTCCTTTCTCCCGATTTCGATAAAATAGTGTTTTCGAAGCGTCAAGCCAAGCCGAAATACCCCGTGGTATCGAAGATTAGCATGTTAAAACAGACCGACAGATACGAAAATAAAAAAACTGTATTCTGTTACTCTTCCTACATTCATTATTTAACCACCCACACTCCATTTTTGCCACAAAAAAAAATTGTATGGATAACTAAAGATGTTCGTTATATTAGTCTAATAATTAGATAACAGGTATATTATAACGTTATAAGAATATACATAACACCTAATATTAATAGTAGATTATTAACCAAGGGTATAAAGCAGTGTCTTCTGTCGCGGGTGACGATTTAAATCGCGAGCGTAACGAAGGACTCGAGGTTTACTCCCGAGCGTAGCGAGGGTGTTAAAAACCTGACCAAACCAAATTACAGTTGGTCTATTCAAGATTATTCTATTAAATGTAATGTAGGATATTATAGATATTACATAAATATAGGAATGTGTTAGTCCATTTTAGTACAGAAGGCATACTAAGTATAACATTAATGAATATTGGAATGACGACAATGCTTGACGCTTGCTCTTGCAGGATACATTTTATGTAAGTACTTAAGTAAGTAATAAATCTATGTTTGTTTTGAAAAGTTAACAATTTGCTATAACGTTATGTAAAATTGTCCATCAATTTTGTCCTATTTCTCTGCAATAGTAGTTCTCTAATAAGAGCCGACTTTTCTCTTTCCAATACAGATATTCTTTCATTTTTTTTATTCACCTCCTGAAGAAAAAAATGTAACAAATAAGTACATATTGACTATAGTAGGTACCTATAGATATTATTTACATGGTAACTTTGTTGGTAATATTGGAGACATTTCCTGAAGAGGGCTATTTTTGTTAGTTTAAAAAAAACCCAAAAAATTTCCGTTGTCCATCCCACTAATATTATAAATGGGAAACTTCGTATGCGCGCACGGGTTTGTTTAGGGCGCATTATGTACCTATAGCAAGAGCCCGGAGAACGCGTCTATCAAATTGTTTGACTCCAAACAACACTTTATCACCTACACAAAAATTAAAACAAATTCCCTAGTCTAAATTATGGCTAAAAGTGAAATAGTTATTAATAATTTGCCGTAAATTATCAGTGAATTTGCCGTTTTGTATACCTACTTAGATTTTTTTTCATAGATTTACCTAAAAATACCGAACAAATTAACTGTTCTATGAAAGATGAAATATTTATAAATTCTTTGACATCAATGTTTCCTTCATACTATACGGACTTAAGAACAAATTGCAACAGTAGGTAACTATACACAACTTGTACCTACTTAGAAATTAGTAGATAGGAAAGTGAATTTAAAATATTAATGTTTTACAAACCTCTGCAAGTATTCTGTTTTGAGATCTGAGAACAGTGGCGTTGTTAGGAGTGGCGGAGGTGCCAGAAAGTGTTGACGCCGGCAAAGCTAAGTTCATATGTAGTGATAGTGGTCCATGTCGCCAGCCTACTGCTAAAGCTCCTAGTTGTCTATTCAGTTCAAGGACCCTTGCTCGCAGTAATTCCAATCGTTCCTGGTGTGCCTCACTCCATGGTTCCTGTACGCCAATTTTGAATTAGGTACCGTATTTTTACTACAAGTAAACATACGGTACAATACTTCATACCTGCAGTCAATGTAATTATAAGTAAAAAGGTGTAGATAGGTGTGAGATGTGAGCAACGTGTGGTTTAAGGTTAGCATTATAACTAAACTATGATATTGTAATTAATACAATTAATGAGTAACTAAAGAATATTATTTAACCTAAAAACATTACAATAGGTTACCTACTTACATTCGATCTTCCAAAACGGCATATCACACATAAATAACTAAATAATTCGGTACGAGAAGTGCATCTGTTGACGCCGGCAACGCGACCTCTGGAGGTCAAGAAGTCGAGAGTCATTTTAACGTGCCGCTTGCTGAGCGTTTATATCCTATCTTACACCTGTTTACTTATAATATCATTCCCTGCAGTCGTATTTAGCCTAATTTATGAAAATCTTATAAATCAATACCAAACCAATATAGCTACTAAGTATTAGTATAGGGGCACTATACTTAAAAAAAACAATAAAATGTTTGTTTCTTTGCTCTAGAAATAATTTTGCGTCTGAGTAGTTTCGTCATCTGAGGCACTAGTGCCGATTTATAAATTGACAATAATTCTGAATTATTATTGTTCATCAAAAGTCATTATAAACTAATTGTTATTCTTATATAAGTAGATAGTACCTGGATGACCGAGCTTTGCTCGGTATTTTTTTTAAACGACGTTTTCTGAAAATGAAACCTAGCTAGATCGATTTATCGCCCCTGAAACCCCCTACATACTCAATTTCATGAAAATCGTTGGAGCCGTTTCCGAGATTCAGATTATATATATAGGTATATATATACAAGAATTGCACGTTTAAAGGTATTAGATTTGTTTAACGAATATAATGAAGTTCCGTACTTAAAGTATTTATAATTATTGTGCTATTATGTTGTTCATGAGATGCGTGCAGCGTAAAGTTGACGATTTTAGAAAGGTGTGGCGCTTATTGAAGCGATAAGGGAAACCACTACCGCAAAGTTCAGGATCTTTTACCGATTTTGCGAGAATATTTTATATAGGTTCCCCAATTTATCAAAACAATATCTTTGGTTGGATGAAGCAATTCACAAGAGCGGTACCTAATGTTTAATTCAGAGAATGCATATTCTCTATAATTAAACGTACGTGGACAGGTTGAAAACCCAAATAAATTATGGGAAACTTCGCACCGGGCACGAGTTTTCAGCAGTGGCGTAGGTAGCTTGCCTTAGACAGCCCCTGTATCAACATTTGTTAGGGGGCCCAAATTAAAGGTAAAGATTTTTCACACAGGAAATTAAAACGCTCGCATTGAATTAAAATTATTATGACACCAATAAATGCTCCTAGGAGCTAAGTTAGCCAAACAATTCAAATTAAATATTACGCTTTACTCGCCTTTTTTCGGCAAACTTATTTATAAATCATCCATAGGTGAAGACGATTTCAGTTTTTCTATATTTTCTGCCTCTTATATACTTAGGTACATTCGTTTTTTTTTAAATAACATCTGTATTAGGTATATCGTAAGTATGTAATGTGAATTTACTCTCAAATCTATAAAATGTTAAACATTAAAAATTGCCACAGCATTTAACATCATAGTGCCATGCCATTACAGGCCAAAACTCATGTATGATCATATTGATCATGTATGACAATAAATCCATATTGGTATTGTATCATAAGATATGCTTTTTTCCCGGGACGTACGGCCTAAGGCTTTTAGTGAGATTTACGATTTTTTGCATACCTATACACGTTCGGGCCCCTGTAGCACAGATGATTCCTCTGTGCCTGTAGCCCGGGAGGCCCGTATCATTGATACGGCTGTTGCTACGCCCCTAGTTTTCAGAGATCATTTTTTTTAAATAATCTTTTCAGACCCATACCACCCCACTGAAGCTATTTTCATTAACGGCAATATTTGTAAAATATGTAAAAACATAATATAGGTACATTACCACATAAGTACCCATTCTGCCCGCATAACGCATTTTCTCTTGAACTTCTGTTAATTGTTTTAAATACCATTCACGAGCTTCCTCGACGGCTGATAAACCTTGTAATAAAACGTCCTTTTCTTGTTCAATTTGTTTCATTCTTTTAAGAAGATTGTAGTCTACTCCATTATGTAATGTATGACGACGAGGCTCCCGGCGACGAGATGAACGGCGCAAGTGCGACTGAGTTTCATCCGATGATCGTCCATCTCCAAGTCCTCTACTTTGTTCAGCCGCAGCTCTAGTTATTTCGTCAAAATCTATCTTACCTGCAGTTGTTATTAATTGTTTATCGAAACCTATTTCTTCATCGGACTTGTAACCAGATCGTAAAGTATCGTTTCTCTGTGACAATTGTTTATCTGATCTCGGTGGTTTTGGGGGACCGTAAACTATGTGAGAAGAATCGTGTTTTGGCATAGAAACAAATCCTCCGCGATTTCTTGGTTCTTGAGCTAATGTTTCTTTTCGTCCAAGTAATTGAGGCATGCTGAGAGTTCGATGCTGTGATCCGTTTTCAGAGTTCAATTTCCAATTTCGATCTAGATTTTGAATGTCATTGATATCCAATAATGGAGCCGATGGAGGACGGTGAACCTGTGCGGTCAATTGCACATGCAATCCTGTATTGTCTGCTTCATTATTAATTCTTTCTTTGTCATTGCAAGTATTTTGATTTTCATTAGTCTGTAGGCATATTTTTAGCCCCGTACAAAATCTCTCAAATGTTAACATCCCGTCGTGGGAGGCGACCTTCTGAAGGCTTTCTATTACACCTCGAGGTAAACCTTTGGTCCGATCGTCACGCCAACGGTTTTCAATATCCGTCAGATTTACATAGCCGGTATGTTTGTCATCCATAATATCAAATAGTGTTCTCATCGCCACAACAAATTGTTTTGGTAGAGATTCCATGTTCCTAGAACTTACTTGTGTCATGGTATTTTTATCAATTACAACATAGGCACTACACTACGTACTTTAATTATTTACACGGTATCATTTCAAAGTTATCCATACACTTTAAAGAGTTTCCTAACACAAATAATTAACAGAAATATCGATTCAAATCAGAGGCGATTACCTACATTTATACGTAGGTACGTACCTAACGTTACATATTATTATTATTTAGTCTAAACATTAAACACAAGTGCACGTAACACACAATAGTGAACTTATACATACTCTTGTAGTGAACTATAGTGTGACAACGAAAAAAAAGCTCTAACAAACACTTTACACACAAATATCTGACCGTTTGCTATAAAAGATATGTGTGTGTGTGTGTGGTGGACAAACCAATCGGTTAGTGGGAGTAAATTTGCGAGAGATAATGGCCTGCGCTGCGCCTAGTGTGAGCGGGAACCGGTCAAACAACATTTCGGGCACGCACATTCGACTAGAAGCAGGCTGCCGGCTGCTCGCCGCTTACAGGTAGATACAGCCAGCGGTGAATAATACAGACGCGGTCATCTCAGGTGCGCCGGAGGCGCGCGCGGGGCGCGAATGCTTCAAAATATAGATAAGACTTCTCCGCAAGACTACCTACTGCTGAAAGATAGGTAACTGCCGACTAAGGTTGTTATTTAGATGGCTTGTGTGTAATATTGTTATATATTAATGACATTAATATTATATTCTATACTAATAAAGAAGCTTGTTTATACATAATAATATTTACAACAAAAATACAATTTATAATAAATACCTGTATAGAAAAATTCCCTCGAAGCTGCCACTCTGCCAATGTGTAAGGGTCCAACCCAGCAGGTTGCCAGCGTTTTCTCGTTTAGTAATATTAGCTACCAAGGTAGATATTGTCATAACCGTGGTCTTTAAAATCATTTGTAACGTTCATAAGTGCCTTATTAGGGCCTAAACTGAATAAATGATTTTTGAATTTGAATTTAGATAAGCGTTAACTTTGCATGTAAGTACCCAGGATTAAAGGTGGGTGGGACCAATTACAAACTATTTACAACAAACTACTTACTTTAAAATAGTGACATCTCTTGAGTAAAGGTGGAATTATCAATGCCGATTTTTATGGGGCACATCGTCAAGTATAGTACTTTCCACCCCCTGAAAGTAAGAAAACTTGATAGAAAGGTATAGACCCTTCTTTTCGACTACAAGATTTGTCACAGTGGCCACTCATACCAACCTCTCGGTCATAACAATATGGCACACTATACCTAGTGACCCTAAGGTCACCAAAGGGACCACCTGCGGTAGGTCTTGCCGCCACAATATAAATTATGGTACTCTGACGAGTGGCCTCGTGAGTTACCCCACTTCCATTTCTCCAGAATGGTACCGGAGCTGTTAAAAGTCGCTCACTACGCGCATTCAGAAGAATGCTGGCTATTCAATCCTAGCTGAAGACGTCAGAGAAGCCAACTCCCATTTTTCCTGAATGGTGCCGGAGCTGTAAAGCCCGCTCACATCTCAACACAGATCTATGCATCTACTCATACCTACAGCTGGGTTGCCGGACATCTAATCTAGCGGGTAGTCGTCTACTTACTATCCAGGGTAGTTCCGAAGCTGGGGCAGCCGAGCCGAGGAATACCCAACAAACCAACAATTGGTCAGCTGCGGGCGTCAACACTGCAAGGCTTGCCACTTAGAAGGGTTGCTCACCGACCCCGTATCTGAACACTAAGCGGCCCTACGCCTTAGACCAGTGAATTCAAATACTCGTTGCGCGCGAACATGCCCCTCCTCTGCAACTCACCACTAGCCACCACGAATCCGATTCCAAGCCGGGGTCCACCAAAAGTTTCCTTTATGTAGAGGGCATCCCCGGCGCCCGTGGTACCCTAGTCCTAACAGCCGGACACGTAGTTCCGACTGCGCACCCAGTCTACTCGAGTCAGGTAGGTAGGTACCTAGGGTATGTTCCGATATAGACTGGGAGCACTGTAAGGTGTGACGTCAATTTAGTATACCTACTGAGAAGCCGTTCCTTTATAGTTAGCTATACTGGGTACTGCTTAAAACGGAACGTAGTCCAGTATACTGTACCCCTAGTACCTACTTACAAAAAATGACTGAATATTTATAAATTAGTATTACTTTCGGTCGCTAAGAAGAAAATCATTTTTGTCTTAGCCCAAATATTGTATGAATGGTCTCTGCTGGAATAACCAGCAAACCTGTTAATTACCTACGTATTTCCAATAGGTTTTAAATTCTAAATATCACATCAAAAAGTAAAATAGTTTACTAAAAAAAGCACATTTCCATAAATATTCCCCCTTATTCTGGGCCTGCTCGGTTGTGGTCCCGATCGGGTAGATAAGCCGATTGAGTAGTCTACTGAATAGGATGGCTCCTATTATGTCATTTCAGACTTCCATTAGGAAAAAGGCAGTAAGGCAGTCGATCGGTAAAGGATAGCGGCGAATGAATGACTAACACAGCATCAGCCGAAAACTACGAAAATAATATTTTGAATAGGGTATTTGACTGACATTCAAATCAGTCAAAACGATAGGTTTATACGGAGATTTGTATGAAATACAAGCATTTGACGTCATAATTATATAGCATAAACTCTTTATGATTAGATTGGTCATTAAAAATCATTAATAAGGATAAATTTAATAAAATAATCCTGGTTTCCCCTTTTTTAGATGTTTTGTTAGTGTTGGATAATTTATTTTGAATTCAGGCAAATACCCTATTATACAGCAAAATAATAAAAATCATCAATGAATAAATACCTACGTAGCCAACTAAAATAAAAAATATGTAGTTAGTAATTCTTTATTTTATCAAATAAGTGCCTGTATAATAGGGTATTACACCCATTTTTGAAAAGTGTCTCAATTCGTTCCTAAGGTGCTAATTAGCCACCAAAATAACACAAAATTTTTATTCGATCGATAAGTGCCATAAATATGCATTTTCAAATTCCGCGAGTAGTTTGATGAAAACGATCGACGTCATGTAACTCTACGGTCATGGCGTTATTTGGTATCTTGTAAGTAAATAAATACACTGATATTGGACTTATAAAATTTTATAAATTAAAAATGAACTATTATCCTTTTTATTAGTGTGCTGTTCCTGAATGCATTAAATTGATGCACTAGTGTAAAAATAATAATAATAGTACTTCAGTATGACGTCATTATAATGGCGGCTACTGTATCGCTTGTTTAGAAACAGATTAAAACAACTGAAAACTTTGAAATGAATTTTAAAATTAATTAAGTTATTTTATGAACTAACATTTTCCGACTGCTTATTGCCTCAGCTATGTAAATTGTACAATTTTAGATTTTTTCTCATATAGAGTAAAATACCCTATTTTAGGGATTAGTAAGTTTCAACTTATGTTTTGATAACATGATTTATTCTCATTGATCTGAAAAAGTTGGCAAAGTGATATTCATCTGGCAACACCTATGGCACGCACACATCAATAGACGGCGGCCATTTGTATGCATTTGTATGCGTAGCATCTCTACTAAGTCTGTGTTTGTATGCTTCACTCGCAATGAGAGGTTCCATCCGTCTTTTTTTATTACATCCGTGGCCTTTTAATAGAGTTTATTATTGTTTGGTGGGGAATTAGTTCGGGTTGTTTGGCGAATCTACTGAGATTCTTAAGTATTTATCGTTTCGTTCGTCCGCACTGTTGTTATGACAAAGGAATTTAAAAGTTTTGTTTGTGTGAATTGTTGTGGGTGCTATAAGATACTATGATCAACTCCGATGTATCGGAGAAAATAATCAAACATGTTTTATAATTTTAATATTGACCAAAAAATGTTTTCAAAAATAGCAAGCGAGAACTGGTACGAAAATTAATAATCACTAATCACTGTGCCTTCAATATTTTTAATAAATTACTTTAATTAATAGCATAAAATACTGTTGTTTTATCTTGAAAAAAAAACTCCCGATTATTATCTGGAAAATTACCCGATTTTTAAATTTTCACTTTTGCAACACTGCAAGTTACACAGGAGCAGACACTGGCAGACAGAATATGTAAAATAGGTAGGTACCAGTGCTGCCAACTGTACGATTTAAATCGTATTTATACGACCTTTTTGGCGCAGTTCGAAATCGTACGCAAAACATACGATCTTTTCAATTCTTATAATGTCCATAACAGTACACAAAATTATATTAAATCAAGTTCATTGTGTCGACCCAAATAATTAAAACCTGAACGAGACCTAAATTTATTTCTATTTTTAGTAAACGCATTGAACTATTCCCGTCGATGCGTCAGTTAGAGGCACATACAAATTGGTGAAATGCTAAGATACCACAAGTGATTTTAGTCTCTATCACAAAGCATTAGAGTTTGAATTGTAATGACAAAATCTTAGCTTGACGTGATGTCAATAGTAGATATAGTTCCACAGATTTGGTCCGAATAATATCTTCGGTAATAGATTACAATAATGTGTCAAACACATACTTAGTAAAAAACAGCCTAACCTACCAGAAAATTTTCAAAAATTTAAACTTAAGTTATTTTAAATGTTTCTAATATGAAATTTGTATGTTATTTTGCGTTTACTTTATGTTGTTTTGGCAAAAGTACCGAGAATTTCAACAAAGAAAAAAAAATCAACCGCATTTGGTGTAGAGATGGATACTTATTTATCTGTCGTGATTTATTAATCTATCATGGCACACTAGCGAAACTAGCGGCCCTAGGAAGTAAAAAAATAAGCGTTCCATGGATTTGTTCCTTCGATTCCTATCTGTATTTAGTTTACAAATAATATATTTTACTGAAAAAATTAATTTAGTTTCCTTTGGTAATATTTTTTTCTTAGAATTCTCAGCAAAATACGATCTTTTCTAGTCTGTGGTACGATCCCATCAAAAATAAAGTTGGCAACACTGGTAGGTACTAGGTAGGTAGTAAGTAGGTAGGTAGGTAGGTAGGTACATACTATAAAGTAAAAACATCAATGAAGTAACAAAAAAAATGAGTAATTTAGAAACAAAAAGTGAGATGTCTGAAGGAAATAAATCAAATGGCAGCGTTAATCAAGATCCTATTCGTAAAAGTTGGGTGAAATTTGATGATGAATCTCCCAAAACAGACGAATCTTTGCCAAGGACAATATCTCCAGGAACTTCGACTGATTTGGTGGCGAGAACTTTAGATAACTCGCCTAAATTACCAGCTGTTCTAAATGCTGAAACAGTTCATGTTAATTTGGAGCGAGGTGACAGAGGGCTAGAGCCAGTATCCCAGAGTACACTTTCTAAAAATGTAGAATTCATCAATGTACGAACAGGATTTTGTAAGTAAACACTATTCTCTGACCAAACTACCTAGTCCTAGTTTTTATTCGAGCTGAGGTAAGTAAGTACTTAATATCTACACCCATCTGTGTATTGGTGAATAAACAATCTTACAAAATAATAATTTTATTCACATAACACATGATAAAAACATTTTCTCCGAAATACAAATTGATTTGCATTAATCTAAATCCTTCAATTCAATGAGAGACTTATCAACATGAGACAAAATTATGTTCATGAATAAGAAAGTTAAACCAAAGTACTTTTTACATGTTTTTACTAGCATATGTATAAGCACTATCTAGAAAAAGACATTGATTAAAGTCAAAGTCAGAGACATTTATTGAGTTAGACCCCAGAAGGACACTTATGAATGTTCTACTACCTACAAAAATAGCGTAATACTTACCTATATTGTATAGTATACCTATAATAATGTTGATATATTTATAATATTAAATGAATATTGATTATGTTTATAATCTAATATATAAAATTCTCATGTCTGCAAAGTCCTCCGAAATGGCTTGACCAATTCTTATGAAAAATTTTGTGCATATTTGGTAGGCCTGAGAATCGGTTGTAAACTATTTTTTATACCGCTACGCGGGTGAAACCGTGACAGACAGCTAGTAATATATATGTATATTTATAAGTATACCTGTATAATGCATTTTCTATCTTTATTAATATTTTTGTTCTATTGGTGTATCTGGGGGCACGGCGGTGCCCCCGCCAAGTCAAGCAAAAAATTGAAATTATCTTTTTTACTATAGTTTTTAAATTATAATTATAGTAATAGCATTTAAAGTAGTTTTTAGATATTATAGTACACTTGCCTTTACCATTGCGCAATTTGTTAATTGATAAACTCATGAAGTTGGCACTCATAAGACAAGCTTGCTTAGTTTGGGGCCACAAGAATACGAAACAATAATCACTTAAATAATTAAATGTAAGTAAGGCTTAGTGTTTGTTATTATTTTAATTAATCTTGTAATTAATTACAATATTTTATGTGATTGTTGTAAAGTATTTTTAAAATGAATATTTTTGAAGTGAAAACTTCTTTAGGCGCGTTGAGCACTTTTTGGGTGAACAAAAATCATGGAACACGCGTCATCGTCACCCGAAAAACGTGACCATGAGCTATATGTATACTGTGTATAATATGTGTACTTTTTGGGTGAACAAAAAGCGTGAAACTCGCATCATCGTCACCGCACGCTTCCCATGAGCTATACATATGTATACTGTATATATACAATATGTAAAAAAAACCCTGTCCGACCCGAAAGTGGCATATAGGTATCCTAATGACATTGCAAAAAAACATAAGGAAATTAGATTATTCTATAAAATAAATGTTAGTTTTTTTTTTTTTTTACTTTTTATAGGCTTGTGTTTGACCACAATCTGACTATGGTAGGTGATGATGTGGCCGAAGGTGGTAAGCACACAAAGCCTAGAAGGATCTGGCTCTCAAGTGCAGCTGCCGGAACACGCCAATAGGTGTTTGGCAACAGATTTTCAACTTGAGGATGACGATGTTTACCTTCACCGATAGCTCAAGCTGATTGTAGGATTCGAACCCACGACCTTCGCCGCGGCGTTGGACGTCACTACCACTGAGCTATCATCGTAATTTATAATGCACCCGAATTACCCCAATTTACCTGAAATCTGGCAAATTTTTGAAGTGTAAGCAACACCGTCGTTGGCGGCGGTATGTTTAATCGTGTGGCAAACATAGCGCTGTGCCCTGTTAAAAGCACCGACGCACCGGCACGTGTAAAGCGACAATACCTACCTTGCATAGGATTCATCAAAATTCCGTTTTTCCTTACTTGTCTCATTTGGTAAACAAGCAGAAACAGTAAGTAGTGGGTATGAAAATTGTGACCTTAAGTTAGGTATGAACGTCTTGATTATTGGAAGAAACACATATGATATGAATTACACCAAAAACTGCCGCCAAAATTATTCAAAATAATTTGCATAAAATCAAATCCATTTCAACAGATTAAAAATGACATATCACACTTTGACGTTTCTAAATGCTAGTTGCTCGTTTTATTTCTTTATAAGGAAAATATGGTTTTCAGAAATATTTTATTTGATAGTATCGTGATAATGAAGGATATCCTGGCAGCTTACTTTAAAAATATTATTATAAACACTATTTATAATCAGAGTATGAAAATGAATGAAAATCTTTTTTATTCAAATAGGCCTGTAGCGCCACATACCAAGTCAGAACATACCTACCTTAACCAATTACCATAACCTCAAAACCATACCAGAAATACCAGGATTTAGAAATAAAACAACATGCAAGAAATATGTATTCAAGACAGGGAAAGAAAACTCAAGACAGTCGCACAAGTATTTATTTTACCCATTAAAACCTTACCACGCAATGACGTCATGTGCACATAGAAACAATGAAAAGCGTGCATTAGAAACAAGCGAAGCAAACCATCGGCCTGCAATATGTGTTAATCGCCTCACTGCACTTCACTGCACTTTCATCACTTGCTGGACACCATCACATCACATTCACAATCTTCATTGCTGCGAGCTCCAAGAAACACATGTGAACACATCGGCGACTGCGGCGAAATGGGAGACGGCGCGTTGATGCTGCGCGTTTTTATGCACAGGCGCGATGCGCGTTTGTAAGAGCGAGAGAACAACATGACAACAGCAGCGAGAGCGGGAAGAATATCTCCGTCCCGCTCACACCATCATCATCTCGTTTTATTGTTATTACACCGTTATAAAATTGTACTATAAATAGACCGTTACCTGCCAATAAATTCATTCCATTCTGATACTTCAAACTGGCGTTTCATTGTGCAACCTATGTCCCTAAAGTGGTGACCCCTACAAGAAGAACACAGCAAGCAAACCAAGATGCAAGATCAAGGAAACCAGATGGAAGACAAATCCACTTCAGTTCCTGCTGCATCACATCAAGAACTTGCCGGCATCGCTCTCTCAATGCGGATCCCGAAATTCTGGCGTGACAGGCCTAGCCTGTGGTTCTTCAGCTTCGAAGCCGCTACCGACGACATGAAACGGAGTCGGAAACAACTAGCTCAGATGGTAATCGCACAGCTGGACAAGATGGACATCGAGCAAGTCAGCGACCTACTGTATCATCCGACCGAAGACATGTACACCGCGCTAAAAGAACGTCTCATCTCTGTGTACGAAGAATCAGACAGCAAGCAGTTCCAGAAACTACTCCACGACATGGAACTCGGTGACCAGAAGCCATCACAACTACTCCGGCGGATGCGAAGTCTTGCCCGCGAAAAAATCCCTGATTCAACGCTACGTCTCATGTGGACCAACCACCTCCCAGCGCACGTTCGATCTGTACTCGCCGTCAGTGAAACCTTCAAGTCTCAAGCTGCTCTGAACGAACTGGCACTACTCGCAGACAAGATAATAGAAAATTCCAGCACGCAAGTTTCGGCAGTATCTTCCACGTCAGCGCCACGCACGCACACAGACACGCAGATCTTGATGGAAGAAATTCAAAAACTATCACTAGAGGTCGCTGCTCTCAAGTCGTCAAGTTCACAGCCGCAACACTACAATCCACAACCGTATCGCCGTCCATTTTATCAGCAAAACCGCCCTGCAAGCCGAGAAAACAGCCGCCCACGCAGTTTAACACCACCGCCATTCTGCTACTATCACCGTCGTTTCGGCGCCAACGCAAGCCGCTGCACGACGCCGTGTTCATTCAGAAGAAATCAAAATCCGGAAAACTAGAAACAACGTTGGACGAGGCGGATTCCAGCGTTTCAGAATATTCATACCGCCTATTTGTCACCGATCAGAAGACTGGACTCACCTTCCTCATCGATACTGGAGCAAACGTGTCAGTCATGCCTCGAAGAAAAGGCGAAGCACTCAAGCCACTCGATTTTCATCTCTACGCTGCAAACAATACAGTTATACCTACATATGGAGAACGAACGCTTGAACTGGACCTTAAACTTCGCAGACCATTCAAATGGAAATTTATAATAGCAGACATCAGTAAACCTATAATCGGTGCTGATTTCCTGAAACACCACCAGCTTATCGTCGATATCAAGAACCGGCGATTAATTGACGGAAAAACAAGTTTAACATCAAGTACATTCGTCAAGGCCACCAACATTCCAACAGTACGAAGTATCGACGTGCAACAGTCCTATCACGACATCCTAGCGGAATATCCGGGAACTACAAGATTGACTTCAATGAATTTGAACTCGAAACTCGCCGTAGAACATTTCATCGAAACCACCGGGCCACCTATTCACTGCCGCGCCCGACCAATCGCACCGCATCGTTACGAACAAGTCAAGAAGGAGTTTGAAAACATGATCGAACAAGGCCTATGCCGACCAAGCAAAAGCCCGTGGTCATCACCATTGCACATAGTACCAAAGAAGAATGGCGATCTCCGAGTCTGTGGCGATTACAGAAGACTGAATGCCGTCACAACACCCGACCGCTATCCGATCCCGAGAGTCAAAGATTTCACATCGCAACTCACAGATAAGAAAATATTCAGTACAATTGACCTCAACAGAGCCTACCAGCAAGTAAACGTCCGTAATGGAGATATTGAGAAGACAGCAATTATTACACCTATGGGACTATTCGAATTTCCACGCATGTGCCCAGGATTGAAAAACGCCGGTCAAACTTTTCAAAGATTCATACATGAAGTACTACACGGACTCGACTACGCATTCTCATTCGTTGATGATATTCTCGTCGCAAGCTCTGACGAAATCAGCCACAGGGAGCACCTTCGCACTGTACTATCAAGACTAGAAGCAAATGGCATCACAATCAACCCCTCGAAGTGCATATTTGGTCAGCCAGAAGTCAAGTTTTTGGGTTACACAGTCAACAAAGAAGGTATCAAACCGCCTGCCGAAAAGGTCACAGCAATCAACCAGTACCCGAAACCGAAAAATATTGAAGAACTCAGGCGTTTCCTCGGTATGATAAACTTCTACCGTGATCACATACCTAATGCTGCCATGATTCAAGCACCTCTCCATGCATACCTACACAACGGGAAGAAAAGAGACAGAACGATAATAGAGTGGGACGAAGAATCAACCAAGGCGTTTGAGGCGTGTAAAGTAGCGATTCAAAATGCAACTTTGCTCGCTCATCCATCACATATTGCAACATTGGCCATTTTCTGCGACGCGTCTGACAAATGCGCTGGAGCCGTCCTACAACAATTCATCAATGAAAAATGGCAACCACTAGGCTACTATTCAAAGA
The DNA here is from genome assembly GCA_951216915.1 of Tetheella fluctuosa. Lineage (NCBI taxonomy): Eukaryota > Metazoa > Arthropoda > Insecta > Lepidoptera > Drepanidae > Tetheella > Tetheella fluctuosa. Next base: position 5,886,190 of record OX578214.1, read on the forward strand.
GGTTCTCCGATGCGCAGCGAAACTACAGTACTCATGGGACTGCGCGCCGCGACGCGCACCGACACCGGTACCAGCGCCGCTGAACTTACCTACGGTCATAGCCTACGCCTGCCTAGCGATTTCTTCATCGACACGCCTAATAACAACGACATGGACTATGACTACGTGAATCAGCTGCGTGCCACTATAAACGCATTGAAACCAAGTCTACCTACAACGTGGCACGGAAACAAACGTCCAATATTCGTCCATGAAGATTTACAAACCTGCGAGTACGTGTTTGTAAGGAACGACGCCGTAAAGAAGCCACTACAGCCACCCTACGACGGTCCTTACAAGGTGCTAGAGCGAGGTAGCAAGACATTCGTCCTACAACTACCAGAGAGGCGCTCCGCTACTATTTCAATCGACAGGTTGAAACCTGCCTACATAATTAATGAAGACAACAATAGTGAAGAAAATGCAGACAGCTTACCATCAACACCAAACATTACCTTACCGTCATCACCACAGAACCAGATCACCGCACAGAAGCCGATTTTGAAGACTTCACGTCATGGGCGCAACGTGAATCTGCCGGTACGCTTTCGCTAGGGGGGGAGTCATGTAGCGCCACATACCAAGTCAGAACATACCTACCTTAACCAATTACCATAACCTCAAAACCATACCAGAAATACCAGGATTTAGAAATAAAACAACATGCAAGAAATATGTATTCAAGACAGGGAAAGAAAACTCAAGACAGTCGCACAAGTATTTATTTTACCCATTAAAACCTTACCACGCAATGACGTCATGTGCACATAGAAACAATGAAAAGCGTGCATTAGAAACAAGCGAAGCAAACCATCGGCCTGCAATATGTGTTAATCGCCTCACTGCACTTCACTGCACTTTCATCACTTGCTGGACACCATCACATCACATTCACAATCTTCATTGCTGCGAGCTCCAAGAAACACATGTGAACACATCGGCGACTGCGGCGAAATGGGAGACGGCGCGTTGATGCTGCGCGTTTTTATGCACAGGCGCGATGCGCGTTTGTAAGAGCGAGAGAACAACATGACAACAGCAGCGAGAGCGGGAAGAATATCTCCGTCCCGCTCACACCATCATCATCTCGTTTTATTGTTATTACACCGTTATAAAATTGTACTATAAATAGACCGTTACCTGCCAATAAATTCATTCCATTCTGATACTTCAAACTGGCGTTTCATTGTGCAACCTATGTCCCTAAAGGCCTTCACAAGCACTTATGAATAGTCTGACTCTAACGCACGGTTCGGAAGGTTGCTTTTACTGAGAAGAGCCGGCAAGAAACTCAGCAATTACTCTTTTCAAAACCAACTCAGATTCATTACATCAAATTATTTATCTAGTCTCACTGACAATATGTGTGTGTTATATGACAGTAAGGAAAAAAAAATATATCAAAATTATGAGTAACTTAGTAAACAAATGGATTGCAAACTGATAAGCAGACCAGCCCCCACAAGCAGCACCTGTTCACAAGTATGACGCATGTGGCAGCCATCGCCCTCCTCGCACATATTATAGGGAAGTGAGCGACCCGCCACACGACGCCGCCGCAAGCAAAGACCCCAAAGTGAGCATGACTAACTTAAGCTTACTACAAATAATACAAAGAGAAACTATTTCGAGAAATACGAATTATAACACACAATATGTTATCACTGAGACTATTAACAGGTTTATAAATCAAAATAATAACAATAATAGTACACAAAAGTAACAAATCTACCAAGCATTCGAGTCTTTGAAATAATCATTTACAGTATAATAAGCATTTTCTACTAATACAGCTTTAATCCGTTCCTTAAATTTTTGCAAAGGCTAATTTAAAATTGAAGTAGGGATTCTGTTATAGATGCGTGTACTTAGTCCTAGAAATGAGCCTTGCACTTTCTGGAGTCTATAGGCAGAAGTTACAAGTTTGTGCTTATTTCTAGTATTGATAGAGTGCACATCACTTTTTTTCGAAAAAAGACTAATATTTTTATGCACAAATAATATATTTGCAAATATATATTGAGATGCAACTGTGAGTATGCCAGTTTCTTTAAACTTATCTCTGAGGGAAGTTCGAGAGCCCAAGTTATAAATAGCTCGCACTGCCCTCTTAAAAAAAAAAAAAAGTCAAATAAGACAATAATTGTCAATAAAGAAAAACGGACTTTTAATATTTCAGTTTCGCCTAAAAATTCCTTCCGTCGTTCTGTTGTTGTGATTGTATTCCGCGAAATGTCGTACTCAAATCAAGAGTATTTTAATATGTTAATGTCTTTAGGTAAGAGTGACTGCAATTATGCAGCGGCTCGTAGAGATTACGAGATGCGTAATGTAATGTAATGTTTGCGGATTGTAACTGCTTTTGACCAAATTAAGTTGGACATAAATGTGCTACAAAGCGTCCGTGACAACCTTGTGCGACGGTGCCAGACCTGCATTACTGTTGGTGGTAGGAATATGGAACAGTATCTTCATCAGAACCATAGCATTGGCGTCCTAATTGAATAATCCGACACGATCAAAACTCGGACGACACATAAAAAGCTCTTTTCAGAGCTGCATGAAATTAATTGTTTCCAACGACTGTAATCAAACAATTAACTAATAAGCGGAGCATGGGGTCAACGGGGGTCATGACCTCATGCATTGCTACCCGATAGAAGACGCGCGCCGCTTTGTATGAAAGTGTTGCCATGTAAGTAAAAAAAAAATATAATATTTTAATTCAATTTTAACGGGTTTTTTTTAACTTATAATCTGAAAAGGATTACATAAATAGAACTTAATCTCGATACCTAATAACACCTTCATGGATCGGACAGGGTTTTTATTACATATTGTACAAAGATATAGGTACCTCCGTGTGTCTTCACTTCTATCGGCAGTCCCCAAAGACTGCCCCGATTTTATTGAATGAATGAGTTTAGAGTTTGAGTTCTACACTTGTATTCTATTTGCCATGTTAAAATCAAAGTTCAAATGACCTTTAAGAGGTAAACTTGGCACAAGTTAAGATTTCAAGCCTCTTTAGGGTGAAGAACTTGGTAAATTTTTACATTTATGTAATTTTTGAGATTGTTTTGATGGGGTCAATTTAATATTTTGCTATTAAGGTAAGTAGTTAATGGTGGTGGTTCTTACATAATGTTACGACGCAACTATTAGAGCCATCTGTTGTTCAATAGAGGAATCAATTATTCACACGCCATCTATTGGGGAGTGGCGGAACTATGTTCTCGATGTATCTATCGAATTGTAGATGCAAGTCGAGTTTTCTCGGAGCATCTACAATGTTTTGGATTTGACTCGAAAGTTTTCGATGTCGATGCGCAGCGATAGGTATAAATACGAGCGAGCGATGAGTAGCGGGTCCGCGGTTGAGAGCCCTCAGCGCTCGCCGCTTTGTCCGCGTAAGGGTGAGAGATGGTCCCCTGGACCCACCACCTTCTGGTCCTGTCCAAAAAAAGCGGGAACAGTCAGTCATCTTTTGACTACATCGCGATTCATAAGTGAACTTTAAGTGATATACGTGCGATATATACTTGTGTGTATTGTGATTAGTGATCAGTGCATGTGGAATACTGTTAACCTGTTTATGTGTAGGTACTTAATGTATCTTGATTCTTCGAGAAGTTTCTTTTTATGTCCTTCTTAATAAACGGCGTGTGTTTTTGGATAAACAAGATCATTATAATATACAAGGTGGATATGATGGTCAATCATTAAAACACCATTGTTTCAAGAGCTTTAAAGTACTATAATAATGCTGGGGCTACATTAGCGGGCTACGGCGAATATTCGTGTTAACTCGATGAGTGTGGCCGGGTAGATCGTTGCAATGCGTAGTATTCGGGTGAAGACGATGTACTATCGGGGCATTGTCGGAAAGCTGGCGCTCATCAAAGGGATTTGTCGCGACAATATTCGCTTGGGTGGCTACACCTACGTCACTTCAGTGTCGTCCAGTTTTGAACAGCCTACGTCAGGCCGCACAACACAACACAATCCGGCACGATGAATCTTCGCCCGCCTAATGTAGACAAGAACATCGCGTCGCGTATGCCGTACACGATGTTTTTAGCGCCAACGTCGATCGCCCATTATGCTACTACTTAGTACTAAAACATGCATTTTTACATAACAGTATTTGTATGTAGTCAAATAAACTCGTTACTAGTTAACGCTAACAAATATATAAAAACTACAAAATAATACAATAACCCCCTCACCCTCCAACACCCTCTCACCTAGCACCCCCTCACCCCCCTCAACCACCCCTCACCCCCCTTAGCTCCCTCTCACCAACTAAATCCCCCTCAACCCCCTGCCCCCTCAACCTCCATCACCCACCAACACCCCTCATCCCCGTGATTAAATTGATTAAAGCTCTGGTTACAGTTAATGATCAACCGTTTTATCCACCTTGTATTTATTGAAAATAAAATCATTGATTAATAATGTTTCCCCCGTTTCAGGTTCAAGTACATTTTTAACGCTGCCTTTTCGCTGCATGATCGCACGTCTCCCCCCCCGTCCAAAGGTTTTAAATGTTCGATTTAACTTAAGTTACATTAAATATAAATGGAGAACAGCTAACCCACGTATGATTCAGGTACTTCGAATTGACATAGAACCTTCATGGTTTGAGACTTTTGAGTGAAGCTTTTCTCACATGGTACCTATGAAGTTCTTCTTTTAAAAAATCTGCATCGACTTTCAGTTGTTTTTTTTATTCAGCTTAGACAAGAAAGATGGATACTTCGAAAATTCGAGTGATTTTTTAATACGAGTTCCGACGCGGAACTAACGCGGCAGAAACAGCTCGAGATGGGACTGCTAATGAGCGCACCGGTGCGATTTTGGTTTAAACGCTTTCGTGATGGAAACTTTGATTTGAAGAACGAACCACGTGGAAGACCGCCCACACAGGTGAATAACAATGAATTGAAAGAGATGGTGGAAGCCGATCCGAGCCAAACTACCCAGGAATTAGCGGCATGGCTTAACGTTCCCTTACCAATAATATCGACTCATTTGCGTCAAATCAATAAAATAAAAAAATATGAAAAATGATAGCAAAACTAGCAGTGAAACAGCCCCGACTCATGAATCGATCTTCACCATTATTGCTTCATGATAACGGGAGACCTCATACAGCACGCGAAACAGTTTGTCGAATCTAGATCACCAGAGTTCTATCGTAAAGGCATAAATGACCTTCCTATTAGATGGCAGCAATGTATAGATTATAGATAATAATGGTAATTATTTTGATTAAATAAATATGTTAAATAAAAAAAAACGAATTTCAATTTTTCTGTACAAATCGGCAATTTCATACTTTAACCCCTAATATTAGCTGTAACGTACTGTATTATAGGTAATACTAAATGGCGAACCCATCGAATATGTGATGGAGAGGAAAACTTTTTTGAATTATTTTTTTATTATGTTTGTTACCTCTGTAACTTGAATTTTTATTTGTGAAATAAATAAAAATTCAAGTTACAGAGGTAACTCAAAATTAGTTAGAATGAATCTTAACCTTTACAAGTCGAATCAAAATCCGCCTAAGTCTAATTCCACTATAAATCGAAAACTCTATAGCTCGAATTTTTTGGGGTCTCCTTTGATGTTCGACCTATAGAGGTTCTACTGTAATTAGTTTAATGTTATACAAATCACATTTTCACGGCTAAAAACGAAGTTTTTCGCTCCAGGAACTTACTCGACTCGCGGTTGTTCCTACCTGTGCTCATGGTTCATATATATCTGTCCAATCCCCGCTAGTGAGGGAGGAAAGGCAATATTAAAGAATTTAGCAAAATCAAAAGAATCCATTCTTGACTAAAATAAATTATTTTACGAAAATAGAAATATGCAGTTAGTCTTTCTCAAAAATCGAGCTCGTTGTTACTTTGACCCTCTCTCTTTTCCATAATTTAAAATTGTCCATAGCCTCCCACTTCAATAACTTACCAATCTAAAATTAACCAGGTAACAGTTCTCATTATGCAGCTCAATAAAGGTAAAATAATTTTCTTTTCAGCTAATGGGGATATAATAGTTACGGTGCTGCCCGTGAACGCAAGGTGGCCGTGGGTGACATCTGCACGCTTCCGACCTGAACTAGTGCCTGAGGAGTTGATGGCTCAAGGTTTGACTGTAAGTATCAGGATCAGTATATATCAAAGTTCCTTATTTCTAAAGACTTAGATTAGAAGTATTAGAAAAAGAAGGATGTTTAAGGCTCCAGTCTCCCTAAAATCAGTGTTCTTGCGGAATTTATCAGAAAAGAAATATTGTTTTTTAGTCATCAGAAAAGTAATAAATGAAATATATTTTACGTTATTTTAAAGTGTGAAATTTGAAGTTTCCAATAAATATTTATTTTTTAATTTGACGCCACTTTTATTAGCTTTGTGAGGCTTTAATCATACCTCTATTTACGTTCCACGCGTAGAGGGTCTCATTCATGCACACGCCACGAAAAAAATATAACAAAAACAAGAAATGTATTCAGATTACATTTGTCGGCAAATCCTCTACAATAATATTATCTAGTTACTTTTTTTCAAAATTGTCTCAATTTCTTATTAAACTGCTTTATAAGTTATAAATTTCTGAATTTGACCCTTGCAACATATATTTTTTTCTATTACAAAGTAATGTTTTAGAGAAATCACACTTTAACCATTCCGAAAGCACCTACTTATCTGTGGAATAAAAAATATATGCATTCAAAAAATCATTTCAAATAAATTTACTGAAACTAAACTAACACATTTCTTGTTTTTGTTATATTTTTTTCGTGGCGTGTGCATGAATGAGACCCTCTACGCGTGGAACGTAAATAGAGGTATGTTTAAAGCCTCACAAAGCTAATAAAAGTGGCGTCAAATTAAAAAATAAATTATGTATTGGAAACTTCAAATCTCACACTTTAAAATAACGTAAAATATATTTCATTTATTGCTTTTCTGATGACTAAATAAAAATGTTTCTTTTCTGATAAATTCCGCAAGAACACTGACTTTAGGGAGACTGGAGCCTTAAGGAAAGTCGCTTCCTGCGCTTTGCCATATACTTCTAATCAAAATTTATACATGTCGTTTCTGAATAGTAAGATTTATGTTTAAAATAAATAAGTTAATTTTCTGCTAACCAATTGTATAATCTTGCCGACATTGTACTGATAAATGCAATTTATTATTTCAGCTCACTGTTGAGGAATATGTCCATGCCATGGAACTACTTGTGAATGATGCTCGTTTTACATTGTACAATATTTGTTATAAGCGTGTTCTCGTGTGCTGGATAACTCTTGCATTCCTTGTTCTATTAGCTCTTTTATTTTCTGGGCTTACAGGCCTTACTTTATTTTCTCTCGGAGTGTTATGGTTGATCCTTAATGCAGCTGCAATTTTTCTGTGCATGTGGATTAAATTGAGACTCTCAAAAGGCCTTGAACAATGTATGGCAAGTGTTAATAAACTACTCAGTAAACACAAGTTGATATTAGCCCTAGATGACAGGGGTAAGATTTCTTGTCACAAAGTAAATCTATGCTTTATTTATTTTGACGCTGGACCGTGTGTAGCCCATATACAACAATTCGTAGAGAGTGAGGAGGGCAAAACAATTATGCAAGGCTGGGAACAAAGATTGGATGTCTCTACAAGTGATATTGTTATACAAGGAAACCAAACCACAAGATTATCTCGAAGACAGGTATGTCGATATGCTGATATTATTATTATATTGCATCATTTCGAAATAGCCATTTAACCCTAAAATCGGGCGGGTTTAGGTAGGATCGTTATGCTTTTTTTTTCTTTTTTTCGTGGGGAAATCGTCATAGGATACCCGACCACCCCGAGGGGAACGGCCAAATTATTGCTGAACCGTACCGGCTAAAACCTCACGCAAAATACCACGCGCAGCGCTGAGATAGCACATTGCTGGGCAGTTATGATACTTCTACCCAGCACCCTCGCTATGCTATCAAATGAGTCGTGCCCACAGCGATTCATCGTCCTCCTCAGGGCTGCTACTGGGAGTTCAGGGCCTCCGCCGCCCGTCCCAATATTGTGATGACAACTCTCTATCTGTTATGTCAGTTACAAAAGTTAACAGATTTCTCAATCTGTCGATTAGCAAGGATAAACTTCTGGATAAGCATTGTTTACTTAAAAAAACCGGCCAAGTGTTGTTTTTTTTGTATCAGCAAGTTGACAAGCAGGCAAATTGTCCACCTGATGGATGATAAATGAAAACACATGTGATCGATAGAGTTGTGTTGGTATTTGGGTATTTTTTATATTAATCTTTGATGAGCTCAAAACTTTTGGAGATTTTGGATGGGTGCAAGATGGTTCATAATATCGGTACTTTACCTACTTTTTTGTCCCATCGGCCTAGCAAGTACACCTTTTCCGTCAAGCCCTGTATTTATTTAACCTATTTAATTGAATAATCAATGTAATTTTTGTATTACATATTAATTATTGATATTATGTATTTATTTATGATTTTTTGTGCGAGACATTTTGTGAGTGAATTATAGAATCTATATCTACTTACTGCTACAACCAGCGTGTATTGACTGTACCTACATTGACTATATTTACAAACTGATTGGGGGCGATGTAGGAAGTGTAACAGAATGCAAAGAGACCTTTTGTTTTTTTGTCAGTCTGTTTGTGTGTTGAACACGTTAATCTCCGTAACCACTGAACGGATTAACATGAGGTTCTCCCAAATTAATTAGGCGCTTCGTATAGGTTTCGTTTCATCGAAATCGGCTGTTTATTTTTTACTAGCTGTTCCCCGCGATTTCACTCGCGTTCCCGGTTTCTTTTCCTCAAACATTTTCTTTCATACAAACCTTGTCCTGAGAAATAGCCAAATAGGTGCAGCCGTTCTGAAGTGATGCGCTTACATACATTCGGCAATTTAATTTTATTTATATAGATTAGTAGTGATGTGGTAGACAGTAGTTATTATGTAGGTATCTGCCTAAATGATAGCAGTGCATAGGTTTGGTGGGAAAGCGAGGCATACGAATTAGAGCTTGCAATATAAATATCCATATTATCCGGGTATTCGTCTATTTTTTTAATCCGGATTCGGTAAACTTTTGGTATTTGGATATTTCGGATTTTTTGTATAATATTATGCTTAACTTTGCAATCATACGTACCTAAAATTACTAGCTTTTCGAATAGGACATGGAATGTTTTGGATTGTAGCGCCACGTTCGTAATTTTTATTATAAACGCATAACAGTTACAATGCAAATTCTTCCGGAACCAGATATTCTAACAAGTTAAATGTTATGTATGTTATGTTAAATGACATTGGTTCAAAGTATTTTGATCTGCTCACCGTGAAAATTAAATCCTATACGCATGTCTTGAATAAAATTCAGATATTTTGCCACAATTGCATCCGTATGAAGTTGTTCCCAAGGCTCTTGTTCCAATTAGTAATTAAGGTTCCGAGCCCTATTGTAAATGGAAACGGACTCGCAAACGGAATGAGTTACAGACATGAGAAAATTGGATATAATTGTGTTGTCCGTTGTCCAAAACCGAATATTGAATTGGAAATTCAATAGGGTGTATTCAAAATAAATTATCCAACACTAACCAATATATAAAACATCTAAAAAAAAGGGGAAACCACGATTATTTTATAAAATTTATCCTTATTATGATTTTTAATGACCAATCTAACCATAAAGAGTATGCTATATAATTATGACGTCACATGCTTGTATTTCATACAAAACTCCATATAAACCTATCGTTTTGACATTTCATAAAAAGTTGCTGATTTGAATGTCAGTCAAATACCCTATTAAATTATTTTTTAGGATTGGGGGGGGGGAGATTTCTTTTTTCCCATACATGGAGAAAGAGCCAGATTTTTTTCATACCCTGACATGTAAGTTGTCATTGTCTCTAGAGTCTAGACAAATAGGTACAAATATATTGTCTAGACTCTCGAAATACTCTAGAAATATACAGGGTTATTCAATGTTCACACTTATTTAATAAATGTTCAGTATCAACAGTAGAATTGGTCCCCTTACTTTTATCATTTATGCCATGATATTTTGTGACAAAACTGATCAAAAATAGTAATGTGCACTTCTTGTATGAAAAAGGATTTTTTTTACTGCAATTTGCATAATTACGAGTATAAGGTTACTTTGTTTAGTATTTTTTGTAAATACATTATTTATAGAGCGTTTTCACCATAAAATCTGGTTGGAGTGTATGTGTATCGGTTCTCTTGTGTAGGTAAAAATAATGTTTTAAATATTTTTTAAAAATTCAAATACAAAATAATGGGGGTCAGTCAAAGTCATCAGTTTTAGACCATTTTTGTTGTGAATTTGAACGTAGAATTTGGAATTATATGTTAGGTATATACCATAATATTTTATTTAAATTGGTTCAAAATGTACTTAGTTTGTTAGTTGTTCTTTCACAGTAAAGTTGAGTTAGTTTTATTATTATTGTACGGAACCCTCGGTGCGTAAGTTTGAATCGCACTTGCCCCGTTTTTTTTTGTTAATTTGGTTGGCGTGGAAGGAAGGCTTCATTCATGCGGCACCCTATTTTTCGAGATTTTCACTTTTCCAATTTGTTTCAAACTTTCTAGTGAATTAAAATTGTTTTATCACTCACACCGTGTGCTAACTCTGACGTGGTTTGCGATGGATCCGCTTCCACGATCACTTTTAATTCGTCCTTGTCAACTAGGGTCTCCGGCAGTCTACGGGGTTTGTTCTGTAGGTCAAAATTTCCAGAACAAAAACGTTGGTACCAAAAACCGTGTTTTATTTTACAGTAGCTTCCCCATACCTACACATCATTAATCCTTCGAGCTGTTTCTGCAGCGCGCTGGTGCCACGGTGGAACTCATATTCGTAAATAACGCGATATTTTAAGTTTTCCATATCGTGAACAGAAATGATGATGTCAAAGAAAAATCAAATGTCGCGACAACAAACAAATGAATCCCCAAATTCGAAAAAAATTGAGTTTGGAATTCCTAACCAAACGATGCATAATATTTGAGATCAAAGTGGCCATTTTCATATTTAAGGACCTCAGTTACAAGCATTTTTGTATTCTTTTCAATTCTTATTCTTTTAAATTTTTTGTAAACTTAAGTATCTCCAGACTTAAGGGCGTCACACACGGCGAAGATACTATAATATTTTATCTTAAGATATTATAGTATGAAAAGAGAAGCAACTACCTACCTTCACTTTCCTTCTCTTTCACTGGTATAGCACTGCCTCATATATCTTAAGGCGCTGACAACAGCAGAAGTCTATATTGCAACCCAACCTATATTAATCCTACTAAATGTACGGTATTGAAATTTAAATACATGATACTCAAGGATATGAATGACAAATTTATTTATCTAAAAACACGATTTCATTTCATTGTCTCTATAAAAAAAATTGCCAAACACAACTCTGAAATTTCCCAAATTTATCCTATACATGAATGTATTTGGATGTGATATTTTACATTAATATTGTTCGAATAATTAGAAAATGATTCATATTGTTAGTTTTTGGAATAAGGAATTTATTTGTACATAATTAATTATTTTTATAAATGTCGCTTACGTTATTTTCGGAGCAGTTAGGGGGAGGAGTCAACATTATGCCACACTCTTCTGTCACGTTACTTGCGTATTTTGCTTTGCCCTCACTCGCATTCCGCGGCGATCCGCGTTGCTAGACCTATGCCAGTTTTTTTCCGAGCGCGCGGTTTCTACATTATCATCCAAAATGGGTAAAATATTTTTAAAAAAATGTGCAATGTCTGATGAATAAAGTAAGGTAGTAAGCAATTTATTTCACAGTGATTGACAATGATAAAAGTAAACAAATACTTATGTTTGTCAAAGCGTCATATCACTGCCGCTAGATGGCAGTGTAATTTAAGAATGTATTCAGCCTATTCACATTATACCTTTTTTATTGAATTTTTTTATCAAATTAAATGACAATATTTGGAGGGAAAATGAATTGCATTACATAACTTTTACAATATGATCTGGTTCAAGGATCGCACGATCTCCCACCTGAGCTATTAATTAAATACTTATAAATAATGGCGAAATTTACTTTCTTATTCTAATGATATTGTAACAGTTTTTCATTGATTGAAAACACGGTAAAACGACGTTTTCTAAAAATGAAACCTAGCTATATATTTTGAATTTTGGACATTATTTTCTCCACATTTTTTTCTTCATTCATATTTCTTATTAAAAAACATTTATACATCCACACGGGCGACGCGAATATAAGATGATAAGAGAAGCGGTTTCATTAAAATTAGTAGGTACATACTATTGTAAATAATGGTCTGTTGTCAGCGCCTTAAGATAAAATATTATAGTATCTTCGCCGTGTGTGGCGTCCTTTAGGTGATAAACTGTATATGTACCACATTGAACTTACTGTACGGTGTGCAAAATTGTGCATATTCCGACATGTAATAGTTAGGTATGTCGTTGGTCGGTTTTTTTTTTGTAGATAATATTTTAAGTTAGTTCTGAAAAGCCTCAGTTCCGCCAGGTCCTACTAATGCTAAATTTTTATCCATTGACATGATTTTTCGAAAAAATCCGAATTTTTCAAATTATCCGGCGTCTTTACTATTAATTTCATCCAGTTACTAAAAATTCACGGATAATGCAAGCTCTAATACGAATGTGCAGGGTATGGCAGATCAAGTGTACCTCCGGTACCTGCAGCGGTGGGGCAAAGACTTTCTGCGTCGCCGACTCGACTGGACTTTAGACGAGGACAGTGGCAACCCCGCGGCGCCGCGACATATAACTCACGCGCTCTGCCCTTGTCAGTACGGCGAAGAGATATTGCGGAACAAAGAGCCCAAAGATATGCGAGCCTGTTGTCCACCTTGCAACGATTGGCTAAGGCGCCGCGGCCTCGATTGACCAAACCGCTACATGTTTGGCAAGTCATCAGATTTAACTTCTTTGACAATTGTATTTTAAATTAAATAATTTACTTAATATTTTTTATCTTACCCACAGGAAAGGGGGGCACTTCTATTGCTGAGATATGCATGTCGATGGGGAGCATATGCTGTTAAGAACAGATTGAATCTCAGCAGCACCGTGCCAGGGCGTCACGGTGATAAATATGTCTGCCCTTGTCAGTTCATAGAAGAGCATCTGAAGACTAAACCCCCGGCAGGTATTGCGAAATTTTTCGCTCTACCTAATCAGAACAATATACAATTATACTAAGTATTCACTCTCAAGTATTTCGAATCCGTCCACTGTTTTCGTGCGTGAATAACATATCACTAACGATAATTATTAAGTATACTTGTTAGGTAGATATTATTAGTCAATACTTATTATATAAACAGCGCGTTAAGAAATCACATTGGCTACCTATGAAATAACTAAAGAACGCCCTGCGCAGACGTCCGATGATAGTCGGACATACTTAATAATAACGAATACCTTAATTCTTAAAGTCGTTGAATTAGAATCTTCAAAAACATACTTCATATATACCATTATATACCTAGGCTGATCTATTAGTATCATCTTTCGTAGAGATGCCGGCACGGATCTTGAGCGCTCATCGACCGTGTAGGGATATTGGTTTCCACATCGTACACTTATGGCAAAATAAATACTTAGTGCACTCAATATTTTTTCTTTGTACTTATTCGTACCTACTGATTAAAAAACAAATCGTTTGTTTCATAATTTCTTAAATATATTTATTCATAAAATTAAAAAGTAAAATTTATGTTGTTTATGAGTATTATTTTTATATTACGTCAGTGTTTTTTATAACATCTGCGCATATCATTTCACATCTGCGCAGGTGAAGGGCAGCGAGCGCTCAAGATCCGTGCCGGTAACTGTAACTAACTTCATGTTGTGTTTAGTTATTTTATTTTCTTTGTCAGTTGCTAACTTGTGTGACAGAAAAGACGTTTGCTTTTCACTGCGCTAGTCCGTCTCAAACAAACTTTTTGTTTCCACCTCCTATATCTTTTATGTAATACTTTAATCTAAATGTTTTAAGTACCGTTAATTTATTTTGTTGTACGTCATCAAACCGCGATAAGTGCTTATTAGTCACGTTGCAAATACAAAAGTCATAGTAAGCCGGCTGATATTGACATCGATAGTTGATCTTATATGACTTATAAGTGTACCGACCGTCTGCTGCTCAAGTAGCGGTGGGTTTGGGAGGTTGCGAAAGTTATAAAAAAAGTAATAGTACGCCACCCACGCAGCTGATTGTTGTTTTCGTACTTTAATTATTTAAACAATCATCTAGTTAAATATCATCCGGCGTACTATAACCTTATTTTACGTAATTTTTTACAAGTTCGTGCGACAAGGTGACGCATAGTTCCCCTCCACGATGCAGCTGACTATTTTCTTTCATCTCAGAATGATGTCAAATATTTATGAAAAAAGTTTCAGCTGGCGTACTATAACTTTTTTTTTTACAACTTTCGCAACCTCCCACACCCAAACCCATCGCGCAGGTGCGTCAGGTGACGCTTGGTTCACTTATTAGTCATTCGAAATCTATTGAAAAAGATAGCAATGGATCGACGTAAAAACACTACCTAAAATGCTACCTCCCGGACTATATCTGTCGCAAGTCGCAGGCTGAACAAGCGTCAGTCGATCCTTTGATTTCTCTAAAAAATTGAAAAGTCCTCCAAAGTAGGCTTTGTTTTAATAAATTACGGTGTTTGTTTTACCGAGACCACGATTAAAAGTAGTTGTCAGCAACCGATACTTGCCACAAAATTCGGACGTCTGCAAAGCGCCTAATGCGTGCGCCTCACTCTCGCCGAGACAGCCCAAGAGTTACAAGCAGTCTTTTGTAAACAAATTGTAAAGATAGAACTAAATCTCCCCGAAAGCGTGGAGCGCGCTCTACATTGTGTTTCCTTGCGAATGGATAAAGGGGCTGCTACATGGTTTGCGATTCAACGTCCTCTATTTGACTTTGGTTGGTCTATAAAAATACGTCATTATACTGACATAATATATTTATTAAAAAACAAATGTTTCCCATGGTTTTATCTTATAAGATTAGCCGTAATGGCCATCGTTCCGCTCGCATGGAAACGCAGAATATACTTTTATCTTTCTTTGTGTAATAATACTAACTTTATGTAAAAAATAGGTTATCCGAATTTTGTTAAGAAAACTATCTACCTAATGTATTTTCAGTATTTGTATAAGTACATATTTATATTGGGAGAGGCCATAACGTAAATATTTAGGTACCTACCTACGGCAATAATATAGAATTTATAACTATGTACACTATTCAGATTTCTACATTGTATTCATTCCTTTATTTTAGTTGTCTATGTATATAAGTAAGTACCTATTTAGTATTTATGGTATTTTTTTAGTATTTTTGATGGTATATAAGATGAATTTGAATCATTATTTATTATATAATTAAGCTAGTAATTTTTCTCTAATTCAATAATGTAACTATAGTAGTACCACTACCACGTCTTTTGGTATTTATTCATATTATGAACATTCTTCGAGATGAACATTATATTATTCACTTTTTCTGAGTTATGAGAATAATGAATCATCTTCCTGCTCTATTCCCTCCCAATTATTTGGGGGCCGGCGCAGTACGTACCTACACTTCTTAAATTAATAAATAGTTGAGTTAAATCACTGTACTACCTGTATATGTACTACGAGACTGAAGAAATGAACGTTCCACTCGAGTTAGAAAATGTCTCGGAATACACTCACAAAATAAGGAAAAGCATAATCGTTGTCGTTATTTCTCATACTTCGATTTCTAATTTAAATGAATAAGAATGATTGTTCTTTATGCGAACTATCTAATCCATTTATGCTATTTAAACGTATAACATCAAACATTATTTTATGGAAAAACATAACTACTGAATACCTCAGTGTTACTCGTAAAAGCTACTATTTAA
This sequence comes from Tetheella fluctuosa, assembly GCA_951216915.1. Classification (NCBI taxonomy): domain Eukaryota; kingdom Metazoa; phylum Arthropoda; class Insecta; order Lepidoptera; family Drepanidae; genus Tetheella; species Tetheella fluctuosa. The sequence goes on from OX578214.1 coordinate 5,902,260, forward strand.
CTGCACATTGTTTTTAAACAGTTAAATACCATTTATTAACGCTATTTATTTCAACTTATTCACGGATGGATAGCAGAAAATGGTGAAATGACGTCACATAGTGTAACCGAGCGCGCGCACGGCAGCCATCGCACTCACGCGGTGCGCATTTACCACTACCAGCCGTTGTGATGTCATGTTACATTACAAGTGATAGCAAAAGTTTATTTCCGTGTGTTATGTTTTTGGCATATAAAACTTTTCACTAAAACCTTAGAAATCTTTGCATTTATCGCTTATTTCCTGTTGTGAGCGGTAGGGGGCGGGGTGTATGAAGGTAGTGTCATAGGTTTCATTATGTATACGGTGACTGAGTCGACCGGCAGCTGATTAAAGTTTTCATATATTGTGCCAATGATCGTGCCAAATTCGAGCTATTTTTTGCCTACGAGCTACGCCGGAACGAAACAGTTCTTATATTTTTTAACCGACTTCAAAAAAAAGGAGGAGGTTCTCAATTCGGAGGTCGGAATCTTTTTTTTTAATACATTATTAAGACAAAAGATAAAATTGTTTAAAACAAATGTAATTGATTCTATTAGGTAACTCCTTATGATCTTGCACAATCTACTTTTAGGTTTATTATAGGAATACTTTATATACTTGTATTGTACGATATTGACGAAATAAATGTAAACATTTATACCAAGCCTTGTAACCGTTTATTATTATATAGGTACTATGTTATTAATCGGTTTAGTCGATTATTTCGTTCGGTGTAAGGTTAACGTTTGTTTGTGCAGTTAAACACAATTTAGAGTTATATACTTAGTATTTATTGAGTAACATTGTAGGTATTTTCTAAACTACTTAACCTCATTAAGTAAATATAGTATAAAGTCTTAAATGAAAAAAAAATGTGATTAGGAGATATTATTCTTGTCGTTCCATATGTGGAAACCGATTTAAATTAATGTAAGTAAGTAGATACTACTGACCTACCAAATCAAAATAATGAATGATCTGAGATGAACTTATAATGGCAGGTAAATACCTACTTGTGGATAATTCATACACAGCAAAGTTTTAATGTTTGAATATTTCCCAAATATCAATTTAAAACCAAAGCTCAAAATGTTAAAGCAGCCATTTTAATTAGGTGTAATGATTAAGAATTTGTACTTATATTATCAGCTGGCCAATTTTTTTACACTATCATAATATTTAAGATGAAAATAAGATTGTTACCTAAAATAGTAAATAATATTACATAACTGGTTAATGAAATGTATTTGTATATCTAAGTTTAAAATGATTTATTGTACAAACGTTTTCACATAAAGTTCATCAATTATTTTACCGTCAGCCTAGGGTTGCTCACTCTTGAGGTTCAAAACCGAACATGCTCATTACCACGTTCGTGCAAACGCGGTAGTAATCGTTTAGTAACGTAATTTTTTTACACTCGAGGTACAGGATTGAGGATCAGTCACGTTTCGCCTTAAGTATGCAGATTTTTAGCGCATTAAAAACCAATAAATTCTGCGGAAAAATATTGAACTCGGATAAAAAAGGACGAAGATAGTGATTTCAGTTCCGTAGTACCAAAAACATTTTTTCTGTGTTCCATTAAAAATATGAAAGGATAAGAAAAAAGCGCGTGCAACTCAGTACACGTGACCAGGACGTGTTCCCAGGAATTTCCGAAAATACCGAGTAATCCCGGTACTGAGAGGAATTACCCGGTACCGAAACTACAGTCACCCGGTACCCGGTACCAAATAAAAACACTGGACGATAAAAAAACCGTAGACTCGTGCACTTTATCTACCTACCTCCTAATGTGAGGAGGGTTTGAGTTTGTGAGTGGACTAAAAAAGGAGAAATATAAGACCATATCGTCCTGCATCAGTGCAGTTAATGCGTAATTTGATTGCAGTTTCAATTAGAACCCGGTCAGATGTAGCGTTTTTCTGATTACTTTTACGTTCTGATAACTGCAAAATTCATTATCTGGCGCAAGCAATATTAAAAATGTCTTGTTTTCGAAACATATATTGGGTTTGCTGAACAACTTTTACTAATATAGAGCAAACTCTGAAATCGCGAACAAAATTTCTTCTTTGCATACAAAAGATAAACATTGGTGCAATGATAAAACAATAGGTATTGGAGAGTTAAAATGGTGGTCAAGATTATCGGAATATTATTATTATTATAATAACCGTCAGAGTAGGTAGGTACCTATAGTTGTTAACCAAGCGAGGTACAGTCAGCGGCAAAAGTATCTTGGCACTTTAGTACAGTGTCACATTACACAATTCATAATTTTCATACAAACTGTCAAGAAAATGTCAATAGAATATTATGAAAGGGTATTAAAATGCCAAGCTACTTTTGCCGCTGACTGTACCTAGGTAATATTTAAATGAAAGTACGTATAATGTTGTGATCGAAACATTCCGTCCTAAGTACTTAATATTAAAGTATCCTAATTAAAACTATATTACAATTTCGATATCATCGAGGTGTCCATAAATATGTTATATGCTTAATTATTTTTATGTACTCTTGTTGAAAATATATTATAATATATCTACATGCATTATAATCTTGGTGTTTTAATAAAACCTTGATAAATATAACGACATTCTAAAATTCTATTGTCATAGTCAAAAATGAATTGAAGACTCCAGGAGAATATTCTTATAATTATATTTTAGTAGGGATCTTGTACATATTATGAAGAGACCTATGGGGTCAGAGTATATTGTAAAAGGAACTTTGAAAAGATCAAATACAAAGTTGAAACATGATGGGACGTGGGATTAGGGTGGGGATTCACCACAGCCGATTGATCCTGGCCTCGAGGTTGACCTTACTAGATAAGTAATTAAAAAATCCGACTGCGGTAGGAAAAAATAAAGAATATTAAATGAATATACACTGAAAAGTAAGAAACAAGTAAATGATCTGAAACTATAAACTATTATCTATGTATACTAATATAATAAAGGAGTAGTTTTTTTTTTGTTTGTTTGTTTAAAGGCGCTAATCTTAATAATCGATAGGCCAATTCTTGAGGAAGGTTATAGGCTATGTTTTATCCCGGGAATACGGGTGAAACAGCGGGGAACAGCTAGTACAATTATAAAAACATTGGGTGCACTCGGACGGGACCCATTCCCAAATAAAATTGGAACTGGATGGAAGAAAGTGAAATTGGTCCCGCCTGCTACCCAAAGTTTGATCGATGCCCGCTTAGTCAGGCTTATTCGTCTTCACCGCATGATCAAGCCAGCTGAGTAAGACTCAGAGGGAGGTTCAGCTAGCGGTTGACAGCGGCGGCGTCTAGGTCCGCTCTTCTTCCTTACGTGGTCATCCGATCTGGAGTTGCCGAAACAGCGCGGTGCTCGTAAGCCAAGGTGGCTAACGAGGCAATTCCCTGTCTTTGACAAATTACTAGCTATTGAATATTAGAATCCATAGCTTTAGTTTACTACCGTTAGACTGCAATAAAATTATAGGACGCTTCCTTTGGACGCTCCCCCTAAACGCGTGACCCACCATCATAATCGCGCGCACACGGACGATTTTTGATTAGAAGTAAAAAAAGTAAGAAAAAACATTAGTATGTTTTTTACATCGTTTCTTGTTTCTTTTTTTTGCTAAAGGCATCTTATGTCTTATAGTAGTTTACCGTTCGGAAGAAAGTAATAAAACTGCTGGGTGTTTCTGTACGTACCTACATACCTAACCTATACTATAATAAAAATATGCAGGGGTGGTGCACGGTGAATCAGTCTCTATGAACCATGATTTATTGTGTATCCTGCTTTAATTATGATAGGAATGGTAGATACATACATTGTACATACCTACCTACAAGTGAACAAATTATTAACGGTATTGATTGGCCTACCTAAACTAATAATATAAAGAGGAAAGATTTGTTTGTTTGTAACGATTTAACTCAAAAACTGCCGATTATAAAAATTCTTTTACCGTTAGAAAGCTACATATAAAATTCAATACGTGAACCGTTCGACGCCACCTCGACGTTCCCTACTAGAGTGGCTCACGGCAGAACGGGTTTACGAATTTGGATTGAAATTTGACACAGAGATAGATTATAGTCTGGAATAATACATAGGCTACTTTTTATCCCGGGAAACATAAGAACCCTCGGGAGCGCGGGAGAAACCGCGGGGCGGAAGCTATTAAAAATATATACGAGCATATAATATAATGTTACAAGTAGCTCTGCTACCCGTGCGAATCCGGGGCGGGCCACTAGTTCCATATAAATTTGTCGATTTTTTTTAAATAAAATGAGTGCGTTTAGCTGCACTCACTCTGGACGGAGCGACGTCGAAACCGAGAATGTTACATGCTTGCTTAGATGCCTATTTATTTTAACCTTGAAGGTGTCCAAATTATAGGTGAAAGTAAAATCAGACGAAGCAAAACACTGATTCCATGGACTTAAGGATTATGCTGGGATTACGTAATAATATGTTATTAAATACGCTGTTTTATTATCACAGTAATAGGTATATTTTTCAGATAAAATAAAAATTGTAAAGTACATAAATAAAAGGTTAACATAAAAACCTAAGTATTATAAAAATAAAATCTTTGCTAATTATCTTTGCTTTGCAATAAACAATGAAATACTGTAGACGGCTATTTTACATATTATACATTTTTATATATTATAATAAATATTACCTACTTAATAATACCTTGTTGATAAATTCAATTGAGGCCAGATTTTTCTATTTTGGAATAGCTGGGCGATTGTTTAATACACTCGAAATCCAATACCAAACCGTTTTTTTTTAAATAAAATTATGACTCTGTCATTGCTATCTCCTTCCAACACACTCGCAACGAGAGATAGCAGTCGTGGTACCGCCTCCGTTAATATGAAATATGTAAGTTTGTTTCGTGATAATTCCGCACGGGATTTGAAATGATTAATTTTCGAATCCCATCAATCGAGCCTTGAGCAAGACCTTCCTTAAGTTTTGATTTGTCAGTGACTGTAAAAATACGCTTTGAAAGGCCGTATCAATTTATTGCGTTAAACTAAAAAAATGAATATTTTATAGAAGTGTGAGGCTTTTTCTGAGAAAAGAGCCTTGACACACCGACAACTAAGTGATTTTATAAGAGTTCCATTATGAGGTTCGGAATCCCAAAAAAGTGAAAAAACACACATTTAGTTATTACTTACAATTTGAGCAAAAATATGAAATTTATATGATCAGTAAATTCATGGCAACTGCTGTAAGCTGTTATTTATTATCATTTTTCCGGGACTTTTTGGGAGTCGCTTTGGGATTATCTCCAGCCGGGAAGATGCCTCGGAAAGTGTTCCGTTGTTCTTTGACTTGGGACTCCTTGTCAATGGCCGAGATGACATCTCTATTCCGTTTCAATTGGTTCTCACTGCTATCGTCCCTGATGTCAATGGACGAGGCGAGAGATTCTAGAGAAGTGACCGTCGAACGTTCTTGTATTTTATTGCGAAGTGAGAGATCAAGGTAAGGTCGATTACCTGACTCCACAACTGTATGTATAGAGCAAGTGCTCTCAGTAGGAGCCAGATCCTCCAGTGCGGCCAACTGCATGATCTCACGCTGCGATTCACGAGCCTCCACGAGGAATATGCTTTCCTGAGAATCACGAAAAAATATTAAGCTTTTCATACAGAAGATCCAGTTATTCAGATGATAAATGGAAAGTTACTATCTATCACTTTTAGTTTATTGTTATAATTTCAAGTAGTAGGTACCTATGACTTAATTTCAATAAAAAAAAATCCTATCCTAATCCTAAAAATATTGATGTTTCATCCAAAGCCTCATAAAGCCACCGGGGAAAGACAACGTATAGATCTAATATCTACTATCTCTGTCCAGTAACGTTAACGTATTATCATATACCTAGTATCAAACCACTAATACATCTTTACTCATATGAATTCCTATCAGTTCTCTTCTGACGAAATTTTAATATTATATTAGAAATCACATGAAATTCTTTGATAAATATTAATCACTTAAGTTATTTAGGAATCGTGTTCACTCAATCAAATTAAACGTTCGTAGTAGGTTACGCATACAAGAAATTAAATAACGATTTCAACACCATTTACGTAAATTGGTCGTATAATATTTTCAAACTATTTGAGTGATCAATCAATGAGGGCAATATTTAAAACATTTGCTTGTATTTAATTTGGTCGCTTTACTATGTGCCGTTTGCTTGAAATTTATATGTAGGGTAGGTAGGGGAGATGTAGGCAATCGGAGTCAGTTGGCAATGGTGATCACCACAAAATAACAAAAACCAAACGCGAACAGGTGATACCAATGCGATGTCATTCCCGTGCGCGGATGGCGGCTCACACGTTTCGCGCGAAGCTCTTGAGAGAAACAGATGTGTGAAGATTTCGCGCTATTCTGATCTAAATTTTTGAGTGGATAAATCCGAAGATACGGCTTAAATCTTCACACTCTCATTGCCCACATTACCTAAAATCGATGATACAATGTATATTTTGCTAGTAGATGACGAAAGTCCGTCCTAGGAAGACAAATAAAGCACTGCAACTGTACTGGAAGGGACTCTGTTCGCAATTATGAGTGCGATATGTGTTGATCACCTAGGACAAAAAGTCCAAGTAGGTAAGTCCAGCTTTGAGAAAGATGGCGGGGGACAGCTAGTAAATCATAATTAAATATTTATTTATCAAATTCATAAACATTTTAAAAGAGACACTCATATTACAAAATTCAATTCAAAACCCCTTGGCTCGCGATTAGGCCACGCATCCCAAAACTACGTATAAAAAAATCAAATTTCAGGAATCGCGAGTCAATATCTATTCATGTTGTAGTGTTTTTATGCTGATATAAACATGTATATCGTGACCTATTAAAGCATGGATGGCGTGAATTTCATAAGTACAAGGCGCCATTTCTTTATCAATTCTTTAATAATCACGTATTTTTGTGTTTCTAGCGACTTTGATCGTTGCTTGACAAGCTGTATGTTTTCTTTTTGTGATATCATTAAACTATTATTTACGAATTCATCTGAAAATCCTCGGATTAATTTGTACCCACCCTCGTAGGTTTACGAAAGTATTTTAATCTAACCTTTACTTCTTTGGTTGTGTACTGGTCAAGTTTATCATATATTACAGCATGAAGTCCCATCCCTTTGAGCTTCTTGATTGTATCCTTATCGTTGTTGTCATCTCCCCAGCAAAAAATCACTAAGCCCGCATCGGTCGCCAACTTAACCTGAATTTCAAAACATGCAAAATCAACGGCAACGGCCTAATTTAAGTTCTTCTGTACTAATACTAAATAATGAAACAAATAATAAATTTTATTTCTCAACCATAGACAGGGTAGATGGCATGGCAAGTAAAATCATAAGTATAAAAAAAGAATTCATTCGTATAGTACCTAGCAAAACTACTACTTTGCAGTTAAGCAAAGCCGACAAAAAGTTTCGAATTTTGAAAAAGCTCACTAGTTTCCATCACCCTGCACTGCGCCGCCGCCGTGCCTCTCATATCGGTGTCGTTATCAGCAACAACAACAGTAGCGCGATCGATGCAGCGTGTATATGATACTTGTCCACCGATATTTCGGTATCAGCTCGGTGTCGTTATCGACTAATGTGAAAATGCCCAATACGTGAACAATTACTTAAATAGAAAGAAATACACATACTTGCGTTGGATCACGAAGCAAATCTTCGGTGTGAACTACTATCCCCAAAATATCGGTACTGACCGCGTTTTGTACGGCAGCGGGGATCGACAAGCATCGAGGGTCCCGATACGGTTGATATTTACTTGTTATTCCCTGTACGTAATAAATAAGTTCCATCATTAATATACAATTTTGATGCGAGTATAGTAAAAAAAAATACCTCACTTAGTAGGAAAGTGAATACTTACAACAGTCAAAAACATAACTGGATATTTATTTTGCTTGTTCCTGACCATAGTGCATATGTCTGGGTTGAAACACGAAAACACTATTCGACGATCACCAGCATGTTTCAAGACTACTTCTAAAACCTGTTTAAAAATATGTCAGAGATACATAAACAACAACGTAATTTATTTTGTAGTTTCCTTTCTACCTGAGCCGCAACATAACTACGTTTAATATGAAATGGTTTTTTTTACTTTGTATAGGCTTGTTTGACCACAATCACAATAAACTAACACGCACACAAAGCCTAGATAATTTATTTACTTGAGGATGGTAGCCAGCCAGACGGGAACTACAATGTACCCTAGCACCTTGTTACAGTTTCCTTAATGTTTTCCTTCACCGAAAGCTCAAGCTCATAGAAGGATTTGAACACACGACTTTCGCCAAGACATCCAACATAAAAAACACTGAGCTACTATCGCCTTAAATATGTTTGTTTGGTATGTCAATATGGTTGGATCGTTGTGGAAGTCGCCATTATAGTTGAAATATTATAAATGTGTATGTTTGGATATTTGTGACTCAATCACGCATAAACGGATGAATGGATTTTGATGAAACTTGGCACATAGATGGAAACTTGGCACCCACTATTATGCAAGATATGGTAGATAGCTCTTGAGTAGATTATGAAATCGTGGGGCAGAAGCTAGTATGTAAATATTTATTGTCACTGGATGCAAAGAAAACACATACGGATATCTTATGTTTATCTTAGCATTCAGCAGTTGTTGTTGTAAGATACTGACGATGAGGTATAATGTGGTGTGCTCTGACTTACATACCTTGTCAACATATGTATTCATATCAAATGGATTGTTTAATTCAAAAGATCCATCATTCATCTCCATCGTCCACTTTAACTCAACATTAAAACCTACATGAGGGTCAAGGTTTTTGAGAACATCTTCTAATGTAGGAAAGGGCTGATGTTCTTCCAAATCTTCGTCGTAAAATAGTATTTCATGATTACGGCCTTCCACTAAGTGATACACCTACAGAAATTTTAAAAAATTACCTATTTATATACTGTTGAAAAATGGTACCAAATGGTAAATAACTACTGAAAGGACTAACGATTTTTTTTTACTATTCTATTTTCCCCAATAAACCCTGCTCAAGCATGTCAGTGTGTCAGTAATAGTGGCGGCACATTTTTCTACGGTGTTTAAATCATGGTAGGTAGTCAATTGGTCAAGTGACTATGTTTGTCACTTTTTTTAAATCATTTTTTTTCTCAAAATCAACTGGTTCAATTCTAGGCTAGTAGTAGCCCTTAGTGACCCATTTCAAATTTCCAACCTGTATATCAATAGAAATACCTTTAATTTCTGTAGATGTTCCAATGTTAAATCCTTCACAGGTAACTCTAGCATTTCTGTAAATTCAACTTGCTTTTTTCTTTTAATTGATATACAAACATAATAATCATGATAAATAACTGGTATCATATCTTTGCTTAGTTGTACATCAAACTCGAGCAAGTCTGCACCACTCGCAGCTGCCTTTTTAAGGGAAGCTATTGTATTTTCACGAATAGCATTACCTCTGGAAAAAAAATATCAAATTAAGGATCTAATTCACAAATATCATTTTACTTGACACAAACAAATATTGACAATTATCAGGAAAATATATATCTTACTCTTTGGTCTTGAAACTAGCACCTAAGCCACGGTGTCCCACTTCTAACCCAGTCCAGGATGGATCCCAATACTTAGCGTAAGACACCTGTAGGTTACAAAGGTTCTCCGACATTGGTGAAACAATCAAATATTCAAAGTTGACAATTCCCAAAGGTCTATGCTTTACATTACAAGTCACAGGCAATTCTAAAGATCCTTCAGATGGTTTAAACATATTTGGCAATACATATGTATATCCTACATGGCATGGTGGATCTTCAGAAGAAGCCCGTGTACTGTATGAATAAAAGTCAATAAGATATGCAAGGCTCTTAGGATCAGGTGACGTAATATTTATAAGTAGAATGTCACTAGGCTTGTATTCCCTTCCAAACTGTTCTTGTGGCTTTAGATGACAAACAGCTGCATTGTTGTCAAGGGTGGCAACTTCAACAATCACTCCTGCTGGCATCTCTGTATCCATTGTATCCGTACTAAGAGATGAGTCTTCAACATGGGGTTCAGAACCAAATGATAACATAACAGGTGTCACTTTTATATTCATGAGTCTCCCGGCCATGCGGGACTTCAGTTTTAAAGGGTTGTTGTTAAATTTGAATTGCACTAATGTTTGTGTTGTGAGCCATCCAGTTGTAACAGATTTTTTACCATTATAGTCACCAAACACATCAGTGGCTGGATGCAACATACTCTCTTTGATGACTCTAGGAGTAATGTTGGTCTCCCAACGAGAAATCAGTAAATCATTAGAACCTTCATATGCAATACAGATGATGTATCGATAAAAAACATCACAAGTGTTGGGTATTGTTATAGATTTTGACCAAAGACCAGAAACTTCATCATGCTCCAGAGGTACTATTTTATTATGATTCCACTCACCAAGCTCAGGAATACTTCCAGTTATAAACACATTCTCCTTAGGCCTTAGATTTGGTACGGATACAGTAAACACCCACTGTTGTGACACCAATTCAGTTTTTTGTTCTGGTTTATTTGCTGACATTCTTCTAGGTGGTTTTGTCCTTTGTTTATTTCTGTCTTCCAAGAAAAACCAACGTTGCATCATCTAACAACATAAATTGAAGTAAAATCACTACGACATTATCACTATAAACAATACAAATTGCTATGTTCAGTTTTAATCACAGTTTTATAAAACGTAGTGATTTAATCCTCTCCTCCTCTCTCTTTGGCCAGATAGGGCTGCGTTCGTTCAGTATCTACGCCGTCAGACGCCGTGTGATCGCCCGACGAGTATGATCAAAGAGTATAATAATATATTGGATGGATTATGATAGCGTTCAGCAGAGAGTATATAAGCCCTACGTTTTAGGCTGGGAATACACGTCAGATTTTTTCATCCGATAGTCTGATCAGACTATCGTAAGGCGTTAGAGCCATTACTTTATTTGAACATACAATACACGTCTGATTCAATAGTCGGATGGAATTGTATTGAATGTTCGCCGGCTTCCGATAATCGGATCCGACTATCGGATGAAAAAATCTGACGTGTATTCCCAGCTTTAAGTAGAGAAAATCGTCAGGCGATCACTTTGACAATTCACAGTGTATTATAAAGACCATTTTTCGGACATGAGCTTTTTATTAGAAATACAGATATAATTAGTCATTTGAAACGTGAGAATAGAACTCCCGAGTGACAAATATGCCTAATCAAGTAGATTTTAATTTTTGAAATCTCATCAGTTTTTGTCCGCATAAAGTTTAAAAAAATTCTACACCAAAAACTAATTGCAATAAAAAATAGCTGATTAGGTAGTTTAAAAGCGCATTTTAAGCTTTATTTTCTAGAGCTTTAATGAATCGCGTAAGTTGCTTAGAGCCAGAGAATTTTCTTATTTTTAATTTTTAGTTTTTATTTATTTTCTCAAATGATCCGCTGTTTCAGGAAGAGATATTTATACATAAATTTAGATCTGTTATTCTTCTATAACTCACAAAAAAATTACGTCCTAATCTCGTGGAGTTTAGATACTACAGCTTATTTTAATTATATCCGGATTTTTTATCATTAGGGTTGTCACTCTGTTAATTAATTAAATATCCGGATATTACCAAAATTGTTGCTGCATGTTCTAAAAATTACACAAATTGTTATTAATCTATTTCAGTGATACGTTTTATGGGGCATGGGAAGGGGTCCACCCTCGCAAGGCATTTTGCTAAAACCCCATGTCAATGCATATAACGTTGAGGAACGGGGGTGAGGCATCATGGAGCCGTACCAGACCCATGATGCTACTTCGCCTCAGCAGAATCTGACCCACTCTGCTGGGGGATGCCCTTCTGGGCTCCAACCAGAGGGCTTAATGCTAGGAGGGTATGAGGGCGCCAACCCTCACGCTGGTCAGCGAGTGGCGTTCGAAGCTGTGGATAGCGCCACAGCCGGCTCTCTTCATCCTCCGGGAGTGTCCGCAAGTTCACAAGGAGATGAAATCAGAAAAACACTAACTCGATTGGACGTTTTTAAAATGTTTACAAAGAAAACAAAAGACTTACCACTTTCAGACCGAGTTAATATAGTGTTTGAGCATTTCGGAGAGGATTATAATACTTCTTTAACTAAGGACGAATTTGCACCTATCCTTTCAACGTTTTTAAGCAAGAGCAACACCAAGTACAGACAATCCAAGTACATAATGAAAGTATTTGCAACAAAGAACAAGGATTGGCTGAGCAAAATAATGATTAGCGGACAACTTAAAATAACTGAATCAGCTTTACATCCGTCTCCAAAAAGTCTCACATTTCAGGATTTGAGTACACGTCAACAACTTCGATCACGTCGGAAGCTCGAAATGATTTTGGAAGAAGAGCCTTCAGTAAAAAAAATCAAAGCTTTTGTAGGGTCGCTGTCGTCATCAGTCGATGGTGAACCTCTGACATCTAAAGACATAAAAAATATAGAAAAGGTGCTTCATTTGTGTTTAAAAACGGACAATGCAACTATTTTGAAAAAAATTGAGCACCATACTCAACCTTATACTCCGGAAAAAGCACTTGCTGTTGTGATTGATCGAAAATTAACAGTCGAGACGTACAATTATTTGCAGCATGACCTTCAAAACCGTAGATTCAACGCATTTCCTCCGTACTATAAAGTCCAAGAAGCCAGAAAACAATGTTATCCTGCTGATATTACAGTGTCGGAGAGAGAAGCTTCAGTTCTGTTTCAAGCTCTTTTGCAACATACATTTGATCGTATATTAAAATTAAATGATGAAGTTGTTGTACAATTTTGCGATCAGAAAGATTTAAAAGAACTGGAATGTACCTTACAAGGGAACTGGGGATTTGATGGAAGTACCGGACAAGCATTTTATAAGCAAGCATTTTCTGATGTTGAAGGTGGGGAAGAAAATAGCCTTATAGCCACCACGTTTATTCCCTTGGTTCTAAAAACTGCTACTGGTGTTTACCTTTGGAGGAATCCAGCCCCACAGTCATATCGATACTGTAGACCATTAGGTGTTCAGTACAGAAAAGAAACAAGAGAGTCAACAATAACAGAGAAAAATAAAGTTGACAATGAAATAAAAAATCTTACACCATTATTAGTAGAAACATCAAAGGGACATAAGATAAGAGTATTTTTCGAATTGTATTTCGCAGCTATTGATGGGAAAGTATTAAATGTAATTTTAAACACTTCTTCTCAAATGCGTTGAAATTCAAGAACAAGTAAGGGTCCAACTGGGTTTATTGGTAGATATTGTTCGTCCTAATTCCGGTACGACTAATGATGGGAACACCGCGCGGGTAGCTTTGTCAGACAAAAATCGGGCAATCTTTTCTCAAATTTTGGATGTCGAAAAATGGCTTATTGATGACTTACATGTTATTTTAACTGTCATGTCCAGTGGTTTACCAATTGATGACCACAAATTTGGTGAGTTTTGTAAACAGGTCGCTTATAAATATGTTAAAAGTTATAACTGGCATCCTATGACCGTAACCTTGCATAAAATATTGGTACACGGCGCTGATATAATAAAGTCAACGACACTGCCTATTGGTATGCTCTCCGAGCAGGCTTCAGAATCAAGAAATAAATATTGGAGAAGTGACCGCGAACATCATTGCAGAAAAATGGATCGTATAAAAGCAATGACAGATTTGTTTTACAGGGCTTTGGAATCTTCTGATCCTTTAATATCAAATGCAAGGCTACAGGAAAGACAGAAAAAACAGCAGAAGATACCTTTACCTTCAGCCGCAATAAATTTACTGAAACCTGTAGCTAGCCCGACTTTAATCGAAGACCTTAATAGCAGTAATGAGAGGCTAAACTTTGATTTTGAAGAATGTTTAGCGCTTCGCGTTGTGGAAGACTAACATTATTAATTACAACTTGCATCCGAAAACTTAATTTTTAGTTACCTAGTCATTAATAATATATTGAGTATTAGTTAAGTGACAACCCTAAAACATAAAAATAATTGACTATAACTTCTAAACTCCACAAGATAAGGACGTGATTTTTTTACAACTAATAGAAGAATAACAGATCTAAATTTTGGTATAAATATCTTTTCCTAAAACAGCGGATTACTTGAGAAAAAAAATAAAAACTAAAAATTAAAAAAAAAAGATTTCTCTGGCACTAAGCAACTTACGCGATCCATTAAAACACTATAAAATAAAGCTTAAAATACGCTTTTAAACTACCTAATAAATTATTTTTTATTGCAATTACTTTTTGGTGTAGATTTTTTTTAAGCTTTATCCGGAAGAAAATTCATGAGATTTCAGAAAAAAAAATCTACTTGGTTAAGCATGTTTGTCACTCGGGAGTTCTACTCTCACGTTTCAAATGACTAATTATATCTGTATTTCTAATAAAAAGCTCATGTCCGAAAAATGGTCTTTATAATACACTGTGCAATTTGACAGATAAATGTGAAATCCGAAATATATGTTGCCAGCTATTTTTTTATAGGGATTTCTCTGTCTTTTTTTTGCGTAGTTTGTATCGTTATTTACGGTTTATTGTTTTTTAATTGACAATAACGTTTACATTTGTTTAAACAAATATAATACGTCTTTATATTTTAATGAATATTAATAATTTTAAATAAATAAAATTATACGATGGAATGTAAAGTTCGTCACTCGAAAAATTCTTCTTCTTTATTATATTGACGGAATAGGTAAATAAGGATGGAAAGGTAATGTGGGCGTGGCAAGCGCGCCACAATTCGATTCGAAAATCATAACTTGATCGATTCATTCATTCACCGCGTTTAGTGCGCTTCGTACTACTTCGGAGAACAGAGCCAGGCCCACGCCGACCCCACACAGCGCCTGTGTGCGAAATCTATGAAACGCCTCTTTTTTTACACGAATCTTCATATGTTGCGCCTATTGTTAGGTACTTATCGATACTCAACTACAAAGAATATGTTGTTGTATAAGTGTAACAAAAATAATTTCGATGGCGACGCCCCTATTGTCTTGGCGCCTGTGTGCGCCGCACACTTCGCACATAGGGGCGGCGCGGCCCTGAACAGAGCTCTGCTTTATAATGCCGTGTTGTGCAATCATAACTTGTAAGACAAAAAGTCAGACCTCAAGTATAGAGCGAGGAGGTATATCTTTCCATCAGTAAATCGAAAATAACATTTAATTACTATATTATTTGTAAAAAACAAAAAATATACTGATCAATATGAAATTCCAAACATTAACAACATTATTGCTACAAATAAAAAAATAAAAAATACATTGCCCGATGTGTACTCGCTTAATCAACGCAATGACCAAGTCCGCTTGCGATGTACTGCATGCATTGCGTCCTCTACACTTCGACCATTGACATTGCTCGGCGCCATTTTATCGATAGTGAGGTGATCATGTTGTTAAATAAAATCATCGATATAATTTTTAACTATATTTACGATTGACAAAGGTAATTTTTGAATTATTTTGTATTTAATTAATGATAGTATATTTTTAGTGGTACACTGGTCCTAATACAAAATTGGAGCGAGGGCCTTCCCAACCTTATTTACCTATTTCGTAAAACCTAATGGGGCCTTACATTATCAATATTATCACGATATCGTGATATTACTGATAGTGTAATAGGCCGTATCGCAATATCGTGATAATATCACAGAATATCTGGAAATCTTGAAATCCGCGATACTAAGGGGGCGTGGCTTCAATAATATTGAAATGTAAGCGCTTGTCAGTATTTGCTTGCAGCCATGGCGGAACGATGTCAGAGTAGTGAAGATGATGAAAAAATAATGTCAAAAAGTTATATTAAAATCAGCCATGAAATGCGGAAGATAACAAGCATTTTAAACTACTAATTAGACAGAGAGATCCGACATGATTTGTGACGTCATTTAACATTACGACCATTAAAACTCCATACCTACGAAATTCTGTTTTACTAGAAAGAGTTAGAGACAAATCTTTGATGGCTTATAAATTATCAAAACCATCCTTATTGTCATTCACCTAAGCTTTGTTTTTAATAGTTGCGATTATCGTGCAAACATGACTAATGACTGTTATAAGTTATGAATGTATTGCAAATATGACATGTCGTGTAAGTGTGTGCAACCGGCGACAGCGCAGCGGTTCTAGTACAAAAGTTCCTCAAAGGCCTTTCCAACCTTATTCACCTATTCCGTGATTATATTAGTATAGTTTTTTTTTTTTAATTCTTGAACCTTCGAGGAAGTCGCATGGAGGAAAGGGTATAATTGGTGACGTCAAGTAGAAGCAAAATGACAATTTAATGGCGTTTAATTTAAAAACAAAAATACAATGGAACATAGAACCTCCTCCTTTTTTGAAGTCGGTTAAAAAGGTACAAACAATTATTACAAGAATTGTTCAAAATGACCTCGGCGATTTTGCAAACAAACGGTTAATACAAATGGTCCATACAGGAGGCGGATGATATTGTAGTTGGATGGCGCACCGGTACACTTCGCTATAGCCGTTAGAAACCATTTAAGCGATAACTGTTCGCCGTAGATCGGATCTTTAAAGTAAAGGGCCATATTCAAATAGTCACAACTCCTAAACTATTTTACTTAGGGTTTAGGTCTGTACCTACATCAGTTTTTAAGCAATATCTTAGTGCATCTAAAAAGTAAAAAAAAGGTATGTTAACAGTCTAGTTTTTTGAAAACATTAAAAAAGTAAAATAAAAACCGGCCAAGTGCGAGTCGGACTCGCGCACCGAGGGTTCCGTACAAACTTCGTCCACCGTATTAATTTATTTACCTTATTTGAGGTTGGTGTCAATTAAGCTAAATTGTATGAGCTAAAGGTTTGAATGGGAGGTATTGTCAACTTATTGCCTATTTTTGTAGCTGTCGTCAATTTTATGCCTGTGGGACATCTACATCGGTAGATATTGCAAATTAAATGAACCCACACTCAGTTTAAAAGAAAATTAAAATGGCCGCCATTTCAAAACAGCAAGGGGCAAGATGCAATGGCAACAGGCGGGCAGTGGAGCGCTGGCGGAGGTGGCTGCACCAAGCGAGACCCGTCGTCGTGTCGCGTTTTGGTGCGAGACCGCTTGAATTTATTTTCTCTCGCGTAATTTTTAATTTATGAGATATTCATTTAAATTATATGGCGTAAAAGAGTAAAATAATGTGCATGAAATGTTTAAAGCCTCTAACTTATTTAAAATGATAAGGATTAATACCGTATTTGTGTAAATAGCTTTCCAATCACATTTCCAATTACCACTATGCCAGCGCGGACTTTTCTGTAGACCTATATATGATACACAATTCCACCATACATCATTTTGTTATATTATTATCCCAAAGGGTTAAGGCAGCGTTTTCGTAGAAAGCTCCCAGACGGCTTATTTTTTCCGACACCTCCAGCAAATATCATTATATTTTAGCCAATGTATACAAAAACTTGACAAATTATATACTTAAACCTTCCTCTTGAATCATCGCACCGCATCAAAATCTGTTGCGTAGTTTTAAAGATCTAAGCATACATAGGGACAGACAGCGGGAAGCGACATTGCTTTATACTTACTATGTAGTGATGTAGTGTTGGAACAGGAGTAAGAAGCAACATCTAAGCATACATAGGGATAGACAGCGGGAAGCGACATTGCTTTATACTTACTATGTAGTGATGTAGTGTTGGAACAGGAGTAAGAAGCAACATCTAAGCATACATAGTGACAGACAGCGGGAAGCGACATTGCTTTATACTTACTATGTAGTGATGTAGTGTTGGAACAGGAGTAAGAAGCAACATCTAAGCATACATAGGGACAGACAGCGGGAAGCGACATATATTGCTTTATACTTACTATGTAGTGATGTAGTGTTGGAACAGGAGTAAGAAGCAACATCTAAACATACATAGGGACAGACAGGGGGAAGCGACATTGCTTTGTACTTACTATGTAGTGTTGGAACAGGAGTAAGAAGCAACATACTATTTGCATAAATTACTATTTAGCCTGGGTTCCATATTTTTCATTGTTCAGTGCAAGTATATTATTCTAGGTAGGCACAGAGTACGAACTCGGTACTTACTCACTCTAAAGTGAAGCTAAAATACTACTACATAAAAAAGTTCACTCACGCACTAGTAGATATTATCATATAAGAGATTGATTTTGAATTTGCTTGTAATCACTTCTGATAGCACCAACGTATGGTTATCTATCACGAACGGTTCATCAATTTAACCGTTAATTTCACCACTGAATGTAGACTTATGTTATCGATCATGGACTTCTCTCCCTTTACACGACCGAATGAAAAATATTATGCTAAATACTATGTATGTTTTATTATTTTTTATAATGATTTATTTGTGTTTTTTTCTAGTCAGTCATACACCTGTCACACAACTCAGCACGACAACAGACAGCCAGCCAGCGGTAATGGTCTCACTCGATTGATCGATCTCGATTTCGGTATAAACTGTATAGGTAGGTACCTAAAGCTAACCTACTTACGTTAAAATGAAAATCGGTAAATCCTCTAAAATAGGAATATTTGTACTTACTCAAATAAATCTGTCCATGTAATATACAATAATATAATATACAGGGTTAGGTACTGGTAATTCGTTACATTCCTTTGAGGGCGTGATAGAAGAGACTGTAAGCTACGGAATATAATATTGAATTGTACAAGTTGACCGTTACTGAGAAATTTGGAAATTTAGTATTTTCTCAATAAATCCCAATCAAAGTCAAATTAGAAAAAAACCGGCCAAGTGCAAGTCGGACTCGCGCACCGAGGGTTCTGTACAAACTTCGTCCATCGTTCGTCCATCACGGAAAATGCATAATTTTATTTATTTACTGTATTTGAGGTTGTTGCCAATTAAGCTCGACCTCTAAATTGTATGAGCGCCCATACAACTCTTTCTCTTCTTCGAGGTCTTTATAATTGGCGTAACTATGTATGTATGGGGACACCCTTTAATTTTCAACTTTTTTTTTTTTATATTTGAGTTGATTGAATGAAAGGTAAATTGCGGTTTACGATTTATGACGTATTAAAAAAAAACTACTTACTAGATCTCGTTCAAACCAATTTTCGTTGGAAGTTTGCATGGTAATGTACATCATATATTTTTTTTAGTTTTATCATTCTCTTATTTTAGAAGTTACAGGAGGGGGGGGGGGGGGGGGCAACATTTTACCACTTTGGAAGTGTCTCTCGCTCAAACTATTCAGTTTAGAAAAAAATGATATTAGAAACCTCAATATCATTTTTGAAGACCTAAAACCCCCTAAATTTATTGTTTTTTTTTTCTATTTTTGTGTGAAAATCTTAATGCGGTTCACAGAATACATCTACTTACCAAGTTTCAACAGTAAAGCTCTTATAGTTTTAGCTAAAAAGTGGCTGTGACATACGGACGGACAGACAGACGGACAGACAGACATGACGAATCTATAAGGGTTCCGTTTTTTGCCATTTGGCTACGGAACCCTAAAAAGTACGTACTTAACATTTTTTCTCAGACAAGATGCCATTACTTTTTTTAAAACCAATAAAATAATGAAATTTTGTAATGGCTACGACACAGTATCTTAAATCTCGTATCACTTTGAATTATTTATTTATTTTCTTATTGATTAAAATGCCAATAAAAAATAGTAATGGAGTATGAAGTGTACAAAATCTAACAAAACTTCCTTATTTATTGTCGGTGCATGGACACGTTTTGTGTAAAAATAATTTTAAATATTATTTTAATAAATTGCAACGTGTAGGTATGTTTCTAGAGGTATTTTTTTACATTCTTACCTCATTAGATAGCTAGATAGGTGAGGAAGTTTCGATAGTTTTTGTACACTTCTTACTCCATAACTTTTTTTAATTGGCATTTTAATCAATAAGAAAAAAAAGATTCCGACGAATTCAGAATCCCCTCTTTTTTTGAAGGTAGTTAAAAATCCTAATCCTATCCTCTAATATTATAAAAACGAAAGTGAGTTTGTTACCTTTTCACGCTGAAACTGCTGAACCGATCCCGATGAAATTTGGTATGCAGATAGCCTCCTCTATCTATCTACAATATAATAATATAATATAATCCTAACTTAATATTATAAATGCGAAAGTGAGTTTGTTTGTTACCTTTTCACGCTTAAACAGCTGAACCGATCGCGATGAAATTTGGTATGCAAATAGCCTATGGTATGGATGGAGTAGGACATAGGCAACTTTTTATCCCGGGAAAAAATACGACCCCACGGGAACGCGGGTAAAACCGCGGGGCGGAAGCTAGTAACTCCATATATAAAATTATAAATGCGAATGTGAGTTTGTTACCTTTTAACGCCTAAGCCGCTGAACCGATCGTGATGAAATTTGGTACGCAGATAGCCTATGGTATGGAGAGGGACAAAGGCTACTTTTTTGAACGCGGGTGAAATCGCGAGGACCAGCTAATAAAGAAATAATTCAAAGTGATACGAGATTTAAGATATTGTGTCAAAGCCATTACAAAATTTCATAATTTTATTGGTTTAAAAAAAGTATTGACATGTTGTCTGGATACCAAAAACAAAAAATGTTGCGTACTTTATTTCTAATTTGTCTTTGAAGTTGAAATTCGGGATTTTTTGAGAAAATACTAAATTTCCATATTTCTCAGTAACGGTCAATATTTTTATGAGCAATATAGGGTTAATTTCGTAGCTTACAGTCTCTACTATCACGCCCTTAAAGGAATGTATCGAATTACCAGTAACCCTGTATACAATGTGTTTTTCGAAACTTGATCAAACGAAAAGTGCGAATATTAGACAAAAAAATATCAATAAATGTCCGAAAAAAAGTTGAATAAGTTAGCTATCCCAAAAATCGCATCTTTTGCTTTTTTAGGGTTCCGTAGCCAAATGGCAAAAATCGGAACCCTTATAGATTCGTCATGTCTGTCTGTCTGTCCGTCCGTATGTCACAGTCACTTTCACAGTCATAAATCGTAAACCGATTTCTTTCATACAATCAACTCAAATATAAAAAAAAATATTGGCAAAAAGCAAGGTCTTACAGCACAAATAAAGGAAAAATTCTAAAAAATTAAAAAGTTGAAAATTAAAGGGTGTCCCCATACATACATAGTTACGCCAATTAATAAAGACCTCTGAGTTGTATGGGCGCTCATACAATATAGAGGTCTAGTAGCTTAATTGGCACCAACCTCAAATAAGGTAAATAAATAAAATTGCGCATTTCCCATGATGGACGAACGACGGACGAAGTTTGTACGGAACCCTCGGTGCGCGAGTCTGAATCGCATTTGGCCGGTTTTATTTTTTCTCTTTACTTTACTTTACTTTTCTATTTTTGTTTTTTCTTCTGAAATATTTGAGTGACATTTATTACGTATTAAATTTCTGTATGTTGACTTATTCGCTCGGATTAATGTATTCTGAAAATTATCCTATGCTAATGCTTCTAATATGAGAAATGTGAAAGAAAAGATACTTTATATCCCGGAAAAACATAATATCCCTCGAAACGCGGGTGAAACCGCCAGGCGTTAGCTAGTTAATAATAGGTATGTTACTCGTGTAAAGTCTCTCAAAAATCAACATTTTGATGAAAACTAGACTATTTAATTCGTTCCTGAATTTAGTTTTGTTGGATCACAATATTAGTGAAGTACAATCATCATAAGCGCGTTCTTATTCTTATCTTATGTTTTTCCGAGATAAAAAGAATCTTATATGTTAATTCAGAATATATCCTATCCGTGTGCCAAATTTCATCCAAATCCGTTCAGCCATTACGGAGTTGAGTGGCAACAAACATCCAAACACAAACTTTCGAATCAACAATATTAGTAGTACTTACCTACCTATCATGTTTGTTCATGTTTAAGTTACATAATTAAATAACTATTTTTCTTATATACTTACCTACTTTAAATTGTAGTTTATTAATTTAATTAATTTAACACAAATTAAACATATACTAGATTTCAGTAAGTATACAATAGAAATTTCAACATGTCTAAATAAGGTTCGGTTTCGACCGAAACTGAGACTGAGGCCGAAGTTTCAGTTTCGGCTGCAAATCGTGTTTCGGTCGGACACTAAAGAGTAATAGAACATGAACCAGCGATTTTTAGAATTCATTTGTTTGTTAGTTTATAACGCACATTTCCGGAACTACTGAACTACATGAAAATCATTTAGTTTTCACAGGAAGACAGAGATTAATTTGGAGCAGAATATAGGTTTTGTTTCATAATCGGATGTTGTGAAAAAAGTTATCGTCATTTAAAGATTTTTGGAATTTACTTTTATACTGTTAGAAAGTTACATCATATGAGTAAACAAACGGAGCAAATACTAACGGATTTTCAAGGAGTTTCCACAGGCAAATGCTTGCCTTGGCGCTTCGAATAGGCTCTATTTCATCGAAATACAGCCTATATATTTTCATAGATGTTTTATAAAGTCTGCGCGAGCGAAGCCGCAGCAGGCGAAAAGCTAGTAGTAAGTAAATAAAATAGAGTAGGTAGGTTAGGTACTTACCCATCTGGTGTTCCAGCTGCAGCTATGTTATTCTGTACTTAAACTCGACGGTGGATTCTCGAGGTGACTATTGTCTAGTCTGAATAGTCTGAATAGTCACTTCGAGAATTCACTGTCGAGTTTAAGTACAGAATAGAGCTGTAGGTAGAGCCAGTTCCCTTCTAAGGTACGTTCGCCATGTGTAGTAGCACACGGAAGTGTAAACCTTCCCGAATTCTGAGTCTGTCATAATTTCGCGACTATATCTGGGAGCAAACAGATCTTCGCTAGGTGCTCTAGTTCTTGAGATACAGAGATGGCCCTACCAGGAAGTGACCGTTCTGGCTGGTAAGGTTGCCTTATAAAAATAACAATAATTTTGAACCAGGGATCAAACAAAATCTGATATTTGGTAAGAATATGCGACAGAAGCGAAAATAGCTCAGTGGTAGTGGCGTCTGACGCCGCGGTGAAGGTTGTGGGTTTGAATCCTACAATGAACTTGAGCTTTCGGTGAAGGAAAACATCGTGAGGACACCATAGCACGGTGGTGGCGGATACTACAAAGTACCCTACAGGCTGGCTACCACCCTCAAGTTGAAAACCTGTCGCCAAACACCTATTGGAGTGTTCCGGCACTTGCTTACCACCTACGGCCACATCACTTACCATAGTGAGATTGTGGTCAAACAAGCATTTACCTTATTTTTAAACTCAACTAAATGCAAACTTATATGAATTTTAGTATTCAGTTTAGGCCCTGATAAGGCATTTATGAACGCTACAATTGACCCGACCACCGGGTCTAGACTTTTTGTCAGAAAGAATATTAGCTATATCTAGCTGTTCCCCGCGCGGTTTCACCCGCGTTCTCGAGAGAAAATGTAGCCCATGTCCTTCTCCATACCATAGGCTATCTGTGTACCAAATTTCATCGCGATGGGTTCAGCGGTTTAGGCGTGAAAGGTAACAAACTCACATTCGCATTTATAATATTAGTTAGGAAGGATGATAATGGGGTTTTGCGATCATATTAATACAACCCATATATACATGTAGGTAATTATAGAAAATTCTCTGATGCACAACTACTCTGTGCTTTATTCCGTAAGTAAAAGTACCATCAACAAACTTCAAGCATGATCAATTTTTTTACCTTTTCGCTTGAAAGCAGTCATCATAGCTCGCCCCGCCCACTGTCAAGACAAAAGCCGCTATTGTGTAATTTCATTTGTTTTGACTAGTTTTATGATAAGCGCATTGTCCACTTGTATTGTCGACAACCAGGTAGTCGCTGGTTGCTGCACACAAAAAGTAGCCTTATGGTGGTCATGCTTGAACTTTGTCGATTGTACATCACGTAGATGGAATTTCAAGGTTGTAGCGCTATTTGTCTTGTTTGGTGGAAACTATGCCTAAAACGTCGAAGGTCATTCTGTAGAGGTCATTGGTGTATCATAAAGTCATAATAGAAAAATTCAATGTTTATAGCATATATTTGACGTTATTTGTAAAAACGCTCATCTAAAATTTACATATTTACATCTTAAATTATTTACATTAGGCAGTCTTTTTCGAGTAGGTATCTAAGTTTAAAACGTTAAACAACAACAACAGTGCTTATTAAATATAATAATATGTTACATTAATTTTCACTTTATAACTGATCGATCACTTGGCGGAAAGTACGTGCACTTAAAATGGACAATTCACACCAGGATGTAAAAACGAACAATTATCACCTTGCCGGCAAGAACCCTTTCTCTGAAAGTATATACAAACTGTTTTGCGACCGCCACGAGAACCACCCCTTCCTCTTTGAGGGCCATCCCAGTTACTAGGTCCTTTACCACGCCAATGTCCAGTAGTGCCACGACCTCTCATCGCTCCACGGAAATTACCGGGACCGGGGAAATTGTCCGGACCTGGGGGTCCTTGTGGTCCCGCCATGTTGAAATCCATTGGGAACATGTTCTGCTGCATATTAAAACCTTCTGGAGGTACAGGGAACATTGGATTAGGTGTTCCAAATATGTCTGGACCCATCATAATATTTTCAGGAGGAATCATCATTCCTGGAGGCATCGTTCCTGGTGGCATAGCTCCCGGCGCAAGGGGGGTAGGTGGCATAGGACCAGGTATACCATTACCCATCATGTGAGGTGGAACTCCTGTCTGCCATTCACCAGGTACCATATTAGGGCCTTGAAATGGCACTCCAGGAAATTGTGGATTGGGAAAGCCACTAGGAAATTGATTCATGTTTGCCGGGAACATAGCTGGCACATTCATATTATTGGAGACCGGAGGAGCATTTCCTTTAGGTTCAGGCCAAGGCATATTACGGAAATCACTAACATTGTCTTGATTTCCTGTTACATCCTCATGGGGTATTACTGTAGGTTCTGCATATGGGTGAGTTTCAGGTTCCGGTTCGAGCGGGGAGTCTGGAATCATTGACTTGTGGAAATAAAGTGGTTGTAGAGTTCCTTTTTGCCGAATTGCTTGTATATCTTTCTCTTTACTGTGTTTACCATACTCAACTTGAATCTGTCCCTCTGTATCAATAGGAATCAAAGGCTTCCAACTTGTTTTTTCTTCCATCACATCATCATTGCTTAGATTCCTACCTTTTTGGAAAGCGTCTCGTTCGTGAATCCTTTCCAAATATTTCATGTCAGTAAATGTTTTTGTTACGTTAACTCTTTCAGTTTCATCAAGTTCAAAGTATTGAATTTCTTCTAATTCAGATTCAGGTTTCCATTTAATACTTTTTTTAGGACCTTTCCTTTTATGGTAACATAAAACGCCCTTTAGTCCATTGACAGTCAAAGTATGTGGCTCCGATGTGTCCATTTTTTCTTCGACTTCCTTCTCATCAACAATATTTTCATCAGTTTCATGAAGATCCGCAGATTTATCTTTTTCTTTATTTTCTTCCGTATCAAGAGTGTCTTGGTAGAACCTAGGCGGCACTGACTTACTTTCACTACTCGGACTACTAACTGAAGAAGTTGGAGTATGAGGTGGAGAACCATCACCTGGTGCATTGCCATCTTTAGACCCACTTGTGCGCCGTTTTCGTTTCTTTGGCTCTTTTTTGTTGGTGGCTGAAGCATTTAGCGCATCCATGAACATATCACTTTCTAGCAACAGCATTGCTGTAACAATAAAAAAAATAATTAAATATTTGTTCGAGTACAAAATCTAGAAAAAAAGAACCTTAGTATTCATAAAAATTGATTCGTCACATACTTAGATCAAAATTAAAGTTATTATAATGTACATTTGTTTTTTTTTTTTTTAGTTAAGTAGAACCCGAAAACGGTAATAGTTTTTGCATTCCTACATACCTATGTATGTAGGTAACCTAATTTGATATAAGTATGGGACAAAACTATGTGAACAACACCTTTGTTAGCCGTCGATATGTTTGTAGACTTCAACAATGGTATTTAAAATTAACAACAGCAAAATTTAGAATAATTAAGAAGGAGTACCCGGTAGGTCGACGAATAACTTAGGTGTCGTGACATTGTAATACATGTTTACTTAAAGGTATGTATCATAAAATACATATTTTCAAGCTTTTATTCTTATTAATAATACAAAAAGGGTTCAATCTAAAATGTATAATTATAATAACGGGTTCATAATTCCTATAATTTGAACTTAAGACATTACAGGCAGAAATCTTGACTGCTCTGCGTTGCACAAGAGATACGATTTTTTTTCGAGATATCTAATAGATAGGTTTATGGCGAAAAAAAATACCTGTGTAGATAGTTTACCTATAGGATAAATTATTTTTTTAAATATTTTTAAATTATTTAATTTAGTATTATGAGGTGGATAGTTTTTGTTTAGACGTGTTCGAAATGGGTATGGATGGCTACTGATTAAATTATGCTAAGTATAATAATAGTAAGGTAGGTATAAACTAATTAATTAATTATATTGAACAAGACAACTCCGAGAATATATAAAATTCTATAAGTCTATTCTATTAGGTACCTAGTCATATTAACTAGTCTTCTGGATTTTCGTCCCTAAAATTGCTTGATCTAGCTAGTTCTTAAGTGTTGCATGCAAGTAATCTGTCTGCAACACTTTTTATTAACTACATACCTACTACAAGTCGTATGCGTGCATACTATAATATACCTAGACGATAATCAGTTAAGATAGGACAACAGAAATGTTAATGCAAAAGGCCTTCACATTACAAGTCTGTTCAAATCCGTAAAGTAGGTACTTCGGTGCACAAAAACGGTCACAAACTTCATAAGACTATAGTTTCACCACCGACAACGCTGCGCGGCTGACGCAAGCAATGCACGTTCCATCTAAGTACCTACACAACTTTTGATCTAGTAGTTAGAAGCCAAAGAATCTACACCATAATATATATTACACGGTGACCGAACAGGACACATGAAACCGATCATCTTTTCAAAAGCGACCATGTCGAATGTTTCTACTCAGTGTAAAAAAAAAACATTATTTTGAATAAATATTTTGATGGTTGCTTGAGGAAAAATTTATCAACTAAGACTATAGTTTCACCACCGACAACGCTGCGCGGCTGACGCAAGCAATGCACGTTCCATCTAAGTACCTACACAACTTTTGATCTAGTCGTTAGAAGCCAAAGAATCTACACCATAATATAGATTACACGGTGACCGAACAGGACACATGAAACCGATCATCTTTTCAAAAGCGACCATGTCGAATGTTTCTACACAGTGTAAAAAAAAAACATTGTTTTGAATAAATATTTTGATGGTTGCTTGAGGAAAAATTTATCAACATTCATATAATGAACCTGTTCAATATACCTATATATTTTTTAAATTATTGGTGAAGGAATGGAATTAATGATTGTACTTTTTTATTGATGATTGCGGCCAAGCGTATTTGAAGTAAATCATTTCTCACGATGGTTCTGGTTCTTTCAAGCGGCGTCCGACATCAAATAAAGATAACTCAAGGAAAAATTAAGAACTGCATCTTGGATAAAATAAATAAATAAATATCGTGGAACATTCCTCAAACACAGCTATCTAATCTCAAACTAAGCTGAGCTTGTACTATGGAAACCAGATGACTGATAAGTATATTACATTATACTACTTTTTCTTCTAAATATATAAATAAATAATTACACCCAGACTCAGGACAAACAGACATGTTCATGCACACTAATGTCTGTCCTGGGTGGGAATCGAGCCCATAACCTACGGCGTGATGGGTAGGGTAACTTACCAATCACACCAACTGGGCCGTCAAAATAGTCCAGTCACACTTCGTGCGACCGGCGGTGTTGAAAAATGGAGAAGTACTCAAGTATTCGCGAATCCCGAGTGGGTAATAGGTAATTAAGTAAGTAGGTAGTAGGTAATATTAAGTATATGGTATTTATGTCTTTCCTCTCTCGAGTAGATATGAGTGAAGATACACTTATCCCAAACACTTGCCGCACTCATACCTAGTGGTCCTCTGCGGATTGACTCCAAGGCTTTGCGGCGAAACCAATCGACGATCGTCTACTCACAATACACTTCCCCGATCCTTGGCCACCATTCTCTTAGGACTCTACTCCACGTGCTAATTACCACAACAAGCAAAGCGTCCTGCTTAAAGCCACTTGAAAGACGACCTTATCCGTTATAACACGTCTTGAACTTTGTTCATCGACGAAGATAACGTTCGATATTTTGAATAGTCTCTACTGATGCCAGTCAGGTATAGCACGTTTCATGGCCTTTTGTACTACTCTAATTATGTGCACATTATCAGTTAGTCAGGGTGGACAGGAAAGAGTTCGCTTTAAAATTAATTTTATGTTATGTAGATAAACCTTCCCAACAGCAAGTACAATAATAGTAAAAGAGGAAGCTCATGTAATCGAATTAGCATTTAATGTTGACAACGAATCCTTGAACCAAACTGTAGTTATAGCCTTTCTATCCTCAAACCAGAGGGGTTCTACGCGAAAGTTAGTTAGTTAAATAGTAGGTTAAGTAATACTCCTCTTTGAATGCCTATTTTCTAGAATTCTAGTACATATATTGAAGCCCTAGGTGAACCAGAAAAGCCAAGGGATAGCTTATTTGACTCGACTGGTCCTAGTGCGGCCTATAATGGGCCCTGTTGGTGTGGGGTTAGATATGAATTGATATGAGGTATGTTGGTGTATGATCGATCATGTGTTTGAATAGGAATAGAAAGGTATAGGTAAAAAGTATTACATCAGACTAATTTACCTATGTAGTGTGTTTTATTTAACTCAGTTTGGGGATGCCTACCCATTGGAGACCTATTCTCTTTATTGGAGAAAAAAATGAGTTTTTTTTTTATTTATGGTCAATCATGAATATCCCATTAAAAAAAACCATGCTTTTAAATTAAATCGACTCAAAGTGTCATGGAAGGCACAGGTCACTTATAAGACAGTCAAACGTTGTCGTCGACGTCGACGGTCAAACGAAAGAAAAACTTTGCTGTCTAAGCTCAGTCTCCTCTGTGTCCATATAATCTTTATCCGTGTGAAAATAGGATAGAATTCTACCCTTTGTGCTGGTGTACTTGGTAGCTTATCGTTTTGCATAATTTAACCCAAATCCGTTCAGCATTTTGCCGTGGTTGAATGCTAATAAGATCTAACCATTTAAGTAACACCAGGACCAGATGAAAAAAACAATTGTTTTTTCAACATAAGCGCAAAGGCGATCATGCGTCATTTTTTTTTTCGTGAAATCACGCCTTTTCAGGGACGACACTTAAATATACTTAAACTTAAAAAACATATACATACATAGGTATTTATACTATACAAATAAATAAAATTGAAGTGTCTGTTTGTAATAACAAAATTTCCAAAACATTTGTCATAACAGTTTTTTTTACTAAATGTATATGAAAGTATAGGTACATGATTGGATATGACGGTTCGTCATTAAAGTTAAAACACTGTTACAAGTGCATTAGCACTTAAGGCTCCGGTCTCCCTAAAATCAGTGTTCTTGCGGAATTTATCAGAAAAGAAAGATTTTTTTGTCATCAGAAAAGCAATAAATAAAATATATTTTACGTTATTTTAAAGTGTGAGAATTGAAGTTTCTAATACATTTTTTTTTTGACGCCACTTTTATTAGCTTTCTGAGGCTTTAAACATACCTCTATTTAGGTTCCACGCGTAAAGGTCTCATTCATGCACACGCCACGAAAAAATATAACAAAAACAAGAAATGTATTCAGATTACATTTGTCGGTAAATCCTCTAAAATAATCTTATCTAGTTACTTTTTTCAAAATAGTTTCAATTTCTTATTTAAAGTGCTTGTGAAGTTGTGTAAAGTGAGACCGGAGCCTTAACACAGTCGAAAATGATTTTAGAACAAAATAAAAAGTCAAAATTTTCAAAGAAAGTATACCTTCGGAACATAAACAAAATACAACACTATTTATAGTTACATCGTCACTGACCAGAAAGAGGCGCGACCTTGATCGCGGCGCGGGCGATAGATACGCTTTCTTCGTCTCACATAACGTATTAGACTTAGAATAATAACGCAGTATTAGATATTAGACAGAGAAATGAAGGCAGCGCGAGGATCATATGGTTTGCTCGGGTCATTATCGGACCTACTTTAGCCTAGTGAATTTGTTAGGCATCTACATGATGAGTAAAATTGATAAAATGTAACTGTGGCTAAACTACTCGATGGATTTCAGTGATTTTTTGTATATGGTTTAAAAATAACGTGATAAAGCTCTGGTTTCATTTAATGATCGACCTTTTTCTCCATTTTGTATACTGTACTAATAACAAAAAAAACTTTTTTAAAATGTTGTGTCTGTCTGTTTGTTCCGGCTAATCTCCGAAACGGCTGGACCGATTTTGACGGGAATTTTACTGGCAGATAGCTGATGTTATAAGGAGTAACTAAGGCGTTTTATTAAACAGAGAACGCGGGGAACAGCTAGAATATAATTATATACAACCAAATAAAAAAGGTCTTATTAATTTTTAAAGTCATCGGGATCGATTCCCGGCAAGGAAAATTGCTTTTTTTCATCTAAGTTTTGGATTTTATCAAAATTGGGCCCGAGACACCTTTGAGAAAAGTCCATTTGAAAAAATCCACTGTGTTAATTTAAATGAATTAACTAAAAACAAAATATTAGTTCAGTTTGTATAAAGGTTTATTTTGATGTTTAAAGTTATGAATGATTAGTGCGAGTTAGTTTACGAATTATGAGAAATAGAAGCTTATAATATGGTAGGTACCATGCGTAGTTTCTATTTTCAAGTAATAGCCATCCAGTTTAATAACTTAATTTTAAATGACCTTTCAGTCTACATATGGTAACTATGTGCCTACGTTATTTGTCTAGAAAGGCAATTTAATTATTTCCAATTTGACTAATCTGCTACTAATTATTTTCTCTTCGTTATTTATAATCTAATCTTAATATTTATTATTATTATTGATTAACCGTTTAAATACTAAGTACCAATAAAATGTTAGTAGTACCTAGATAGTTAGTTGGGGCACAGAGCTTTGCATTGAATTAGTTGAGTTAGACTGAAGCCAAACCGTATTTTACGCTAATCGGAAAAGTAATTCAAGTACTTACATATTAACTTGGCAAAGGACTAATTTTTGCACCGCAGTGTCGTGCAAACTGCTATAATGCAGGTACGTAAATGTATATTAAGAATCTACATTAGTACCTAACCACAATTCGGAAATTGCGGTTGTTGGGTACCAGCCTACGTTGGTTTTAATCTGTCGATGTTTCTTTATTTTGATAGCGACTAATGGAGTGTGGCAAAGGAAGGAATTGTCTTATAAATTTGAACCGGCAAAATCTGATATTTGGTGACAAACTACGCTAGGTGCTCTAGGTCTAGCTAGTTCTTGAGATTCAATTGTCTCAATGGTGGCCCTGCCAGGATGTGTCCGTTCTGGCAGGGTCACCTTGAATCCCTTATAACATAAGTAACCAAAGACCGACAAATTCTGGCAGCATATAGATCTGCTTGAGATACAGAAGTGGCGCTGCCTTATTTACATAAGCTGTACCTAACCATTTCATACACGCTTCTTACGACTATAGTTAGTATCTATGTTGAACTAAGTCCTATGATTACGAATAGACCATCGACATAACATATACGTATGCGTACTACCGACCTACCTTGAAAGTTTAGACAGTCAGCTATGCTATTCTGTACTAAAACTCGACAGTGAATTCTCGAAGTAACTATTATCCGTCTCGTGTAACTCAGATTTCACGAGTGGACATAGAATAATCACTTCGAGAATTAGTACCGTTGAGTTTAAGTACAGAATAACATGGCAGCTATGTTATTCTGTACTGGTTTTAATTAATGCTTAGTAGTGATGAAGTACAATTTCAGGTTTTTATCGTTTTCGGAATACTTATGACCTATACTATCATCCCTCAAAAGGACCGTACTTCATTTATTAGTACTTTATATAAGGTCTAACATTATTAGCGGATGTCGTTTTACGGAATTATCTTAATTTAAGGGTCTAAATAAATCATATAAACCGCGAAACCAGTACCTACCTACCTAGAATCTAAAAAAAACAAAACGGAGCCGCGCACAGCCTAGCGCTTACCCGCGCCGCGCGGCGAGACTATAATCGAATAGATAGCGAGATTTAGAAATGAAAATTCAAAGCGCAGCAATTTCAACAGGGTTTTTCAATGTATATAATATGTGTTACTATATTTGCAAGAAATTTGTTTACTTAATATTATTACCAGTAGAATCTACCTATCTTCACTCATGGGTGAAATACCATCCAGTTTCGTGGTAAAACTGATCAAACCTACAATATAATTACTAAGTACAGTCAGCGTCAAAAGTAGATTTAGTACCGTGTCACATTACACAATTCATAATTTTCATACAAACTGTCAAGAAAATGTCAATAGATTATTATGAAAGGGTACTAAAGTGTCAATCTTCTATTGACGCTGACTGTACATACTTAACACCTACCTACATAGGTAGATACTTACCTACTTTGTTGTATGAGAGCAAATTTAAAACGCATATTATTATCATCGCAATTAAAGATATATAGGTAGGTATAAGGTACAATTTCATTCTAAAATTTATTACATATTACATTGTTTTGGTTTGCTTACTTGATATCTTGTTGAGGCGTAATGGTTCATCGGTGTAGGTACTAAGAATATCGTTGCATTACTAACGGTGTTTGCACGGTGTGGTGGATGTAGGAAAGGTACTCCACAATATGAATAACTTTTAGTATGTGACAGCTACGACTATGAGACCAAATCTGAAAGCAAAACGTCTGAAATAGCCGTTTTGTTTTGTAATTTAGTTTGATTTAATCCATAGTAATTAAGTATTAATAAATTGACTAGTACCTATTTCTACCTAAAAAGGTTCCAGCCCCATGAGAAAATTTATCTCGTGTAGCTAACACAGCACGCTCCAATGGGTTGAGCAGCTGGAGATACGAAGAGCAATGATTTTGTGAGTTGTATTGTTACTATTACCTAATATTAGTTCAGCTATATAGAATTAAAAAAAATATAAAGTGTAACATAGAACCGCCTCCTTTTTTTGAAGTCGGTTAAAAACAAGACCGATCCATATAATTTCGTAATCTATTGAAGATTCCTGATCGGTAATACTTTTTCCTAGACTTTAATATTGAATGAACTTCGTAGAATAGCTTACATTTGCTTTCGTAGCCAGTTTAACACCCATGTATATAAGTATATCAATTATTTCCTCGCGGGAGGAGAAAAACTTAGGCACTTTACCTATCAATTCATGCAAATGAAGTGACAAGAAACAAGTCTATTGTTAGTTAATATCTGAGTAAAGGGCAAGAGTATTAGGCATATTTATCCGAGTTTAGAAAAAATACTACAATTTTATCGGTAATTGAAAAAAAATAATTCAATTGATTACCTCCTCCGATGTTTTACCGAAAGGAAAAAGGTTCATAATTAAGAAAGTAAAAGTAAGAAATACTTATAACGACTAGTAGTTTATTAACGCACTTTATTACTAGTCATCCAACGCTGATAAACAAATACTCATTTCCCAGACAAAAATTAAAGGAATCAAATGCTAATATGTATCAACGTCTATAATAGGTTTACAAACATAAGTCAACGTACGAGTTTCACGTTTTAAAATACCATACAATTTGTTGCGAATCAACAGTGAGGCAACAAATACCATGGTATTTTAAAATCTCTCCCAAAAACTACTGACCGACCTAATCGGTTGCCATAATAAAATAAAATTATTTAATTTTTCCCTAAGTACTTAATGAGAGATGATCTGTTATAGTGGGTTCTCGTGGTTTTAACGGAGGCTCGAATTTCACTAGCGAAGACACCGTATTTGCTTACAGCCTAAAAATTTTATCGAATGTCCGTGGGCTTGTTTGGTTTTGAGACCCCGTCTTATTATTTCGATATCTTATATATAAAATTCTCGTGTCATAATGTTAGTTACCATACTCCTCCGAAACGGCTTGACCGATTTTTATGACATTTTATATGCATAGGTATTCAGTAGGTCTGAGAATCGATCTATTTTTTAAACCGCTACGCGAGTGAAACCGCGGGGGACAGCTAGTAATATATAAAATCGAATAAATGAAATAATAAACCGCGGTCGTGTACCGATCGGATGGACTGCCTCATTCCTTAAGGAAGAAATCATTCACCG
Source organism: Tetheella fluctuosa (assembly GCA_951216915.1). Lineage (NCBI taxonomy): Eukaryota > Metazoa > Arthropoda > Insecta > Lepidoptera > Drepanidae > Tetheella > Tetheella fluctuosa. The sequence continues at coordinate 5,936,700 of OX578214.1, forward strand.
AATAGGTCCGTTACTCGAAATTGGATGAGCTCCGGTAATAGCCCCCCAAATTATAAATAAAAGTGAAGCTATTTACGTAAACATTATCTAATGTGAGGAAATACATTTTGTTTTCTCTCATGGTTTGAACATTTCGTTTATGAGTAGGGAAGGTTTCTATATGGTTTGTGACTTGTGCAACCTGAACCTGCATAAAACGAACGTTAACGATTAGTAGGTAAGTTACCTAGGTAGTTGAGAATAATTGCAATGAAAAGGGTAAGTAATGTTATTTGTTAGTTAGACGATTCGGTTTAAACGTGGGCAGCAGCTAAGTACCTAATACAAAACTTGTGCGTGTTTAAGGGTCTGAGAGAAACTAAATATGTAATATGATACGAGGTTAAGTCACCTGTAGGTATCATATCCTACTTCTTGCTAATATTATAAACGTGAAAGTTTGTAAGGAAGGATGGATGTTTGTTACCTACTCTCAACGCAAAAACTAGTGTTTGGATGAAATTTGGCACACGTGATAGTAAACGTTTTCTAACGTCAATTGTTTACACTAGAGGTACAGATGGAATAATATATTCTGACTTAACATATAGGTTTTAGCCCTAGAAAACTTCCTCCGAAACGCGGGTGAAACCGCGAAGCTGAAGCTAGTGTACATTCGAGATGGGTTAAGGCAATGGGTTGTAAACTTGGAAAATAGAAGTGTTCAAATTATGAAGCTATTTTGATTCAAAGGTCATTTGGCTTTTCTATAACAGTACTACTTACATTAATTTATTTTTACCAAGGATTTTGAATGATTAATTTGGTTGAAAGCAATCTAAATACGATCTACAAACGATGTATTGAGTAGGAAGAACA